>CM035818.1:34379525-34994525 GCA_020458035.1 Magallana ariakensis | reverse complement strand
AATTCCGGTCAAAGCCCGCATTGTCTTTTGGAGATTGGATCTACGTTTATGACCAAAGTAATTGGGAAAAAACATTTTTTTTTTTTTTTTTTACGGATTATGGCAGATGGAACAAGATAAGCTTCCCCCCATTTCAGAGAGAGAGAGAGAGAGAGAGAGAGAGAGAGAGAGAGAGAGAGAGAGTATCGGCGATGTCATTGACATCAATAAATGGTGTAATGTATCGTAAATACATGTAGTAAAATACACGATGAAACTTTTAATGCGAATTGCTAATCATTATTTTCCGTTTTGTTTAAATTTGAATTGATCGAGTTGACATGCACAAGATTTAAGCTCTTTGTTGTAATTTAATGAAAGTCACAAAATGTCCCGATCGGAATTAGCTACATGTATATACATGTACATGTCAAATAACCATGTTGTTGTTATGCTGCATATTGACATAATTACCTTAGAATTATCTTCTGACAGGTCGACAAAACTATAATATTATGGAATTCAAGCATGTTCAAATTCCCTTTCTCTACTATTTGATATATACCAGACAAGCTATATAGCATTAAGACTAAACTAAATGACGTCTCCCACAAAAATATATAGAAATAAATAAATAAAATAAAAACAAACAAAATGGGAAATCAGGATTCCTTGGCTAGAAGTCTGGGCCGGGGCGGTAATTCTTTATAAAAATCCCACTCTGTTCTTCTGCTAGACATCTTACAATGAAACTATGACCTTAGTTAAGGGTGAATCCTTCAGAATACCGTAGTTGTGAACTGGATAACTTTACACATGTAATTCTAAAAAATCTATATCTTTGTGTATATGTATCAAGTAACATCATATATGTTTTGAGATTGAAAAAATGAATTTGAAAAATATTTTATCCTGAGGCTCCCTAGCTTTAATACCCTTATTATCTCCATTTCATGGTGCCTCGGACAGTACCCCCAGGTAATCTCCAGTGCCCCCCCCCTCCACACCCCTTTATACTGTAAATGATGCCTTATTTTAAAACAATTCAAACACTTTTACCTGCTCTTGTTAATACTTCTGTTGCCCTTGTTCACCATAGGAATCTTATTTGAGATAAAAGCATATTAATTTAATTTCTCCCCGAATGTCTATATTTGCGTTACCAAATCATCCATGCAATCAATATGGATATATAACTTCAGTTATCGCTATTTAGTGCACATATATATTTGAAAACAAAGACACACATTCTTTTCAAAGTCAAAGGTTCATTTTAAAATGGAGTCAATTTCAAGATATGTACCATCACATTTATTATAACTAAAGGTCAGCAACGAACGACGCACTTGCCAGCTAGATATAATAGAGTACAAGCCGTGGGGATTTCTTTCCTTGGTGTTGACAATGAGAAAGTCACAACACGGACAACAAAAATATCATCACCGATCAATGTGTACCAGCGAAATGATGATATTCCCTGAAAATAAACCAGAAACTCGTGGCGGAAGAAAGTTTGTCAGAACTACTCTTATTAGAGTAAAGCAAACGAAATAGAAGATAAGTTTTGATTAACAGTTTTATGTCTTAATATATACCGTTTATTCCAGTGATGTTTAAAGATTTAATTTAGTTATTTTACTTCATTAGCTTCTGTACGTTTTCTTCTAACTTCTTTTTTTGGGGGTAAGAATGGGTCAAAGTAACACGCGGGGGAAGAGATTATTGACAGTATAGGAGAATGCACGGCGAGTTTAGTCAAGTTGTGGCTATCCCTTCGAGAATCTTTCCCCAACGCCAAGGCGCCAAGATGGTGGATTGGCAAAAACTGTGCATGTCCCTTGGTCGATTATAACCTTTATCTATCTTGATGACACCCACTCTGATATAAAACAAACCTCTGTTTTAATAGTTTTGTCATAGAACAAGTGTACATGAATATGATGCCCCATGATGGGGTTTGAGCCCGCAGTAGCAACGTTAAAGGTGCGGTCACACGTTACGATTTTTCAGCTAGGCAAGCATTTTGAGATACATAACTCTGCGCTTTGGTATTCCATGACAGTCTTATTCGGGAGGTTATAACAATATACTGACCGAAAAAAGAATCCAGAAGGAACTTTTGGATTTTTTTACTAATACTGCACAAGATATATATATATATATATATATATATATATATATATATATATATATATATATATATATATATATATATATATATATATAATGTAAGAAGTACCATCAAGTTCCAATTTTTTTTAGCATTCTTAACGAAAGAAAAAACAATCATATGGCGTAATTCTAAACATTTTTCAGAATACAATAAAAACCCAATTGTATGAAAACAATGGCCTTTTCGGATATTCTATTGACTTTAAACCCGTTGTACCGCGAGGTATAGCGGTGATTCTATAGTAAATCAATACATAAACCCGAACAAATAATAAATTGATACAGAAATTGAAATAGTATTGTAAATTATACAAGTGCATGTTTATCGAACACTGGGGAATGAAAACACCGTGTTTGTTGACCTACGATGATTTTCTGTATTTTTAATCAACGCCATTAGTCTATCGAATTGTGTGTCAAACAATACTATCAGCTAGATACATCTTTTGATCCCTACTATACAATCCTTAAATGCATCACCCAGCTTCCCTTCCTGAACGTCAAATCTGCAAGAACCGGTTACTGATACAGTACATGCATGTATTCTTCATTGTACCTTGACCTTAATGAATGCAATTTCTCTGCATGTCCAATTAACTGAATTGTCTTATTCATTATGCGCCAAAGATACAGTAAGATACTCGAAAGGATAAAAAACCCTAACTTTCATGCAGCATGTTATCATAACGGAAATAAGATTCCATCAGTGTAATTTCCCTACCATTTTAGTGCATTGTTTTTATCAGTGAGTGTTTTATCATTATTGACTTGCACATTGAATTTTTGTAGTGTTTAAATCACCGCCCATTAGTTTGTACTAACGCATTGCTGTGTTTAAACCCGTAGGTCTTTGCCAATGCCTTGATTTGTATCAGCAGATAAGGTTGTGCAAATGTCTTGGTTTGTTTCAGCCCATTGGTTTATACCGTCCAGTGCATTGGTGTTGGTTTGTTTCGACCCATTTGATGTATTTTTACCCACCATTTGTGTGCATCAACCAATGCTTTAGTGTGTGTTTGTTCCCACCAGTGTAAACTTTATCAACGTCATGGTTTGTGTCAGCTGAACAGATTCTACTAAATGAATGCCTTTATTTGTTTTAGCTCATAAGTTTATATTCATCCCTTTGTTTATCTTAGCCCAACAGTTTTACCAATGTCTTGGTTTGTTTCAACTCATTTGTTTGCACTAATGCATTGGTTAGGTCCAATTTAATGCCTGAAGCAATGTATTCAGTTGTTTCAGCTCAGCAGCTTGTGCTTGTTTATTGACTTCGAAAAAGCATTCGACTCAATACACAGAGAAAGTTTATGGAGCATCCTGAAAAGCTATGGAATATCACCAAAAATCACTACAACATTGAAGCAATTTTATGAAGGATTCAACTGTGCTGTGATAGATGGACGTGAAAGATCGGACTGGTTTGAAATAAAGACTGGAGTCAAACAGGGCTGTAACGTGTCTAGATTCCTGTTCCTTGTTGCACTGGACTGGGTGATGAGAAAGACAGTAGAAGATGGAGAAAGAGGCATCAGATGGAATTTTACATCAAAGCTGCATGACTTGGATTTTGCTGATGACATTGCATTATTAAGCTCACCCAAAGGCACATCTAAGAAAAAAAAACCCCAGAAAAATTAGAGCAAACTGCTAAAAGAATAGGGTTAAAGATAAATGCCAACAAAAAGTAAGATCATGGAAATGAACCCAAAACAAACCAACCAATAAAGATAAACAAACAACATAGAATTAGAAGATGTGAACAAATTTGTATACCTTGGTGCAACCGTTTCACAACAAAGAGGAGGCATGGAGAATATGAGAGATAGAGTTTCAAAAGCAAGATCAGCCTTTACAAAACTTTTAAAGAAGATATTGAGCTCCAACAACATCAGCAAAAAATAAAAATAAGACTATATAAGACACTAACCACTCCAGTGCTAATGTACGGATGT
The DNA here is from genome assembly GCA_020458035.1 of Magallana ariakensis. Classification (NCBI taxonomy): domain Eukaryota; kingdom Metazoa; phylum Mollusca; class Bivalvia; order Ostreida; family Ostreidae; genus Magallana; species Magallana ariakensis. The sequence goes on along the minus strand of CM035818.1, from coordinate 34,990,419 downwards.
GAAACATGGAAGATGAACAAAGGAGACGAAAAAAGAATAGATGTCTTTCAGAATAACAGCCTAAGACGAGTTCTCAAGATCAGATGGCAGGATAAAATAACAACACAAGAAATACTACGATTATCGAACATGAAACCACTGAGCAAAGACAAAAAATGCAGAAGATGGAAATTCACAGGCCATATCCTCAGACCACAGCAATGATTGTAACATAGCCCTTTCCTGGATACCTGAAGGCAGAAGAAAGAGAGAAGAAGACTCAAAACAACATGGAGAAGAACAGTCGAGAAGGATAGAGAGGGGAAAGTGGATGTAGATCCTGGGCTGAGGCGAGGGTTGCGGCTGCGGACTGAGATGGATGGAGGCGTTCTGTTGATGCCTTATGTGTCACAATGCACGAAGCAGATAGGTAACGGGTAGGTTACAGGTAACAGCTCGTACCAATGCCTTGCTATGTTTCAACTAATGAGTTTGACACTGTACCAAAATAAAAACTGCTTTCTTCAAACGTCTTGGTTTTTTTTCAGACATACTTTTTTTTAACCAGCTTCTTTTCACCACTACTGTGATTTTGTTAAACCTCCTTACTAGGGTCATCACCCAACGACTGAACCAATATTTGGTGTATTTCAGCACATGGGTTTGAACTAAATAAATGCTTGAAGCATGTACTTGACTAAGGTTTCGGGTTGTTTCAGCACCTTAGTTTATTCTCTACTTGAATCTTGCATTTTGTACCAATGCTTTGGTTTCCTTCATCCATCAATTTGAAACGATGCTTGTACTACTGTTTGTACGAAAGCCCATTGAGCTCATTTTCGAAGGTAAAAAAAAATATCGCGAATTAACGCGTAACTTTCGCGAATAAACGCGTAACTTTCGCGAAATATTCGCGAATAAACGCTAACCTTTCGCGATAAAACGCGAAACGTAAACTTTAGAGAATTATCTCGTAACTTAGCGAATAAACGCGTAGCTTTCGCAAATAAACGGGTTACTTTTGCAAATAAACGCGAAACTTTAATATAAATGTTGTCATTTCATACAAGAACCCTAATAAAGAACAATGAATCGGATTGAAAACACATTTAAATTTTAAATAGATACTCATTTATCATCTGTTTTACGTTTATTTATCAAATTATTGATATCAATTTCATAACATAGATATACATTTACATTTATCAAAATATAGATAAAAATAAAATTGATAAAACTTTATACAACTTTTAAAATGTTCCAAGTAGATAAGGAGGTAGAGCATCATTTTCCATCTGTTCGCCGACCTAATGTTCGAACAGGCATTCATTAATTATCTTTTTTTCTAAAATTAATATATATTAAAATGTGGGAAATCTTTAAAATCATAGTACTGAATTTCAAACGACGTAATTATGTGATAAATTTAGAGGACGAATTTATGTTATCTAAATTTGAACAACAGCTTAAAAAATGTATAGATTAAACTTATTCCAATTCACAGCTTGACTTATTTTTCTGATTTAAAGCCGTCAAACTAGACGTTCATTTATGTCGCGGCGATGTAACATAAATAACGTTTTGAACAATGATATCTTTTCAATTTTAAAATAATATTTAATAAAACTTTTATATCGAATTGAAATTGTTAAAATGTAAATGTTGATGCCTCAGTTTCTAAAATACAGCGCTGATGAGAATATGAGAAGCGCGATGCATTATGTCGTTTGATAATCAGTACTAAGAATATAAAGTTTTCCCATGTTTGAACTCATATTAATTTGTATGAAGTTTTATCAGATTTATTTATATCTATTTATAAAAAAATTTATTTGTTTCATCTTAAACTGAAATGTGTTTGTTTTCAGTTATTGTGCTTCACAAGGGTTCTGGTATTAAATGACAATATTTAGACTAAAGGTTCGCGTTTATACGCGATAGTTAGGCGTTTAATCGCGAAAGTTTCGCGTTTATTCGCGAAAGTTTCGCACTTATTCGAGAAAATTACACGTTTATTCGCGAACGTTTCGCGTTTATTCGCGATACAAATATTTTTTTTTACCTACGAAAATGAGCTCAATGGGCTTTCGTATGTTTTGATCATTGCTTCGGTTTGTTTCAGATAGCCCATCGGTTTATACCATACAAGGTGTTCACCATTGTCAAAACTTGTTTTAACCCATTAGTATCATTACATTGGTTTGTTTCTGCAATCAGCTTGAACTATTTTCTTAATTTGTTCAAGAAAACCTGTTTGTAATATTCTCCAACCATTGTTTTAATTTGTTTCTCAGCACACCAGTTCATACCAGTCTTAGTTTGTTTTATCCATTTTAAAGTGTCAATGTACTGGTGTTTTTAGTTTTTGTTGTTTTGTTTTACACCTTTATCAAAACGCTTCGTTTTGATAACTATGCTAACTAGGATGTAGGCACTAACTAGGATATTTTCTGAAACAGTAACACTGAACATTAAGTCATCCGCGAGTCCATCATAACACCATTTAAATTTTCGCTCAAATCAACACTGCTAATCACACCTTACACCACTGACTACTTTTCCAAATACTTTCTTTCATACAGATACTTGATTTGTGTGATGCGCTTTCTCTAGTTCAAATTCTTTATGCAATGGCAGAAAGAATAGCCAAAAAAAAAAAAAAATCAAAAAAATCTGAGAATGAAACATGATTGGCATTTATCAAATGGGATCGAAATGTAAAGATATTCCACATTGAATCCCATGAGAAAATTATTTATATTGAAACTGAATCTTTTATGAACAGGAAACACTAGTGGGAAGTTTCCTATGTTTGACCTGGATAGAGCAGGGTGCTTGTACTAATGTAGCGAAACTCTATCATCCATTGATTTTTTCCATTTTATTTTTGGTGACAAAAAAAGAATATCAGAGAAAATTTTAATTTTAGCCGTAATATCAAGAAATTGGATTTTCAATACAATTATTCGAGTCATTTGATACCGTACTTCAAAAATAAAAATACAATTTTAACATGGCAGCCCCCTGATCTTAATAATAACTGCTTTAGATATAGCGACCTCTCTTGGTTTATGATGCATGTACTCTTAGATATATTTTAAATATTCAGATTTAGGCAACAATGACCACGATAATCGCTTCTTTGTTTGGTAGACAGAGAGACGATTACGGAGATCAGCGTTTGTGTGAAGTCTGATAACTATCTCTTATTGTTTCTTATTAATTTGTTTCGTGGACTGCGATACGTATCTTTCTCTTTGAGATCTAATAGCGTGTGGTCTCTATTAAACTCGCGACTTCGCGTGGATATTTTAGCTGAGTTACTTTGATTATGGATACCGGGAATTAATGATCGTTGCTTTATTGCATGAGTATGCAATGGAAAAAAAAAAACCCACCTATATATGCAATAAGTTTGTAGATTTAATATACGACTACGCATAGGTCAATGGACATTGAAAGTACATGCACCGGTATTACAAAGACTAAAGCAAATACTTTTGAAGAAGTATAATTATTGCTTGTACTAGTACATCAGAACATCTTTCCATTGTTTGTACAGTTACATGTCATAAAGGATCTAAAAAACAGTTTAAAGCAATATGCGCAGCAATTTTTGTGTGGGAAATTTTTTTTATCGCAAAATTGTTATTTACTGTCAATGCCAGAAAAAAAATTTCAAACTTCTTTTATTCAGACTTTTTGCAAGAAAATATTTTGAGAGGCTCTGATTGGTGCAAACTTACATTAATATTCTGTAAAAAATTTGATATCTTCTGTAATAATACTTACTTCCTTTTACAGAAATCCTTCCTCATATATACATGTAACTCTATGCTTGTGTTTAGTATTATTAAATATATTAGTTTAAGTTACACAATTATGCAAAATTAGTGTGAAAACACAGTTCAATTAATATTTCTATAAATGCTGCTCATCTATGTTGCTTATTTCTACATGTATACCTTATTTCCATTAACATGTATGATTTGATAGGTGTGCATGTGAGTATGATTATAACATGGCATTTTTCAACCTTTCTCTTAACTATAAATCAACGATTATTATTTCTTTCGGTAGATATATAAATAAATGAAAGATTAATCTCCAGATGTTTCTTTTAATTGTTTTTGGGAGCAACTAAAACTTAGTACATTTACTAAGAATTAAGAAAACCCACAAACCAAACAAGTGTGGTCTGTTTCTTTACATATGATGAGTTCATTGGTCGAAAATTCATAATGTCACCTTTGTAAAATAGACGAAATCACTTACAGGTTTATCTATCAGCCCATAAAGGTATTATGGCATTATTTTGTTTTAGAAATGACATTCGGTAGAAACAAATTAAGGGAAAATATTTCGAGAGACTTCAAAATGATTACATGTACAAAACAGCAAACGATGGCAGGACAAAGAAGGGAGGGGGTCTATTCAGGTCAACGTCAAGTAAAGGGTACTTTGTATGGAACACCTTTTTTGAAATTCAAAATCTGTAAATTGGTCATGTTACTGTATACAGGGAAATATTCGCCCCGTTTTATTTTCGCCCCTTTCGCTATCGTTGTCAGCGGACGTATTTAAGACTGGGCGAATTCTGATGTCTCAAATAATCTCTCTTATAAACACAACTTTGTTTGGGCGAAATCAAGACGGGGCGAAACCGTTTGCAAGTGAAAAGGGCGAAAATAACACAAGGCGAATATAACCCTGTATATAGCAACAAGATTTTGTAGAACATACATGGTCATAAATTCAATAACAACAAGGGGCTTTGTATAAATTTTTTTAACACGGTAAAAAAAGCTTTTGGAAACTGTGTTTTATTGTAAACCATTTCCCCAAATACAGTATACAGGGTTATTAATGTAAAAGTTAATTACGAAGGACAACAATTTACTTTAATTTATTTTGTACGAATTAATTTTCGAAGTGGCCAAAACACCAAATTTTAATTTCAAATGCGAATTTTGGGGAATACATTACCTTACCACACCCCCTCCAAGTCATTATCAAGCTATTAATACTATAAAACTGGTATTCTTTTGGCGGACAGAATGAGACAATTGGGCAAGAAAAACTTCTCTGTTGAAGGGGTGGGTAGGTGAAAATTAGATAATTATTAAAAGAAAGTTTGAAATGTTATTATATTCAGTCGTTCGATTAAGTTTAAAGGAACAACGATTTTTGAAGAAAAAAAATGCATGCATCATAAATGAATATATAAAAAAACCCACCAACCACGTAAATGACTATAAATAAATTGATTACATTTTTTAACCGTTATATATCTAAATGTTGAGACAATTCCAAAAGTAAAACGGTATTTAACAAACTTTGTGCGATAGAAAGATAAAAAACTAAAAAAGGCCATGAAAGTAAAATATGATAAACACTGACGGATAAATTGATCAATACAAAAGCATTTCAATGCAACATGTTGCAGGTTTAATTATGGCTTACCCTACTTTATACTTGATAAAGTTTACCGGTATTTTCAAAAAACTACTTCGTTAATGCTATATCCGTTCGTACCTTTTGACAATAATGTTTGAAGATTTTTATAGAATGGTATGGGTTATTCTTTTAAACACGAATACCTCTTTGATAATACATATTCATTCTCTTCATAAACAGTCACAAGCATATAAAAAATTATATAAATTTTTGATCATTTTTGAAGCCATATTCCCCTTTTAGAATTAAAACTACAAAGATGAGAAAATTGTATGTACATTTTAATTAAATCCACATGGATCATATTTCAAACTTATTAAATCTTTTAGAAATATTGTCATTGATTAAAATACTTGTTATTAATAAAGATACACCGCCATCATTTTACTTAAACATACAAATAAAGTATTATAGCCCATTTAAAAATGGAAAGCGATGAGATTTTTGCGGATGGTGTTACCACGTGGTGAACCGCGTTACCACAAACACGTGATCTTTGTGAGTTATAGGTAACTGTACACTCTTATTATAACTAAAAGGATATTAATCTAATATTTATTAGCATGAAATAATAATGACAAACGCCACATTAGTCATTATTATAATAATAACTATTCACATGTGAAGTATTGAATTATTTATTTTGATTATCTCCATGAAAAACTTGAACAAATCGCTAATACACATGGGTTTCTTTTTCGTCGAGAAATTATGGTCACACAGCAGTTGTCGTGTTATGAAAAGGAAGTTACATAATTGCAAACTTTTAATTTTGACCTTGAATCCATATGTCCAAAATCTCGAGGAAAAGAGGAACTCATTATATTTTTTTTCGCATAATATTTGTTTATGAAAATTAAAAATTAGTAGCATTATGAACACACACACACACACACACACACACAGAGAGAGAGAGAGAGGGTGGTATTATTTAACTTGCCACAATATGTTTATTAAGGATCATATATAATGTAAATCACTTTAATAATATATATGTGGAAACCGCACAGAAATAATTAGGCTTTTATTGGTAGAATGACAAGTAGGATTGTCAATATTAAGACAGTTTATGACCTGTGATAAACACACATAAATTTATTGGTAGCTGTTATTTGTCTAATGTACAGACAACCTTGATCCCTCAGATGATCGAGGAGATGAATTAATTCAATATTAATTTTTACCTCTACACTATTTTCTGTTGATGTTACATTTTGAAAGTCCAATTTCTTTCCATATTGTGCGTTAATTGAATCTAAACAAATTCTAAAATTTAAATTTTATATACGTGTATAAGAAAAAAAATTCTTTAAATGTGCTTAACAACTTAATTTTTTAGGTCACCTGAGTAAACTCAGGTGACCTATTGCTATCTGTTTTCGTCCGTCGTCGTGCGTCGTGCGTCGTGCGTCGTGCGTTAACAATTTACATTTTTAACTTCTTCTTAAAAACTACAAGGGCAATTGTTCCCATTTTTGGTGTGAAGCATCTTTATGGTAAGAGGAATGTAAATTGTGAAATCTCTCTCTACCACCACCAAGGTGCCACAGGTGGGGCCAAATATGCAAAAAACAGCCAAATTTTCAAAAATCTTCTTCTCTACTCCCACACATGTGAGGAAAAAACTGATTGCATGGTTATGATGTCCATGAAGCCCTCTACCAAAATTGTGAAATTCATGGCCCCTGGGTCAGGGGTTCAGGCTCTAGGGTGGGGCCAATATGGTCATATAGTAAAAATGTATTAAATCTTAAGAAAATCTTCTTCTATACTCCCATAGATATTTGTTAAAAACTAAATACATGGTTATGATGTCCATGAAGCTCTCTACCAAAATTGTGAAATTCATGGCCCCTGGGTCAGGGGTTCAGGCTCTAGGGTGGGGCCAATATGGTCATATAGTAAAAATGTATTAAATCTTAGAAAATCTTCTTCTCTACTCCCATATCTATTTGTTAAAAACTAAATGCATGGATATGATGTCCATGAAGCCCTCTACCAAAATTGTGAAATTCATGGCCCCTGGGTCAGGGGTTCAGGCTCTAGGGTGGGGCCAATATGGTCATATAGTAAAAATGTATTAAATCTTAAGAAAATCTTCTTCTATACTCCCATATCTATTTGTTAAAAACTAAATGCATGGATATGATTTCCATGAAGCCCTCTACCAAAATTGTGAAATTTATGGTCCCTGGGTCAGGGGTTCAGGCTGAAGGGTGGGGCCAAAATGGCCATATAGTAAAAATGTATTAAATTTTAGAAAATCTTCTTCTCTACTCCCATATATATTTGTGAAAAACTAAAGGCCTGGATATGATGTATATGAAATCTTCTACCTAAATTGTTAAATTTATGACCCCTGGGACAGGTGTTTAGGCACTAGGGTGGGGCCAATATCGCACAGGAAGGGCCCAAATATCTTCAAATCGGTTAAAATCTCCACCCCTAAACCATATATATTCTTGTTCCTTGTGTTAAGGGCCATCAAATGGTATGTAGGTCATGGGCCTCAGGGGTGGTTCCTGACCCCCCTCAAACAGGAAGAGCCCAAATATCTTGAAAACGGTTAAGAACCCCACCCCTAAACCATATATATTCTTGTTCCATGTGTCAAGGGGCATCATATGGTATGTAGGTCATGGGCCCTGGGGATGGTCCTGACCCCCCTCAAACAGGAAGTGCACAAATATCTTGAAAACGGTTGAGATCCCCACCCCTAAACCATATATATTCTTGTTCCTTGTGTCAAGGGGCTTCATATGGTATGTAGGTCATGGGCCCCAGGGATGGTCCTGACCCCCCTCAAACAGGTAGTGCCCAAATATCTTGAAAACGGTTGATATCACCACCCCTAAACCATATATATTCTTGTTCCTTGTGTCAAGGGGCTTCATATGGTATGTAGGTCATGGACCCCAGGGATGGTCCTGACCCCCCTCAAACAGGTAGTGCCTGAATATCTTGAAAACGGTTGATATCACCACCCCTAAACCATATATATTCTTGTTCCTTGTGTCAAGGGGCTTCATATGGTATGTAGGTCATGGACCCCAGGGATGGTCCTGACCCCCCTCAAACAGGTAGTGCCTGAATATCTTGAAAACGGTTGATATCCCCACCCCTAAACCATATATATTCTTGTTCCTTGTGTCAAGGGGCATCATATTGTATGTAGGTCATGGGCCCCGGGGATGGTCCTGACCCCCCTCAAACAGGAAGTGCACAAATAACTTGAAAACGGTTGAGATCCCCACCCCTAAACTATATATATTCTTGTTCCTTGTGTCAAGGGGCATCATATGGTATGTAGGTCATGGGCCCTTGGGGTGGTCCTGACCCCCCTCAAACAGGTAGTGCCTGAATATCTTGAAAACGGTTAATATCCCCACCCCTAAACCATATATATTCTTGTTCCTTGTTTATGTTAATAGTAAAGTAATAATTGGCTAACTAAAATCACTGATATATAAAGGTAAAATGATTTTGGTATATATGCCAGATGGGTGATTCTCAACGAATGTTGAATATTCAAAAACTGGAACAGGAGAAGTGAGTAATTCATGATGGCTTTTATCGATAAAGCTGGGTTTTTTTCGTTTGTTTAAATGCCCATAGGGAGAGTTTCTGTCTGCCCCAGGGGGATGGGGGATGGGAGGTTGTTTTAGATAAAACATTAATAATAGCCACCTTGTTATTATTATTAAATTATTTTCTATCAGAGTCTTGCACCTTTTCAATATCAGGTCATGCACTCTTTTATGATCTTTTAAGTTTTTCGCTAAAATTATAGGTTTAATAGTCCTTTTTGAAAGATTTCAGGCAGGGAGGTGGTCGTCATTACAAATTAAAAATTTTTCTATTCCAGAATAAAACTTAACTAAATATGCATATATGAGACTCCTTGACAAGTTTGTGTATGGGTTATGCTACTCAGGTGACCGTTAAGGCCATTTGGCCTCTTGTTTTATTTTAGTACTACTATTATCAAATGGTTTAATTTATCAAAGGCAATTGAACATGAAGATAAGACCAAACAAATATACAAACCAACCACGTGTAGTTTAGATGAATTAATTAATGATACAACTGATTTTATTTAGTCTTGACAAATTGATGACAAGAAACGTGTTGGTGAACGAGGAACACGTTGTTGCTAAAAACAATATTCATAATGCATTCTAATGACTCTGCGCGCGGGTCAGAATAATGGCCAACTATTAAAAAAACATCCATGTCGGACTATTTGCAATAAATATGCTCTCAAGATACACAAGCGGTGCCAAAATCATACCTATAAACGCAATTTTTTTTTTAGAAAGAACCGTATTTCCCCTATGGAATAAACGGGTAAATTCGATCAGCTGAAAACTGATGATCGTTTCAGAAAAGGATCCAATTTATATAAACGAATTAAGAATATGTTGTCTGCATGCGTCTGAAATCAGACCCAATCAAATGATTTAACTCTTTGAGATTATGTTATGTCTTAAAATAATGTTATATTTGCAATATAAGCTCAACAAATTGAGGAGTATTTTTAAGCCATATTGAAATTTTTGTGGTTTCTATACATGTACATGGATATGGTATAGATGTGGCACAGGTTTCCCCTAACAAGACGATACCTCTAACAGCAGCTGGGGAATGAATAAAAAAATTCCATGAAATATAATCCTCTTATGTTTCAACTAAAAAAGGTAACTGTGTTCAGCATTTGTTGCCCGCTGTTGTATGCTTCTAGTTTACTTACAAAGCAATATATGTCGCCAGGTTAAAACAACTGTGTCGTTTCAATATTAAGCTTATTCGTAATTGTAAATGTTTATAAAAATTTAGGTAATCCAAGTTAATTTAAATCACATTCATACGCATATATACTTCTGTCTTCTTTTTTTTTTAACTCGAAAACAGTCGTGAACTTTTATCATGCTTTTTGGTTTTTGTTGTTTTTTGCGAATACTGTAAATTTTTTCTAAACCAAGATTTAATATACTTTACCAAAAAGAGAAACCCCAAAAACCAAAATAACAATTTCAGAAATGACAACTCAGATTTTTTTCAAAGGGCATGCAAAAAAGGAAACTGATGTTGTTACATGAAGTTTGAGTTTTCTACAATTGAGATCGATGAGATGGGTTATTGAATATCTGGATACTGTATTGTGATCTTTTGCATTTTGTTTTTCAGAATTGTAAACAATGCCAAGGTCGGGCCAACGACATCTGGCGGCAGTGAACTCTGGTGACCTTGGGGGCCAACAGTTTGTTTGGAGTTCATAGCAGTTTAGCTCTTTCATTAATACCTATTATTACACAAAACAGCACTTCTTGTAGAAATAGAAGATGAAGAAGAAATATTAAAAAAGCCCGCAAATTTATTGTTAAAATGTACAATAATGGATGTTATACACATAATGGAAATTGATTTGCTATAAAGAGACGATATCTATCCGTTTGCGACCGTGGTATAACTCAGCTGTTTTTTGCATAATTTTTGTTTTATTAACAAAACGGGGATGAATGCGAAATTGACTCTCTAGAATGCCATGTGGAAATTGGCGACATTTGTATTGTTAATTAGTGCCATCATAAAATATCGTGCATGCGTGATTTTGTATGTATCAAAGGCCAAATAATACTTAGAAGAGAAGTCACTGACCAAATTTGTAGAGAACGCCATTAAAACCGTCGAAAAATTATGTTCCATTTCATAAATATAAAATGAAAAAGATATCAAATGAAAAAAAGATGAAAACTTTTGAACCTACCGTTTTAGATACGGTAATAAGATGCATGGGGTTTATGATAACAAGTACTGTTGGTGGAGGAGATGATCTAATCGTCATCTGAGCAATTGTTGAGTTTATGCACGAGGTTAAACACAGCAGGTACTATGGCCGTTTGCATTGGTGCCAACTGCTGCAGAGAGACAACCGGAATGTCATCATGTTTTATAGTTAACTAATGGAAACCGAAATCTGTACAAGGGTCTCGAATTAACAACTACAAAAATACACCAACCGCCATCACCACAAATTTAAACCTTCGGGTCATATTGCAATGTCTACAGTTGGTATTCTTAGTATTCTTACCTTCTAGCCCCTATCTATCTACGGATTGCCGCTTTTATGCCTTTTCGAGTTCACTTATTGTGTTACATTAAAGAAACAAACGAATTACTTCAGTTTTGATGACACCATTGACAAAAATATATATATAAAAACTAGAGCAAAGCTCGTTGCAAAGCAACGAGTGGGTCTTCCGTTAATGTCGAAAGAAAAGCTAGATGTTCCTGTAAGAAGCAGAGCTCTAAAACCAATACCAGGTGTTTTAAAACAAAAAGATATAAAAAAAATCGAATAATTCTTGGTACGACTAAACAAAATCCGAATGACTTTAAGTACGAATTAACAAATACCTTTACAATTTCAAGAACGACTTAACAAAAAAAATCCGAATGTGTTTAAGAACGACTTAACAAATATCGAATCATTCTAGGTACGAGTTAATTTAACTTCGAACATAACACTATTTTCTTAACCAAGAATGTGGAATCAAAATTTCCGGAAAAATTAATTTTTAAACCCCTATATCTCTGTAATGCATCGTCCGATTTTAAAACGGATTTCAGATTTAAATCAAGCTTAATAAGTTGAACATTTTTGCTTCAATAAAATATAAAAAATTATTTTTCAGTAAATAGTTATTATTAAAAGACTTTGTAGCCCTCCTGGCCCCTAATTTGAGGGGCCAGCACCTTTTTCTTGATATCAAATGAAAGGTCTTGCAAATATAAACATATTTTGTTCAACAATTGTTCACGTATTGTTAACCGTTCTAGAGATATCTGAACAACTGTGTTTTAGGGGCCGACCCTTAAACTCCTTAATGGGGCCACAAACAAAAAAGGTTTAGGTATTATATTATTAAAAACATTATTTTGAGCAACTTTTCTTCTACAATGCTTTTCAAAATATTTCTCCTTTTCTAGCTATTACTGATCAGAGTTTTGGACTTCTGGCCCCTTGAAACCCCTAATTACGTAACATATGACTTAGGTATGGTACTGTATAGATAAATAACTGTACAAAGAATATTTTTGCTTCTATAATATATAACAAATTATTTTTCAGTAAAAAGTTATTATTAATAGATTTAAGAGCCCTCTTGGCCCCTGATTTAAGGGGCCAGCCCTTTTTTCTTGATATCAAATGAAAGATCTCGCAAATATAAACATATTTTGTTCAACAAGTGTTCAGGAATTGTTGACCGTTCTAGAGATATCTGAACTAATGTGTTTTAGGGGCCGACCCTTAAACTCCTTACTGGGGCCACCAACAAATTTTTTCTAGGTAGCATATTGTTGAGAACATTATTTTAAGCATTTTTTCTTCTACAATGCTTTTCAAAATATTTCTCCTTTTCTAGATATTAATGATCAAAATTTTGGACTTCTGGCCCCTTGAAACCCCTAATTACGTAACATATGATTAAGGTGTGGTACTGTATAGATAAACAGTTGTACAATAAACATTTTTGCTTCTATAATTGATAACAAATTATTGTTCAGTAAAGAGTTATTGCAAAAAGACTTTAGAGCCCTCTTGGCCCCTGATTTGAGGGGCCAGCCCTTTTTCTTGATATCAAATGAAAGCCCGTGGAAATTGAAACAACTTTTGCATTACATGTTTTAACAAAATATTTATACATCAAAAGATATTAGAGAAAATGTTCGAAATTTTCGCGAAAAAATTTGGTCCTAATTTTCAGGTTCAGGCGAGCTTCGAGGCCTTGCGCAATTTTAATAATTGGAAGCAGGGGGGTACAACTTCAGACTTTAATCTACAATCCTGGAAAAATTTCAAGCTTCTATCTTGATTAGTTTCGGAGGAGATGCGTGGACAAAATGACCCTTAAAAATTTACAAAATCGTCAATATCTGAAACCGGAAGTGACGTCATCATTTGAAAATTTGACAATATGTAGCGCTGATGATGCTTAATCAGTCCTAAAAATTTCGTGCAAATCGGTTAAATAGTTTTTGAGAAATAACGCTCCAAAAAAGTCAGAAAAAGAAAAAAAAGAATAATAACTAGAGCAAAGCTCGTTGCAAAGCAACGAGTGGGTCTTCCGTTAATGTCGAAAGAAAAGCTAGATGTTCCTGTAAGAAGCAGAGCTCTAAAACCAATACCAGGAGTTTTAAAACAAAAAGATACAAAAAATCGAATAATTCTTGGTACGACTTAACAAAATCCAAAATGACTTTAAGTACGAGTTAACAAAAACCTTAACCATTTCAAGAACGACTTGACAAAAAAAATCCGAATGTGTTTAAGAACGACTTAACAAATATAGAATCATTCTAGGTACGAGTTAATTTAACTTTGAACATAACACTATTTTCTTAACCAAGAATGTGGAATCAAAATTTCCGGAAAAATCAATTTTTAAACCCCTATATCTCTGTAATGCATCGTCCGATTTTAAAACGGATTTCAGATTTAAATTAAGCGTAATAAGTTGAACATTTTTACTTCAATAATTTATAACAAATTATTTTTCAGTAAATAGTTATTATTAAAAGACTTTGTAGCCCTCCTGGCCCCTAATTTGAGGGGCCAGCCCCCTTTTCTTGATATCAAATGAAAGATCTTGCAAATATAAACATATTTTGTTCAACAACTGTTCACGAATTGTTGACCGTTCAAGAGATATCTGAACAACTGTGTTTTAGGGTCCGACCCTTAAACTCCTTAATGGGGCCACCAACAAAAAAGGTTTAGGTATTATATTATTAAAAACATTATTTTGAGCAACTTTTCTTCTACAATGCTTTTCAAAATATTTCTCCTTTTCTAGCTATTACTAATCAGAGTTTTGGACTTCTTGCCCCTTGAAACCCCTAATTACGTAACATAAGACTTAGGTATGGTACTGTATAGATAAATAACTGTACAAAGAATATTTTTGCTTCTCTTATATATAACAAATTATTTTTCAGTAAAAAGTTATTTATAATAGACTTAAGAGCCCTCTTGGCCCCTAATTTAAGGGGCCAGCCCTTTTTTCTTGATATCAAATGAAAGGTCTCGTAAATATAAACATATTTTGTTCAACAAGTGTTCAGGAATTGTTGACCGTTCTAGAGATATCTGAACTAATGTGTTTTAGGGGCCGACCCTTAAACTCCTTACTGGGGCCACCAACAAATTTTTTTTAGGTAACATATTGTTGAGTACATAATTTTAAGCATTTTTTCTTCTACAATGCTTTTCAAAATATTTCTCCTTTTCTAGATATTAATGATCAAAGTTTTGGACTTTTGGCCCCTTGAAACCCCTAATTAGGTAACATATGATTAAGGTGTGGTACTGTATAGATAAACAGCTGTACAATAAACATTTTTGCTTCTATAACTATTAACAAATTATTGTTCAGTAAAGAGTTATTGCAAAAAGACTTTAGAGCCCTCTTGGCCCCTAATTTGAGGGGCCAGCCCTTTTTTCTTGATATCAAATGAAAGCCCGTGGAAATTGAAACAACTTTTGCATTACATGTTTTAACAAAATATTTATACATCAAAAGATATTAGAGAAAATGTTCGAAAATTTTGTGAAAAAATTTGATGCTAATTTTCAGGTTCAGGCGAGCTTCGAGGCCTTGCGCAATTTTAATAATTGGAAGCAAGGGGGTACAACTTCAGACTTTAATCTACAATCCTGTAAAGATTTGAAGCTTCTATCTTGATTGGTTTCGGAGGAGATGCGTGGACAAAATGACCCTTAAAATTTTACAAAATCGTCAATATCTGAGACCGGAAGTGACGTCATCATTCGGAAATTTAATAATATGTAGCGCCGATGATTCTCTATCAGTCCTGAAAATTTCATGTAAATCGGTTGGATAGTTTTTGAGAAATAAAGCTCCAAAAAAGTCAGAAAAAGAAAAAAAAGAATAATAAAGAAAAAGAAACCGTAGAATAACAATAGGGTCTTCCGTTGGAAACGGAAGACCCTAATAATAAAGAAAAAGAAACCGTAGAATAACAATAGGGTCTTCCGTTGGAAACGGAAGACCCTAATTAAGTGCAAATTTTCGCACTTTCATTTGTATTTTGAGCCTTTCTTTTTGAAAATATAGTATGATTGCATTTCCGATATTAAAAAAAAAAAACAAATTTCGTTTAAGATTTCAGCTGGTTTTTTTTTTTCAATATCAAATAAACTGCCTCTAGCTTTATTTCTTCCGTTTGTTCAAAATTGTTTTTGTAAAAGAAAGGAGAGCAACCACAAAAAGAATTCAAAGTCGATTACATAAATTCATCAATGCTTTGATCATGGTAATGTCGCAAAAAAATTGATAACCAAAATTTCACAATAAATTCTAAACATCTCGACTTATGAGATAACTATGAATTAATTGTAAGAAAACTGGATAACATTTTATTTAAGATATATGTATAACCTGCACAAGACTTATTAGATAACAATTAAATTTATCACGTCATCTTTATTTTATGATCATGATGATGATGATGAAAACATTTTACACATTAAAAACTGTGGTTATTTTGATGAAACTCCTTTTTCTGGATACTCAGAATACCCCCCCCCCCCCCATACCCCCTGCCTTAATTTGCTTCCACATTAAACAAACCTTAGCTACGCCCCTGGCAAAAGAATAAGTCAGAAATTGATAAGAACTTCGTAAGTTGTTAGAACTTGTGCTCGAACCCTTTGTATATGTTTATGCAATAAAATATGTTCAAATCAAAAGAATAAAAATCTGCTTGACATTAAAGCTAAGCAACATTAAGTGATAACTGAAGCGCATTTAGTAGGAAATAAGGTTCTTAATCATTTAATGAAACAATCGTAATTCAATACAATATGATGAACTTTTCGGGAAAATATCGATATATATATATATATATATATATATATATATATATATATATATATATATATATATAACAGAGGCAACCTGATTAGGAGACATACTCTCTTTCAAATTAAGCGATTAATTGCTTGCGATACATAATATCTATAAAGGATATCGTTTTCTGAGTTGAAATCTCGTTATAAAGATCTGTTCTTATATCAGATATAATAATAATTTTCTGTATTGAATTGCATCGATTCTCTATTACTTATAAAAAAGTTGTGCTTAATTTAGAATCATTCTAAACAGCATATATGATTGAAGACAAACAGATTTATATTCTGTCAAATGTGCTCTTGTATTTACACATATATCCGTTTCAAAACATAAAAATTCATTACGAGAAAAAACCCACATTGTTACACATATAATTTTTTTAAAGAAACAACCATCTTCTCCTGTCCCAAAAAAACACATGCAAAAATACCTAACACAATAACAAATCCAAACAAACAATTGGTGAAAATAAAACAAAATACAAACAAAACAAAGCAAACAAATTCCCAGCATGTTGACTTAATAGGGTGATATGTGGTACCAATGATACATGCATGTTTTACCCGTAAAAAAACCCCAACATAATTCTTTTGACATTTTATTATTATTTAAATCCAAAAACATGAGAATAAAAAGCATTGTGTGAGTGTATCATTAGAGAAATGCAAAAGTAGTTGCATTGGTGTTTTTTTTTTCAACAGTGTATAATATTCTTTTCATGGACTATTTGAGAGAAAAAAAGGCCTCAGGATTATGAAGCAATTTTAGATTAAAGTCTAAATTTCAGTCACTCATAAAATTTTCTTTTCAGGGACTATTTGAGAGAAAAAAAACCCAGGCCTCAGGATTATGAAGCAATTTAAGTCTAAATTTCAGTCACTCATAAAATTATTGGTTATCATAAAATGACAATTAAAATTTGTAATTAACAACATTACATCAAGACACTTTTAATAGCAATTCAATTTTTTTTTCTGTGTTTTAATCAAGAGACATTAAAACAGCAAACAATTTTTGACTTCAGTCTGACCTTGCTTCATGATCCAGGGGCCAGAATTTCAAAGCAGTCAATACTAGTATACAATTGCAACAGCCTATAACGCCGACTGGTAGTGAAACACTAGTATCCAACCAACTTTATCAAGACAACCCTAAATTACAAACTGAACATGAATGATCTAACTTTAGAAATGTTTCCTTTTATAAACCGAAGGCAGAATGATAACTATAACTTTTTTATATAAGAGTGTTATTTACTTTTCGTTTTGCTAGGTGTTTTTTGTCTTGCTTGGTTGCTAACCGTTAACGTTAAAGTTGCACATGGTTTCCAGTTTTCGATTTAAACTTAAGTACGTGTGTACCGTTAACACATTTCACCTGATTTTATGATAATCAGATGTTCATTTTTACATGCAGTAGTTACAGTTCACGCTTAATGCACATTTATATCGATCAATTGCCGTTAATGTTTATCTTTCTGAATAAATTGAGAAAATAGAATTTTAATGATTGGATAAAAATATATGCAAACCTCGGCTCCTCTTGACTTAATTGTCGTTCAAAATGTTAATTTCTCTACATATTTTCACTCATCAGATGCTTGCTTTAGTTTAATATTTTAAATCTTTTAAATCTAGATTACTTCTGCCATATGGTTTTGCGCGAAGAAATATGAATACAGTATTTCAGTATTTCATTCTACATTGATTGAATCTGCTTCTGTATATTTAAGGTGGTTCTTCGACCCTCAACCTCAACATAATTTTCATCATGAAAATGTTATTTCATAAGCGTTTCTGATAACATTTTGTCCGGCGTCAGTCTGTCCGTCTGTCTGTCTGTAAACTTATTACATTTTAGACTTCTTCTCAAGAACCACTGTGCTAATTTAAACCTAACTTGGCACAACCATCATTAGGTGAGGGGAATTTGAATTTGTTAAAATGAAGGGTTACACCCTCTTTCAAGAGGAAATAATAAGGAATTATTAAACATTTATTGGAATTTTTGAAAAAAAATTTCTTAAAAACAATTTGGCTAGAAAAGCTGAAACTTGTGTTTAAGCATTCCCAGGTAGTGTAGATTCAAGTTTGTTTAAATTATGATCCCCGGATGTAGGGTGGGGCAACAGTGGGTTCGATTTTTCATATGGGAATATATAGAGAAAAATCATTACAATTCTCCTTTTCAAAAACCAATTGGCCAGAAAAACTGTAACTTGTGGGGAAGCATACCCAGGTAGTTGTGATTCAAGTTTATTCAAATCATTATCCTGGGGGTAGGGTGAGGCCACAATGGGGATCGATTTTTTATATATAGGAATATTAGTATATAGAAAAAACCTTTCAAAACCTTCTTCTCTAAAACCAATGTGATATATAAAATCATCCTGTTACAAAAGGGACTATATGTTTAACATAAGAATATCTGGAGAATAATTTTAAAAGTTAACCCTTTTATACAAGCCTCTACTCTTCTACATTGTTTAGATATTTGTTCTAAATGACTTCATAAAGCTGATTTTATTATGGGTATTGTTGCTCAGGTGAGCAATATGAGCCATGGGGCTCTTGTTATTTTTAACCTATCTACTTCAACAACCTATTATTTTCTAATAAGTCCATCATTTCTTATCTCGCAAATTAAAGTGACATCTATTTAACAAATCATAAAAAGCAATTTAAATTAAACCAATTACCGGGCATTCGCAAAAATTATAATAATAAAAAATAATTGATTGTTAATTGCTTATTTATCTTATATGGGTTGCACTGGATAAAAATGGCGACGATGAAGCAAACCAACAGCTGTTTTATTTTTTAATTACCTGAATTTGATATCACCTTTTCTCAATTATTCTTGTAAGTTCTAAGGAATTTTCAGCAAGCGACGTCTTATTTAACTTGTGTAAAACAGCTTGCAAGCAATGGGAAGAAATCTCGATTTCAAAAAGGACAGATTGTCAACAGAAAGAGTTAATAGATTTTCAATCCGATTAGAAAAATGAAATGTGTTATAAAGTGATGCTTTAGGACAAAACACGTATAGTAAAACAAGATTATAACGAACACGCTTATAATGAATTGGCGCTTACAGTAAGTGACTTTCATTCCCCGTGACTTTATTACATGTAAACTTGACTGAAATAACGAATTACGCTTAAAACGAAGCAAAATCGCTCGTCCCTGGCACTTCGTTATAAGGTGTTTATTGTATCTCTAATGAAACTGATGTTCATTACTAATTTACGATTTTCAAGTGTCAATGAGTCAATTAATTAGTCATGGACTTGTCATATTATTAATTTTAAATATATTGGGTTTTCGCAAATACAATATGTGCACCGCAAAACAACTTTGTGTCATATTGTAAATTTTGTTTTTACAGTCATCCAGTGAATTCAAAATTTTCAATATGACAGAGTTTTGGACTAAGGTGACCGTTAGTAAAATACACTTTCATTATTCCTACTTTGTAAAACTTCGTATTATTTGGTTTTGTGAAACCTATTGAATCTAGTTTTTTTTTTTTTATTCCTATGGGGTTTTAGAAAAAAATATATACATTTACAATGTATGTGTATATGAATTGCACTCTGATTTTTTTAATTTGTATGAGCAAAATATGACAAAACTGTGACAAACACATCTCTACTCTTGTTCACCGATTAAGAATTGATGGTTGAACATTTTAACAAAATTTTTAAAACGTGCATCCTTTTTATTTTATAAGATTGTTACAGTGGCATGTAACAAGTAATTCAAAGCATCTTTAAGTATAACTTACTTAAAACAAGTGAATTAACACAAAAAGATATAGAACTTGCAATAATAAAGCAAACACTTTCTCAATTAAAAAAAAAATCATGCAATGCGCAAATGATGCATGTAATTAATAACATTAAATGATGACAGCATTAACTAGCAAATAAAGATTTACTTTATTGTATTAATTGCCTGAATGGAACATCACACAATACTGATAAGTTAAAAAAAAAATAAGAAGGCGACAAAGAAAAAATTCTTTACCTTATGCAGGCGTTTGTGGATAGAATTAGACGAAAAAAAAGTTCCAAATTCCGAGAGTTATGTTAGTGAGGGAAAGAAAAATGTTAATCTCAGCAAAGTTTCATATTCTCTGTTCAGAAAAATATCATATATTTACTGTATGCAAACCAAGTTAAGTACGAGACAAAAAAAAAATAACCCATTATTATTGCTGATGTTAATTCGGAGGGATCTTAGTCTTAAAGAGGCATTTTATGACTTACATTACTTCTGAATCGGGGCCCAATATCGAGGCTTCTATCTTTATTATGTTGCAATACTTTTTTAGGGACACATTGGTAATTGATGTAACGAAATCCTTTATCTGTACAACATTATTTACTCGATAGTCTGTGGACCAAATGGAAAGAACGACTACTCTATTACCAAATGGAACTTATCGGGGTTTTTTTTTTAATAAATAAGTATAGAATTTATACAATTATTATTTGGAAGTTTGATATTTGAGATTGCAGAAAATGCAAACTACAATTTCATTGTATCAGACACAAATGGTAAGTTTTCTTTAAATTGTCAAACTTGATATATCTACCGATAGAAATTGAATTATAATATGATACATGTATCATTAACAATTTAGTTTAACACTTTAGAGTTTTATCTATCAATACATGTTGCATTTTCTGTGTATTTTTTTTTTTTTTTTTTGCATTCTATATTTTTCATTTGTTATCAATACTTTTCCAATCGTCAACAATATTTAAAGTTTGTAATTTTTTTTTAAATTTGATTTTTTCATTTTTGTAATTTTTTTTTTGATAATAGATAATATATGAATCAATAGCTTATATTAAATACTTATATACAACAGATCAAAAAGTAAAGTTAAGTAAAGTTAATCTTTTAAAAAAAAAATGAATTAAAACATATACTCGAGTTTGAATAGATCTACGAACAATTGTAGAACAAAAGTTAAGAACTCGAAATACATGTACAATGGAAAAAAATAGGGAAAGTAGGCAAATATGTAGTGTCAACAGATAAATAAAAAAGAATTAATACTGCAACGTTTGAAGTGACCTTTTCTTAAAGGTACCAAGACACGATTTGAGATCAAAATATTATTTCTTTATGTTTAAAATTGTGTACTACTTTGAATGATTGACCAAAATTTGAATGTTAGAAGTCAAGTTATAATCGAGATACAGAGGTAAGAAATCTTTGTTAGTAAATCAAAGCTCGAGTCTTATATTTGCAAACAATAATAAACGGAAAGAAATTACCATTTCTTTATCAAAACAACTGGTGGCAAACAAGATAAACTGATTTAATATATATGTTCATAAATAATATCATCAACAAAAGAGAGCAACATTTGATTGAAACTAACACCAATACAACACTATGTGTAAACAATAACAAACTCGAGCTAAAAAAATATTCATGATCAAACTCTGTTTCTTGCGTGTTACTTTATATTGACTTTTAAATTCAATTTGAAAATTAAAAGTACCCATATTAACCACACAAGATATTTTAAAAATGAAAAAAATAAAATTCGAAAGTAACACCAAATTGTGTCTAGTATAGGTCCCGTTAAGGGCTATCAGTGACGTAGTCACAAGTCTTTGCAATTGAGGAGAGAATGAAGGGGGGGGGGGCACTAACTAAATAGATAGGAGAAACCTACAGCATAAATTAATTAAATAAAGGGTGGGGCATATACCTACAAACAAGGTGACGCGCACCGAAAATGCATGAAAATAAAAAAAAAGGTCCATTTAGATACATGTATATATACCACTTTGATGTCAGCAAAGTTCTACTATAACTCGGCATTGCTGCCCCGACCCCTGTCACTATTACATGTAACATACCTATGGTTATTGAATATATCACATTGCTCTATATTCTTTTTCTATTCCATGCTAGATTTATTCCGCTTTGCATACACTATATATATGTTAATACATGACAAATTATATATCATTTTTTATTGCAAGATATCTCCATTATCTTGAATCAATGGCTACGTGTTACAGAAAGCTTTACTAGTAATGAATATGTAAATTCTTAATGTACCTTAAACATCCTTGTTTAATAACAAACACCAAAAGCATGAATGTTTCTAATTATTTAATTCATATTTTGATTTCATTAAATTCAATAATATGAGTGCATTACCATGCACGTCGAGCACGAAGGCCTTGTGTTAAATGTGGGTAAGGTTCTTCCTGGTCTTTCAATCCGTTTTACTCCTTTTCCAAGAAAAATTTGGAGCAACCCTCGGAAATCTCTCCATTTGTAAACCATTTTGCATTGCACCCACCGCAGTAGTTATTTCTGGAAACAGAAATAAAAGGAGGAACATGTATACTAATGAAGGAAGGACAATTGTTTTATATTATATCACCTAACCATCATAAAGCACGACTTTATATAAAACTTTAGCTCTATGGTTTGTCTTTTTTTTATTTTGTCTCAAGGAGCTACACAGTTTAGGCCCAAAGACCATACACTTAGATAAGGACATTAGGTCGAAAAAATATATCGGAATTTTCGGGATTAATTTTAGTCATTTTTTAAATTTTGAGAAACGAAGCTTTAGCCAAACTGTCCTTGAATTATTGACATTTATTGAAATGTGATTGCACTTAAGTTACAGTTTAAGGTCTTGAGGCCAATTAATTTATTTAGATCAATCGTACTCACTTGCAAACAGCACCAGCCTCGGTGCATGACGTCATAGCGCACGGTTCCTTGGGACATTTTCCCTTCACGCTTGGGAACTTAGCGCTGCATTTTTCATTATCGTCCTCAAAACCTTGTACCACTAAAGAAAAGAAAGAGATTAAACTGTTTTAAAACAATACAAGCTCAATGACATGACTCCTGAATTTGTTATACTAAATGAACAAAATCTTCGGAACATTTAAGCATAGTTTTTATGACAAATGATTACAAACCTTCCTGAGTTTTACAAATATATATACATGTATCTCTGATTGTTATGGGAAAATATGGGGTGTAAATCTAGCAACTATGCACCTATATATTGGCTTTTGGACAATATGATTCATAGCGATTCTAATTCAACACATGGAAAGAGGAATTGCACCCACAAATTATTGGATTCCAAAACGATTTTTTGGGGTTTATTTTTTTTTTAACATTACAAGCCTTTTAATACAAAATGCCATTTTTGCAACCAAAAACTCACTAAGCTCTAGCTTCTGTAAATTAAGCGAGAGTCCGATTTCCTTTTACGGCCTCTACGGGTTAATATCTGGACAATATGATACTCAGTCTTAATGGTTTATAGACTCATAAAAATTCTAGAATTTATTTGTAACGAGTCGATTGACTTCCTTTGATTGAGGACGTTAGTTTACTTTTTTTAGTTTTCAAGCAAATGTAATAAAAATTGCTGCCTCATTTAAAGAATAATATATTTAACATATATAAAAAGCATTTACTTACAGCTAAGGGAAATAACCAAGAGAAACACTGCAACACCTTTCATCATGGAATCTGTTTCAGACAACAACTGAGGGTATCAGAACTGTAACTTCATTCTACGGCGTTCTCTGGTTTTTATACATACCAGCGAATCACAGGAACATCGTTCAACGAACCTTAAACTATCTTATTAGAATAATTTCATGTGTTGTGTAATTAATAACCAATCACTATTCATCTGTGATTTCATGCACTGTAGTCAATTGTGCCCAATTATATATAAGGATCACACAGTGTAAAATCATTGATGATCAGTGATAACCTGTGCTTTGGAGTCTACTATTTATTGTCTACTTTAAAACTTAAAAAAACTGAAAAAAATTGTTTATTTATACTTGAAATTTTTTAATCAGTCTGTCCTCCTTGAACATTTGCACTTTTTTCTCATTTTTTTTCTCTTATTTGTACTGTACATGTACCTCTGACAGTATCTACATGTACATTTGTAAATATTTGTATATATGTACCTCATGTACCGTCACGTTGACGGTTTGAGTGAAATGAATTGAATTGAATTGAAGATGTTTTGCAATAAGATAAATCAAATACCGCTTTATATAGATGCAACCAACACGTGTTTCTTAACAAGTTATCTGTACAGTATTTAATTTCATAAATGATTTGACGGGGAAATCACGCATTGATGGAAAGAATTAATTCTTTGCATACTTAAGCACTACTTATGCAATACTGTTCCACCAATTTGTTCCACGGGGCTGTATCAGCCAACGTGCTATGCAACCTCATGAAGCATATTCTGAATAATTGGCATATTAATTGTGTTAAACTGCTGTAAACTGTTAATGTAACGTTACTTTTCACATTCGTAGCCACGATAAAGAGCAGTCGTATGGAATAGTTAATTAAATATACATGTATGCAGTAGATATTAATGGATTTATAATACGTGTATATGCAATGGAAATTAAGACATGTTGATACAATATTGAAGTACGATAGAAGTTTGACAAAAATAAAACTTCTAGAAAAAAATATCAGTTTGAACGAATAATCAAGTAGATGGTAAATATTTAATTCGTGCATCTTAAGTAAATATTGTATAATTCTTTCCTTCCAAAGTACGCTATGTCAAACCGGTACGTATGTTAACTTTACTCATTCGGAGCAATAAAGTGTCAAATTATGAACTCTTCTTCAGCATGTAGATTAGATTACTGTAAAAAGTATATGCAGCTCACATGAAAAAAAAAAGTTATCATTTGAAGAGGGGAGTACCGGTAGAGGTGGATATAAAGGTAGGGGGTTTACATTAAGAGTAAATCAATTTATATATGATGCATTGTTTTTGGATCCAGACACCTCTGATCTAGAACGTATTTGATGACAACCAATATATGGCGTAGTTTATGGCCTTTGGATGATTGTTTTGTCACCGGCAGACATTAATTTATTTGGCCGTCCGTCCGGTCTTTCGTTATAAACTTACCTTTTAATAATACGACATTACGGGTCTCGGTGATAACACACGAATCCCTTACCTGAGAGTAGAGATAACATTCCCTGGTCGTTTGCGTTCGCTGTCGCTACCCGCAGAACACTGTCAGTCCTGTGAGTGGATAGAAACCTCCAGGAGCTGGACAATTTTCACGGTTCTTTTCCGTGGTTGGAAAAGGCTTTTGCTAGGGTATGTGTCATTTTGTTACTTTTAAGGAAGATGTACATGTATGGTGTTTTGGGTGCCTTCGATCGATTCAAAACATATTCTATTTAATTTGAAAGGCTTTAACACGCAAAAATAGAGTGTTGCAAGCGTGTTCTAAATTACATTTATGCATATTTATACATAAGACACCTATAATTGTTCATTGAAGTCAACTAAATGCAACTAAAGCTGTTGCCTTCTTGAAGTTTCTTGTGTCTGTTATGAAATGGTCTGTGGTCATGAGGTTCTGCTTTAAGTTGTTATCGCCTTTTTGTATATGATCTCCACTAGTTATATACTAACTATTAATTTTTTTTGGCATCTTTCTGTGTATACCTTTGACGATGCAGTCGAGTGCATGATCCATACATCACAGAACCACATGGTCAATCATTTTTGACAACTTGCGCCAATGGTAATTGGAATGTCAGTGACAATGGTCATGATTATGCCACTCGGAATCACTGCGTATTTCTTGGACCATTGTGTAAATAGTTTGTATTACATTTAGATCCTCGAGCTTCATTGGTATTTATCCTTGTTTACACTGCTTTTTGGTCAACAAGTGGATTCTTTCTTTTTTTCTGCGATAATCATTAATGCGCAACGTCGATTATAAGTTGAGTTTCAATTTTCATTATTCAGTTTTATTAAAAGAATTAAAATAGCCATGCAAACACAATCACAAGTCCATATTCTACATTTTACGATATCTTTTTTTTTATTAAAAATTTGTTAGTTAATAAACTTGACCGTTGTGAAAATTTGTGATCAACGTCCTTGATAAAATGCATATAGACGTATATATATGCTTGGCCGATTGGGGACCTATTAAAATCATTTTCATTCAACTTTTTTCTCTGCTGTAACGACGGGCTTTATAGTAGATAATCTAAACGGAAAAAAGGGACCATTCATACACCTATTTTTATAGTAAGATGACTCATAAAGAATACAAGAGGAAAAAAGTTTTCTATCACCATAATCCGAACTCAGGTGAGTGATTTTTCAATTGGTGGATTACAACATCAATAGTCCTCGTTTTATCTTTTCGTCACCCTGTTTCCGAACAGCATAAAAGACCGTGGTTAATTGACCCAGAAGAACCCTACATAGAAAAAGAGGAAGCAAAGGGATTTATGTATCGCTCTAAAATTCTGGCAAGCCTGGACTACGAGTGAATGTTTTAGTAAACAGGAACCTCTGAGTCTACAACAAAAGACCCACTATATCTATCCTGCAGAGGTTCAAGACACGACGAATTGAATCATAATCCTCGTTCTGATAAATTGACCGTTGATGTTTGTCAAGTGTCGAGGAAGGCGAAGTGCTATACAGAGCAGCCAAGAAAGTAAATATATAAGGACAGGGGACCCGACACACGTCTTTTGAAGAGGGTCGTCAAAAATCTGTCACTTGAACGTTAAGAACAAATATTGCAATGACAAAAAGGCACTCGCGGCCATTTTCTCTCCGTGTATTGTAATATTGGGTTCACAGCTTAGAAATTTTTTTACTGTTTGATTACTCAAACTTCTTTTCGTCAGATTCTATTCTTGAGTATATCAAAAGAAGTTTTCAGTCACTCTACAAATCAAATAAACTAGTAATCGGCTTAATGAAACACAAGTGAACGCCGAGTAACACAATACCACAGTTTATTATTTCATTCAAACAGCTCTGCAACGAATATAGAGATTTAACCCGAACCAGTGCATTTTTCATATAACCCACTTCTCCAAAAAGCAGTCATATCTAATTAATAAACCTTTAATTAAAGTTTTCTCGCATTTCAAACCCACAGGTGCCATAATTATTGCATACACTAGTCAACCTTGGGTTTCGGTTGGTGTATTGGCGGTACCCATTGACAGTTCTCGTCACGGTTCGATGGTTCCTTTCATACCCGTCTGTGCCTGTTCAATAGGGCCTACAAATGCTAATAAGCAATAATCAGACTAGGGTTTCATGAGAACAGATTGTTTAGCTTAGCTTTGTTTAAGAAAGTCCTGTTTGCGACAAACGAAACACTGTGCGGTTTGGAGAACTAAAATACTAGGAGAAAGAAACATGTGTAAGCCATAGGAAAGTCTAAGTGAAAAAGACGTCTTCCATATAGTTAAAAGCCATATTTACTTACAGAAAAAAGGTAAGAGAAAACTCATCTCTGGCATTTTATATCTAGCCGACATAATTCGTTCGATCCCTTGATACAAATGCTGTGCGACAGTTGTTTAATTGTTTTAAAAATTGTTCTTGCTCGCGTGTACAGTAGATGCAACGTTAACGAACACAATTGATTATTTTTTTTTATTACGAGGAGAACAGTATACTGTTCGACTTTTCTTGGATTCTTTAGTACTTGTACGATATTCAAATTAAATTCGACCCTTAATTATTGAAAATGATACGATTTATCCTCGTTTATACATTGATATTGCTATTAATAAGTATATCCCCCCCCCCCAACAAAAAAACCCCTCAACATAATACAAGTAGTGTACACGAACATATAAATACTATGTCAAAATAACCAAAGTCAGCTTGAGACTATGTTTATTTAGTTTGCTTCTTTAGAGTAATTAACACAGTGTAATACTTGTAGAGAGTTCATGCTTATGGTTTGTTTTAATCTGAATTTTTTAATGTTAGTATAGTTTCCTTACAAAAAATTAGATTCTTGATAATAAAATTTTGTACACTTTCATTATGTACTTATTTTGAATATGACGAATCCTAACTTTCGTAGAGGACAATAGTAACATTAATTTAGCAAAAACAACTTTATATCTTAACGTACATGTATGATTGTATTAGTATCATAGAAATGACTTCAAAACCCTGTTAACAAACCTATTAGGTTCTTTCATGTCAATATGAATTGATCATGTGCACGCACATCTGTCATTTGAATTGAAATAAAGGAACACGTGTATATAACAAAAAGTAACAAATAAGAAAATCAATTATTATTATTACACCAATGTTTCAATTTTGACCTTTTGATTAAGTTTCGATTACACTTATATCTATATACGTGTGTGCTTGACATGAACGTTTAAGTCAAAGGCGATTAGTTTAGCAACAAGCACTGGTTTAGTCAATAGTCTTGCCTTAAAAGTCTATACATGAACGTTTACAGTTTAGGAAAATTTTGGGTTTTTTTAAGTGGGAGTATGAATAAAAAAATCACATAACAAACTGCTATTTTGATGTCCATGTTCAGGATCTGTTCACGCACTGCTACCCGATAAACTTGATGTTTAAGAATTTTTTTTCTATGTTTTATTGAAGTCAAGAAAGGCAATGTGGTGTTTTACTTTCATTATATTTTTTTACGTACATGCAATACATGTATGTACATCAACAACCACTATTGATCGTCGACGAATGATCAATTAAAGATCCTCACTCTTTTCAAAATGTTTTTTTATCATGGTTTCAATGACTGAGTTTAACGATATCGATCTGTTCAATCAAACTTTATCTTTTATTTAATGACACGTCAACCCACGGGTGTACTTTTTTCTAACATAAAGAGGCATAGACTCTTATATCAAGACGCCGATTGGTTATTAAAACCATATTTATTTGGGTTCTAGTTTCCATGATATACACAATTTTCGATATTTTATTTGCCTTATACTTGCCATGACTCATAAACGCTTTGATCTCTTCGAAAATATCATAAATATCGGGTTTTTTTTATGAGCAGAACATTTAATTTTACAAGGTTTATACATAATTCATGAAGATGGTAACGATTTCTATACCCATGATGCTGTTTTTACTTTGCGCTAAATAAGCATGACCCCCCGTCGTGTATCAAACAACCTCAATGGCTCACAATTTCAAATACGGTCGGGTTTTTTTTTTGGCCTTTGATCTCTAACCCCCCCCCCCCCAACATTTGCTACCCCCGAAAACAATACTTTCATAACACGTATTTTAGTAGTTACTCGATGCAAAAACATGAAATGGATATTGACTGTTGGGTTTCATATTTTCAAAACAGACCAGCCAAAACATATATATAGTGTATTCATTCAAGGAGTCTGGTTACTGGAGTAACCTTGAGACTTACAACATCCTAAGTAAACAACAACATTTCACAGAGACTACAGTTGTTACCTATTCAGGTAGGTAACAAAAGGGCCCCCGGTCGTTGTTTTTATACTGACCTATTGACTCTTTCGTTTGTACAGATAAAACACACTCTTGGTCAGGATGGACAAAACAACAGTTTATCCTACAGAAAAATATTTATTCAAAAGTAGGCTAACTTTAGTGTTTGGTAAACAGTCCAAATAAGATTATAGGATGTCACATTTGTAAAGCGGATTTGTCCTGATCTCTCTGTGGGATTGCTGGTCACGTGACTCATTACGACAGACCCTATTCTTACAATTAGGGGCCGGGTTGTAACCATTTTCTTCCAAGCCACTGATTCCAACGCACCCTCTAATCTTGTCTGTATATCACGACATTGGACGCTTGCATATAGCTTTGTCTGAGATCACCGTCCAATTAACTGCACCATTGCAAGAAATGGGTTTTTAAAAAACCAAGATACTCTAATAGACATCATTACAAAGAAAAAAGTCTAAACAAATTGCGATGATTACGTCATAGTATGGGTAAATATCTGTACTTCACAAGTTACCCCTCTATTTGTTCTTTTGTCTATCAATGGCTGTTTAGATCGATATCGAGCTGAACGAAGATAGGTATGGTGCAATCGATTAATCACCGATTGATTTTATCGGTAATGTGTCAATTGAATTAAAATCGAGAAAAGATAGATTCCCAGCTTTAAAGATACAACAACATTCTGATAATTAAATTGATAACAGCAAAATAAAGATTTCAATGATTTATATTTGTAATGCCTTATACGACTATTTTTCCGTTTCATTCAAGTGTTTGAAAAAAAACTCCCAACCACTTGCACACACAAACACACAGTTGTTCTTGAACATGAAATCGATTTCGAAAGAAGCTATGCATTATTTGCCTTTCACTTAGGTCTATGCGATAAGACTTTATTTTTTAAGAACTGAGACAGGTAGATATGTGGATATAGGGGTGCACAGTGCTTTTGTTCCTAGCTACCAGTTGTACGTGCATCGCTAAATCAGGAAATATTGACATAATGTAAAGTGTGTTGACAAAACACAAGGAAAAAAACCTTACACTGTCAACTACAACCAGTTCTATTTATCATTCTTATCTTTTTCGTTTTAGTCAACAAAACCTCTATTAAATAAGAGTTCCTATGTTCACTAAGCCCTTAGATTAGTTTTGGTCGGCTGCAGACTAGCATTGATTTCGATGTTGTGCATGGGTGCAAGGCCCGTTTAGGTGGGTATGTTCACTTTTGTTAACGTTTAAGTTCCTTTGCTTATTTCGTATCAACAGAAAAATGTTCAAAATAAGAAACAAAGGTTTGATGGTTTGATTGTGTAGTCTTTTATGGGAGTTTATTAAGAATGATATTATTGGATGTCGAAAGGCCTTGGGGAGGGGGGGGGGGCAGGGTTGTAGGGGAAAAGCTAGTCGTTTTGTGTATAATTCATATTCAACTTATTTAGTATTTAATTTTATCGATATTCTACAGTGGGAGGCTTTGACCTCTAGAGAAATATTAAGATTTATTCAATTTCATGTTAAAACCAATACACAGAGACGGGTTTTTTTTTTTGGCGGACATTCAAGTCATTTACAATTGCTAGGATGGGCAGGTTGACGTTTCTAACTCTTTTAAAAGGATCTAACAAAAGCTGCAAATCTCGCAAATTACAGTAAACAGTGCATCGGGATCACGGGTTTTAATTGTGATTTCTTCCACAATCAAGAAAAAAACCCTATAAAGTCCATGTTACTTTTATTTACGTTTAGCGATGACCTTTTATCCGAATAATTCATTATTAACACTTTACAAGTATTATTTCAACAATGAAAAGTCAAACCGGCGGTTCTAAGGTGTTAGGTAATAAAAAGTTAGATCCTTGGGATTTTAGCTAATATCCTTTGAACCTGTAATATTATGCAAGCCTTCGTTACCGTCGGTGAAGAAAATTTCAGCAATATTCTATAATTTGGTCGGTATTTTGGTAAGGATGATTAATGAGCCATTTTATGGCCCCGAAATATTGGTGAATTTTTTTTGCAAATTGGTTGCATAATATGTTTATAAACATCTCAACTCTCTTACTCTGGGTGAATTTTCCTTTTCCATGACGTATGCATAAAACTCTTAATTCTTAATCCATAGAGAGATTATCTCGAGTTATCCTAATCTACTTGATTACCCGGCTATTTCTTTATAATGAGTTTGAACAGTTTTTTCAATTAGGAGTTCTACCTGCCACCCACTTTTATGAACATGGACAGCTATTCAGACTTGTAAGCTAATGTGTCTTATATTCTTTACTTTCAGTGCATAAGACGTCAGAGAAGATGTAATTTGTACATCGTTTACAGAAATCCAAGGCCGTGAGGAAATTTCTTTCTGGGATTGGCTTAATATTTGGACAAAAAAATCTCTTTTCAACAAAAAAATGTCTTGGTTCAAGTTTTGGAGCCGCTCAAAATCGAAATCTAAGGACATTAAGGATGAATACCAAAAAGAGCTGAAGAGATCCGAGTCTCTAAGAGAAGACTCGAACCTAACGGAAGCGGAACGTGAAAAACAAAAACTGAAACACACCCTGTCAATATCTCGGTCTGGGAGATTCAAGCACAAGAAACGAGAGCGTGGAGGGATTCTTGACAAACCGGAAATGTTTGATAAGACATTAGAAAACGGCAATGGGGGGAGGCCAACGGTGAAACCCCCTAACCCCCCTTCTTCTGGACACTCACGATCTCCCAATAACACGTGTCGAGATGTGCGTGATGTTTTTCAATCCAACTATCCATCTCATGTAGCAGCGGTTTGAAGTATCCCATACGCAGAACTAAAGAAGACGCGTGATTATAATATGCAATCATCATTACCTATATAGAGCATGCAATGACTTTAATTTGCGTTTTATTTAATGCAGTTTGCAATAACGGTGGAAGACTTTAGAAAAATATCATGCATCCCAGATTCTTGTTTTAATGCGGGATTTAGACTTAGTGGAGATATAATCAAAGGCTTTCAATGATTGTACATAGTGCTAATTATTATAAGATTGATTTTTTTCTGTCTCAGATTTTCAGCGTTTTTCAACAGCCTTGATTCTAGTTTGATTCATGCAGACTATTTTTCATGGCGATGATATTCATGACCAATTACGTTGATAAAAGATATAATGTCTCATAATGTCGAAATTATAGAAAGAATAATAGATATAATGTAAAAAAATATATTGAGTTGTGAACTGTTAATCACAAATCAATATTCATGTTCATGAAAATGTTTTATTGCATCGTAGCCCCTTAGTACGGTCCATATTTTGTGTTTGTTGTTAGTTAATATATATGAGGTTTATGATTTTTTTTTACTATGTTTTGTATTTAAATCATGTTTGTTCTCAACTTGATTTTAAATGGCATATCTCGGCCGCTTTTTTCGTAAATCAAGACCCAATGCAAGTTATTGAAATATGGCTGTAATATTAAGCTCATTATAACAGGGCTTTGTGTTGAGCTGCAAATCGTTGCCAATAAGTTTGTAAAACTAATTTTCTACAATGATACTTCATAGAAAAGAGCAGTATTTTTTGTTAAAAAGCATTTAAATTCTTGTGTAACGGCAGCCCTTTGTTCCAGCACAAGAACAAAACTCAATTTTACAATCATTTGCCAATTGCGTCGACTAGATGAAATCTTGATTGTTAACCAAGCAAATCAACACCCATTAGTATTGCATTGCATTTTGGCAAATATTTTTTTTCTTTTTTTGTATTTTGAAAGAGACGGATGGTCGTGGCCATTTTAAGACTGTATTGGACTCCTTTAAAAGAAGAGCTTTGTATGAAGATACAGAAAAATATTTAAATTTTAAAGCTAAAATATATGAAGTTTTTCTTTACTTGATGAAAGTTTATAGCTCAACAAATCCTAATTCAAAATTTTATAGGTAGATCGGAGGTAAATAGTTGACCCACCCAGCCTCCTTAAAGGAGAAAAAGATATAGTACTGTACCGTTCTCATGACGCATTCATGTTCATCCATGTAAATTTGATTGCTTGATAGTTCATGCAAGCATGGGGATTTTTCGAGATTCATCTCTTTACTGTTTTTTTTAATTTCATGCTTATGTTTGATTAAGGTGTATTGTCAAGGTAAATCCAATGAAATCTCTGTGATTATGTGTGTTAATAATACATACATTTTGTTAAATAAAATGAATACGATCAAGTAAACAATCACGTCGTCGTAATTTACGAGGGGGTAACTTCGTTCCTTAACTTGAAGGGACGGTGTGTTAACTTGAAGACAGAATTTTCAGTATGTCAGATTTAAAGGTAGCAGTAGTCCGAATTTTCTCTTCGCCCAGGCGATGTCGTTAGAGCTCGCAGCGCTCACTATAAAATGGTTTACTAGTGCATATAGAATGATTGACCACAATTTGAACGTTAGAAGTCAAGATAAAAGTGAGATACAGTCGAGAAATTATTGTTATGTAAACAAAGCCCGATTCTTATGTTTGTTTACAAGTAATGTTAATTGGTAGGCAAATTACCATTTATTTGACAAAATGCCTTATGGAAAACAAAATAAACCGATTTAATGTGTTCATAAGTAATATAACAGCATATAAAGCACCATTTGATTGAAACTTATACGATACAATACATATGTAAACAATAACAAGATTCGAGCTTTGTTTACATAACAAATAATTCCAAACTCTGTATCTTGCTTGCATCTTGATATTTGACTTCCAAATTTTGACAGATCATTATAATTACCCATATTAACCTTTCTATATATTAAAAAAGGGAAAATAAAAATTGAAAATATTTTGCTTAAATCGTGTCTAGGTCCCTTTAACAGTAGATTTTGCAAATAAATATAGATTTACATCTGTAAACTTTTAATACTTTACATTCGTTAACTATAACTAAGATTTGTGAAACTATATTTATCAGATAAACTTTGTTTTGCTATCGCAAATTGTTGATGTCACAGTTATTTAAAGTTTACACTTCTAAAACATAAATGATCGCGTTAACTATGGTTTACAGATGTGATATATAGATTAACGACGTTAAAGCTAACATGAATTCATAAAAGCATTTGGTCGCCATATTAGTTTTGATCGCTCCTCTACTGCCACTGGGGTATATATACCGGGCGAGAAAGTTACGGTCGGTTGCTTCATTCAGGTTGCACGGAATTCTAAATGCATGAAGTACACATTGTAGTAAAATGTTTGTAATAAAGAATATAAAAGGAAACAACAATAAATAAAATACGAAATATATTTATTCTTTGAAAAAAAATTTCCAGGTATCCGTATCATTTTGCACAGAAAGTGCTGCTTTACTTCGCATGCACATCGAACACGTGTGTCGTTCGTACAGAGTGCATATCGTCCGCATCTTTTTGAAAACCCCGGCGGCACTACATCCAACACAGAAGCTAAATGATAGTAAATCCAAGAAAGTAACAACGTAACATCATTTCCATCGGTTTCTACAAAAACGCTCCGTTTCTAAAATCCATGCGATCATTGACACTGCTCGATCTGCCACAGTGTGTGGTTTGCGCATGTGCGATGCTATATAACATACACAGGAAAACGGTCTACAATTATCGATGATTTTTGAAGTATCTGTGCCTGGATTTCAGTCTGTCTTGTATCGTCGTTCATTGGATATTCCTTGCCAGTGCAGTGGTTGTCATATTATTTTTGTTCAAAACGGGTTTCTACACATCTTTTGTCCAAGGCAACGTGTTTGGGTGCATGAAATGCCTGAAGCATGAATAGTGTTCTCGGCCTTATGTAGGGGGTGTGTAGCGATGAGCAGAACAATAGAAATCGACAACTGATATGGCGGTAGTCGGAGATAAAAGGAAAATAATGCGTATTTATGAATTAATGTCAGCTTTAACTATAGTTTCACAGATGATAAACTATGTTACGTTTACCGACTGTTCAATATAGTTTAAGAGCCCTAAACTATAGGTAATTGTTAACTATACTTTACAAAGCGTAAACTATAGTTAACGATTTGTTAAATAAGATTTCATCCAAAAATTATATTTTTTGGGTTTCAACAGTTTACGAATGCTAATCTAAGTTTATATGTCTGTTAATAAAGTTAACAAATGTTGCTGGTAAATATAGTTTTCAGTCCGTAAACTTCAGTTAACAACCGATAAACCTCGTTTATCGACTCTGAAACTATTTTTTTAATGGCCGATTTTTGTGAATGTGGCGTGCCATATACACATACCTGTCAAAGAAGTACACTCGGAATCAATACAAGAGGGACAATCCAAGATTTCTTCATTGACAATTCTTATGTAGATTTATAAAGGGAAATGTTGACATCTTTTATCATTCGGAAGTCATTCGGAAACCTCGCACACTTTTTCAACGTTATTATCCTGGTACTTTCATGTCTTTTGCAATGCAAAATCCTCGTAGACTTTCTATTCTTGGTTGTGTATTGAAACCTGAAGCGGTAGAGCGGTCGTTTCAAAACAGAAATTCTGGACTTTTTTCATTCTAGTGGATGAACGTACTTTGGGTGATGTCGCAGCCTATTCAGTATGTAAACAAAAAGTTGAAGCGAAAGCGTGGTTGGCATGCTAGTAGTAAGCTACACATTTAGAGACATAAGAAAGAAAAATAGGTTATCAAAGATTACAGAGCTCACCGAGACGAGGAATCACGTTTATGAGACCATCTTAATCATATTATATATCAAAATTAAAGTTAATGATCTTTATTAAAATATTAGATATTGTAGTGTGGTTTAAGACAATATTGTTTATTATACTTTCATGTTAAATACTGAAATCTGATTGGTTTAGACGAAGTTGACAATCCGTTTTATTATACTTTCATGTTAAATACTGAAATCTGATTGGTTTAGACGCAGTTGGCAATCCGTTCCCATACCCTCAGCGTTAGCAACACACTTGGCAACGGGCCGATAGAACGAATTGTTACATGCGCGCAAATTATGCGCGTACGGTTGACCACTCTTTACCATCCCTGAAAATTTAAAAATTCTATCTTAAATACTTTTGGAGAAAAATCGTGAACAAGCAGAAACATAGATTTTTTAATATCTCGGGACCGGAAGTGACGACCAAAAAAATCTCGTGTTATTTTCTTACAAATTTTGTCATGAATAAGATCTGAAAATCTTATCTGAAGTTAGCCTCACGTTTCAAATCTATAGTTAAATAAACCATGAAAGTTTGTCAGAATAGCATTTTCTATAACATTCAAACTTGCATTTTACAAAAAACTTACACCTCCTCCAGCATCAAGCTATTCAAGACCAAGGTCTGTATCTGAAGCTACCTTTATTTACACATCTGTAGTTATATAAACTGTTTAAGTCTGACTAGGTATAACAGAATTTACTTCATTTTGTAACCAGCTTCAAGACCCTAACACAATATTTGAGTTGTTCTAAAATCTTAAATCAACCTACGCATCTAGATAATCAATATCACTCTCCGTATCTGAAGCTACCTATGTGATTCATTTACATCGTTTAATCAACCATGATGTAAGTTTGAAATAAGTACTATTATTTACATAAACATGCTCCAAAAACCTTATCTTCCCCCAGCATCCGAATACTAAGGCTCAGATTCAGCATTCAAGCCTATGGAGTGCATCAGTATCACAAGATGCATCATCTATCCAAAAGAAAAGATTTAACCAACTATATGTAAGATTTGTCTATAAAAGGGCACTTGCTCCAAAACATTTAACAAGCTCCAAAAACCTTAACCCCATCCAGCATCCGAAACTTTTGGCTAAGATTCAGTAGTCAAGCCGGTCAAGTGTATCAGTATCATAAGATGCACCAGCCATGCAAGTTTGGTGAAGTTAGGACCAGTAATAACTTAGATATAATCATCAAAGGGCACCTGCTCTAAAAACTTTAACCAGCTCCAAAAACCTTAACCTCAGCCAGCATCTAAAACCTATGGATCAGATTTAACATTCAAGTATCAAAAGACGCACCATCCATCAAAGTTTGGTAAAGATAGGACCAGAAGTAATTTAGATATTGCTATTAAAGGGCACATATGCTCCAAAAACTCTAACCTGCTCCAAAAACCTTAACCTCCTTCATCATCTGAAATTTAGAGCTCAGATGCACCATCTTCGCAAGTTTGGTTAATATAAGACAAGTTATAACTTACATACAGGATATACTCTAAAAACTTTAAAGGGACCTAGACACGATTTGAGATCAAATTTTTATTTTTTATATATAAAATGGTGTCCAAGTCCCTTTTACCAGGTCCTGACGCCGACGTCGACGCCGAGGTTATAGCATAAGCTCCACCTGATTTCATCTCGGTGAGCTCAAAAGGCAGAGACCCAACAAATGTTTTGAGTCGAGTTGTTTCCGAAAGAGGTAGTATTGACGTTCTATTTTATTATTCTCTATAATTTGGTTAAAAAAATGGTAGTTTATATTGTTAATATTTATTCTTTCGGTAAGAAAGTTATGAAGGAATGCATTTTTATTCAACGTCAAAAAGGTATTTTTATTATTCAATTTTGTAAACAAAATTGCTGTCATGCCCTTTCCCCCATGCTGTTTCTATCGTTTACTTGTCTCGCGCGCACGCGCAGATATACACATTACATATATCGTTTACTTATGCAAAATGACAATAACAAACTGTCAACCATCTCAACAATCCATAAAACGAAATACAAATTCAAAGCATGCAGAGCAACACGGACCTCTAAAAAGATAGAGGTAGGATTAGGTGTCTAAGAGGAGTGAGCATCCTCCGCTGACCGGTCACACCCGCCGTGTGCTCTTTGTCGTAATCGGGGGAAAAAAACTCGGAAAAGTCCGTAGGGAATTAGGTGATTAATATGGTCTAACAATTAGTTTGAAAAACGTCAGTCAGCATGCGACCAAGTGGAAGATTGTATTTGCTGACAAGGTCGTTGTATCCACCATAGAACTTACGAAAAGATGACCTCAAACGAAACTGTTGATAGTCCTGTTTTATCAACTTATTTGTCAGTAGCTTGCCTCGCCTTAGAAACAGTTCATACGAAGAGCATGCCCTTGCGTATCGAATTATCTGAGAGACAAAAACACCATATGCAGGTGATGAAGATATATTGCTACATGAGTAAAAAAAATGCAATGGAAAATATCAATTTCTCTTTACATATGTCCTTTACAAAAATTTTTATTATCGGGAATCAACATTTGTACATGACAATTGATTCCCGATAATCAAAATTTTTGTAAAGGACACATAGAATAACCGTAGAATTTAGTTAATACCCATACCATTACCTGACGCATTTGTCGCAGTGTTTTTTTTTTCTTTAAAACTGTTCATTGCTTTGACAAACTTTGGTCTAGTTTCCAAAATCGCAAAACAGCATTAAATACGGCATATACATCTTTAACGTTACATGTAGAAACACACACGCACTAACACATCAATTAATATCCCTTTAATCCGCATTATAGAATACACGAACATGTTTTAAAATAAGAAATAAGTAATATATTTCGAAAATACATAAATACAGTTTATTAAACATTAAGAAATTTTTAAAGATTATTTTTTCGGAATGAAGTAATAGAAATTAAGAATAATCACGCATGACTTATATAAACCGATGTAAATTTACTTTCTAGCCAAAGATATTTGAATAATTTCCTTAGTGTAAAATGTAGACATAAAAAATAAGTGAATAACTTTCATTCGTCAAACAGAGACAGTGTTTGCGAAAAAAAAAAATCTTAATTTGTCAGCTTCAAGGCAGGTTTGTATCAACGGGGAAGGTGGCGAGAGTTCGGGGTCCCCCTCTAAATAATTTTGTTAAAATGAACATACATGATAGAATAAATGACTATGACCTCCCCTTCCCCCTCCCGGATTGGGAATTTGAGGTTAATTTGTCGGAAATGCTGGAACTGTAAAAAATATTGCTTTATTCTACCGGTCTTAAGAAAAACCTTCACAGTATTCCCAATATCCAGAAAAACGTGATTTTACAGCCTTTGGATGGTCTTAGGACTAGGTAAGTGATGTCCTAAAGTTAGGACAAAGTTATGGCGGTTCCTAAATTTTACGAGAGCTTCGAGAAACAGACTTAAGACTAAGACGTATCCTAAGATGTACTTAGGACACACCATAGTCCTAAGATAGCTTCGTGAACATGCCTGCTGTTTTACTGAATTAAAGAGTTTATTATGTAATCACGTATACCAATATTCTTATTTAAAAACATACTTTTTGAAATATAGATACCACACTAAAGACCAATTATAGGCAAACATTTCGCTATGAATAAAATAGTAAATATATATTATTTTGCAGGGTTAATATGTAAATTCGAAAAATAATCTTTGAAATGTTTCATTTTTTCGTCCGACCGTTAAAAAATGTAAACATGTAAATTTAAAAATAAATATGAATAAAATGTAAATATGGGGTTAAATAAATCCAAGTTATAATATATCTCAATTCGTTAACTTGTGCTTATTTGCTGTTGAACTTTGTAATAGTATGCAGAACTTTTCCCAGATATGTGGAGGACCTTGTATATTTGTGCGAAAATGTGTTGTTTTTTATACCGACCCTCACCCAAATTTTTGGAAAAAGTCTTGAAAACCAACAAATAAAAAAAATGGCCTAAATAGACAATAAATAAACTTTAATAATGTGCGTTATTTAGTACATGCCCAGGGGCTTGTGTAGAAAAAAAATCGTTAAAAAAATGGGTACCTCGGAGAGAAAATAATATTTCCTCCGAGGTACCCACTTTTTAACGATGTTTTTTTTCTACACAAGCCCCTGTGGTACATGTGGGTATATCCCTCTAACTATTTTTAGAATCGGTAGGACAACAAAGTAGTGCCTTTAAGCAAAATAGTTCCTATTCCTGCAGAGTGTATATACATTTATTGAGACATTTTAAATCAGAATGCTTGACACATGTCAGAAAAGAGGATTTGCAATTTTAAAAGCAAGTGTCAAAATTAAATTATCATTTGAAGGAAAGAATTGAAATTGTTTGATGTACACCCTTTCCAAAGCTGTGAAATTCCCTACTTTTACTTTCATTTTCAGAGTTTTTCAATACAGACGCATTTTGCCGGAAAACGAATCTGACTTCACACCACGAAATTTTAACAGCACAGAGACAATTTGATGAGCTTTTATTCAAGAGGTCCCTCGTTGCTGAACGAAAATTAGGGCCGGAGCTATGAGCCCGAACGTTAACATTACCGCCTATGGAAAATGCATTAGTGGACTATACCCATGTAGCTGGCCCACTCTGACTATGTCCTCAAACTAAGATGACATATGTAATAAAAGTTATGCACAACAAAAAATGTTGAAAATAATTTATACACTGTGCGTGCATGCAATTAGAATTTAAAATTCTTCTTTAAAAGCAACTGCAAGCATGTTTCCAGACCCAACGACATACATGTACATTTGTACATGTAGATTTTTTACACAACATCAGATTTTGGATATGCTTTCATTTTGGAGTTCGCACAATCTGAAGGAACTATAAATAAACACTATCGGGGATACGGTCATATTTCCATTACCTATTATAATTCATAGAACTTGGATTGTTTCTCGTATTATTTGCTGTACAGTTCTCGTTTTAGCAGCATCGGTCACGGTCCGTCAGTTTCGCACTCGGCATACCTCGTCCGATTTCCGAGATGTGCTGAGTGATGAATTTTTCCCTCCTTGGACGTCATGGCCACTCTGACCTGCTTGTCTAAAGGTAAGTCTGCAGCTAGCTACAAGAATGCAACACTTTCCTTATTTTTAGAAGTATATTATTGCAGAGCATAAGCAATTTCACAAAATTTACTGTGATTTAGTTTTAATATTTTGCAATGAAAATTAATTATTAAATTGAATGACTTGTGTTCAACGTTTTATGTACAGTACGGCGTCTCCATTGAAGAAATCCAAAAGGTAGATCTACATTATTCCTAAACGAATGTGTTGAAATTTCCAATAATCAATAAGAATATAAATACTTAAATATAATAATTTGGCCACAAAATTGAAAAATAAACTTTTACTCATGTTCCAATGTACTCAACTATACTATAAGCAGC
This sequence comes from Magallana ariakensis, assembly GCA_020458035.1. NCBI lineage: Eukaryota > Metazoa > Mollusca > Bivalvia > Ostreida > Ostreidae > Magallana > Magallana ariakensis. The sequence goes on along the minus strand of CM035818.1, from coordinate 34,948,588 downwards.
TAAGGGTAAATAATATAAATTTTATTACAAAACACAAGAAGCCCAATATACAGTTCTGTGTATTAATGACAAGCCTCTAAATATTTTTTCAAAACTTCCACAAAACTGCTGCTTATGCCACTCTTTACCAATTTATTTTGTGGTATCAAACATTTTCAAGAAGGGCTACAATTCTACTTGATCGCCCCCCCCCTCCCCCCTTCCTCCTTAAAAAAGTAGGGGAGGGCTTAAATATTATGGCTTATTTTACATGTGATGTGCATTTGCCCTTTAATTTCCATGAATTTGTTACTTTAGGTGCATCTCCTGGACCCACTATATGCTTGTGGCTGGTTCCTCTGACTACTCAATTCATCTGTCACTGATGATGCTGACCATGTGCTCTTCTTTCCCACATTTGGTTTCTCTGGGTAGCAGACTTGGTTACCATATGTAAAAGATGGCAGCAGCAGAGGAAGAGAAGAAGGAATGTTTCGTGGAAGGGAAGGGGAAGGAAGGAAGCAAAGAATGCAGGAATGGGGTGAGGTGAGGTTAGGCTGTCAGTGGTTAGGAAGGAGAAAGCTTAGACCAGCCCTCTGAACTACAGTGACAAGCAAGGGAATTAGGTAAGCTTCTCTGAGAGTCTGAGACCAATGCTGTTGTTTCCTCCAAATGCTGTATGTGTGGAATAAAAAGCAGGCTTTGTATTTCAGACGCTCTTTTGCAGACAACATTGTATTTTATAATAGATACCCTCAACAGGCTCGTTAGTAATATCATGGCAGATTTAGAGTGAGATGATGCTCTTTAGTTCCTAAGGTGGCGATAGATAAAACTAATTGGTCAACTCAGGCTTAAGTGATTTGTAGACCTTGTACGTTGGTCAGAAAGACTTACTGGGGGTAGTTGATATGTGAGACAGACATATAGGTAGTTAGAATGTTATATGACCTAGCTAGGTGGTCAAAAAGGCTTAATAAGTGGCATGCAGTGAAATGACTACCTTCCCACTCCTGAAGTCATGAAAGTGATGAATAATTATGTTACTGCATATACAATGTTTTTTTAATCATAAGGCCAAACAGCAATATTTATTAGAACAAAGATGCTAAATGATTTTGAAATATTGCTTTAGAAAAGTGTATGGTATCCACTTGCAATTGAATCTTTAGTGATTCCTCTGTGTGAAGCAGCTTGTTGGCCATCCAGCCTCTTACCTCAGTTCATCTTACTGAATTATTATCAAAATTGTGATTTTTCTTTAGTTTTCTACTTCATATAGAAAAAATCCCAACAATTTAGCTTTAAATATTAACATTTACCTATATCTTTATACAGAGCTCTTCCTGTAAAGGAGGTGAGTATAGCCTAAAAATGGCCAAGACCATTCAGCCCTCTTAAAGAAAAAGTTGAATTTAAGGTCATAAGGAAGGTCGTGGACTGAAAGTTGCTCTCACCAATTTGTATCAGTTTCTAAGTTTAAATTTGATAATGATATTTCAGTTAATCAATTTTATTTGAAATTTACGTAATTAAAGTGAAAAATGATGAATAGTATATCTTTATTTATTAATCAGTTTTCTTTTAAACTTAGTTAAAGAAATTAAAAGACAAAATAAGGAAAAGTGATGCCATGTCATATAGAAAGTCATATTGTCAGAAAATGGCTGCAGAGATGAAGTGTTCTCATCAATGCATGAACATTTCTTTTAAAAATTCTTGGGGCTGTATAAAGTGTTAAGTGCCCCAACCCAGTTTACACTCATATAAATTGGGTATCTAAAGCAATCATTCCTTAAAATTAATATATTGGAATACCAGTAATTTATGTCTGTCTGTCAGTGCGTTCGCCTTTTATATTTTTGCCCTATCGGATCCATAACTTTTCAAATAAATGTTCAAGAAGTTTATAATGCTTGGCATAACTCTTAGTCATGACCTGAAGGTGTGTAATTTCATGAATTGTAAAATATAACTTTTTTACTACTTGTGAACCCATATTTTGATATATTCTCTCCCCTTTCATCATATCCCCCATGTTATGATATAATATGTAGGAATCGTTCTGTTTGTCATTTACTATCTTTAGTCCAGGTACTCTGTATATTATCTAGCTCATTACTTTTCTGAAAAAAAAAAGAAATGTAAGAATATATGCCACAATATATGATATTGACCACAATATGAAGGAGTGTTGTACGTAATAGAAGCATCATGTCTGTCAGTACATGTACCGCTTTTTTGACATGTCCAGCTTCAAAATTAAAACTGCGAGTCCAGTTAGATATTGTAAACCAACTTTTATTTCGGGCAACTTTATTTTGCAATTGCAATTAACCGAAAAAATCCTGATTTTGATTATCTAGAAAATAATACATACCAGAGACACAGTAAAGGACTCAGGTTTGGGACAAGAAATATTTGCAGCAATGAGGCTCTCGCAAATATTTCTTCATACAAATTAAAGTTCGTTTACAGTATTCCAAGGTCAGTGCCACCAAATTGACCTGGCATACCGCAGGTCCCTCCCCCTCCCCACCTCAAATATGGCCCTGAGGCTGTCCGGCAACACATAGAGTATAGTCAGGCCACCAGCAAGTAATGTTGCATCAGTCAACAGAGAGGCTAACATGTTTTAAAATTTTTCATATTTTGAAAAGTTTCCCTAATTTTTTTTTATATCATTCATCTAAATCTGAATTGCATTAGAACGCCTGTGAGTCATGAACCAGCGGAAACACATCACAGTTTCTTAAACTGCTGGGGAACGGAGTAATGCTATCCTTCAGATATGATTTACTATCCAGTATATAATTTTTATAATTGCCATGATAGCTAATTAGTAATCAGTAAAAAAAAATTCCTGTTTCTTTCACTCTGCCTCGTATCTTTTATTTTTTAAAAATAATTTCCTTCATTAACTCTAGATATAATTCATAATTACTGAATAGCATTAGAACGCCTGTGAGTCATGAACCAGCGGAAACACATCACAGTTTCTTAAACTGCTGGGGAACGGAGTAATGCTATCCTACAGATATGATTTACTACCCAGTGTATAATTTTTATAATTGCCATAGCTAATTAGTCATCAGTAAAAAAAATTCCTGTTTCTTTCAGCCTCGTATTTTTTTTATATTTTAAAATAATTTCCTTCATTAACTCTGGATATAATTCATAATTACTGAATAAGCATTAGAACGCCTGTGAGTCATGAACCAGCGGAAACACATCACAGTTTCTTAAACTGCTGGGGAATGGAGTAATGCTATTCTTCAGTTAAATTAGTTTACAATGAACTATAACTTTCAGTGCATTTAAAATGGTTCTTGGACATAAACATCTCAACCCATTTTCCAATATCTTTATTTTTTTTACTTTCGGAACATTTATACAAGTAATCTGAAGTCTAGCTCAATTTTTGATGGTTGTACCTCAGTGCCAATAATTCATGCAGTTTTATTGTGACCAAAATTTTAGCTATAATAATTATAAGATCCACCACCCTTACCCATATTATTTTTATTCTAAACCACAATCTTTTGCAATGCTAGACTAAAAACTATGAACAATTGCAGAATTATATTTTATATTAAACAATTTTGTTAATTTTATGGATATATCAAGCTTTTTGTGATAATTATGATTATTATTTAACAATATATTTCAAGTAAAAATATATAATTAAATGTATATTTCTGGTTTTCCTTAATTCATCTTTACTGAATGCTTCAAATAGAAATTTATACTCAAGAAAATGGCAGTCTGACAGCTCCAATGGTTTCAAACAGTATGAGAAAATCGGCTAAATATGCACCTAAAAAGGTGGTAAATGTATACACCTTTTTCAATGACTGGAGCACTTATGACAGATTGGCTATATGATATAGCTTCAATATACCGTATACAACACTGTCAGGTAGAGTATGAGAGAAGGAGGTCAATGGCCAGCCCCTGAAAAGGCGGTAAACCTACCTTTTCTGTTAATGGAGCATTTGATAATTCAACAATCTAAACTGGTTTATGAGAAAGGGGGCCAATAAATGGCCAGCCTATTCATTTCCTATGAATGCAAGGAGCACCTGATATCTCCTGCAATAATTTAAAATAGGGTACATTTGTATATGAGAAAGGGGACCAATAATGGCCAGCCTGTGAAAAGGTGGTAAAACTACCTTTTTTATTTAATAAACGTGGATGTTTGACTGATATTGGAGGCTGTCAGTAAATAATACCATATTTTTGAAAAAACGATGTGAAAACAGTCGCAAAATTGGTACATATAAATCTAGTGCTTGATGCTCAGAATCATTTTAAATCTAAATGTGTACATGTTTACACTAAAATCAGAAATATACATCAATTCCAGTTTTTAAAGGGTAGATTTCTGTTGTTTATATGCAATAAAGGACCAAAAAGATATAATTTTTCAATTTTTAAAATTTTGGTCTAGCATTATAAAAAAAAATTAAAACAATTTCCTGAATAATTAACTCTTAAATACATGTTAATCGTTCAAATACTAAATGTCATTAGAACACCTGTGAGTCGTGAACCAGCGTCATAAACTGCTGGGGAATGGTGTAATGCTAAATGTCAGTTATAATAAATTACGATGTATTACCTTTTTGAGTTGGTATTCAGTAGCTGCAATGAGCCCCGGCCTCTTTTTTTTTTAATGGTCTCCAGCAAACATCAGACAAAAAGAGCCTTCATTATGATTGCAGCTTAAGAACTATGAACATATTTATATTAATTTGGCATGTATGTTACATGTATTTGGCGAAAATTTATTTTCAAAATTTTCCCATGGATTTGAATAAGCATATTTCTGGATGCACCTATGGTATTCTTACACATATATGCATGGGATTAAGGGATGTACCTGTGGTACTTGTGTTAGGGGAAGCTGCTTTTTGCCAAAAACATATACAGTTAAATTTAAAATGTTTACAGTATTAAGGAGTCATGTCTCTAAATGTCTTTTAATTTGATTATTTTTTTTTTTAAGAAAAGAAAAAACTGGAAAAAAACTTTGCTTGATTTTCAATATTACTGTACATGTATACTGGGAAATATTCGACCACGTTTTATTTTCACCCCTTTCGCCCTCCTCGTTGTCAATGGGCGAATTTAAGACTGGACGAATTACGATGTCTCAAACTAATCTCTCTTAAAACACATCTATGTCTAGGCGAATTGAAGACGGGCGAAACTGTTTGCAAGAGTAGAAGGGTAGAAGTAGCGGTATTCACCAGTGTTTCTTTTTGTTCATTTATTTATAGAGTCCAAATAATCTGAATTTGGGTCGAAATCTTTTACTTATGTCCCAAAATTCATGAATTTACACACACAGGTCTGGAATAAGGTTAAATATGTCGAGCTTTGTTATTTAAACAGTTATGGATTACGATTTAAGTGCCAGTAGACATACAGATGGGCAGATGAACAAAAAGACAGACAAACATGAAGATTGGTAGGATCTTAAAACTTAATTACCACATATATAATAATTACCTTTATGACAAAATCACTCGTCCTTAAATAAACAATTTTTTACTGTAAGAAATTTTTATCAGATACTGTACTAGGTATTTGATCCTCATTTTGCCAATGAATTACCTTAATTTCATTGATAATTTATTTAAAAATGTTTATCAAACTTAATTGTATTCCAATACAATTTGGTGAGAGCAATTTATTTTTGTCATACTTTTCTGACCTGGAGAGGATTATAACTGTGAGTTGCTTCAAAAAGTGTCCATTTTTAATGAAATTTACATATGGAAAAAGAATGAAATGCATGTTTCTTACGAAAAGGTCAGTGTGAAACCGATATTGAAATAAGCTGTATAATGAATATTATAAAGAAGTGAATATTCCCCTTTTATTATACTTTCTTGTTAAATACTGAAATCTGATTGGTTTAGATGCAGTTGATAATCCGTTCTATTACCCTTAGCGTTAGCAACACACTTGGCAACAGGTAACATTTTATTGGCATCCTTGGGGTGGGGAAGTGGTAATTGCATAGAACATTTCACAGATAAGTATGATTGACATAACAATATGTATCTTTATTGGTATTTAAGCCAGTTTGTATGAAGCTGTTTAAGGGGGTTTTTTAACCACGACTTACAGAGATTAGGAAGGAAAGACGTAAAGAAATATTCCTTTTAAAGAAATGATCGGCATGTGATATCATTGATCAGCTTCATGTTAATGTAATGCAAAAGCATTACGGAACATGCAATTAACATGATAATTAGGATATATTACACCGTTTTGTTGATTTCCGAAATAGCAAGGAATAAATAAACTTTACTTTTAGAAGGCACATTGTACTTCCGATTAATATTCTTATGCATGTAAAAAAAAAACGTGATTTGAATCATTATGTATCTCTATAAACACATTAGAGTAATATTTCTTTTTTGGTAATCTTCATTTAATGAGTTTTACATGAAGCTGTCACTGCATAGTAAAACCAGAAGTGCAAGGCGCAATGCTGGGCAAATAGTAACATTTGCCGGATGCGTCTTATGGACACAACTGTGATCGACCAAAGCCGATCACAAATATATAATTATATTGATTTGATACTCTGATTTTTAAAGGTATATCTAGCTAAAGTTAAGTCAGAGTTGAAAATTGTTGCATAGGGAAGCAATGAGGCCCTTGTGCTTCTTGTTTCTATATGGATTACTAGTAGTTCTATGTTGTCTGCATCAAAGCTTCTGAAATATGAAGCCCACATACATTAAAAATATGCATGCAGCATTTGGACGAAACAGTAGTGTTAGTCTTGGAGAAGCTTACTCAATTCCCTTGCCCCTCATTGTAGTTCAGAGGGCTGGTCTAAGCTTTCTCCTTCCTAACCACTGACAGCCTAACCTCACCTCATCCCATTCCTGCATTCTTTGCTTCCTTTCTTCCTCTTCTCTTCTGTGTAACATTTCCTTCTTCTCTTTCTTTGCTGCTGCCTTCTTCTACATATTGGAAAACAAGTCTGCTACCCAGAGAGACCAAATGTAGGGAGGAATAGCACATGGTCAGTATCATCTTTGACAGATGAATTGAGTACCCAGAAGAACCAGCCACATGCATATAGAGTAAAGAATGGAATATCATGAGGGAGGAAACAGCCTGAACCACCAATGAACAGAGAAAGCAGCTAGAATCAGCATCAAATGTGTTAGTATTTATTCTTTTACCTCCATTTCAAAAAATATGGCACATTATCTTGAATTCATCAATTGGTTATTAATAATATATCAAAAGACCAAGTGTTGTCAGATAAATATGTAAAGAACATTTTGCTGAACAGACTGGTCACTTCATATAAACCAGTCCACAAGTACCCCCTAAGAAGTACAGGACCAACTTAAAGTGCATGTTTTTTTCCTTTTTTTAGAAAGAGATGGAGAAAGCAGACGGAACAATTGAAAAGCTTAAGGAAGCAGCCAGAACAATAGGAGATGGAGGAAGCAGCAATAACTTCAAGAAATCGGCCAGAATTGTTATTAAATTTAACGGACCAGCTGAGTTGGAGAATGAGGGCAACCTGTGCATTTATTATGAGTATTTTTACCACAGTGACTATATTTTAAGAAATCTGATTGTGTTTCATTAACCCTTATCCAATAAAAACATAATTATGCTAGATTTAATTAAAATTTTCCAGGATCAACCTTTTGACTGACTGTAGGTTTCAATAATTGATTTAAAGTCGGCCTGCAGAGTCAGCATTAGATTGAAGGATGAAGGGATAGCTACAAGCAGATGGAGGCAGGAGGCAACTCATCTTATAATGTGTTAGTACATGTATTAAGTTAAATTATTTATAGATATTTAAATGATACACAAAAATGCCAATTTTTTGTCACATGGTACATATGGTATAAGTTTGGATTATCAATTTCGTATCTCACCTTCTTTTCTCTTTACCATTTTTTGAATAAGCAATTGTCTTTTTCCGTTATGTTTAATTCTAAATTCCTAGGCAACTCTCTAAAGATTTCCACTAATTGTTTTTTAGTCTGCAACAGGAAAAGGAATTACCAGTAAGACAGTACTTTTGCTGCACTCACAGTCCTTGGTAGCAACTGATGATGGAACAGACAGCAGCAGACAAAGATAAGTGTCTGTAATAAAGTTTGTAACAGTTCGCATACAGTTCTGCATCGAAGCTTCAGGTCCAAGGCAAATCTTATCTGCATGGATTCCCTCATGGCTTTGGTACTTCCCAGAAACATGTGACTGCAGAATAGACAGGTCTTCAATAACATGTCATTGTTATTTCAGATGCAGCAGCATCTCCATCCCTGGTAAAATAGAAAACGAAAAGGGGATAGTCATCACTTTGCAGCATCGATGCATTCTGCAGCCCATCTCTTCTCATCTCCAATGGTGGTCTCTGGAGGAATGGTTGCAGTGCAGTCTTCATGTCCTTCCTTACTTTAATTCTCAGGTGGGCACCTTTTTTTTACCCAGTTTATTTCTACAAAACACTGCCACAACATTCTTCTTCTTAGTAACAGAGAGAGAGAGAGAATAGAAATATAAAGACATGCAGTTCAGCAATTCTGGTTTATCATGCAAGTACTGGTAAACAGGCAAATATTTGTTCTGTTTTATTCTATATTGATGAACCTATTATGCTTTTAAGTCAGGTTGAATGAATCATTAGCTCACCGAGACAAAGTCGGGGGGAGCTTATTCTATACCCCCGGCGTCGGCGTCCGGACCTGGTTAAAGGTTTTGTTGCAGGTCCTGTATCTAAGTTATTACTTGTCCTATCTTCACCAAACTTGCATGGGTGATGCATATGGACCTTCTTATTGACTTGAAAGACTTGGATGCTGAATCAGGACCATGAGTTTCAGATGCTGGAGGAGGTTAAGGTTTTTGGAGCAGGTTAAAGTTTTTTGTGCAGGTGCCCTTTGATAGCAATTTCTAGGTTATTACTAGTCCTAACTTTACCAAACTTGCATGGATGGTGCATCTTATGATACTGATGCACCAACCATGCTTTAATGCTGAATCTGAGCCATAGGTTTCAGATGCTGGATGAGGTTAAAGTTTGTAGAGCTGGTTAAAGTTTTTGGAGCAGGTGCCCTTTGATGATTATATCTTAGTTATTACTGGTCCTAACTTCACTAAACTTGCATGGATGGTGCGTCTTATGATACTGCTGGATGAGGTTAAGGTTTTTAGAGCTGGTTAAAGTTTTTGGAGCAGGTGCCCTTTGTTGATTATATCTTAGTTATTACTGGTCCTAACTTCACCAAACTTGCTTGCATGGTGCGTCTTATGATACTTAAGCACTTGACAGGCATGAATGCTGAATCTGAGCCATAGGTTTTAGATGCTGGAGGAGGTTAAGGTTTTAAGAGCTGGTTAAAGTTTTTGGAGCAGATGCCCTCTGATGATATCTTAGTTATTACTGGTCCTAACTTCATAAAACTTGTATGGATGATGCGTCTTATGATACTGATGCACCTGACAGGCTTGAATGCTGGATATGAGCCATAGGTTTTGGATGCTGGATTAGGTTAAGTTTTTTGGAACAGGTCACATGTTTAATAAATATTAGTACTATTTCAAACTTGCATAGTTGATTTAACTATAATATAAATGAATCGCAGAGATAGCTTCAGATGCTGAGCCTGATCTCCATTATCAAGGATGCTAAAAAATATATCTTAGATCTACTAAACTTGCATGGATGGTGCGTCTTATGATACTGATGCACCTGACAGGCATGAATGCTGAATTTGACCCATAGGTTTCGGATGCTGGAGGGAGGTTAAGGTTTTAAGAGCTGGTGTTTTTAGAGCAGGTGCCCTCTGATGATTATATCTTAGTTATTACTGGTCCTAACTTCAAACTTGCATGGATGATGCGTCTTATGATACTGATGCAACTGGCAGGCTTGAATGCTGAATCTGAGCCATAGGTTTTGAATGCTGGATGAGATTTGGTTTTTTGGAACAGGTCACATATTTTATAGATAATAGCTTGCATAGTTGATTTAACTATAATATTAATGAACCGCAGAGATAGCTTCAAATGCAGAGCCTGATCTCCATTATCAAGGATGCTAAAAAAGATCTCCTACCTCACTCAATCCTGCTTAATAGATGTGTTTGTTGTTAAATGATATAATATGATTTATATGATTCCTATGATATAGTATTGTATGAAATGATACACTATTGTTTTATATGATACAATATTATATCATATATTATATTGTAAAAAGTTATATGATACGATATGATATTGTATCAATTTTTTGGTACATTATGATATGCTATTGTATCATGATACTGTTATGTATATTATTGTATATTTTCATACAATAATGTATAATATGATATTGTATTATATACTATTTTATAACATGCTATTGTTTCATATGATATTGCAACATATTGTATCATATGATACGGCTGTTTCACTTTAAGAAATTTACGTTAACTTTAAGTTCCATAAATTTTAGACTTTTTATTGTATCTGATCTTAAAACACCATCTATTCATTTACAATCAAAAGAAATTATCCAGGCCTGAAAACGGTTGAACATCATGAGTTGGTGGCACATACACAAATTAGCATACTTGCCAACCTTCAACATGTGAAAATCTGGTCATGACCAGATTCAGAAGGCAAAAAATCTGGTTGTAGAGCGTAACAACATTCATGACATATTTACCATGCATTTCAAAGGTATATACAACAGAAATATGTGTTAAAATGTATGTGTAATATTTTATTGCAAAGAAGCATTGTAACTAACAGTTGCTGATTTTGAATTTTTCAATACATCTGATGTTGGTATGTACTCAAAGCAATCCACAAACTGGTTGAATTTACAAGACAGTAGAGCATTCAATGGTTCATTGTTAAGTTCCAAGTGAAATTCAATGTGATTTTTTTAAATAATGCTAAAAGCTCTTTCAGAATCAGCATTACTGTTTGGCAGCACAAAAAGAGACCTTTGCTAATTTGGCAAGTATGTCAATCTTGGCTTCTGAGTGCAAATTTTTATCATTTTTTATTGTCTCTAAAAGCACTTGAGTTTCTAAGATCACACTTGTATTAAATGTTACTTTTTAAAAAGCTTTAGATTTTTTATGTATGGAAATAAAAAAGTCGTTTTTGGTTCCACTGGCCCAGATTAAGACCTCTTCCTTTTGGAAGCCATCGCACTGATTTATACCCTCGATTTGTCAAAACAACTCACGATTATTATTTACAATTAATTAGCTGTAATAGCCATCCGCATTGTTTACGTAAATCCAAGCTCAGTTTGGGTTCATAACTAAAAGCCAAACGTGCAACAAACCAAATCCGGAAATCGAGAGATTTTCGGGACGTTCTACAACAATCAGGTGAAAAGCATGACCTGCCGGGTCATTAAAAATAATTGGGTGGAAGTTTGAAAAATCAGATGTGACCCGACGAAATGGGTCAGTTGGCAAATATGACATGAAGGTCAGACATACATGTATTATCATATGTATATCAGAATGAAAGCGAGAGTGAGGACAGAATTAAATAGATTGTAAGAGAGTTGGAAATAGAAACAAAGTTTTAGATTACATATTTGGGAGTTTTTTATTTATCAAAAGCTCTTTGTTAAGTTTAATTAGTAATTAACACTGAATAACAACCACTGTTAGTTCCTGTTTATTTGGACTAATAGAATTTGCTCCAGACTGGTAGAACACATTAAGTCATCATTCCAAATGACTGATAGAATTTTCTGGTTTTCAGAAACTGCTGTAGATTCAATTTTGTTCAAATCATAGTCCCCAGGGGTAGGGTGGGGCCATAATGGGGGAATGTCAAATTTATACATAGGAAGATATAGAGTGAAAGTTTGATCAAACCATGATTTGCTGGAGAAAAGTGGGGCCACAAAAGGAAGATTTTTAAATAGGAATAGAGAAAAATTTTCTTACAAATACCAAAACAAAAGGGGCTTGACATTTACCATAATAATATGTGGATGAAAATATCAGATTTTTTAACTTTTTGTGCAAGATCTACTGTACATATTTGTCAAGATAAATGTAATTTAAATTTGAGACTGTAATGCTAATTTGATCAGAGTTATGTCTCTTGTTGCTCAGGTGAGCAATGTGGTCCCTGGGCCTTTTATTATCTTTTAGATCTGCAGTATTTCTTTGAAATTTATATTTATTGAGTTTTTGTTTCATTTTAAAGTGTTTTGCGTACACTACGGTCAACGCGCTTTGCGTATTTACCGCGAGTCCTCGTGGTGTGAAATTGATCGCGGTTTAGCACAGGTAACTCAGGTAAAACCGCGCATCCTCGCGGTACAGCTTCTCACCTTGTCCACACCGTCGCGGTACTGTGAAACCAGTCTCAGGTGAAAACTGTTCTTGTTTTTAACGCGAGTTACCTCCCCCAATTTCTTCTCATATGGGAAATATGATAGAGGGAATTGATTAATATCAATTCATATTCCTTAATATTATAAATGGAGTTGATTGTTACAATTTATTATTATTGAAAAAAAAAGTGGGGGGAAATAAAAATAACAAGTAATTATGCTAATACAGAATTTTGTATACTTTACATATTTAATCTTGGCACATTCATCGCTGACAATTATCGGTTATCAATTAATTTAATTAATTAATAAACATTTCACCAAAATATCTTATTTAGCCTCGGAAAGGGGATACTAATTGGCGTTTCATTTACAATCTTTCATATTTAATTCTTACCTTCAAAACATACCTTACACTTGGTCATTTCTCTAATTCGTTTAATGAATAACAAAGTACATGTAGATATAAAATGTTTTGAAATTCACTCGCTTATCACCGCTGCGACCCGAGTTCGATCCCCGTGATCGACAGTGGTTGTATGTGAATGGGTATGGTGGTCGCCCGCTTGGACACGTGGGTTTTCTCCGGGCACTCCGGCTTCCTCCCACATCAATGACGCCCTCGCGCTAACATCCGTGCCAACGAAAGATATTAATATAAGTTGTAGAACTTTTTTATCAATCGTTGTAAAATATATAAGGTTCAGTCAGTTTAAGAAAATGTTAATGGTAAAATCGTGTGTATTTAAAAAATGACTCTTCTATCCGATTTGGCAAAAGTATGATGTTCAGTGGGTCGCCCAGTATGATGGTCGTTCAAAACCCGGGATTTAAAAATATGAATGATCATATATTCTGGGGAATCCATCACCTGTTAAAATTTCGCAGTGTCGGTTGACCAACAGAGGAAGGGGAATTGCGTAACATTACGTATACAGCCGCTAAATAGAAGTATATAGTCTGTTCTTACAAACAGCGAAATTTTCTTGATAGAATAATTCAATTTCAAACAAATGAAAATTTGTTTTTCAATTTAAATTTAAAGAAATTTCTTCTGCGTATTTATAATACAATGTTTACAAAAATACATCTATGAAATTACCTCTTAATGAATGGAGCTAGTATTTGTACTTTTTAAAATGGTAAAAATGTGATTGTTTGAATGAATGTAAATTTTGAATCATTATAGGAATCATATGAACATACGATTTGTGTGTTTGTGTGCATAAGTAAAAAACTTCTTTACACGATATGTGATTCATTATTTATTCCTCTAGCCATATTAAAATTAAGAAAGTTTTAATTTTCAAATTTCTTAGATTTTTATATATTTTGATTTTGGAGAGAGAGAGAGAGAGAGAGAGAGAGAGAGAGAGTGGGGAGAGAGAGAGGTGTCTCAACATTCAATAAGATTTCTCACGGCACGTGGTCAGAGCACGGATGCTGTTACAGACAGGAAGTGTTATGTAATAGTTATACACACCCAAGAACATAGGGATGATTGTTTCAATGTACCTGTCTGAATTATGCATTATTTTGTGTTCGAATATAGACGGTCTACCTAAAGCGCGTACGATATTTATTGTCGCCTTCATATAATAACGCGTTATTGCATATATCAAACTCCTTTAATATTTTACTTTTTTCTGAAAACGGCTACATGTATTAATACTTTACAGGTAACTTTTGATGGCTCGAAGTTCTTGATCGCTCGAAGTGAGTCTCCGGTCTCGAAGTTTTTCCCTATATAAATAAGCAAATTTACTCTCTTAATCTCGAAACCCTTGATCCCTCGAAGTCAAACTGCAGTCCCGTTATTCATTATCTATTGTTTTTTAACTCTCGATACCTTGAAGTGGCTGTGTATATGCAAGCGTTACCTAATTTTAACACCTACTTGGTCATTTAAATGCCTTAAGGCGTTAGACGCGGGACCCGTGTAACGGGAAATTTTATTCAGGTGACACTTGTCCTGCAAGGTGATAATTGTTCCATGATTGACCATACCGTTGCCTCAACTTTAATTAACACCGATCGGGACCGTATTAAGATACATGTAATTTACATAAATGTACATAAAATCTTATTTATTTAAAACGAGAGAGAGAGAGAGAGAGAGAGAGGCCGGAAAGTAGTTAATGAGTTAAATAAGAGTCAGATTGAGGGTAAAACATACAACTTGAGTTGATGCCTACGGTAGCGACCTCATAATAGTACATCGCGTAATATTTGTCTTCTTAAAATCCGTGGCATATTTTCAACTCATCATATGCAAAAAAATAATACTTTAAAATATTACTAATTTTCAAGTACACGTTTATGCATGATTTGCGTAATACATTGCTATGTTTGGGGCTCTTGTACAATATTAACAAAATACATGTAGCAATAGTTTTCTAGAAGTTTTTGTTAAAAATAATTCAAAGAAAATAATGAATTGTTCTTCTAATAATATCTATATCTAAATTCTAACAATAATTAAAACAGCGCTTTTTTTCTTCTTCTCGGTTTAATTCCTGATACCAAACATACACCTGTTATGGTGTCTTACACCATCGCGGTAAAATCGTGGCCCCGCGATCACCGCGATCACAATACCGCGACGGTGTATCGCGGAAATGATTAAAACACCATCACGGTGTCGCGGGAAAATACGGGATCCGCGTTGACCGTAGTGTATTTTGCTGTTGTTTTAGATGATGGACGGCCACTCTACTTCCTTTTACAACAGGTACAGGTGCCCCTACAGATTCATAAAGTTCCAATGTTGAATTTCCATGACCCCAATTGAGTGAGTGCACAACTTTATGTATTCTACTTTTAAAATTTTTACTACTTGTAGTACACATTTTTAGTTTGATTTTAAATATGCCATATTCATAGATTCAGATTTTTGTGTACAGGTATGATATTTATCAATATTATAGGTCCCAAAGTCAAAGTTATACAGTCTTTTAACAAGCTTCTGTCTTCTTTTGTCATGCTTAATTCAAAGTTGCTAAGCAACATGTAAGAGTTCCACTTGTTGCTTTTCAGTCTGCGACAGGAAAAAGGAATGAATTTGACAGGACTTTCCCCACTGTCCTTGGTAGCAGCTAGCTGATGATGGAACCGACAGCAGTAGACATGGCTCGTTTCATCAAAGGTAATCTTCAGAGTAGTGTACGTTTGTAACAGTTTTCTTACTCGGTCTTTGGCATATATCAGTCCAGGGCAAAGGGCAGGGGCGTACAACTCAAGGTGATACATATTCCTGTCTTGGAGCAATAAAATAGAATTTGATCAAATGTTGCAGAGATATTAATTTTTAGCTTGTATACCGTATTTTAGGGAATTTAGGTCGATCCTGTTTATAGGGCGAAGGAACCCGCTTTTAGTAAAAAAAATTTAAAAAAGTATAAATAGGTCGACTTCGATGAATTGGTCGAAAAATTACCGCTAGATTAAATGAATAAATGGTTTAAACCAATATCGTTATCATAGTAGCCTTTTATCTTATTTTACAGTTTAAACAAAAGGGAAATAAAATGCATTCCATAAATTTACACATCGTAAGAAAATGTCTGAAATTGCAACAACATTTTTTTAATCAATTTATTCAGTACGGCCGGATTAATAGTTAAGATCGTTTGTTTAAATGAGTACAAACTGCATGGTGTTAACCGGGGGATAGTAACCTAGCCTGGGGGCATGAATACGGTAGCACATGCAACCTTGTGTTGTTGGTTGAGTTTAAAACATTAATTAGTTCACCGGAGATTCATTTCACCCGCTTATGTTACCGCTATAAATGTTACAGTTCATCTATCATCGTTGTAATTATTCCTCAAATTTTTTTTATATATCCTACCATATGGCTTAAACAATGTGTACATAATCATGATAATTGTTTACACCTCTGTGTGACTTTTTACTGTGTATACAACACATGGGTCAAACTCTGATCTTATCGAAGCCTGCGGGCATGAGTAGCCATGGTTGCACGTGCCGAGAGTTCAACTGTGTATAAACAAAGTAGGCCCTACCCAGACTGATTTCAGAGACACCTGGTTTAGATTTGATCGAGAGTTTTATTTTGAATCTACAGAAAAATAAACTTGTACATGTATTCTATTATAAAAACAAATCGTTTTTTTTTTATTTCAACCCTTATGATATTTTTCTCCCGTAATTACCCTTTGTACAGTTCTCATTTTACTTTTACCACGCGAAATCCATTTCCTGTTTATCGTAACCACACGAACAAAATGCATGACAGCATGTAATAAAGATCGAAAGATGATTCAGTCTGAACGATAGAAGTAAGAAATGTAAGAAGAAATAAATTTATTCACATTTAATTTGTTTCGATAAGTTACTACAAAATATTGATAAAAATTCATACGATTTTTAAACAGAATCCAAGCGGTATTATAGTGAACTCTCATGATTTTATTGGAGGTTTGAATGAATTTTTGCAAAATTTCACATCAAATTAAAAAAAAAAACATAAATAGGGCGAAGCGATGAATAGGGCGAGGTCCACGTCCCAGAGAAAAAAAGTATCGACCTAAATTCTGAAAAATACGGTACATTATTTTTATTATAAATTTAACGATGCATGTTAATAACATGCTTTATTCTGTAACCACAAGAGGTATAGGTTTCCAAATTAGACCACACAACTTTTTATGCATAAATCTTGACCATTTATTGTGCTATGTTGTACATGATCTTATTTTTGGTATGAATGGGTATAGACGTTCTTTTGATAAAAAGGATAAGTTTTCACTCTTTTTTGTTAGCTCACCTGAGCTGAAAACTCAAGTGAGCTTTTCTGATCATATTTTGTCCAGAGTCTGTCTGTCTGTCTGTCTGTTCGTCTGTAAACTTTTTACATTTTCGACTTCTTCTCCAGAACCACGGGGCCAATTTCAACCAAAATTGGCACAAAGCATCCCTAGGTGAAAGGGATTCAAGTTTGTTAAAATGAAGGGCCACACCCTCTTTCAAACGAAGATAATTAAGAATTATTAAAAATTTGTTGGTATCTTTAAAAATCTTCTTCTCAAAAACCAATTGGCCAGAAAAGCTGTAACTTGCGTGGAAGCATCCTCAGGTAGTGTAGATTCAAGTTTGTTCAAATCATTATCCCTGGGGGTTAGGTGGGGCCACAATTTGGGGGGGGGGGGTAGCAAATTTTTACATAGGAATGTAAAGAGAAATATCTTTGTTTTGAAAATTAATTAAGCAGAAAAGCTGTACCTTGAGTGGAAGCATCCTCATGTAGTGTAATATATATAGGGAAAAACCTTTTAAAATCAAATAAAAAATGATGAAAATATAATTGGGGGAGGGGGGGGGGGAGATCAAATTTTTTACATAGGAAATAAATTTAATCATTCTCAAAACTATTTAGTATATAGTATTACTTATATGCAATCTTATTGACATTTGTTGATTCTCAGTTATTTAGACTGTGGACCTGGATAACTCTTTGGCCACATAAAAGGTTCGAAGTTTGATGTAGGTTTATGTTTAGCTGATTTTATTACGTCTAGTGTTGCTCAGGTGAGCGATGTGGTCCATGGGCCTCTTGTTATTGATTTATTAAAGTGGAGTCTAGACCCATCATGGGAAAAACTTATGGTTTTTACAAAAACTTAAAACTTTATTTATAGTTGTCAAACTATTAAAGTTATTCACAGTGATGAATATGTGTCAATGTATAATGTAGCTCAGTGTGATAGGCTGAGGATATTAGACAGTGCCTCTCAGCTGAGAGGGTGTTTGAATCATAGTGGTCATTTTCTTCTTTTTTTTAAATATCTGTGCTTTTGCTTCCTTTTAGGTAAACCTTTTTAAAAAAAAATTATACAATAGATTTATTTGGAAAACACTTAAAACCTGTGAGATAACGAATAAAAACCCCCCAAAACATAATTCCAAATAAACAATTGCACTAGCTAGCACAGTCAGAGATTGATACCATGTTGTTATGTATAGAAAATAACATAGAAAGGACTATAAGGAAAAAAGTATAAAGGTATTTTTGTTAATGATCAGGTAATGAAATTCTACATTATAGTATTACATGTACTGATGCACACATTCAAATCACAGGCACCTGACGTTATAAATTTTTCTCATAATAAAAATAAATACCCTATCTAATAATACACAAGGTACCCATCCCCGCCATCTTGGATTTATTTCAAACTGTCACATCAGCTGGAAGTTTTGCTTGAAACTCATCGGTAAAATTATTTTGCGATCCTCTCCGTCTTCCGATCGGTCATTCAACATCTAAGCTTACAACCAATTCAACCGAAACGGTGCATTACAACTGTCACTAATAAAAATCACCCCTCGATCTGCATCTACTGCCTAAAATATGCGACAAAAGGCTAAAGGGTGGACGGAAGTTGACATAAATTGCATCATACTTTGGGTAATCCCTTCCAAATATAGCACTGATACGAATATTCAAAAGACGTCTATTTTGAATTCGATCAACATACAAGTTAAAACTAAGAAAAGGGATACTATAAACAGTCAATTATATCTTTTGTTACACAAAGTTTATTTAAACATGTTTATAAATGCATATCTTTTGAAATATTGAAACAAACACACGGTGCAGGGAAATCTCATTTACATATAGGTGACAACTTCCGTCCACCCTTTAGCCTTTTGTCGCATATTTTAGGCAGTAGATGCAGATCGCGGGGTGATTTTTATTAATGACAGTTGTAATGCACCGTTTTGGTTGAATTGGTTGTAAGCTTAGATGTGGAATGACCGATCGGGAGACGGAGATGATCGCAAAATAATTTTACCGATGAGTTTCAAGCAAAACTTCCAGCTGATGTACAGTTTGAAAAAAATCCAAGATGGCGGGGATGGGTACCTTGTGTATTATTAGATATAGGGTATTTATTTTTATTATGAGAAAAATTTATAACGTCAGGTGCCTGTGATTCAAATGTACAATTTTTTTTTAGCTCAAGTGAGCTATTCTGATCACATTTTGTCTGTCGTCCGTCTGTCCATCTGTCTGTAAACTTTTCACATTTTTAACATCTTCTCCAGAACCACTGGGCCAATTTTGACCAAACTTTGCACAAAGCATCCTAAGGCAAAGGGATTCAAAGTTGTGAAAATTAAGAACCACACCCTTTTTCAAGGGGAGATAATTAGGAATTATTGAAAATTTTTGAGAACTTTTAAAAAATCTTCTCAAGAACCATTTGGCCAGGAAAGCTGAAACTTGTGTGAAAGCATCCTCAGGTCAAAGTTGTGAATATCATGACCCCCAGGGGTAGGGTGGGGCCTCAATGGGGGGGGGGGTGTCAAACTTTTACATAAGATAATTATGATAGAGTTAATCTTAAAAATCTTCTTCTCAGAAATTAATCAGCCAGGAAAGCTGAAACTTGTTTGAAAGTATCCTCAGGTAGTGTAGATTCAAAGTTGTAAAAATCATGACCTCTGCGGGTAGGGTGGACCACTATGGGGGGGGGGGGGTCGAAGTTTTACAAAGGAATATGTAGAATAAATCTTTAAAAATCTTCTTCTCAGAAACAGTTGGCCAGAAAAACTGTATCTTGTGAGGAAGCGTCTTCAGGTAGTGTTGATTCAAAGTTGTGAAAATCATGATCCCCAGGGGTAGGGTTGGGCCACAATGGGGGGGGGGGAGGGGTGTCAAATTTTTACATAGGAATATATAGAGAAAATCTTTAAAAATCCTCTTCTCAGAAACTAATCAGCTAGGAAAGCTGACACATGTTTGGAAGCATTATCAGGTAGTGTAGATTCAAAGTTGTGAATATTATGACCTCCGGGGGTAGGGTGGGGCCACAATAGCGGGGGTCAAACTTTTACATAAGATAATTGTAATAGAGTTAATCTCAAAAATCTTCTTTTCAGAAACTAATCAACCAGGAAAGCTGAAACTTGTGTGAAAGCATCCTCAGGTAGTGTTGATTCAAAGTTGTGAAAATCATGACTCCAGGGGGTAGGATGGGGCCACAATGGGGGGGGGGGGGTCAAAGTTTTACATAGAAATATATAGAATAAATCTTTAAAAATCTTCTCAGAAACCAATTGGCTAGAAAAGCTTGGGGGGGGGATAAAAATTTATATAGGATTGTATAGGGAAAAATCTTTAATTATCTTTTTCTAAAAGACCATTTGCCAAGAAAAGCTGTAACTTTAGTGAAAGCAACCTCATATAATATAGATTTAAATGTGTTCAAATCAAAATCTTGAGGAGTAGGGTGGGGCCATATTGGGGATCCAATTTTACAAAGGAAAACATTTTAAATATTCACAAAGGCTGAAATGTTATAATATATATTTTTACTTATATGCAATCATTTGACATATTGCTGATTCTTCAAAATTGTTTAGACTTTGGCCCCTGGACGATTTTTGGGCCTCACAAGAGGTTCAGAGTTTGATGAAGGTTTATATCCCATATTTAAACAATTGTTTAGGATCTTTTTGAGAAACGCAATGCTTAACATGTGATATGACTATAAAATCATTCTGTTAGAAAAGGGGACTAATGATAATAAACATAAGAATATCCAGGGGGAAAAATGGATTTTTATTTATACAGGAACTACATGTATTATACTACATTTTCCATATAGTTTGTATTATGACTCCATTAAGCTTATTTGATCATACCTATTGTTCCTCAGGTGAGCGATGTGGCCCATGGGCCTCTTGTTTAATATAGGAGATGTACAAAACTTAGTCCTTTAAATATCCTAGGTGTGGACTCGATAATAAAACTAATAATAATAATAAAATCTCTCCATGTCTCTCTCTCTCTTTCTCTCTCTCTTCAGCATGGCCTCTATTATAAAACTTTTAGATTTTGACTTATACTTTGTAATTTGATAAGATCATATTTATTCTTTTTAGAAAATCATCATAGCAGGGAATCTGAAGATAGATCAGCATGCAGAGCCCTCTTGATCAAAGATTAACTGCCCTTGATCAAAGATTAACCTTCCAATTACTTTTAGGCAATGCACCCTTCCTGCGGAGTTTTTTGTATCAGGTCAACAGTAAGTAACGGTATAATAGATCATATTTATTCTTTTTAGAAAATCATCATAGCAGGGAATCTGAAGATAGATCAGCATGCAGAGCCCTCTTGATCAAAGATTAACTGCCCTTGATCAAAGATTAACCTTCCAATTACTTTTAGGCAATGCACCCTTCCTGCGGAGTTTTTTGTATCAGGTCAACAGTAAGTAACGGTATAATAGGCTGCCACATTTCTAACAAAACAAACAGCAGTAAAAAATAATAATGCTTCAGTGCCTACCTCAGAAGATTTTAAGGAATAAATCAGTAGATCGTTTCTTCATGTAATTTCAAACTTATTTTTTAAGTTAATTACGTGATACCATAATGTTAGAGAGGGGCAACTTCCGCATTAAATATAAACTAAAGATTGTACATATTAATTGGATTTTTTAAAGGCTTTTTGGTATGTAAAGCAGGGGGCACAATATATGTATAATACATGTATCATTAAATACATATGTAAAACAATATCTTTTGCAAAATACAATGGTTTAGCCTTTTTGTTGTAGTAAAGATTGGAAAGAAAGTAAGCTACATGTGGATAAATTAAGAGGCATACATAAATTACTTAAATGTTTAATGATTATTGTTTGCTAAAACTAGATAAAAAATGCAACGGTCAAAAGACATTATTGTCGAGATGAAAGATGTGACCCATGGTCTTTATCATTGGATCTTCACTCAATGATATCGTAAAGTAGTCAAAACTTTTGTCTTTTCAGGATGATACAAAGACTCATACATCTGTACAGAGGGTGCACAAGGATCCTTTGAGGGCCAGAGTTGCATGCATGAATCTAAAACATAATTTTTTCAGGAGGGTGCATACCTCCCCTAACCTAACCCCTCTAGATCCACCAATGAGTTGTCTTCTTTTTAAAATTACTGAAAAATACTTTAAATTATTCAGTAACATACTATAAAGTATATGTGGCATGTTTCTGCTAGGTATAAGGGAAACTGCTTACAATTATGCACGGTTTGACACCAACGGAAGCCCACTAGCCCGGGACAACCTAAACTTTAGGTCGGGCTACTAAACAAGTCCTCGAGCTTGTCCTGCGGGGCAACTGAAATTATAAATACCATACTATCACTTGAAGCAATGTGTAAATATTTTTAAAATGAATATACAAATTCCAATTATTTGCTAGCGAGATTTTGAATCGTCGGTGTGAGATACATGTAACTCTCACTCTCTACTATGTTATTTCTCTACGTTGTTTTGGTCCGACTTATCAAAAATCTTAATCATCAAAGTGTTAACGTAACCCTGTGTCATAACATTTTGATACCGCAATTTATTGAACCCAGGTTCAATAAATTATGCGATATTATGAACCCAGGTTTAATAAATTGCTACAAAATATTGAACCCACCTATAAAATATTGAACCCTGGAATATATTATGGCCGTGATAAATTGAAACCCGCTCTAATTTTTATTGCTATTGTAGAGGGGGGTTCAAAATATTATGGCCGCAATATATTAAACCACCCTCCTATTTCCAATTCTGTTTGGAAAGAGGGTTCAAAATATAATGGCCGCGATATTTTGAATCCCCCTCTAATTTTAATTGCTATTGGAGAGGGGTTCAGAATATTATGTCCGCGATATTTTGAAACCCCTTCTAATTTTCATTGCTATTGGAGAGGGGGTTCAAAATATTATGGCGGCAATATTTTGAACCCCCCTCTTATTTTCTTTGCTATTGGAGAGGGGGTTCAAAATATTATGGCCACAATATTTTGAACCCCCCTCTAATTTTCATACCCTTTGGAGAGGGGGTTCAAAATATTATGGCCGCTATATTTTGAACCCCAATCGAATTTTCATTGCTATTTGAGAGGGGGTTCAAAATATTATGGCTGCGATATATTGAACCCCCTCCTATTTCCTATGCCCTTTGGAGAGGGGGTTCAAAATATTATGGCTGCAATATTTTGAACCCCCCTCTAATTTTCCAATTCCCTTTGGAGAGGGGGTTCAAAACATAATGGCCACAATATTTTGAACCCCCCTCTAATTTTCATTGCTATGGGAGAGGGGGTTTAAAATATTATGGCCACAATATTTTGAACCCATCCCCTCTAAATTTCATTGCTATTGGAGAGGGGGTTCAAAATGTTATGGCTGCGACATATTTTAAACCCCCCTTCTTTTCCTATTTCATTATTAAAATATTATGGCCGCGATATTTTGAACCCTATATTAATTTACATTGCTATTGTAGAAGGGGATCAAAATATTATGGCCGCGATTTATTGAACCCCCCTCCTATTTCCAATTCCTTTTGGATAGGGGGTTCCAAATATTATGGCCGCGATATTTTGAATCCCACTTTTACTTCCAATTCCCTTTGGAGATGGGGTTTAAAATATTATGGCCGGTATATATTGAACCCCTTACCTATTTCCAATTCCCATTGGAGAGGGGGTTCTAAATATTATGGCCGCAATATTTTGAACCCCCTCTAATTTTCATTGCTATTGAAGAGTTGGTTCAAAATATTATGGCTGTGATATTTTTACCCCCTCCCTCCTACTTCCAACTACTTCCAATTCCTTTTGAAAGGGAGATTCAAAATTTTGTGACCGCGATATATTGAACCCCCTTCTATTTCCAATTCCATTTGGAGAGGGGATTTAAAATATTATAGCTGCAATATTTTGAACCCTCACGAATTTTCATTGCTATTGGAGAGGGGGATCAAAATATTATAGCTGCGATATATTGACCCCACCTCCTATTTCCAATTCCCTTTTTTGAAATATTGCCGCCATAATATTTTTAACCCCCTCTCCATTGGTAATTAGAAAAAAGGTAGGGGGTTCAATATATCGCAGTCATAATGTTTTGAACCACTTCTCCAATAGCAATGGAAGGTAGAGGGGGGATGGGTCAAAATATCGCGGACATAATATATTGAACCCGGGTTCAAAATATCGCGGGGTTCATTATATAATGACACCGGGCGTTCGCTAGAGATTTGACATTATGATGAGTTCTAGCTCTTTAGAATCTCTATATTCTACAATAGATGGATGCAAATGATAGAAATCTTCGTACCAGTACTTTTTTTTTAAGTAAAAATTTGACAAATTAATATTCTTGCCTATATTAAAGGTATGCCGTTTTAAATGATAATTTTAAAAGAAAGAAATGTTTTCATTTTTCCATTAAGCTACAAAAGTTAATAACCTTCTGCAATTTATATAGTTCAAATCAAACGCATTTAAAAGTATTTAATATTAATTCGGATTTATTATTTTTTTTTGACCGGGCCGGTCAATAAACGCCCAACTTAGAAATATTCATTAGCACGTGATGTGACAAGCTAATTTTAGAACGTACACAAGAGGTCGACGCGGAAACGTAGTCGGCAGTGGAATAACGCGTTCGAAGAGAAAAGAAAGAAAACAGTTTGACAGAAAACGTTGTAAAATGAAAATCTATATTGAAGACCACTTTGAGCGATGGACACGTGTTAGAAACTTCGTGTTTTACTATTGGCTTGCCGGTTTCTTGCTATAGACAGGTGGGTCACACAGGGGTGTGTTTTCTGATATTTACTCATAAAGGAAAAGAAGCTTAATATGTGTATGGTACTATATTCATTGTCTGAATATGATAAAACTTGTATAGCTATCACTCGAATACTTAAAATCTATAAATTGTAACTGTGTGTTTGTTGATGCAAAACTGAACATTAAAAATGGAAAACTGGGGGGGGGGGTGTCATTTGTCTTTATATCAGCAAACATATCGACTATTGGGTTACGGAACACAACTTGATTCGCTTTAAGTGGGAACACTTATTTTGCTAAATGGTACGTAAAGTCAAATTATTTGGAATGCATGTCGGACGAAATATTATTTGATTTACTTGAATAAGTTGTAGATGATAATGATCGATTTATTTGGTAACTTGTACATGAAGTCATTCGACTTTATTAAAGTTTTGCATGATATCATTTGACATTCTTAGACAACTCATATATATGAAATATATAATGCATCTATCTATCCATCTATCTATTATATTTGTCATATAAAGTCGACTAATATCATGTATAAATTACCTTAATCGCATTTTATGTACGCCTTATCTATTACAAAGTAGAATTATATTTTGTATGCGTTACCTAAATAAATTAAACATTTCAATCGCAACTTCTCGGGCCTTTCCGGCAAGCTCGGAAAACTACCTCGAATGTATTACCTAGGTGTCCATGACAACCCCCCTTTTTATAAAACTTTATATAAATTCAATACATTTATCGATCTGTTGACATATGATTAACACTTCATTAAAGTCAATGATATTCCCTAAAATATACCACAGAAGCGACAAGTAAGGCTGTATAGCCAATACTTATTTTAGTGGGAAGCGACTCTATAAATTGTATAAAATTCTAACATCCGGTGATGTTAATACATTGGAGGTGTTTATCCGAGTTTGCCGGAAAGGCCCGAGAAGTTACGATTGGAATAATAGATGATTGATTAGTAAGTCGTACATAATTTCATTCGACTGCTTTTGATAATATTTAATTAACGTTTGATTAAGGTAAGTTATATATATATATATATATATATATATATATATATATATATATATATATATATACTATAGCTATATTATGAAGACGAATGAAATGTACAAATTGCCAAAATTGATTGCAATGTATGTACGACTTGCCTATAAAAGGTCGAATATAACTTGTACGAGTTACCAAAGTAGAACATTTTTCTGTACATAATTGATTCGACTGGCATAGATAATTATTCGTATGTAATAACAGTCGAATACTTGGGAAAGTCTTATATTATTTCATTCGACTTCTTAAAATAATTCGTACGTAATTATAAACGATTAATAAGGTAAGTCGTACATAATTTCATTCGTCTGCTTTTGATAATTTGTACTTGATAACAGTTGTTTAATTAATGAACGTTATAATATAATAACTATATTATAAAATCGAATGAAATCATGTATAAATTGCCTTAATTGATCGCATTGTATGTATGACTTGCCTATAAAAGGTCGAATATAACTTGTACGAGTTACCAAAATAAATACATTTTTCTGTACATACAATCGCAACTTTTCGGGCCTTTCCGGCAAGCTCGGAAAAACGCCTCGAATATAGTAACATCACCGGATGTTAGAATTTTATACAAAATGGAGTCGCTTCCCATAAGAATAGAGAGTTGAAATAATTTACAGTCTCCGGGTTGTGCACTTCCTCTCTTTTGTGATTGGTATACAATACATGATATGAAAATTAACATTTATTTCATTGGTTAAAAAACTGGTCGGCGCAAGGGAGATAATTTTCTGATGATCTTTTTCATGTACGACTTAACAATTATTGTAGATTTCAAATCTTAAAAAGTGAAAAAAACCGGAAAAACAATAAAATTTGCTAAGAATATAATTAAGGCTTTGATTTTTCAGTACAACTAGTTGAGTAGAGCAATATTCTATAATATCTATTGAAATTTTTTGTTCTTTTCTTTTTGTTTTGTTTATGCAAATATAAAAATGTGAAAATTTGTTGTGGTATGTCTAATATCAGTAAACAAGTTGTTTGCATATTAGATACGGTTAAACTAATATCAATAAAGAAGATACTGAATGCTGTGGTATTAACCTTGTTTAATAAAATAATACGACTCTTCTTAAGATCTCTTTTTCCCTACTATAGTCGATCTCAACTAACAAGCAAGTTGTACGCATTTCTCAATTTTAGTCATGCACAGCGGGGACGTACATGTATATACTAACGGGATATACGTCCCTGTGCATACTTAAAGCTGAACGCCGCTCGTAAATAGGCACTGTCCGCCATATTTCTCTTTCATCACTGCTGTCCCTACAACCCTTATATAAGGGGCAGACCTCTAAACAGTTCAAAGTACTTCGCTGTAGAGGCATCGTCGGAAACCCACGGTTGATTACGCGTCGTTCCTCTCTCCATCACCCGTGGGTCAGTTTAAACTTCAACGCTCGTTTTAGTGAGCAAATATTTATAAATATCATCCAAACAAATTAGTCGTTACAGAAGTGGAGCTCTTTTGTTTCGGGTACAATACCTTATATGGATAGCATTATTTAACATGTGACAATATTTGCGTCAAACAGATTCTCCAATCCAGTGAATGAGTCGCAAAGCATGACGGTCTACTAGGTCTTTACGATTCAATATACACACGTGGTTTTTGTCGGTTTTATACACATTTAATTATTTGCCGGAAAATTTATACAACTTGTTTTTACTTTAAGAGGTAAAAACTAATAAAAAGGATATATTATGTACCATAGACTTTGTTCCATGCTCATATTGAAACATACTGTTGTTTAAAAAAACATCGATCGGTTTCGAAAGACTAGCAAACATACGCATACAAGTACAAACAGATTTTTTTAGCAGTTGTAGCAATTTCTTTTTTTCGACTACAAAATATTGAAGTAATTCCTCGGGTAAAATTGAAATATTTTTATCTATTAGAGCCAAAAGTTGAGATTTTGTTTGATTTTCGTCTTTATTTAGCTCAATTTCTTTCTCTTTTGAAACTGTATTTTATTGAATTTCAGGGGCTAGGGTATTAATTTACTATTTTTGTAAAATTATTGTTGTCTGCATAACACTAAGCGGGGAATGAACATTGCTTTTGAAATGGCATTGGAAATATAACGAATTCTAGCACCATAAAAATTTTTGTTGTACGCTAATCATTTTGATGGGTATCCCTGAAGAAAATTTCCAAGCGCATTCTACTAATGTTGTTCCAAATCAGGGGCATCACGTGAAAAACGTACTGACTGCTTTTAATTCAATAAGACATACATGTACCTATCTTTTGAACTTTGACAATGGGGTATTTAAATATGTTGATATAAGGCCTCGTAAGCAATATCTTTTTATAACGTGAGCATAGAAATGTTATTTCGGACATATTTTCCATTTATGAAAAAATGACAATAACAAACCGTCAACCATTTCAAAAATCCATAAAACTAAATACAAATTCAAAGCAGAGCAACACGGACCTCCAAGATAGAGGTAGGATCAGGTGGCATGGAGGAGTAAGCATCCTCTGCTGACCGGTCATAACCGCCGTGCGCCCAATGTCATATCTGAAGAAAAAAATTGAAAATGAGTTTCCAATGAGTTTGTTTTTTTCAATACGCTTTGTTTGTATTCACTGAAACTTGTAGAAGCCCACTCATTCACCTGACTGGCCTGTCAATAAAAGTAAACAGATAGTAAATTTAGTATACGAAGATATGCCGACGTCACAAAATCCAGTGGTTTCAATGAATATTGGAACAAACGAGCGTTTAAAAGCGACTTGTTTACTGGACCAATTTACTCGGGGTGTTATATGAGCCACCAATCAACTTGCGTGCTTCAATACGAGCGTCAATGTTTAAAGTGACCCACGGGTGATGGAGAGAGGAACGACGCGAAATAACCGTGGGTTTCCGACGATGCTGTAGAGGTCTCTTTTTTCAAGATAAGAGAATACTGACATCAACTAAATTAGTCAATTCATTATTTACAAACAGAATATGCACATAGTTTAAGAAGTAAATGCATAAAATCAAAAGACGACGAGAGGAATACTACATGTCGGCCACGAGTTTCAGGTGTGCAGTCGGGTGTAACGAAATCGAAGGGTTTATATACCAGGTACCTGTGTGACGGTGCCTATTTACGAGCGGTGTTCAGCTTTAAGGCACATATAAAAAAGTTCAACACGCCATTGCATGTAGAGGAAGGCGACATTTACATAAAAAAGAATTAAATGTTCTTTGATAACTTTTTTCTGTTTAGAGTTTGCTCTAAAGACGGTAAGCTTTTTTAAAAAGCTAAACTTGTTTAATTCAACTTCCTTATATAAATATTCGTATGTCATAACAGTCGAATTATAAGGTAAGTCGTACATAATTTCATTCGACTGCTTTTGATGATTCGACGTGAAAACATTTGTTTAATTAAGGTAAGTCATACATATAGCTATTTTAGTCGAAAGTAATCATGTACAAATTGCCTAAATTAATCGCATTGTATGTTCGACTTATTTATAAAGTCAAATTTATTGTCTTGTACGATTTATCTAAATGAACTGAACATTTTTCAGTAACTCGATTATTATCTTAATCGATTTTTTAAAAATTAGTACTATAAAGTCGATTTAAGTATGTAAATCGTATATAATTAGAATTCGACTTCTTTCGATAACTCGTACATTATAACAGTCGATTTATTAGGTAAGTCGTACATATTTTCATTCGACTGCTTTAGATAATTCGTACATAATAACAGTCTTATTAAGGTTAGTTATATTTGTAATATGAAAGTCGAATGATATCGTGTACAAATTGCCTAAATTAGTCGCAATCTAAGTAGCTATAAAAAGACGAAAACGTAATATCTACTAGTTACCCAATTCGGGTGAGCTAAACGGACCCATTTGTTATCAAAATCAAGGGAAATATAACCCCTGAAATTAGCTCCAACTCCTGGGAACCACCTGGTGATACCCCCTGCAACCAAAATTTGAGACCGGGGAAAAATAGGTCCCCTACACTGCCCTGATATTTGTTTGATACACACTTCAAAGATAAGGCAGATAATGATCCACCTTTCACCTCTACATCATTTTGAAATGATAAAATTCGGGTGAGCTAAACGGACCCTTTTAGTTGTCGTATGCGCTTACAAACGCTTGTTAAAATACTTGAAAAGGTCCTCTACTTAAACAAGTGAGATATAAACACCTGAAATAAGCCCCAACCCCTGTGAACCACCTAGTGAAACCCCTACAGCCCAATTTTTTCAAATTTCACACTTTAAAAATAAAATAAGGGAGATAATGACCACCCCTATATATGTATATATTCGTTTGATGTACATATCAAAGATTGGAGAGATAAATATGACAAAGTTCGGATGAGCTAATAGGATTCTTTTAGGGGTCTTACGCGCTTTCTAACACTTGTGATGAATACCTTCGATGGTCTTCTACTTAACCCCAGACTTTTGAAGTTCTTGTGATCAAATTTAATGGAGATATAAACTCCTCCTGAAATGAACCCTTGGGACCCCTTAGAACCACTTGGCGATACCCCTACAGTCCACATTTGAGACCGGGAAATAATAGCTCTATAGGTCTCCTACACTGTCCTGGTATTGGTTTGATGCACACTTCAAAGATAAGAGAGATAATGACCCACCTTTCACCCTTTATCATTTTAAAATTCTAAAATATGACAAAGTTCGGGTGAGCTAAACGGACCCTTTTAGGGGTCGTATGCGCTTTCGAACGCTTGTTATGAATACTTTGGATGGCCCTCTCCTAAACGCCAGAGTTGATAAGTTCTTGTGATCAAAATCAAGGGAGAAACAAACCCCTGAAATGAGCCCCAACCCCTGGAAACCACATTGTGAAACCCCTATAGCCCAAATTTTTCAAAGAACCTGGGGGAATAAGCCGATGCATATGTCCACAGGTGGCCACAACCCTATCATTAGTATGGTTCAAATGGCAATCACGCATTAAGTATTACATGTGTATTAACTTGAAATATTTAGATGTCGTGGGAAATAATATAAAGGTCAGCAAGGGCAGATAAATTATTAGTCTTTACTGTCAGAATTGTTTGTATCTTGAAGAAAATAGGTTACATGTATTTGTTTTCAAGTTTTCTAAGAAAAGAATACAAATAATGTCAAGGTTGCTTACTTGATTTGAATTACATTAAGCAGAATTGTTTATGCCTAGAATAAATAACGATTTGGTTCAGTCGTGTTCATCATGTTTAGTTACATCTCGATATATCCTAATAGCACATTTTCACAGCAAAATAAAACACTGAAAAGATTTCGGCTTTCAATATGTATTTAGTTACTACAGCGCTAGCATTGTTCATGAAAGAGTATGCATGAAAATGAACATGTTAAACATGTCTTATATCTCTTATATTTCCAAAATACTACAATTACAAGTGTATGGGAAACGAATTTAAAAACAAAAAGATGATTGCTGTTTATTTTCTCTTATGCGAACTTCTATGGAGAGAATACTGTTAGCGTATCGTCATATTGTAATTTATTTTTACCGAGTGGGTGTAAATACAAAAAGATAATCACAGTTTTAATATACTGAGTGTGTGCAAGAACAAAAATGTTATATTGTTAATATTGTATTAAAATTTGCAATGAACAATATCACAATTTCAATTTACTGGGTGAGAGTAAAACCAGATGTAAACAATAAAACGTATTGTAAATTTTTATTTATTATTTATTTTGTACATTTTGCTATCCAGCATATAATAAAACCGGTGTCACTGAATTGAATACATGTAGTTTATCGTGTATCCATGTTTACCAATATTCTTACTAAAAACATCTATTTTGAAATATAGGTATTACACAAAACAGCAACTATATGCAAAAAGTTCACCATGAAATATATAGTTAATTCATATTTGAAGGGATAATATTGTAATTCTAAATATAATCATCAAAATGTCTCATTTTTTGTCTGACTGTTAAAACATGAAAGCATGATTGTAAATTTAAAAAATAAACCTTAAAAAAACTGGTTAAATCAATCCAAGTTATATATATTATTAGAATAATTTGTGCTTATTCGCTGTTGAATTTTGAATCGGTTTCATGATCAAAATTCCATGATGCGGGTCAATTTTCAACGGATTAGGGTCTTTATTCAACACCATAGGTCTAAATATTCAACGTTGAAAAGTGACCTCCCGGGTCAATTTTCAACCCGGGTCAAAATTCTTCGTTACACCCCACACAACAAGATTAAAAATAATTCTACTGTAAATTCCCTCTTTAAAAAGTTGTTCAAATATCATTTTATATATAATGCCGATTTTTCTATGGAATGTGTTGGCTTGGATGAATTTATTCCCCAGACGCCACTAATAAAATTATTTTGTTTTCAAATTTCTAAAAATTTGGGATTGGTCGGTTTTGAAAAACAACCAATTAAAAAAAATTGGCCTTTTTGTCTGATTTATCTGTTGTTTGAAAGCATTGGTGAGAGTCTACACCTTCAAGAGAAAGGAGAATTTGGGCGAGTATCCCCTGATCATGTATTAAAAAAGACGTTTAATTGTAGCCTGAATACTATTGGAAATTAATTAAGGAATAAGGAATCATTCTTTGAGTATTATGAGGTGATAATTTTGGTGGGATTTGATCACGTGACCAACCCGTATTTATATCCCGATATACATCCAGAAATGATACCTCAGTTATTTCTTAATTAAATTGCATGTAACATTAGATGACGTAGATTGAAAAAGTGACGATAAACCTACACATAAAAGGGTGGTCATTTTTTTACCACTCCGGTATCCCCCAAAAATATGCGAGAAGCCCTATATTCTAGACGGGAAAATCAAATGCATTCAAAATTTTTTTTAAAGTGATATGATATTGGAACTTCATATTTTGTGTGATCGTTTGCGTTCCGCTTCTAAAGTACATTAACTTACGCGCGAAAATTACCTAATAGACGGTACGACGTAAAATCTTTATGACGTCATTTGGTAGACGTTTGTAAAAATGCAATGTGTGAATACAAAAGTATGAGTGGAGACTTTCGAGAGTTTGAGGACATAAAGTGCCTCTTAGCAGACAGACCTAACATAAACACTCTACTCGACGAAGAGACAGGAGGTAAACATGGTACTTTTGACAATGGTATAGGAGAACGGTTAAAAACGAGGGGAAAGCTGCTGAAGGAGAGAAGGAAGATTGTGGATGTTCAGGTGCTCATGGCTTTGATAGGATTTGTAATTATGCTTGTAGAAAATGAATTATTCTACGAAGGATTCATAACAAAACTCTCAACAATGTCGATTGTTCTAAAATCTTTTGTGTCGTTATCTACCGTCATATTGCTTATTGCCGTTGTTTTGTACTACGTGACGGAAATCAAAATGCGCATGATCGACAATCAACTCGATGACTGGAGGTTACTTGTGGCGTTCCCAAACACGAACTTAAAACTGTTTCTTGAATTGCTGATCTGCATTATTCATCCCCTGCCGTTTAATGTTACCATTCCAATCAGCGGACCCGATGGGGATACAGTCTACGTTTCACTTGACCCAGCGCTGTCTATCCTAATGATATTTCGTGTCTACCTCCTTGGCAGGGTGGCTGTTGTGCACAACAAGCTACTGTCAGGTACAGCCACCCGCAGTTTAAGTGCATTCAACAGAGTCAATATTGACGGCGTTTTCGTGTTCAAAGCATTGATGACGTCAAACCCAGGAACTGTTTTGATCGCCATTATGATCTTCATACTGCTGACCAACTCTTGGGCTATGAGAAACTGTGAGACTTTCTACCAGTATGAGAGGGAGAATTCAAACTTCTGGAATTCAATGTGGATAATATCTATCACTTTTCTGACCGTTGGCTATGGGGACACGTACCCCGTTAGCGTATGTGGACGTTGTGTATCCGTAACGACCGGTCTGATGGGCATAGGAACTACTGCACTGTTAATCACCGTTATACTACAGAAACTGGAACAGACGCGTGCAGAAAAGTACGTCTACAGCTTCGTCAAGAAAGCTCAGTTGGATAACGGAAGAAAAATGGCCGCCGCTGACGTCATAAAAAATTGGTTCCAACTGTGCAATCTGCGGAGACGATATAGCGTTATTACCCGTGATCAGATTCGTGTGCATAGAAAACTCCAGCATGCCATATATACCATGAGAGAGGCGAGGAACAGTAGAGATTCTATAGGGGAGTCCACGATTGGACTGATCGAGATCAGCAAAGCAATAAGTGACGTGGAACACAGGACGGAATCACTACAGACAGCTATCAAGGAAATTAAACCAGGACTTGTACATATGCAGAGGACGACCAGAGATCTGCAACTCAAGATGGATGACATCTACAAAGTCCTAATTAAAAAATAGACACGACATGTGATTCCAACAAAGTGGATAGAGCAGACTCTCCTAAACGCGCAATAGACTACCATATTTTTATACAATTCATTCAAAATGTTTTATAGATAAAGCTTTTTTCTTCATTATTTCAGATAAATATGCATAAAATTATTTTAATATCAATATACATGTAACTGTAAGAAATATGCACAAAATGCCATGGATGTCCATAGGAATTTTTGTTTTGTCTACAGTGACGAATTTAACACTGAATAACGAGTAGCTAAACTAGATCCTTTCATTTCCTCATGAAACAGTAGGTTGAACTGCTTTGTTTGATCTGCAGAGAAGTAATTCTTCCAATCCCCAACATGTCCTGCAACATAGCAAAATATTTCATGTACCACACTACCCACAAGAAACGTGACTAAACATGACCTACATATCAAATACTAGTATATTGCGTGTATTGTTTTGAAAAATGTGGAAAGTGGTGTTAACGCAATGCTAAAAAGGTTTAAGTATTACTTTAGCATGTAATACACGTATCGGTTGCTAAAATAGTAACCATCGAGCTAATTTAAAAAGTAACATATTAGAAACTGAAATTTCCGTTTTTTCTCTTTAACCAGAAACACAAAATTGGGCAAAATCTTTAACCATGATTTGGAAAAAGTAACGTAGGATGAAGTTCATTACATACAGTTATATCACTGGAAGACATAAAGCACGTGTTACCTGTGGAATAAGTCTAAACTAATTTGACTAACAGTTTGCTTGGTTTTAGACTGCATCAACTTTTTACGTTGAATTAAACCACTGTAAAAATAATGAAATAAAATACCTTTTCTGAACATAAAAGACAGTTGGTGATTTTTCATGCGTTCCTTGACATTTGATATACCACATTCTTTAGCTATTTTAGCTGCATTTTCTGGGGTTAAGGATAATCCTAAATAATCAGCTATTTTCATAGTGGCTTTTTCTTCATCCTATAAACATAAAATTCATCACACCAAGAAAATGTTACCAAGAACAACCGTGCTCATATAGAGCCTGAAAATCCTTTACTAGCTAACAAGATAGTGAAAAAGAAATTGTAGTTGAAATAACCAGTATAGAATATTATATAATTAAAATTATTGCCATTTTAGCTTACCGTTTTCATATCTTCGTAAAATAGCGTCATCACATCATTTGTCTTGGCAAACTGTTCATACTGTCGTTCGTACTGAAACCAATCTCCGTAAATAAAATCTGCAGCAAGTAAATAAGATAAACAAATATGTTTCAGTTTGATTTATCGAAAAAATCTTTATATTTATGCATACACAATTAATCCAACGAAACTTTATTTATGTGAATTGAAACAAATAAGAATACATGCAGCATGTTTTTCTATATAGTCTTTCATACGCAAATAAGAATGTTCAATGCGTAAACGTCACAACAATAAACGCTTGTATTATGGGTATATGCCCATAAGCTAGTTATAAACTATATTTTGACGATTCTTTTTTATATATCAGATGAATTTAATGATTAAAAAAAAAAAATTAAAAAAAATTCATGTTATTTAAATATCATATCAATAATTATCTTACCCCCAGACATAAAATTGGACAAATGCTGGTCCCACTCTCTGGTGAAGAATTTCTTAAATATCGGTACGCTCAGATAATGGTGATAGGACGACACTACCACGTCTCTGGGGTCACGAATCATGTGGAATGTCTTCCCGCCTCTACTCAGGTGTTTCCGAGGCAGGTATTGCACAGGTAGATGTGTGTAGAGGATGCGTGGGGAGGGGAGTTTAGTCAGGGCGGACATGTCCGACAACAGATCCAAAAAGCCCGCTTCCATCCTGGGGTAAGATGCTGTGGTCTGTTCATCGTATAGTAATTTACAGAGGATTTCATGGAGCCAGTGATTTCCTGTAAAATTCCAATATTTTTTTTCAACAATTTTTTGATAATTTTATAAATTCCCCCTTACTGATATATAGGTATTTAAGAGCTGGTTACATGAAAATTGCCATGCACGGGGGATTTGCTTAAGCTTTTTTGGATTAAAATTCATATATTTACATGTACGAGGGTTGTCCAAAAAGTTCGTGGACAATGTCGTGTTTGTCATTTTTAATGGGTTTATATATACATCTTGTATATCTAAATCTTTGTTATAAAATGTCAAATCAAACTAAAGTGGTTTTGAATGTTTTCAATAGAAATAAACTAAAATTTTAATGTATCAAATGGTCGCGGAAAGTTCGCACGGCCCAGCGTAAAAATTGTCAAAACTTTGTAATTGAGTTTTTAGGTATGAATATTTACAGTTTTTATAAAACATTTCAAAACTTTATAATCTTCTACTATGCTATAGTCTGTATGGTGTACATCATTTTCTTTCGTCATTTGAAGCTATTTTCAAACTAGCAGAGGACATTTAAAAGATATTACGGCAAGAACATGTCTTTAAAACGCCTGAAAAAGCGACGTCAGCTGACCGCACGGAACAGCGCGCCATCATGAAATTGTGTGCTAGTTCGAGTTTACTTATCCAAAAGTGACACAAGCGATAATTTGATGGAGTATGCGATTGTACCCTCATACCAAACGGTGAATGCGGCATATTACTCTCAGGTAAAGCCAGGACTACGACGTTATAGAAACGTCGTTATATCTCAACGTCAGACTGGGCCGTGCGGCCTGTATAGGCAATGTTTATATAATAACTCCAATACGAAAATGTACATTGCTCTGATTTTTATACATACACATTATTATACTCTATATTAAAATATTATAATACTTTCCTAATAATGACGCCGTTATTTTGAATAATATAACATGTGTCCACGAACTTTTTGGACAACCCTCGTATTTACATATATTTCCCCTTATGTTTGCATTGGAAATCTGCGACGTTCAATTTCCTTTGAATGTACTATAACCAGTTCATGCACGACGAGCACAAATATAATCGTCACCACGCGTTTTGAGTATAAATATAACTGTAAACTTAAATGAATCGGCCAAACTGGCATAACCAACTTGATATGTACTGAGGAAAATAATATTTAGATCAAATCTACTCATTAATAAAAAACATTTTTTTGACAAAATTTCTGGTACTATATTTTTAGTGGCGGAAGCGAACTAAATAACATGTTAATATGGCTATTCCATGCATGTTTCATACCCCTTAAGAGCGTTATATAATGACTTTAAGGCGATGATATTCAATTTGTCTACACCGTTTGGTGTGTTACATGAAGCTAACGCGCGGTATTCAATTTGCCTGCACCGTTTGGTGTGTTATCATAGCATTGAATGATTTATTTTTGACGTCGTCGTGTCAATAACTGCCGTCAGGTGAGCAGACAAATTGAATAACGCGCGTTAGCGCGTTATGATAATTTGTCTGCTCAACTGACGGCAGTTCTTAAAACGACGACGTCAAAAATAAATCATTTAATGCTTATATTTACATTCCCTTACTGATGAAATCAATTATTTACTTACATAAATCGATAAAAATTGCAGATCACGGAGGGAGTAAGTTAGTAACAGCAAGAACAGCTGTTTTACAAAAACCGGTTTAAACTGGTTATCACATAGACTGTTGAGTTGAGATCGATGAGTATGAAAATATAATCCATGAAAAATAACTCTTTAAATTTTGCTTTTAACAATAGAATCAACTCTTTTGTTGAATAATTGTAAAACATGTTGCTTTGACAACATTTATGAAATATATTTTTTAACCGATAACATAGAAATCACTGTTTGGGAACTACTTATGTAAATTACATGTAAATTCATACGCAGTGATTAGTTGTTGCATTTAGAGGCATTTAAAGATCACAAAATTTAATGGAAAAACACAGTAGAATGTAAATATAGGACCGACGACATCCAAAAATAAGCACTCAATGCTTAAATACAATCATAAACCATAGACACCGCCTATTTGTTAACCTCATGCTTTATATTAATAAAACCTGAAAATTAAAAAAAAATCAAGCAAAAAATTAAAAAGAAATCAAGCAAAAAATTTTTTAAAAAATCAAGCAAAGAAAAAAAAACCCAAACAAACAAACAAACAAAAATATTTGTAATTTTTTATCAAGATACTAATACAGAGTTCTCCTGCCTGATTTAGGGTAGGAATTCACCAGGATATCGGTTGCTCTCGTGTCGAGTTCCTGTATTTCCTTAAGCCTTTTCTCAGGGTCAGCATTAAAACTCGCAAACGGGGGAAGGAGAAACCCCTCCCGACTCCGTGGAAGAGGTAGAAACGATGTCATCTCTTTGTTTGAAACAGGCACCAATATTCAAATTCACAACATTTAAATCTTTCGCTGGCTTCGTCGTATTCACTACATACGAGCTGGACCACAACCCTCAGCTATAAGAACAAATAGCAATTTTTTTTTAACAATTCAAGAGCATTTGGTCCATGTTGAAAATATATAGGTATAATTATTTTTGCATAACAATACGCCTCCTATAGCTTGCTGGCGGGGGAAGATGAGGTCCTTTTTTGAAAGAAAAGAAACTTGTACGTATCATTGCATTTGGCTATACCCATCGGTGAATATTAACTACAGGTTTAAAATAACAAATTAATCTGGCCCCTGGGGATCATGATGCAATTAATCATGATTATAAGCCAAAAATTGTACACTGTCTTTATGTCTCTTGATTGAAAACAGTGACAGATACCAGTTGTGGCAGATCTATGCCACCATACTAAAGTATTTTATCTAGAAGGATAATACTAGCATACATTATATAATATACTCGCTCTTCAGTGTGATGCAGCTGTAGATAAGATAAATGTACACAAGATATACTTTGAGTAGGACCTAACTCAGTAGAAAGACTGTTAACACAGAAACACACTATGGATACACAAAGCCCGATTTTATATCTCTCTCAACCGCTGGAAATTTCCCATGTCCTTTTCCTTCCTAGTAATTCTCTGCATTTTAAAAACTTATCTTGTCAAAAAATTTGCATTCACTGAGTATTTCAGGCATGTAGCATTTTTCTTAAATTTAAATTTTCTTAATTTTAATTTGTTTCTTGAATTATCATGGAGCCCCCGCCCCCCACTTTTTTGGGACCATGTGAAAAACTGAGGAAAAAATATGAATACAAAGTGAAATTACAGGAGCTTGTCATGTCTAGAAAAAAATATCAAAGTACTGAAGTACTGAAAGCCGGACTCTTTTGATGTGTTTTATGCATATGGTGCAGTAAAGACTAACAAAATCTCGCTCTTCCTCTCTCTCATTTTCTCTTTCTCTGTCTCACTCTCATATGCTTTTAATTTCGGCAAAGCGCCGGATAGTGACTAAATTTTGAAAGCGGCTAGCTATTAGCGAAGAAATATATCTGTTTAATAGAAAAAAATCAACTGTGATTTGCACTTTGAAACAAGCGTTTTAAACTCATTCCCCTATTTCTTCGATGTGCAGCCGAATACTAATGCTTTGTAAAGTAGTTCATGGAAATTCATGCGCATTGTAAGTGTCAAAAGGGCACCCTATAAGTCATGTTTTTAAAACACGTAATTGATAAGAAACAAAAAAACACTCCTCGCTAAATTTATTCGCAATAAACCCCCAAAAAACAATACATTTCACAAAACATGGCTGTCTGTGGAACTGTTTGGTATAGCGGAAGCTTTTACTTTGACGCTGTTCGGTTTTTTGTTTATTTTTTGAAGCTGTGCTATTTATAGTAACGTTGGCGATTTGGATGCCTACAGCCAAGACTCTGCTTTCAGCAGAGCCCGGCTGATAAAGTTCGTTAGTGGGTACCTCGGAGGAACAATAACGTTATTTTTTCCTCCGAGGTACCCACTTTTTAACGAAGTTTTTTTTCTACACAAGCTCCTGGGGTGAAATTAAATATATAGGTTTACTATGCTACCCCCTACTCCCTTCCCTCCACCCCCACCAAGGATTAGGATTTTTATGATTTTGAAAAATTGCTTTCCTTTTTTTTAATAATTATAATTTTTTTTTTTTGCCGGATGAATCTGCCCCATCCCCACTTTCAAAACCTGTAATTTTGTCTGTCAGCTAACATCCGCGACTGTACTCGGCAATGCTGGTACCGGACATCCATGACTGTACCTGCACGCTAATGTTAAAGTCGATATGTCCGGATTGTTTTGTCGTATAAAATATGTTTATATCTATAGACTGTAATGGTAGAAAATATATCTAATGAATATTTATACACACAAAGAATCCTGTAGAGTTATCTTATCTGCTGTATGGAACACCGTTAACGCAAAAAGGGAAACATTAACAGTGTAACGCTAATTATAGCAAATGTAAAGAATATATTGAAAATCACAGAAAATTTTCAGCGTACGAAATCATTTTTAGAAACAACATTATTTCTAATAAAAACAAATAAAGTAATTAAATTACCAATATAAACCATACTTTATGAATAAATTATAATAAACGTTAAGGTTTAGGGATTAAGGCTAAAATAGGTGGTGCCTGCTGCCAAATTCAATTCAATATATAACGTTATTGAATAAAATATTATTGGAAATGAAAAAAAAAACTCTTAAGGTTTGTTAATAAATAGACCGACAAACAAATTTAAATATTTGAGCAAACAGCATTAATGTCTCTATTTACCTCTAACTACAATAAAAAAAATAAGTATATACATCAGTTAGTATACAGTGAAAGTGTGTCTCATTTACACAGCCAGAAGGATAAGTCTATAATTTAAAAAAAATACTTTATTCACATCTGTAGATAAATATGCGCCAAATATATAACAATTGTACCTGTCCTAAAATATACCATATTTCAGTAACATTTATAACCGTGCATGTGCCTGACTAACAACATCCATGAGTGTACCTGTCGTATAAATGCATTATATATACCGGTAATTTATATCCATGACTGTACCTGTGCCTGATTAACAACATCCATGAGTGTACCTGTCGCATAAATGTATTATAAATTAAATCCACGACTGTACCTGTGCCTAATAAACAACATCCATGAGTATACTTGTCGTATAAATGCATTATAACTTACATCCACGACTGTACATGTGCCTGACTAACAACATCCATGAGTGTACCTGTCGTATAAATGCATTATAACTTACATCCACGACTGTACCTGTGCCTGATTAACAACATCCATGAGTGTACCTGTCGTATAAATGCATTATAACTTACATCCACGACTGTACCTGTGCCTGATTAACAACATCCATGACTGTACCTGTCCTATAAATGCATTATAACTTATATCCATGACTGTACCTGTCAGGTACAGTCATGTTTACTTAATATATTTTTGTTAAAAAATGACAGATAGTTAGGATATGTAAACCACAGGTACGGTGTTTTTTAGACAGGTGAAATCTCAGTTTACTCGAACTTATGTTCACCTCTTTTTATAGTTCAAGACATAATCAGTGTTACTATTTTCTCCATTATTCCATATGCATTGATTTGATTTGAACATATTTTTATTGTACAAAAATACAATTGTGATTGAGCACTGTAAGTTCTGTAACTTAGATATATATTCATTCTTTTTGTATAAATAAATCAACTTTTTATTTAATTGTTAAGAAATTGGTTTATGTTAGCCTTACCGGTAGTGAAAACCACCTTTACTTATTTGTTTTTGATTAGCGATTACGTTGATACAGAAATTTAATTTCCGTATTATAAAATTATATTATTATAAATGATTATATTCAATTATGTTCATTTCCGTTTTGAAATTAACGGCGTTCCATACAGTAAGTCGGATAACCCCTGACCATTTTTTTTGTTGGTAAATTAAATATACAGAAGAGAGATGTTTTCTCTAATAACAATTCATAAATATATTATAATATCTTTTATAAAAGGATAATAATGCGGAAAACATTTCTCTGATATTCCGACTTTAACATTAGCGTGCAGGTACAGTCATGGATGTCCGGTACCAGCATTGCCGAGTACAGTCGCGGATGTTCGCTGACAGACACTGTTGGATCCAGATCTAACTCGATCGAAGTCGTCTGTGCCACTTACATCTAAAGAACTCATGCATGCATGAATGTTCGCTT
Source organism: Magallana ariakensis (assembly GCA_020458035.1). Lineage (NCBI taxonomy): Eukaryota > Metazoa > Mollusca > Bivalvia > Ostreida > Ostreidae > Magallana > Magallana ariakensis. Next base: position 34,906,080 of record CM035818.1, on the reverse strand, counting down.
AAAATTTCTCACAATATTTTTGTTATAGTCAAAATTTTTAATGTACGTTACAATGTGTGAATTATTTCATGTTCGCTTGAAACTTAGAAGATCTACGCGATCTATATATACCGGTATCATTGACTATTGATGAATTTACAGTGCAGAGGGCAATTAAAATAGGTCACCTTTCGTGTGACCCATTAACCTGTATGTTCTCTTTCCGAAATAAATTACTGTACTGTGTCCTGTTAAATTTTTACATTTATTTATTTAGTAATAATAAGGACACTAACCTTATTTAGTCATAAATGTATGACTTTTTCACGTTCAGCCCAAGCGCTCTTTCATCCGTTCGTTTAAAACTCGGCGTTGTATGTTGTGCTTATATATTGAATTGGTTTCATTATCAGTTGTATGGAAGCCTAACGCATCTTTTATAAGTGAAAATAAGAAATAAAACTTTAACACAAAAATATAATCAACGTGAGATATTAATTCAATCGTGTTTAGGTGGAGAAAGACTTTATGACGTGAATCAAGATAAATGAACGGAAAGGGACTTATCTTTGCAGCAACGCGGGAATAGGCCCATGCACCACTGATGTTTGGCATGAATATTTAACAGATTTATTTACAAAAACCTTGTGGTAAAACATTAAAAAACATATTTTATAAATGGACACTCTCCAATTAATCCTATTCATATGAATATATTTCTATGGTTTTTATTGCATCTAGGTCTTTTTTAATGTTTTAGTAATTCAAATGAAAAAAAAACAGGTTTAAAACTATGACATTAATAGTTGATGAGTCTGTTTATTATCAGAACTACTTTGCTGTGGTTTTTCCGATAGCGACATGCACGTTTTAGTCTGTTCAAGTAGCTACGTCATAACCCCCTTAATTTCACAATTGGCGCACGAGCACTTAACAACACTTTGCGATCGGAATTGTTTGGCTTTGCACGAGCTATCGCATACGTTTCACGAGCTGTTGCATTCGTTGCATGCGTTTTTGTGGTCACATCAAGTCTCCTAAAAAAGTGGACTATTCACACGCGACCAAATGCGATCCAAATTATCGCAGTGCAACTCACGAACATTTAGTACGAACTTTTTACAACGTTATTAAATGTGTACTCGCAAGAGCGATGTACGATTTTTAAAGATCGTAAGATAAAATGCAGCTGTTTATGCGTGTGTTATGTGACCATATGATACTGTTGCTCAGCATGTCTCATGTAATTTTGCAACGTTTTACTACTAGTATCATTGCAAGATTTCTCGGTTTTAGTTTCCATGCTTTGTCACATATACTGGATACATGGTTATTTTCGCCACGCGATATTTTCGCATTATTTACGGTTTTGCCTCGTCTTGAATTCGCCCCAACAATGTTGTAGTTAAAGAGAGGTAATATTAGACATTGGAATTCGCCATGTCTTAATCCACTAACTGACAAAAAGAGCGAAGTTTAAAACGGGGGCAAATAATTCCCATATACTATTTATGTAATGATTTAAACACATATATAACATAAAATCATATATGTTTCAGGCCACACTATTTCTACCGAAGAGCGTCGGAAAAGGGCGGTATAAACATGTATACCCCCCCTAACTCGTACGAGCGTTCGTACGATGACACGCATGATCGGCCGAGCGCCGCTCGTCCTATCGCATTGGCGCACGTTCAATCGTCCGATCATCTGGTCTTTCGTGCGCGATCCTATCGCATTACAAACTTTCTTATATTGGTAGATTCAGTTTATCGCTGATTGGCTGCTGGTGCAAATTTATCGGGTCACTTGTGACTGTCAGAATTGGGGTAGTTTTTGTGACAAAACATACATACGGCTTTATTTTTCCTCGGACTGAAATGTCACAGTTTCATTGGTTTAAACATGTCATGTGACTGCCGGATATATCTCTATGTCTACCGAGTATGATTCCCTCTATTTCTTACGGAAACTTCTAGAAAATTCATAACTCTATATATTAAACAGACAGCCTGATCATGAAATCTGCACGCCCCGTTTATCGGTTGGTCGAAACATAAAGCGACTGAAACTGACAGGACACTGATGACTGGACTCAAATCTACACGCCCCGTTTATAAATTGGGCGAAACCTACATACTTAAGATAATTCACGGACTACACGAAATAATCATAATGATGTCACACTCAAATTCTCCCAGGAGACGATTTGACTATTTCTTTTACGTACTGATGTACGTTAACAGTAATTTAGTGAATTTGACTTATTTTTACAATCAGTTTATTAATTCGTTAAAAGAATAATGTAAATATAAACGTGCGTTATTCAATTAGTCCGCAGAAATTGACACGACGACGTACGCAAAAATAAATCATCATTAATGCTATTATAGCAAAAGCTAACGAATGATTGCATTTCTTCAGAGATATAAAACAATTGCAACTTGCACTCATTCAAATGCTCACATTTAGATTTTGGTAGGCTTCCGGCGATTTCCGCAAATTTGGGGTATTTGTGACCCTTGATTCTCGGGCGAGTTTTTACTAATCCCTTCCGTTTTCTTATCGGGTTCGTTATACATAAAACTTGAAATTGAAAGTAGACGGCTTAGGTTCGAAAAAAATAGTCACCGACATCTCACTACCAGAGTCAAGCTAGCCAGCACTAACTCCAACGCACTAACAAAAATTTAGTTAAAATTATCGGCTATTTTTCAAGCGTTTTCCGATCCCGATGTTAAACAACTGAAATTATTAGGCCGCCTTGCAACCAAAATAGGACTTGTGCTCATTAGGTGGGCCCGGATTCCTCGGGGGACGAATAATCCCTCGAGGATTCCGGCGCTAAATTGGACACTAGTGACACCGATTTCCGGCGCCAGGGCGCAGAGTAGACCTTAAGTCCACAAAGTATTTCTGTAATGTAGCGTTCTAAACAAGGCGCCCTGCGCCCAAACTAGGACTTGTGCTCATTAGGTGAGCCCGGATTCCTCGGGGGACGGGTAATCCCGCGAGGATTCCGGACCCAAATTAGGCACTAGTGACACCGATTTCCGGCGCCAGGGCGCAGAGAAGACCTTAAGTCAACAAAGTATTTCTGTAATGTAGCGTTCTAAACAAGGCGCCCTGCGCCCAAACTAGGACTTGTGCTCATTAGGTGAGCCCGGATTCCTCGGGGGACGGGTAATCCCTCGAGGATTCCGGACCCAAATTAGGCACTAGTGACACCGATTTTCGGCGCCAGGGCGCGGAGTAGACCTTAAGTCAACAAAGTATTTCTGTAATGTAGCGTTCTAAACAAGGCGCCCTGCGCCCAAACTAGGACTTGTGCTCATTAGGTGAGCCCGGATTCCTCGGGGGACGGGTAATCCCGCGAGGATTCCGGACCCAAATTAGGCACTAGTGACACCGATTTCCGGCGCCAGGGCGCAGAGTAGACCTTAAGTCAACAAAGTATTTCTGTAATGTAGCGTTCTAAACAAGGCGCCCTGCGCCCAAACTAGGACTTGTGCTCATTAGGTGAGCCCGGATTCCTCGGGGGACGGGTAATCCCGCGAGGATTCCGGACCCAAATTAGGCACTAGTGACACCGATTTCCGGCGCCAGAGCCCGGAATAGACTTAAGTCAACAAATTATTTCTGTAATGTAGCGTTCTAAACAAGGCGCCCTGCGCCCGACCTAGGACTTGTGCTCATTAGGTGAGCCCGGATTCCTCGGGGGACGGGTAATCCCGCGAGGATTCCGGACCCAAATTAGGCACTAGTGACAACGATTTCCGGCGCCAGGGCGCGGAGTAGACCTTAAGTCAACAAATTATTTCTGTAATGTAGCGTTCTAAACAAGGCGCCCTGCGCCCAAACTAGGACTTGTGCTCATTAGGTGAGCCCGGATTCCTCGGGGGACGGGTAATCCCGCGAGGATTCCGGACCCAAATTAGGCACTAGTGACACCGATTTCCGGCGCCAGGGCGCAGAGTAGACCTTAAGTCAACAAAGTATTTCTGTAATGTAGCGTTCTAAACAAGGCGCCCTGCGCCCAAACTAGGACTTGTGATCATTAGGTGAGCCCGGATTCCTCGGGGGACGGGTAATCCCGCGAGGATTCCGGACCCAAATTAGGCACTAGTGACACCGATTTCCGGCGCCAGGGCGCGGAGTAGACCTTAAGTCAACAAATTATTTCTGTAATGTAGCGTTCTAAACAAGGCGCCCTGCGCCCAAACTAGGACTTGTGCTCATTAGGTGAGCCCGGATTCCTCGGGGGACGGGTAATCCCTCGAGGATTCCGGACTTAAATTAGGCACTAGTGACACCGATTTCCGGCGCCAGGGCGCAGAGTAGACCTTAAGTCAACAAAGTATTTCTGTAATGTAGCGTTCTAAACAAGGCGCCCTGCGCCCAAACTAGGACTTGTGCTCATTAGGTGAGCCCGGATTCCTCGGGGGACGGGTAATCCCGCGAGGATTCCGGACCCAAATTAGGCACTAGTGACACCGATTTCCGGCGCCAGAGCCCGGAATAGACTTAAGTCAACAAATTATTTCTGTAATGTAGCGTTCTAAACAAGGCGCCCTGCGCCCGACTTAGGACTTGTGCTCATTAGGTGAGCCCGGATTCCTCGGGGGACGGGTAATCCCGGGAGGATTCCGGACCCAAATTAGGCACTAGTGACAACGATTTCCGGCGCCAGGGCGCGGAGTAGACCTTAAGTCAACAAATTATTTCTGTAATGTAGCGTTCTAAACAAGGCGCCCTGCGCCCAAACTAGGACTTGTGCTCATTAGGTGAGCCCGGATTCCTCGGGGGACGGGTAATCCCGCGAGGATTCCGGACCCAAATTAGGCACTAGTGACACCGATTTCCGGCGCCAGGGCGCAGAGTAGACCTTAAGTCAACAAAGTATTTCTGTAATGTAGCGTTCTAAACAAGGCGCCCTGCGCCCGACCTAGGACTTGTGCTCATTAGGTGAGCCCGGATTCCTCGGGGGACGGGTAATCCCGCGAGGATTCCGGACTTAAATTAGGCACTAGTGACACCGATTTCCGGCGCCAGGGCGCGGAGTAGACCTTAAGTCAACAAAGTATTTCTGTAATGTAGCGTTCTAAACAAGGCGTCAAGCATTTTTATTTAAATTTTCATAATAGTTGTATATATTCTCTGCAAGTATAGGAACTATTTTGTTTAATGGCACTACTTTGTCAGAGGGATATACCCAATTTTAACCGCCAAAATATTTCATGGGTATTTATTCATACAATGCACGTTTACACATAGAGCAGTATGATTGAAAGACAATTGTTATCCCTTTTAATTCTTTAATTAAGTCAAATCAATTAAAAATAAATAAAAACAAAACAAACATTCAGACTACATGAATTATCAATAATTTGCAGAAACCTTAAGCAAGCTCATTTTACCAATATAACATTTAATTAAATTTTAATTTATCAAATCCAAAAACTTTCGGACGGCATGTAAAGTTACATAACTAATGCTTTAATTTTCAATTATCTATATGTATGTTCAGGTCGATTGTCTTTTCATTCATTAAGAATTCAATTATTTTAGTACATATAAGGCTTCGATGGAGAGATATTATTAAGTAAAGCATAAATGAAAGAAATACTATTTTTATATAATGGTAAATTTTGATCTATCATACGTATATATTGACGTAAATATTATTATCTAAAGCTTAAAGTCGTCGGTATTGTTTAAAGATAAATTCAATTCAATTTCTTTATTGATAACTAAGGGCCCTCAAAAGGGTAACAGGAAGATTGTACAATAAACATTCATAGTGCATAATAAACACATCCACAAGAGGGAACGAGTTGTATGATTGAAAGGTTACAGACATAAACTTTTATTTAGCATACATATATATTTATATACTTAATATGTATATTTTATATATACATGTATAAAAAACACATATATTAATATGTCAAAATACATACAAATTTTAAATAATTTATCACATGATGAGAAAGTGATAATTGACTCAGAAATACAAACTAAGGCAATGTCCAAGTTTAATTTTACATTCGTACAAATTTCGATATTTAATAGTTGATTTATAGTAAATAGTAAGATCAACTTGGAAAGAAATATGTTTGTTACAAATTTATTATATCTAAAACAAATTGGGAAAGGCAGTTTCTTCCAGTTCAGCGGTATTAAAGCACAGCCAAAGCATTTTAATGTTCTGTAAAGATGTTAGCAAGCTTGTTGGACGTATTGTATTTGCATTAATATTTTCATTCTTTCTCCGACCAATGAGGGTCGTTTTTTTTATTCGTGGTTTACGTGGTGTTAATCGGATGAAAATCATAGATTCCCTTGGATGGGACACCGGTCCATCGCAGATTAACTTCCAGCCTGAATCGGGACCCAATTCTATCTGTGTGGACTAAGACAAATGTAGATAAAGTGCCTTGTCTAAAGACACAGCACACATCAAGTGGACACACCGGGGCTTGAACCGTCGACCTTTTCATATTTATATATACCACTCACATAATATATAATACATCATATAACATACGAATCGTTATGAAATAGCACACCATGTGACCTCCGGTATATGTATTGATAGAAAGCACAAGTCGACCAAAGACCCCTATTGATTTAAATATTTGATATAACTTTGTTCACGTGATTAAAGAACATATTACGTAACATCTTGTTTCGTTATCAATTTTTTACACTATTATAATATAAATTTAAAAAGTACTAAGTTCATATAAATGGTATCTACGAAAGACGAATAAGGACACATAAAAAATATTCCTATCTCGTAATTACGAGAAAAGATCTCGTTATAAAAAGTTAATTATTTCGTTATTACGAGAAAAGATCATGTTATTACGAGTTAATTATCTCGTTATTACGATAAAAGATCTCGTTATAACGAGATTGGATCTCATAAAAAACGAGAAAATATTTCGTTATTACGAGAAAAGATATCATTATAACGAGAAAATATCTCATAGTTACGAGAAAAGGTCTCGTTATAACAATTTAAATATCTCGTAATATAGAACGCCATAGCTGCCTTAAAGGTATGGTACGTCATAATACATGGTGAGATTCATAAAATAAAGGGTCGTTTCTGTGTGTTAAATGGTCACCAGCCCTTGTTATAGGGTGAAAAGTATATAACGTATGGTGGGTAACACATATTTAAAAGTGCCTCAAATACATTAATTAAACTGTTTACAGCTATTTTTACATGGTTGCAAAAGCACGTTAAATGGTTGTAATAATGACATAACTGGTGCTTTATTTATATTAAACGGTTAGAAAAAGGAAGCAATGAGTCAGGTGCAGATTAAGAAAGATCGAACTTACATCGTGTTGATAGTATGGGTGTGAGGGAGCGAAAAAGAGGTTGTCTGAAAAAGACGCGTATATAATGTTCAGGGACCAAATCACATTTGGTATATTGATACAAACTAATTCATAAAATTGACCTTAAATTTTGCTGGAGTGACCGTTGGGTTAAATGAACACATTCCAAATTCGTAACTACGATTATCGCTGACAGCGGAAATAAAATGTATAATCAAGTGATTGAGATTATTTAAGATAGAAATAATATACATGTTTTGTGATGCAGAATAAATCTTTATACTGTTGATCTATCAATGAAAACATTGCACGTGTCCTTGATTTGTTATATACTACTATGCATCGGGAATAAAACAAAATCAATAATTTATATCCTTTCTTTCTAAGTCAAACAACTGCGTTAGGAAAACTCTTATAAATTGTAAAAAATAAAAAAAATTAACTACTCAAATTTTAAAGTATGATTTTGCAACTTTTTATTTGAATATTCATATATAATCTTTTTCAATGGATTTCATTCAGAAGAAAAACCCCAAAAGTAAAACAGTTAATTAATTGTTGATGGCAAAACACCCCAAAATAAACACAAATATTCAATTTTTTAACTAATTCATTCTAAAATTTAAATTTCAAGACAACAATTTTAAAAATGCCTGTAAATTATCAGATACAAAATATGTGTTTCTCTTTCTCTTTTTTTTTTTATTTTGACTGGTCACCATGGGGGACGAAGCACAATTTAATTTAATTCAGTGCATAGATTGTGATATAAAATTTATACCAATTTCACGATCTGCAATGGGACAGTAATAGAATGGTTTCATGTATTGACCCATTACTGTCTCTTTTTCACAGTGTTATAAAAAATCTGCACCATTTAATTTATTATTGTCACCATTTAATGTTTTTTTCTCAACCAGATGAAATGTTATTCACACCAACCAATGTATTGGACGCATCTTTTGGAGCGTGTAACCAACCATAAATTATATAACGTTCACTCAATTAATAACAAGGAGTGGCAACCATTTAACATACTGTACTGACCAACTGATATAGGAAACCACCATACGGATGTAACGATGACCAAACGGTTTTACGTTCTGACTTATTACTTCATTTTCATTTTTTTAACAGTTTTATATAAATAGAGCACAAATTATTTCATTATTACCACCATTTATCGTGCTTTTGCAACCATGTAAACATAGATGTAAACAGTTTAATGTATTTGAGACACTTTTAAATATGTATTACCCACCATACGTTATATATATACTCTTCACCCTATAACAAGGGCTGGTGACCATTTAACATACAAAAACGACCCTTTATTTTATTAACCGAGCGAAAATTTCAAAAATATTATTAACTAAGCAGTAATTAATTAATGAAGATTGCATTAATATCTATGGGGACATACACATTTTTTAAAATAAAAAATTAAATATTAAAAATATCAATAAATGCTTCGGTGGAAAGATGCATTTCATCATTAGGAATACAAAAACTATTGAAAATAAATTTTATAACATATATATTTTAAAAGCAAAGGGGAGCAACTCTTCAAAAAAAGGGAAAGGTCATTTATTAGGACACATTCTCCTCTTACATACTGACACTTAAACATGAAAATTATGTCCAAGTATACTAAGTATGAAGCCCATATATATCTGTTATGCATCCAGATTCCTTGAATCTGGGGCTATTATGGATCGGATACCTTAAGGCAGCCATGGCGTTCCATATCGTAATTTCGAAAAAAGATATCTTTATTACAAGAAAAGATCTATTTAAAATGGTGTGTTTCTGGAAAGACCTCCAAGTCGATTGGTTCACCCTTTCAGTCTATTTTTTTTTCTTTCTAGAAACATTAATTCAATATTGATTGACTTTTAAACAACAACGATCATTATTTATTATTTTCTATAAAAAAAAAAGATCGGATTTGACATAGTTTGTTATATAAAAAAGTGGAAAGAACTTCATGTAATTTTACTACAATCACACTTTAAAGTAAATACCAGGTAGTCCTAGTCATAAAAACACAATTTTATTACTTACAGATGATTATATAGTTTCAATCATGGATATATGGGATTTATCATGGATTGTGTTTTTTAAATTCATACACAACCTATATTGAAAATGATTGATTGGTATATTAACATTTTGGAGTCTGAAATTATCCTTCAAATTAATAAATTGGTCAATTAATTTATAAATCTGCTTTGTTTCTTTTTCTAAAAATTCTTTCACTAATTCAATGAATATCTTATGTTAATCTATTTTACATAAAGAGAGAGTAGACCAATAAAACGCACCATTTTATATAGAATGACCTTTTCTCGTAATAACGAGATTTTTTCTCTTAATAACAATATCTGTTCTCGTAATTACGTAATAATGAGATCTTTTCTTGTAATTACGAGATATTTTCTCGTTCTGACGAGATCTTATTTACTTAAATAACGAGATATTTTCTCGTTATTACGAAATCTTTTCTCGTAATAACGAGATAATAAACTCATAATAACGATATCTTTTATCGTTATCACGAGATAAAAATGTTTTTATGTGAATCTATTCGTAATCTTCTTTCGAAGGTATTACATGCAATACCTAAAATAGTGTTGAATTTTTATATTTTATTTAAAAAAGGGTAAAGATAACCGTTGTGATAATTATATTATGTAAATGTCCTTATATATTCACAATAATAACTACTTCCTAAATGTCAATTGATTTCACAAATAACTCATTTTGACAAATGAAAATATGAATATGTAAGTCAACTCCTATTAAAGTATTCCGATAATAGCCATTTATATGAAATTTGTTATTTAAAAAAAAATGCTATTACTGGTCGTGGAAACCTAATTTCTTTTAAGGGTCGACTGGACAGCCAGCCCCTTAAACGATATTCCCATTAAAACTGTATTATACGAAATTTCCAATTTTCACCAGGCTAGCTATACCTGTTACTGGTCGTGTAAACCTAATTTCTTTTGAGGGTCGACTGGACTTTCCATGGGCCCCATCCTCGCCGAATACGATGCCCAAAATATGTGATACAGAGTGTAAGATATTCCCATTATCGGAATCTTCCAGGGATTACCCATCCCCCGAGGAATCCGGGCTCACCTAATGAGCACAAGTCCTAGTTTGGGCGCAGGGCGCCTTGTTTAGAACGCTACATTACAGAAATAATTTGTTGACTTAAGGTCTACTCCGCGCCCGAGCGCCGGAAATCGGTGTCACTAGTGCCTAATTTGGGTCCGGAATCCTCGAGGAATTACCCGTCCCCCGAGGAATCCGGGCTCACCTAATTAGCACAAGACCTCGTTTGGGCGCAGGGCGCCTTGTTTAGAACACTACATTACAGAAATACTTTGTTGACTTAAGGTCTACTCCGCGCCCGAGCGCCGGAAATCGGTGTCACTAGTGCCTAATTTGGGTCCGGAATCCTCGCGGGATTACCCGTCCCCCGAGGAATCCGGGCTCACCTAATGAGCACAAGTCCTAGTTTGGGCGCAGGGCGCCTTGTTTAGAACGCTACATTACAGAAATACTTTGTTGACTTAAGGTCTACTCCGCGCCCTGGCGCCGAAAATCGGTGTCACTAGTGCCTAATTTGGGTCCGGAATCCTCGAGGGATTACCCGTCCCCCGAGGAATCCGGGCTCACCTAATGATCACAAGTCCTAGTTTGGACGCAGGGCGCCTTGTTTAGAACGCTACATTACAGAAATAATTTGTTGACTTAAGGTCTACTCCGCGCCCGAGCGCCGGAAATCGGTGTCACTAGTGCCTAATTTAAGTCCGGAATCCTCGAGGGATTCCCCGTCCCCCGAGGAATCCGGGCTCACCTAATGAGCACAAGTCCTAGGTCGGGCGCAGGGCGCCTTGTTTAGAACGCTACATTACAGAAATAATTTGTTGACTTAAGTCTATTCCGGGCCCTGGCGCCGGAAATCGGTGTCACTAGTGCCTAATTTGGGTCCGGAATCCTCGCGGGATTACCCGTCCCCCGAGGAATCCGGGCTCACCTAATGAGCACAAGTCCTAGTTTGGGCGCAGGGCGCCTTGTTTAGAACGCTACATTACAGAAATACTTTGTTGACTTAAGGTCTACTCTGCGCCCTGGCGCCGGAAATCGGTGTCACTAGTGCCTAATTTGGGTCCGGAATCCTCGCGGGATTACCCGTCCCCCGAGGAATCCGGGCTCACCTAATGAGCACAAGTCCTAGTTTGGGCGCAGGGCGCCTTGTTTAGAACGCTACATTACAGAAATAATTTGTTGACTTAAGGGTCTACTCTACGCCCTGGCGCCGGAAATCGGTGTCACTAGTGCCTAATTTGGGTCCGGAATCCTCGCGGGATTACCCGTACCCCGAGGAATCCGGGCTCACCTAATGAGCACAAGTCCTAGTTTGGACGCAGGGCGCCTTGTTTAGAACGCTACATTACAGAAATAATTTGTTGACTTAAGGTCTACTCCGCGCCCGAGCGCCGGAAATCGGTGTCACTAGTGCCTAATTTAAGTCCGGAATCCTCGAGGGATTCCCCGTCCCCCGAGGAATCCGGGCTCACCTAATGAGCACAAGTCCTAGTTTGGGCGCAGGGCGCCTTGTTTAGAACGCTACATTACAGAAATACTTTGTTGACTTAAGGTCTACTCCGCGCCCTGGCGCCGGAAATCGGTGTCACTAGTGCCTAATTTGGGTCCGGAATCCTCGCGGGATTACCCGTCCCCCGAGGAATCCGGGCTCACCTAATGAGCACAAGTCCTAGTTTGGGCGCAGGGCGCCTTGTTTAGAACGCTACATTACAGAAATACTTTGTTGACTTAAGGTCTACTCTGCGCCCTGGCGCCGGAAATCGGTGTCACTAGTGCCTAATTTGGGTCCGGAATCCTCGCAGGATTACCCGTCCCCCGAGGAATCCGGGCTCACCTAATGAGCACAAGTCCTAGTTTGGGCGCAGGGCGCCTTGTTTAGAACGCTACATTACAGAAATAATTTGTTGACTTAAGGTCTACTCTACGCCCTGGCGCCGGAAATCGGTGTCACTAGTGCCTAATTTGGGTCCGGAATCCTCGCGGGATTACCCGTCCCCCGAGGAATCCGGGCTCATCTAATGAGCACAAGTCCTAGTTTGGGCGCAGGGCGCCTTGTTTAGAACGCTACATTACAGAAATAATTTGTTGACTTAAGGTCTACTCCGCGCCCGAGCGCCGGAAATCGTTGTCACTAGTGCCTAATTTGGGTCCGGAATCCTCGCGGGATTACCCGTCCCCCGAGGAATCCGGGCTCACCTAATGAGCACAAGTCCTAGTTTGGGCGCAGGGCGCCTTGTTTAGATCGCTTCATTACAGAAATAATTTGTTGACTTAAGGTCTACTCCGCGCCCTGGCGCCGGAAATCGGTGTCACTAGTGCCTAATTTGGGTCCGGAATCCTCGCGGGATTACCCGTCCCCCGAGGAATCCGGGCTCACCTAATGATCACAAGTCCTAGTTTGGGCGCAGGGCGCCTTGTTTAGAACGCTACATTACAGAAATACTTTGTGGACTTAAGGTCTACTCTGCGCCCTGGCGCCGGAAATCGGTGTCACTAGTGTCCAATTTAGCGCCGGAATCCTCGAGGGATTATTCGTCCCCCGAGGAATCCGGGCTCACCTAATGAGCACAAGTCCTATTTTGGTTGCAAGGCGGCCTAATAATTTCAGTTGTTTAACATCGGGATCGGAAAACGCTTGAAAAATAGCCGATAATTTTAACTAAATTTTTGTTAGTGCGTTGGAGTTAGTGCTGGCTAGCTTGACTCTGGTCATCTCACTTCATATTTAAAAGAATATGAGGGTTTTGGAATTATACAGTGGAATCGGTGGAATGCACTGTGCAGTGAAGGGTAAATAAAACCCAAACAATTTTAATATTTTTAATTTCTCTTCATTAATATGGGTTTGCCAAAACATCGAGATAAACATTTGCATGTATCAGTGTTTATTCAGGAAACTGGACAGCTGGATACATATATTTTAAATAATTGCATAAAGGGATTCGAATTGCCTAATCGGGCTATTTTCACAAACACACTTGCATTTTATGAAGCTTATATATATCAAGAAGTTGTGCATTGTCTCTCAATAGTCTCATGACTGTTCGATCTCACTTACAGAATGTGGAATATCGTATGAAATAATAGCAGCAATTGATGTCAATACAACGGCCAACAAAATATACAAGCACAATTTTCCAGAGAGTAATTTGATGGATTGTGGAATAGAGGTAATTTAGTAGCAGTTAAATATTATTGATTCATTTGCTTTATTTTTTTAATAGCAAATGAAGAAAGTACACACCATTGAATGTCAAACACATTATAATAAATGTACCATTAATTATATTTTTCCCCCAAAGAACTATACATTAAAACACGCTTATAACAAAGTGCCAGGGACGGGCGATTTTACCTCGTTATACGTGTAATTCGTTTTATCCGTCAAGTTTACAACATATAATAAAGTCTAAGGGACTAAAAATCATTTCGTTGTAGGCGTCAATTCATTATAAGCGTGTTCGCTATAACCGTGTTTTACTGTACATGATATGAGTCAAATTTGGCCCCCATACTTTGCCATTTTTTAAAGACTGTTTTAGATATATTAAATTGTTATTTTATTTTTACGAAGAGTTGATATAGATATATATTTAACCTATTTATTTAATTTATTTACACTCACTGGCGGTATATGACGTCAGAGATGATGCTATTTTTATAATTCAATCAAAATAAGTCAATAATTGGCATTTTTCTTATCGTTTTTCGAATGGGAAATATAGAGCGCAGCTTTGAAGAAGTAAAAGTTTTTTTTCACTTACTAGTCTTTGGATAGATACATCTCTTATGAAAATATTTTGGTTGTTTAAAGATGTGCTCAATGCTTTCTGAAAGTAAAACTGCTAAAAAATAAGCCGTTTTATGCTGAAAATGGCGGGAAATGATTAACTTTGTGATGTCTTATTTCTAAATTGTGGGCACTTGAATCGAAATGGAATTTATGAAAAAAACTTTACATGTATATCGATACAAAGAAAACAAAGACTAACAGTAAAATGATGATGTTCATTTTACGGGGCCGTTTTAGGCTCGAATCATATACATGTACATGTATAGTCCTTTGAAAAAAATATGAATACTTTTAATAGTTTGGCCCAAATTGGTCACATTATTCTTTAATAAAGATAAAGATTAAAAAGTCCCTGGCATAAGACATTTTTTGGGGTCAATTGCACTGGATACAAAGTTTAAATTAGATATTCATAACGTCGGTTTGCTTTCAAACTCGTATCAAAAATTTTAACCCAGATACATGGTACATGCATGTATACATCTGTAAGAACCTTGAACATTTTAACTTTCTGATATTCTGTATTAAAATAAGAATAGAAATTGTCATTTTTAAAATTCTCAGTAAATAATAAGTTACAGTCCTTGATAATAAATGTTCTATTTCTTTTTGTAAACCAGATAACCAATAGCTCAGTTTGTTCAGTTAAATTAGAGATGCATTCTTGAGGAGTTCAATTCAGAAAATTTCATTTCTTATTGTTATTATAACTTATCAATATTTAACAAAAAGTGTTATATTTAATATCTTGAGTTTTTCTCTAACTTAGTGTTTTCTTCTTTCAGTCATTATCTGCTACACAACTAGATGAGATGAAAATTGATATGATTGTGATGAGTCCACCTTGTCAACCATTTACCAGGGTGGGCAAGAAGTTAGATGCTGAAGACATCAGAACCAAGTCTTTCCTTCACCTCTTGTCTCTACTGCCCAGGTATATTCTCCTTGATTTTGGTTTATACATGTGTGTGATAACGTAAAATAAATTGTCAACCTACCTCATGATCAGTGAAAGAAAAATTTCATTTAATGCATGTGAAGGAAAGCATTTCATATGAAATAGTTGATACTTGGAGTCAAATGTTCATCAAATAAAGATATGAAATAACAGAATGTATTGATAGTACCATAATTGTTTACAAATTTTTATCTCTATATGGAATCGACAACAAAATCCACAAAATATGGCTCATTTTGTTCGAGCAAAATATTGATTCATCTTAAAATTTGAACACGTTTTAATTAGGTTGAATAATTGTCCAAAATACATTCTTGTGGAAAATGTAAAAGGATTTGAAGATTCTGAGACTTGTTTGAAGTTGCGTGAAACTTTGATGAAGTGCAACTTTACATATCAGGTATTCATTGTAATCTAATGCATCTCTGAATTTTTTATATCGGTCTCATTAATATATCTCTGCTAATTAACTGTTTAGTCATTGTGAAGTTGTTATTCATTTCCATGTGTTTCAGGAACTTTTGCTGACACCACTCCAGTTTGGAATTCCAAATTCCAGATTAAGATATTACCTCATTGCCAAAAGAAGTCCACTGAAATTTAGTTTTGCTAACACCACAGAGGTACTTAGATTTATTAATCATTATGTGGAAAATATGTTAATATTGTTTGAAGAATCCATGTAAAACAAGATGTTTTCTTTCATTTCTTTAGATAATGACTTCATTACCATCAATCAATTCAGAAGAAAATAGTTCTTCAGCAAATGCAACTCATATAAGTCAACCCTCTACAGCATATGTAAGTGATGAATCATCTCAGACAAATCATCATTGCGAAAATTCATTACTTACCTCATCATCTCATCACACACAAAGTGGCCCTGTAAAACCTGCAAAAAATAAAGAGAGTGCTTCACAGCATGGAATGCTGGAAAAAACTATTAGTAACAGTGATGAAACTGAGAAGATATCTCCAGAAGTCGCAGAAGCCACCTGTCCGATCTGCAGGGAGAGCTGCCTCCAGTCTGCGGGACACAACATGAGACAGCTGAGTGAAGGAGAGGAGGAGGAGGAGGATAGATATCCTTGTCGTTTAGTGCAGGACTTCTTGGAGAATCAGCCCCCAGAGTACTTCCAGCCCTTCATGTTGACCAGGAAAGACCTCAAAAGATTTATTGTCATGGACATTGTCTTCCCGTGCTTGCAAAAAACTACATGTTTCACCAAAAGGTAAAATTCTTAGACTATATTAATTTGTGAATGTGAAAAATTTTAGGTGCTCTGATGGATCAAAATTGCACACAGACATTATTTCATTCTCATGTATGATTATAAAAAGTGTTACATTCATAACTTCTGTAGTGTATTCATCATTGACCTTTGACAGATTTAAATGTATAGATCTTCAATATTTTTAAGGTATGGTCATTTTATGGAAGGAGCTGGTTCTATTTTCCAAATGTCTCGCAGTATCTCTGTAAGTACTTGTAATACTATAATGAATGATGCATGAAGAAGTTATTGAAAATCATGATTTATTTAGAGATTATCATGTGTAGAGATGGAACAGTTTTTCCGGGGTGGGGGGGGGGGGGTGGTCATAGGAATTTTTTTAAGTTTACGGCAGGGAGTGGGGGTGGGGGGTTCGGTTCCAAGGCTAATAATATTTAAGAAATTTGAATGTTCTAGGATTGCGTCCAGCCCCCCAACAGATCCGCACATGATTATAAACATAATGTCTGGTTCATTTTTGAAATATTTTTTAACTAGGGAAGTGATTGAATTTTAAACATCTTCATAGCATATAATCTTTTATCCTGAAAATGATCCATGAATTGTAAACAAAGTTCCAATAATCTATGCTTGCATTGACACAGATGCACAAGTAGTAAATTACTAAGTGCAAGTCTAATTATGTTAGCTTGCCGAATCCTTAATGTTAACCAAATCCTTAATGATCCATCTAATGGATAGCTCATTAAAATTTTGCTCTATCAATAAGGAAATGACTGCAGCTAGTGAATTAAAAGACAGAACTCTAGAATTGAAGAACAGAGACCAGTGGTCTGATGAAGATTATCAGGTGTTGTCAAGGTTACGACTGCGCTACTTCACTCCTAGAGAAATCGCCAACTTCCTGTGTTTTCCAGCAACCTACAGTATGTTTATCCAGTGTCTCAGTCCTATGTCTGTATATCATGTTTCTGTCTGTAAATATATTGTAAATATAATGTATTTCAATACCAAGAGAAATAGTTTTCATTGTAATTGCAGATTTTCCTCAAGACTTATCTCGTATTCAGCTATACAGAACACTTGGTAACAGTTTGAATGTCCGAGTTGTGTCTAAATTAATTCAACTGATGGTGGAGGAGCAAACAAGTCATGTACAAGTTTAGCAGGACACTCAGGGTGTAGTGTGATCTATTTTAAATATTAACCAGACAGTTAACCTAATGGTGACTGTTGACTAAAAAGGGCATTAATATTCTAATGTATTAAATCTGTTTTCACCTATTTATTCAATGTGTTTAGAAATGATATTGTAAATAAAGAGAAAATTGAAATAAAGATTTAAGATTATCAATTCTATTAATTTAGATGCTTAAATATGTATGTATTTTATTTATAATAAATACTATTAGGGAACCTTAACAAAATGAAGTGAATGAAAACGAATTGAAAGGATTTGAAGGTTCAAATTTTTTAACATTTACCTAATTTGTGTATCAATTTCATTAGATGCCTTATTGGACACTGTTATTCACTTGAATTTGGAATCGCAATGTGGGCTATTGGTCTCATGTTTATTTATATGAGGAAATACCTTGTCATTTAAAACAAGTTAATTTCATTTGGTGATATTCTAAAATTATATTGATCTCAGAGTTGAACACCGTATTGTTTTAAGGTGTCAAATCATACGAATTGATTAGTTGCCGGACGTCGTTAGCTGGATGTTAGCTGATGGACACTGTTGCTAATCAGCTACATGTTGAATAATGCAGGTACCTAGCATCAGGGGGGCCTGCCCCCCCCCCTACACTTTCGGCAGCATGTCAAAATAAGGTACGCACCCCCTCCCCCCACGGATTAGGATTTTCATGATTTGGGAAGTTTTTTTTATGAGTTTGACACCCCCACCCCCACCCCCACCACACACACACTTTCAAAAACGATGCTACATGACTGTAATGTTGCTATGACTTTCTTGTAATATATATTTATATATCGTTTTGCGTCTTTATCAGATAAACGATTTTTTTCTTTAAACAACGACTACTCACAGACAACGATCAGATTATGGTATTGAGAATGAATAGCTGCTCTGACCGACCGATTTTTGGCCGTTTAATAATGAAAAAAATATTCTTGAACAAACCCATTATCCTAAAAACAAATTTTACTAAATTACATCCACAAAATGAAAATCGGATTCTTTTCAAAAACTAGAAATACTTGAAGTAGTACACATCATTTTTGCTGGGTTATTACACAAGCATCACAAGTCAATATAGCAATCGAAACCGCACATTACCCTTTTAACAGCGTCCATACAATTATAGCCTAAATAGCTCACAAATACATTAGAAAGCGTAAAGTATTACAACTAAGGTTATAGTCGTAAGAATTTAATTGCTATCAAATTAAATTTATTCCTTTGATTATATTGTGTATAAATAATTCAGTAAGCCATTGTGAATTGCAAACAGAAGTTTGTTATAAAAAACAAACAAACAAAAAAAAACAACCTTTATGACTTTTAATATTCTTGGACAAGGCAAATACAGGAGCTTTGTATTCCATCGAACTAAATTGTTGAAGTCCAGTCAATGAACGCTGAAACCCGT
Organism: Magallana ariakensis; assembly: GCA_020458035.1. Classification (NCBI taxonomy): domain Eukaryota; kingdom Metazoa; phylum Mollusca; class Bivalvia; order Ostreida; family Ostreidae; genus Magallana; species Magallana ariakensis. Next base: position 34,887,024 of record CM035818.1, on the reverse strand, counting down.
AACAAATTGCAAAAGAAGAAAATATATGCATAAAAATGTTTATTAACAACTAGTTAATGATTCATTTAAAGACGCAATTGATAACTTGCTGCATTGCTCCCGTTTTGGTCGCAATACAGACAAGTACATACAAACGTTAGATACAAATACCAGAAGAAATTGTTTTTCAAGAACAAAAATTCAAATGTATATGGATATGGAAAATGACAAAATTTATCAGTCAATACAGCGATAAGTTTACCCTTTTACAAAAACGAAACTGAACTCGATGATTTCTTAAGGTGGAATGGGACACCTCCATATTGTGACGTACTTCCTATCGAAATAAACTATAAAACCGAGCATAATTTTATATTTTTTGTTCTTTCCCAAAATTGTTACATAACAGCGTAGCGCAATGGGTGAGAGCGTTAACGAATCTGTAAGGTCGAATCCCGCTGGGGTTTTATTTTTACCATTCCTAAAACGTATAAAACATATTTTTTTGTTCAAATATTGTAAAATTTAAAGATTCTAAACCGGCAAAAGTATCTTGATTTTAATGTACTTTTATCCACGTTAATTTCGACAAGTGACCCATACAACCTTATTACGTTCAACCTTTCTATATGAAGGGTGCTGTTAAAACGTATAATAATGTGTGCATCCTTAAATAAACATGTACGTTATATATTTCCTCCATGTTCTTTTATCCTTGGTTCGTAGAGGAATTTTATTTTACGTGCCTTTAATTTTTTTTTTTTTTTTTTTTTTGTAAATAAGACTAATAACAAGAATACTTTTGTTCTCCAGAGGACAAAGAATTGCCATGGACTATTACATTCCCTTGGTTCCCATCGTGGTTACCTCACTTCAAGATTATGTAATGAACGCACATGTTCACACCGTACAACCGATTTGAATCATTTCATTCAAGTGCTGTGTGATACATTCAAAATTGTTTGTTTACCTGGACAGCAGACGTTCACTGAGGAAGGAAATGTTCTTTATTATCAATCTTAAACAAATATGAATCTCATAATAATTGGGTAAAAGTAAAGTTATATAATTGCGCTTTTATCATAAATCTAGTTTTTTAAAAAGCATTGTAACATGAAGAATTTTGAGCCATTTTCTGATGCAATTTTGGGAGAAAAATACAAACTTTGAGGTTTGGACACTTCACAAACTAAAACGACGTGTGCTATTGAAATAATACAATACCAGAAAAAAGCCTATTATCTAAGCTTTGATTTGATATTTGCAGAAGTTTCTATAATTCATTCCTGTAGCTGCTATTTTAATTTTAGCAACACAACCTCGAAGAAAAATGATACGTTCAACGTCCGTTGGTTGATACATTCAAAATATGTTTCTAAACCAGTAATGATACACTCATGTGCTGTGTTTGTGCAGTTAAATTCAGCCAAAATGACAGTTTTATCGTATAAAATGATACATTTTTAATTGGAATAGGAAGTATTTGAAAAATAAATAGACAACATTATAATTAGATAAAAACTAATAAAAGATTATTTAATAATTGTTTATTCCTTTTATTGCCTGTTAACAAACGTTCTTGAATGAATTTAGAAAGTAAACAGGTAGATCTATGACTACTGGAAAGCGTGGACGGCAGAAAGGCAGCGAAATAAGTAGACAAAGAAAAATCTGGTTTTTAAATTTTAGAAGGTTAGTTTGAATGCAAGGTTCTTAGTAAACTGGTAGGGCACACTTCCATGTTGTGACGTACTATTCATCGAAATAAACAATAAAGTTATGTAAGGTTTTATGAATAGTTTCTTTCACACAGTCGTCACCAAACAGCGTAGCGCAGTGGGTTAGATGATTCACTACAAATCTGTATGTCATGAGTTCAAATCCCTCTGATAATTTTAAGGTAACTCCAGTGTTTTAGAAATCCGTGTCAAACCAAACATTTTTTTAATTTTAATAGTTAAAACAACTTATAAACTTACTATAGAGACCAAAATATTTATACCTTTGCACGTTTGTTTTCCTACAATGAGCTTCAGCTCACAAGGTCCAAAAATTTAACAGCCAAAATTTAACACCATGATGCATGATCTCATAATTTATTAAATTATGCACCAAAATACATCATGTTAGGATTATAATTTAAGCAAATCAATTGATTATCATTAAATCATAAAAATTTTATTGATTTTCTACAGAAAATATAAAAAATATTACATTTTTTCTTTCCACGACCTTCACCAAAAATTCACAAAATTGCGTATTTTTGAAAAATTCTAAAAAATTATTCAGTTTACATACATTTTTTAAAGAATATTTATTAAGAGTTACATATTGTGTTAACAAAAAAAACATAGTTTATCAAAATTGACCATCTAGTTTTTGCTTGATAGTCTCTTGAACATGTGTACCCCCATATTGAAAAGTTGTTTCTTGCAAACTTTGGAAAAAAATGAAATGTACCAAAAAGACACAATCTAACAGTCACTTAAATTGATATACTTAATGAAACTGTATTATACATATAAAATTAAGGTCAAGACAGCCAAAAAAAAAAACTCATATAGTTGAGTGCAGTAGTACCCCCTTCCCCTTTCTGTCAAATACTTTCTATCCCAGTTTTTTAACATATTTATCTGTAGATTAAACACCAATCAGTGTTATGTAGTTTTAATTACACAAGTACTTCCTTATCCTCTCCTTGTCCTGGAGGACACATGAGGTCGTCAAGCTACATAAACGCAGTGTAATTGATGGAGGAGAATGCATACAATACGTACAATTATATTACACACTCATTGACCTTTTTCACATTTCGCTGCTTTCCTTGCTTTCTCCAATTCCCCTAAGCGACGGAGATGCTATATTTTAACAAATTTTCCACTTTTTTTTACCAAACCATGATTATTTTAAAACACTTGCTGTGTGCCAAAATTATAACCGGAAATTCAGCACGCCGTGTAAAAAAAGAACCGGATCCGAAAGACACTGGAGTTCCCTTAATATTTTTACCTTTCCGAACAATTTTTAAACGTATTTTTTGGTTAAACATAGTAAAATTTGCAAATTTTAAACCGATGAAAGTTTTTTTTATTTATAATGTACTCCAATCCACACAGATGTCCATACCACCTTAATCTGACTGTCATCGAGGGGCCCAGAAACAGGCCCAAGTACTTTTGGCTGTTTATTTTATCTAGCTGTAGATAAAGTTTTAAAGAGGGCATTTATGTGTTTGATTTTAAAATTTCAGTACCTACCCTTTCGAAAGGAATGTTGTACAGTAGAATACTTTTAATAAAAAAAATTATTACATTTGACATGGCTTTTTAAACTTAAACTTGCTTTTCTTGTACAAATACATATATTGTATGACTTCCTTTCCCGTGCAAATGCTTAGATCCCCAATAATAAAATTAGATCCTCGATCCGCTCCTTCTTTTTCCGTACACGTGTAGCGACAATAGAAAAACAAGGAGCGGATCAAGGATCTGATTTTATTCAGATTGAATAATTATGAATCCTTAGTAAATATGTACATGAGAAGGTACTAGTTTTTCCAGACATTGATTTTTTATCTGCATTATTCAAATCAACATAAAACAATTGTCCAATTTGCCGCAAACTTTTTATATTTACTTACACAAAATTTGGATATGGAATTAAGGTAGAATAACACATCATCACAAAATGGCTGACCTTTGATCGAAACGATATTTCGTTTTATTAAAGTTTCGGGCTTGTGATCCGTACACCCCGAGTTCAAATCCCGCAGGGGCTTTTGTTGTTACGTTTATACTTATTTGAATTTTTTAGACATTCATATTTTATCCCCAAACTGCAAATATTTTGCTTATTTGACATACATGTATGTACAGTTTATTTATCATTATTTCTTTCATAATCAAATAATTCACTGTTACTTTGAGTGACTTTTTCCAGGTGTGTTATTCCACCTTAATTAAAAATCAATTGAACAAGTAACAATGTGCCGGATAATTATGCCAGAGCCAAGGTGGCATTTTTGCACCCGCTTAAGATGCAGTTTCGATAAAATCTATATATACCAAATGATAGACCATAGTGTAGAGAGTATATAACCACTTTTGTTTTTAGTATGTTACATCTGACAGGTGAGATATTTACCTTTAAAAATTAATATCCCATAGGAAAATGATAATTCCGATAGGAGAAACGATTCTCCTACAGGAAATATTGACAATCCTATAGGATTTTCAAAAAATCCTATAGGAATTATATGTCCTATAGGAGAAAGCTATTTCCTGTAGGAATTTGACTCATGCAGACATGTAGTTTTCCTATAGGAAATTAAACCTTTCTATCGGATTTTATCAAATCCTTTTGGAATTGAAATTCCTATAGGAAGTTTTTGTATTCCGATAGGAATTTTCAAATTTCCTGTAGGAATATTGATTTTCCTATGGGAAAAATTATTTTCCTGTAAGAATTTAGTTTTAAAAGGTAAATATCTCACCTGATAGGTGAGATACAATGATAATAAAGGTGGTTGTAAACTCTTTAAGCAATGGTCTATTATATGGCATATTTGAATTTTTCGATATATGCAGCTTAGACGGGTGCAAAAATGCCACCTTGGCACTGGCATACTTATCCGGCACAGTGTTAAGTACATAAAACATCCGTTCATTGTACTCAGTACGTTTATAGCTTCCTAAACTAACGAAAGAATACATACATTTATCAGGTTATTGTGAAATATTTATGTTGCGTTTAGTTGTATAATATTTACATCCACCAAGTATGATTCCCTCTGTTTCTTACGGAAATTGACTGTACACTCATATATGTAGTTCTGTAAAAACTGACTGGAATGAAATCATCGATTGGTCGAAACCTTCAGCATCACTAACTGCACGAGATAATCATGCTGATGTGATTCAAATTCTTATAGAAGACATTTGGTTGTTTCTCTTCTCTAACGCACTGACGCACATGAACAATATTCTAGTTAATTTTACTTACTTTTTACGACCAATTTATTAATTTGTTAAAAGAAAGATGTAAATAATAACAATATAATGCTTTCTTTAATGATTCATGCAGGTTATGAAGGTAGCGACCATTCAGAAAAAAAATACATAACCACTAACGCGGGTTATGTATTTTATTCTGCAATGTCGCCACCTTCATGTCCCCCGTGAATCACCAAAGAAAGCATTTTATTGTTTAAATATAAACTTGTCGTTCAATTAATACGGTGATTAAGGGTGTATGAAACGTTTTATTTATTTTTGAAACCATATATTTTTTTTGTACAATTCGTCACCGAAAATCAGTGTTTATCTCTGTAAAACAGAACTATTTAATTAAACATTTAGTCGGTACAACTTTTGAATGTATCATCATACAACTTTTGAATGGATCATTGTAGCAAGGACAACGGACGTTGAACGTATCATTTTTCTCCGAGGGTGTGTTGTTAAAATTGAAATAGCAGCTACAGGAAAGAATTATAGAAATTTTTGCAAATATCAAATCAAAGCTTAGATAATAGGCTACTTTTCTGATATTGTATTATTTCAATAGCACACGCCGTTTTAGTTTGTAAAGTGTCCAAACCTAAAAGTTTGCATTTTTTCCAAAAATTGCATCAGAAAATGGCTCAAAATTCTTCATGTGACAATGTCTGTTAAAAAATGAGATTGATAAATAAGAGCAACTATATAACTCTACTTTTAATTAAAAATTATGAGATTCATATTTGTTTAAGATTGATAATAAAGAACATTTCTTATCTAAGTGAACGTCTGCTGTCCAGGTAAACAAACAATTTTGAATGTATCACTCGGCACTTGAATGAAATGATTCAAAGCGGTTGTACGGTGTGATGTTTAATCACGCTGTAGTTAAAAAGAGACATTTCAAATGCAATCCATGATGAAAATATTCTTCTGGAACTGTACACCTGCTATTAACTGAATATCTTGCGTCATAGACCAGGTATTCTAACCAGGTAGATGACCTTTCTCTACGTAGGTCATTAATCTCACAGCCTCCACTTTTGTCATTCCACATTCCGTGTGGAGAATGTCGGCAGTCAGTTCGCTCAAAATAGCACCGTCGATCCACTGTTTTTCAAAAACAGAAGCGTATTTTTCAAGTTTCAGTTTCTGCAATAAAGCACCTACATCTGCAACACCCATTTTTTGCAAGTCTTTCCTCGCATCGACGGGTGCTGGTTTATTTCGGATGTTTTTACCTCTAGGGTTTATATTCCTCGTCGGTAGCATGGGGACGTTTACCTCCTCGGGGTCAGTTTTGGCAGAAAACGAAGACTGGCTGATCAGTGTACTCGGAGAGGCTATGTTGTCTCTTGAAGTTTCATTAATGTCCTCATATACGTTCTTCAACTCTGAAGCTGTTTCACCAGTTTCACAGTGTTTCTTAAAAATTCCTTTTAAGGATGTGTGACCTTTGACCTTATCTGTTCGAGTGACGCAAGTTCCTCTTCTTGGGGGAATGACGGGAAGGGCGCCTCCAATTTTAGCTGAATCATCAGCAGATCTTGACCGATGCATAGATTTAGACTTGTACTGGGGCTTAGGTGGGATTTTTGGTTTTGTATCCACGGAACAAGATGGTGTCTGTTCTCTGGTACAAGAAGCTATCACATCATATGTATCGCAGTTCTCTTCTGGGCGACCTGTTTCTGGTTTTGACCCAGTAAGCGTTTGGTACACATTTGTTTCATTGAGACAATCATGTAACGTGCAATATACTTGAGGAACTTGAACGGTGGCATCAAAACCCCCATCCTCTTTAGCGTAGAGGGCTATATCTGCATGCAAAAATGAACAATTAAAACAGATTTTACTTTTTTCAAAATGTCATGATTTATATATGAAAAGATTTCTGTCTTTTTTACCTGGATTTCCAAAGTAATTATCACATTGTATCTGGTTGTTGCAAATTTCATTTAAGGAGCGGATGTAATTGTTCCATTCTGTTTGTTCATAACCCTCTCTACCAACAATCAGAGACATGCGAAGGTCTGTCAGGTACAATGGGAGCTGTTGAATGGCGGATGTTACTTTATCTGCAAAGAGGTGTTACAGTCGATAAGGAGTTGCTGTTACCGATATATAGTTATACACACATTTTCGTTGACAAACATTAAAAAATGATATTTTTGGTTCATAAAGTAAATTTTTTATAGTCTGATTAAAATACATATTTAATATTATTTTTTTTAACTTGAACATGCAATCTACAATACCCCATTCAGCAATCTTAGTGTAATTATTCACTACAAGCTTGCCAAGTAACCGCTTTCCAGTACTTTGATTATGGTATGTACAAGATTGTTTAAAGAGAAGTGCATAAAAATGTTAAATGTTTGCGCAGTTTGTTCATTTAAGCATTGAATGCTTATAGTTATACATCATCGCTAGCCAATGGTTTACGATCCACTCTGCTCCTCTACAACCCTTGGCAGATTTAGCCAATGTTTACAGAAACAGCACAGCGCCGTCTAGCGATTGAGTTAAACTGGAGAAGCTAAAATACGTATTTTAAATCTAAAAGGTTTAGCAGAAATGACCGTGTTAAAAAGGAAAAAAATAAGAATTATTAAGAAAACCCATATATAAGTAATTATAGCCCCCCCCTTTTTTTGCAAAGTTAGACATAACCCCCTTTTTTCGCTTGTCAAGATTTCTGACAAGTCTAGCCCCCCTCCTCCCCACTGTTGGTTATGTAAGGTTGGTTGTTTCGTTTAATCTTACAAAAAAAAAAATATACTCAAAACACGTGGTGACGTTTATATTTGTGCTCATGGCGCATGAATTAGTAATTTTATTCATTTAAGAAATAAACAGCAATGTTAAAAAGTTCACCGGGATATGAAGTTGGTTGGTCACGTGATCAAATCCTGTGAAGCCCGAAGGGCTTCTCAGTAGATTTGATCACGTACCAACCAACTTCATATCCCGGTGAACTTTTTAACACTGCTGTTTATTACTTATATTTGCGTTTGAAAAAGACAAATCGTTCAGAACTGTTAAAATTACCGAGATTTTATGTTTACAATAATTCAAGCGACAAGCGATAAGCGCGTGCTATGGTCATTGTGACGTCATGAAAAAGTTCATACAGAATTGAACGTTTTCGTTATTCTATAGGTTCATATAAGGAAACATATTTGCAAATGTAAATATAGGAAATTGAACGTCGCAGATTTCCAATGCAAACATAAGGGGAAATATACACTGAATGTAATTATTATCATAAAAGGGTCTCCATACTTCTTCGATGATTGGAATCGACAAGATTAAAAATAAATTGAACAGATCTATAGGTGGGCGTGTTCAAGTTATCTCTAGTCTACATGAATCGGGTATATACAATTTAAATGCCATGTCAAACAAACGAGACCTTGCATTTAAGTTGTTGTGCAACAAACTTAACAAAAAGTAAACTTTTAGGTATTTTATCGGTGAATTTTTAAGTCATTTGAAGACCATGCAAGGCTTGAATAGATTTGGGCCCAGACTTGAAATACAGGTTTTTTTTTCTTGCTATACGCATGTGTTTAAAGTATGATCATCATACCTACAACAGAAGATCTATATGTATCAGGGTTTGCCAGCTACATGTATTTATCATAATGCAAAGGGGCTTGAGGAGAGGATCCCTCCAACCCCCCCCCCCCCCACCACCACCACCACACAGATTTAGACCCCCAGAGTAGTTGACTCTCCTTTTGATAGAAATTCATTTCAAGCATGAACACACCATGTCCCTTTCCAAATATCTGAAAACTAAAGGAAAATAGTCACCCTCCCCCCCCCCCCCCCCCCTTGCATCTTTTTTTAATGCAGGTATTGGAGATAGTTTTTTTTACATAAATCATTTATTTTCATAAATTTTCAGATATTTGAAATGGCACATGTTTTGAGCATGTATTTGAAGGAATTTTTATCAAAAGGAGAGTCAACAACCCCGGGGGTAGAAATTGGGGATGGGGGTGGAGGGGTTCTGTCCTCAAGAACCTGTGATCATAACGATATTCAATTCAACGCAAAAAAGTCTCGCGAAAACTAAAAGAATTTACTTTCGCCAATTTGGTTTATCTAAATACTGGTGTATAAATTGGTGAAAATTGAGCACCATCAAACTAGGTATGACAATTGGAATAAGAGTAGCTATGTTTAAAGTCAATTTATCAAAGAAAGTACAGATATTTTTATGGTTTGTGTATCCCTTATACTTCGTAATTGATTAAATACAAAGTCATCACTTATTGCGTTCATGTTTTGTTTTTGTTTTTGTTTTTTTTGAAAGAGCACAGATTTCAATCTCATGTTTACATACCAAACAGAATATAATCTTGTAGCACAATAAACTTTAAGGATAATTGAGCATTGTACATGCACTTTTTACCATACCTTCAGACAAGTTGTGACCCAGGAGAAAGGTATCCTGGTACGTGTGTGTCAGTCTGAGTACCAGCTTTTCATCACTGTTTATTAATCTCATTGGTGTAAACGATTCCGATTCATTTGACGTCATTTCCGGAATGAAAATTACGTCAATTGGAAGCCTTCGTTTGGATAGTGCTCGACGCAAGCTGTATCTTTTGTTTCCTGGAATATATTATAAACAAAATCTACTTCAATTTTATCAATCTCATATCAATACAAAGTAATACAACAATTGTTTCAAACGAATAAATACGTACACTACTTTTATGAAAGTAGAATTTGAAATACATTTTTAAAAAGATTAGGATGGAAATACAAACAGGAACACACATTAAGCAAGCATACTAGAACTAAGATCTTTTGGGGGTACTATTGTGGAACCTACACGGAAAACGATCAGGAGCAAGAGACCAAAGAACACCCGAAAGGAATGGCGGAGCTGGAGAAAACATGATACTGGTAGAACCAACTAGAAAGGCTAGACCTTCATATTGCATATAGTATGCTCCCCACCGAGCAAACAGCTAGCACGGCTTTAACACACATCCTATTAGTTGAGACAATGAGTAAAAACATTTGTAATAGTAGCTTTTGAGGATATGGTCGATTTTCTGTTCATAACCAGAAACCAACACGAAATTATCAACCCTTCTTTGTCTAGCTAATGGTAAAGATATATGTATCATTTTTCCCCTTTGTTTCCCACTAGAGTATAAATGTACACCTAACTTTGGTTTTCTATTTGTGGTTAATAAAATGGAACTAAATGTGGGTTCCTTAATTATTTTTACATATGATGTATATAATAATTTGTATTTAAACAAAAACGTCATAATGAAAATTATGGATTAAGAAGAATACACTTATTGTATCTGCGAACAATTTGCTAATGAATTTCATTATATTATTTCTGATATTATTGAACGTAAGAAACTTTTTGCTATATCAGAAACTTGTTTCTTAAAACTCTTAAAAGCACTTTAACGTACCATCTACATGTATATATAAACATATTCCCATAGTACGTATAATGCATTCTGTGACTATTTTTTTAATAACATGCCTTATGCATATTATACATGTACATGGTGTTTGAATTTTGAATTATACTCATAACCTTTATAAATGTAGTTGTAAAAGAATGGGTATCTCCTGTGTCTTACGTATTTGGTGAAAACTGCATGCATTATTTCCAAATGAATGCACACTGACTGCATCCTATATAAATGATCAAACATAGCAAAAATACAAAATTGTGTATGGTTGTATACAGATCTAAAGGAAGTTTAAGTAAAAAGCCAATCCAAAAATAATATATCTCCAATTTTATCGTTGGGAGTTGGGGTCTAGTAAAACATTACGTTGCCATTTCATATAAGTGAAGGGATATGGTTTTTTTTCAAAATGTAAAAATGTTTTAAGTAACTTTGTGCACTGAATGTATACATTAGATTATAAATATGTCCTAAAAGTATAATTTAAAGAAAAAATGAGTTCAGTCCTAGGGGTCTACATACTTGGGGTGGGGTGGGGTGGGGGTGGAAGGGAAGGGGATCGGTCCTGTCCTCAAGCACCAGTGAGTGAAATTGGTAAACAGGGAAGTTAACTACATACATAAAATTACCTTTTTTAGCCGACACAAAGCAGAACTGTACATTGTAGTCTAATGGTATACTGAGAAGTCTGTTTGTCAGAGAGTGGGGCCCATGGAGTACGCTGGCGACCACACGCTCCTGAGACCCAGATCGTCGTATAAAAAGGACCTGCATGTACACAAAATAACCCGCATATGTCAAACATCTTTTACAAGAGTTATTTCATTGCTGATGGCAAACATTAATTTGTTTTATGGAAACATGCTAGCCTTATCATCAGATTTTGGTTTCTGCTTTTCTTTTTGTTGCCCTAAATGTCTCACGAAGAATTGTATCCAATGTCATGTGTTTTACAGTGTATGGGTATATTTTTGCATTTTTTTATGATTCAATTCAGTAACAATTATAATAGAAAAATTCTTTCGAAGAAACGTGACTGATCTTTTTTCACCAAACACACAAAACTTAGCGAGATGGAGATTTGTTTTCATTTAAAACATGATTGTATAATTATAAAAACATGAAATATTTATGACATTGAAACGTGCAAAATTAACAAAAGAGCACTTGGCTTGTATACCGATATTATCCAATTACAAAAATATGTACTTTCAATATTGGCTGATGTATGTACCTATCATAGAGCGCATAATGTTTCCTGGACTTTTAAAGTTTAGCCATATATACAGTTAATATAGATAAAACAGGAAGAACGTTGTTGATTATTTGTTATACATCTATCTTATTCAAATTAACATTTGACTGAATGAACACAAATGTATCAAGTTTTAAAGAATCCCTTGGCCTTGCACTTCATATTCAAAACTTTACATTTTAAATTCCCAATTGATTTTAAAAAATTTAAAAGAGTAAGACTTAAACAAAAACATTTAAAACTATATACACTTTAAATTAACCTTATTATATCTAATATACATTGTACTTTTTTTTATCTCCATTACATGATGATATGATGAGAATTTAGCTGCAAAATCTATTTGTTACGTTCAATGTGACACAAAGTCCGCCTGTCTCCTCCATTCGAGACGAAGCAAAATGTACACCTGTTGACAAATCTACCGCATGTAGCTAGAGAAGTCGGATTTGAAGAAATATGTATAAGTGCGCATTGGTGCAACTTTTTTTTCTGACAAAGCAACATATATAGATAATTTAAATTCCTTGTTGCCTTTTTTTCCCTATATAGGTTACAACTTGACAGCATGAACATTCGATCTCGGTATAGCTGCAGGTCTGTAGATTCCGGTCTGAAAAAATTTGGATGGACGACCTGGGTCCATCAGCATTGTTTCAGACCGGGAGCTACAGACCTGTACCTAATCTCGGTACCGGCGCTTGGCAGTCATAGTATAGGCTAAATCTGTCGATCTATATTTTATAAAATTTTCTAATTATAAAAAGAGTTTTTTTGAAATAATGTCAAACTAAACATGCCACCAAAAGCGCAGATATTAACGACAGAACAGGACTACATGTTAATGTCCCCGCTTTTCAGGTACAAGGCTTCCTTGACTCTATTTAAATGATTTTAGATATGTACGAGGGTTGTCCAAAAAGTTCGTGGACACATGTAATTTTACTCAGAATAACGGTGCAATTATCAAGAAAGTATTATAATACTAGTATTCTAATATAGAGTATAATAATGTATACATATAAAAATCAGAGCAATGTACATTTTTGTATTTAGGTTATCATTTTATATTTATTGTCTATACAGGCCGCACGGCCCAGTCTGACGTTGAGTTATAACGACGTTTCTATATCGTCGTAGTCCTAGATAAAAATAAGAGTAATATGCCGCATTCACCGTTTGGTCAGAGGGTACAATTGCATTCTCCATCAAAATATCGCTTGTGCCACTTGTGGATAAGGAAACTCGAACTATTGCGATGTTTTTCCTGTTTCCTCCATCGTTTGTTTTATTTCTATCAGTGTTTTACCTCAGTCGACACAATTTTATGAAGGCGCGCTGTTCCGTGCGGTCAGCTGACGTAGCTTTTTCAGGCGTTTTAAAAACATGTTTTTGTCGTAATATTTCTCAAACGTCCACTGCTACTTTGATAATAGCTTCAAATGACGTATGAAAATGAAGATCACCATACAGACTACATCACAATAGAAGATTATTAAGTTTTGAAATGTTTTATAAAAACTGTAAATATTTATATATAAAAACTCAATTGCAAAGTTTGGACAATTTTTACGCTGGGCCTTGCGTCCTTTCAGTTACCCTTTGATACATTAAAATTTTAGTTTATTTCTATGGAAAACACTCAAAACCACTTTAGTTTGATTTGAAATTTCATGACAGATTTAGATATACAATATGTATATATAAACCCATTCAAAATGACAAAAACGCAATTGTCCACGAACTTTTTGTACAACCCTCGTATGTCTAGTACAACCAACTACATGTACTTCTCTCAGATGCACTTTGCTCAAGATTTTTAAGCATGATTTTGTAACGAAGCTATACCTGCATGCATGTCCGATTTAGTATAATTTGTTTCTATGGTTCTTGACATCTGTTCCTTGTGTACCACTATGATTTACCATCCTATGTAAACACATTACCGAGAGTGTGTATTACTCTTACAGTTTGGCAATTATTAATGAAATGAAAGACACTTTTGTAATCAAAGTACTGAAAGTACTGTTAGACGGTGGCGTCGTTTGAATGTACGTGGCATATTACATGTATGATAATTATTGTCGTCGAAAACCTGCGGCCAGTATCGCATACATGTACTAATGCTTAACGCTTACATGCACAACTGGTCGTGAGTTTTCTACATGGATAATTTATATGTGGAAATCGTAGTTGTGTAATCTCAATTCACACTTTACAAAAGATATGTCTCTTGGCCGTCACCTTTGGGGGAAAACCCGTAGATTTATTACAGTAGCCTTTGTAGATAAGTATAGAAGTTTGCATCTATATGTTTGTATTTATATCATTTGACATTAAAATCCGTTTTTGGTATGTATTTTGTTTGCCCCAGAATGCCTCATTCAATATGTGGGTTGCCACATAGTGAATGAATAAATAAAATTCAAAGCGATTTCATCACAATACGCCCAAATATTTGATTGTATAAAGAATGGACATTTGTGGGTTTCTTCCATTAGACCTTTGGGTTGACCTCGCAAAGGGGTACAACTTTTGAAAAGTGTGGGTTGCACTATTGTGCTTTAAAGATATTGTAGATTTTTCAAAGTAACAAGAACAAATAAGGGTTTGGTATAATAAAATACTTGTCAGGTTTTCACTTATTATTTGGGCATACATGTAGTATGTTTATTTTCCCTCTCGACAGCATTTTCCCTCAATTTCTTCACGGGGAAAAAGTTGCAGTCTCGTGTGCCAACACACTTACTTTAATTTGTCTTCATAGCGAGTTAATACATCTAGGTGTATATGGAAAACGGAATGAGTTAACAAGAACCTGTTTGATAAAACTGGAAAATGCTTTTGGAATGCACGTCATCATGAAACCGCAGAGTCAATCAATATTTTATCTTCGACTTCGAGTGGTTTATTTCCATTATAGCTCACAACGAAAGTGAATGAAAATTTGAAGAAAAAAAATCATACAAAATTCAGTAGATTAATTCAAATCATTTGAATGAATTCGGGATAGTCGCATGTATAATTATTTTATTGCTTCTCAGTACACTTTAAAACGCATAATTTACTTGCTACAATTAACTTTTCTAGTATAAATACAACAAATATTTATTAATTATTCACCAAAACATTTGCTTTACATAAGGTCATAATCAATTCCTTTGTTTGGAAATCACATAATTGTTTAATCTTGCATTTAATATGCAAACGGGGCGATGTTTACGTACATGTAACAGTTAAAAAAAAATTAAAAAAACAAAAAAAAAAAACAAAACAAAACAAAAAAAAAAGCAAGTAGGGCGCATATGGAGAAAAGTCACAGATTGTACATCGCTCATCGAATTACGTTATTCAGTTTATTGTGAAGAAATTCGTCAGAAATTGTTTAGTGAACAAATATATTTTACATTACCGTTCACAATGTACCCTACATGTATATGGAATATCGCATGAGTTGAACCAATTTTTTTTCCTCAAAAAAAGCTAGCGCTTGCTGCAAAATGGAGATTCACGGGTTTACACGCCGTGAAATCCATAAGAGGTTTTACAGCATATCTTCGATTCCTTATTTCCTTACAACAAATCTGTACTGAAAATTTTTGAAACATCGTCACCAGGTCCGTAAAATGACGAAGTGTGGTGTGTTTATATAAAACTGTGTGAAATGGCGACTCGATTTGCAAGTGAGTTTTACAATCCGAGGTCGATTAGCGTGTTTGACAGAAAGTCATTGTAGAGCGTCAACATCAGTTGTAATTATTGTCTGATAAATATTGAGGTGCATGTAATAAAATTAATGATTCTACAGACTGAGTGGGTTATAAAATGAGGTTGATCACAGATCAGTCCAAAATTGAACATGTTTGTATCGTAAATTTCAAGTTTTTGTATGTTTGAAAACACATGCACACTTGTAGAGAAAGTGTGCCATTGATCGGTTGAAGTTCAATAAAATGTAATTTATGTAATATTCACTGTCTGTTTATGGTATAAATTCTTTGGAATAAGCTTAACAAAATAAATACTGCCTCAACTTAAATTGATGCGTTGAAAATGATTGATCATGAATCAGTTATCGATGAAGCATAATTGCTGAAAAATGAAATGGCAAACCTGTTTAAATAGTGTGTTTCTGACAATTGTCTACACCATAAAAAAAGACGCGTTTATTGTGAGAACTCTTGGTCAATTATCGCAGTGATTTTTGGAGTCCTGATACTGAGTTAAACTTCACAGCTGGCAGTTGGTGCATAAGTTATCAATACCGCGTAAGCAGACAGGGAAACGGCTCATTAAAAATTAAACACAATTTCATAAATTATTTAAATGTATGAACAAAATAATTAGCAGCTATAATGCTTAAAATATCTGATAAGATGTAAATTAGTTCTCAAACTGAAATCGACACGTACGTGTATAGGTAAAACATCACAAGTAACTGCATACATAACAGAGTTATCGTTCCTAATCCGCTAGGGTCCCCGTGAGAAATACCCTTCCGGCCAGGACGATAGCAATAGACCGTGGCTATTTATAGCCACCGTCTAAAAAGGAAAATAAAACAAAAACAAAAACACTTCTTGTGGTTCATTACTGGTCGTCTCGAGACTCCATTTCTAATAATGAATTCTAAACTGTTTAAAAACTTTTCCTTAAATAAAAAGTATTATCAGGATGTTCCCTCGACCCGTTCATTTAACTTTGCAATTTACCCATGAAAATTATCAAAATGTGTGTTGCTAAATTTTGTATCATATATCTGTTATGTTTCCAAAACGGATGAGCATAATTGATTTACATCATGAAATTTATATCATAAACAATGTATACCAATCCAAAAACAGAAAATGTTGAAAACATTTTAAAATCTTTCGTATTTATTGGTGCCAGTATGTGATATATAACGCCTTATACGCCCATACATTTTTTTTTACCAAAATATGAATTAATGCATAGAAGAATTTTACAGAAGTTAGAAATTGATTTTTATGTGGTAAATTCTTTGACTTAATCTTTAAACGAAACCAACGTCAAATGAGAATGTCACGATTAAAAAAATGCACTTCATAATTTTCTCAATAGTCCCAGTTTAGGCCTTTATATGTTGGCAATCTATATATAGCTCATATATGTTCATATTTAAAAAAAAAATGTCTGCAATATTTTTCATCAAGTCCTTGTCTCAAGAATCGAATTTTTACCAATCACTGAGAGAGAGAGAGAGAGAGAGAGAGAGAGAGAGAGAGAGAGAAAGAGAGAGCAAGCAAGCAAACACGATTGCTTTTCAACTGACCTGTCCTCTTTCGTACGTCTTGATTTGTTCCTCGCCATAGTAACCTTTAGTGACCTGTACAAGTCTCGGCAAGCAATTGGAAAATTGTTGGTGAAAATCATTGGGGGAATATTCCACACTGTCCACGACAAACACCATACTGCGACGACAGAATTCCAACGCTACACACAGAAAAGTTCATGTAATACACTTCCTTGTTTTAATCTGCACCACAAAATGCAAATTGAGGGTTTTTTAATGCACCTGATCATTCTTGATTCAAAAACACAGGTGTTTATAAGTGTACCGTTATCTAATTATACAGTAAAAGACTGGTCCACACTTTACTTCACTCATTGAAAGTAACAACACTATAATTATATGCATAACAGCGCACTGTAGAAGGACATTAGAAAATAAACAAAGAAAGGGAGAGATGAAAAAGTTATGAAACTAAATTCATAAACCTAATTTTTTGGATATTTGCAATCTCTTAAAAATCGAATCTTTGATATACATATTTTTACTTGAAATACTTTTCCAACGACCGTGCCTTTGTGTACATCTTTCATCAACATCTGAATTTGCTGCAACAGAAGCATCTCCTGACCTGAGTGTTTAAATTTGGCGCAACAGATTTCAACATGCGTACAATATTTTCTTTTGTTGCTGTGTAACTAATAGGCTTGTTTTTCTTGATCAAATTTGCAACCCCTTTGCTACGAAATACTGGCTTAAAAATAAAATCTGACGACAACAAATTAATATTTGCAGCTGATACATAACGTAAAAACATATTGTAAGGACAAGCACATGTAACACCCTTGGCGATCAAAACTTCGTTACCTTCTCTTAACTGGTCATTTTTACTTTTCTCAATAAAAAGTTTTACATACTCTTCTTCAATCAAAATGTTATTACATTTTAAACAACTTATCTCATCAAATCTTAAAAATCCAGCAAATCCGAATAATATCATAACTAAGTTTCTTAAAATCAAAACATCATTTGTGTCTTTGTGCAATGAACATAACCTCTGTAACATATCATTGTCAACTGGATCCTTTCTACGCACAGGTTTTGCGGATAATCTTTTTGCCGAATCTTGGAGCGATTTTACGAATGAATTATCCGTGGGATCATCTAGACCACAAAAATTGTGCATCCATTTGATCGAGTAAATTGTAGAATTCACAGTGGAATAAGATGCGCCACAATCAAGTACATGTAGATGGGTTAAATATAATGCAACATGCACAGGTTTTGCTGGTATTTCACTATATCCGTAATCTTTAATGAATTTGGTCCATCGTTGAAAACTATGTGTATATGCTTTATTTGCATTTTCACTTTTTGAAAGGAGAAGATAATTTGACATGTGACTGCTAAGGTTACTGTCCAGAGGAACACCACTATCCATTACTGCCCTGTGACTGCAAATCTAAACCTAAAATCAAAATTTTGTAAAATCACTCATGTGCAAACATAGAACAAATGCTGTAAAACTTGTAATTTGCCAACTTTTTGCTTTAAAACAGACTCTTTCAAAAGTTCAAAACCTAATTTTCAGTGGTAACATTTTAAAATCCATAGGAAATTTAGCAAAGACTGATTTTTTGCTTTTACCATATGTAATAAATTTTTTCTCTTGTAAATACTTCCAACATTTTACAAAACATTTAAAATCTTTACCATCATGCAACATCGGCCAGAATGGAGACGATTTCCATTCTGGAATGATCAAAGTTGCCTTTGCTATGTCTGAAACAAATTTGTTTATAACTTTTGCTATTAAATTTGGGGGAGGAACCAACCAATTATTTTCCTCTGTCCAACTTGAATTAAAAGCATCTATGCATTCAGTATCTGGACACCAATACTTTGAATTAAATCTGAAACATTTTTTGTTATAATGTGTTGCAAACCGATCAACTGTATGAATGCCCCACAGTTTTTCATAATATTCAAAAATTTCATCATCGACTGACCAATCATCCATATCTGTCAAACGACTCAAAGTATCAGTTTTTTTATTTCTGCCCTCGGCTTCCAAACAGGATTGGCTCGAATATTATTATCTGAGCACGTCTTAAAAATTTCATCAGCAATGTTTTTGGAGATTAGATTTTTTACTACCAATTAGTAAAATCCTAGAAACGTTTTTGTTATCTGAAATAACTTTGATTTTTTCATTGGTTAAATTTGAAATATTACTTTTGAAAACCCTGTTCACAGCCTCCAACTCTCTTCATGTTGAACTTTCCTGACTTTCTTTTTCTGTCCAACTACCAAACACATTTCCGACACTATTCTTTTGACCGTCAATAGACATGTGTTCAATAAAACCACCGTAGCCTACATCTGAGGCGTCACAAAATAAATGAAAATCGCATACATCTGATGCGTCAAAGCTCTCTATAAGACAACCGCTTTCGTTTAAGGAATTTAAACTTTCTCGCCAAAAATTGATTTCATTGAAAAGCATTTGCAGAAATTTTTACCTTTGAGTTCCAACTTGCTCGACTCATAATGCAATCATACAAATACCTTGTCTTCAGTCTGACAGTATTACCAATAACCGCCTTCATTGAAATAATTTGGCCTACTGTTTTTGCCAATTCTTTAACCTGAAAAAAACATTTTGTTTTTCATTACCTTCAAATGAATAGTGTTCAAACAAGTTTTAAGCCGCTGGATTCTGTCTTCTGTAATAAAAGTTTCCCTTTTTCCATATCCCACAACAAACCTAATCGTACTAGATTTTAGGTAGGAAACCATTCGCATTTATCATCAGCAAACAAGAACCCTAGCTTTTCAAAATGTTGCTTAGCGTAAATGCTAACATAATTTGCTTTATCTAAAGAAGATTCAGCTCCGATACCATCATCTAAAAAAGTAATGATTCTCATACCTTTTGCTCTCAAATACTTGACATGTTCTCTAAGAACTTTCGTAAATATATAGCCAGCAGTGGATATACCAAAAGGTAAAACATTGAAAACATAATAATGAGTTTTCCCATCAATTTCCCATGAAAAGCCAAGAAATTCTCTGTGTTCGTTGAAAATTTCAATAGACCCCTTCACGATAACTGCGGTACTGCTCTCTTGCAGGGCAAATTGATATACTTTGCCGAAGTTTTAATAAATAGATAAATAAATGACGTAAATGAAACAATCAACGTTACGTCATTTATCACCAAACAATGTCATTTTGCCCTGCAAAAGAGCAGTACCGCAGTTACCGTGAAGGGGTCTATATGATGGTAGGCAGATTTGAGACCAAAAGTGAAAATAAAATCCCCCTTTTTAAACATTTCTATGGCTATCGACGCATCTTCATATACCTGTATTTAAATTTATGCAAATGTGGGTTTATATGTCTGTATGCAAATGTGGGTTTATATGTCTGCAGTCAAGAACTAAGCGTGGCTTACCGTTTCTGTTTTTTGCAACCGTCAGTGGATTTACAACTTTGGGAATATTACTAACCTTTGAAACACACCCTTTTCGTAACAAATTTTCCAATTCATTTGTCACAAATTCTTTGTCGTTCAACGCAGACCTGTTATTACGTAACACTTTCGAAGGTGGCTCGGTTTTGAATGGAATTCTATAACCTACCTTGATCAATTGAACAATGCATTTATTTGCCCCAATTTTTTCCCATTCACTCACCTGTGACTTTTAACGACCAACAGGACTTGAAATTTTTGACAATTTTTTTTATCAACGTTGGCATTCATTTCAGTGTCAAATTCGCCCAAAACTAAAGTATAATTTTTACTTATCTTATTTTCATCTTTTCTTGGGCAGTCTCGCCTCCAATGACCTTTGACACCACAGTCATAACATCTGCCAGGTTTGCTTTTAGAAGTTTTTTCTTCCCTTTCCATGCGAGAGACGGTCTCTGCTACTGGCCTTTTATAGAATGGCGCAAATCTGTAAGGTCTTCTTCTTGAAAATCTGTCTTCTCTGGCCTTCTTTTCTGCTCTCATTTGGGCTCGGTACATTTTCTTTTCGTCGTCTGAATCTGCCGCAATCGGATTTGATTCATATTCTTTCACAACTTTCCACCCTAACTGAGAAGAATCTGCCAACTTGGTAAGTTTTTGTCGATTTTTCACATGCTCAATACCTTCTGTGATGCTTGATTTGGCTGACTCGACGTTTTCTTCGTTAATAGTGGTCGAATTAAGATGCTCATTTGCTTCTTTCAACTTGGATAACACTCGTGCCTCGTGTTTGTATTGGTTTTCGTTGCCTTTCTTACGCAAAACGTAATGCTCGTTAAGATTCTCTTCAATCATGTTAAGTTGCGAATTCGAGATTTGCTGAATATTTTGCTGGATTTGAAAGTTCTGAATCTATCATGGTCTGTAAACTGTTCAACAAATCCCCTTGCTGTCGCGTTACGGCCATATTAACTTCTTCCGCGATGGTTTGAGTTAACTCCATTCTCCTAGCGTCCATTATACAAAATTTGACTTGCTCGGGTAGAGCGTGCGCTAGAAACTGAACTTTAAAATCTAAGAATTCTACTCAAACACGTCATTCCCAAAACTCTTATTTCATTGGCTATTACTAAGTATACAAACGCTTCTAAATATATGAAGCGGAACTTTCCATTGAAATATGTCTTGTAGTTTCAGTCCATGGATGGCGATGTGATTTGTTGCGTCGATGACCAATCGCAAAATGTTATATTTGTCAATAGAATTCGATTAAAAAATACGCATCTAGTCGCCATACTTTGCTATCGTTCAAGAACTATAGCAGCTTTTAAAAAAGGTTTTTCGTCTATGGAAACAGTCTAAAATATACATGTTGAACATGTAAAGCGCTGAAAGAATTTCTTTCATATTTTTATCGAAATAACACATACTAGTTTTAAACCGAATATCGTGTATTCATAATTTTTTAACTCAAAGTTATTCATAGATATTGATTTTAAACATGAGAGAATTCCTATACCTATAAATCACTATCGTATTGCTGTTTTGTTAATGCCGGCGAGACAAACGACATTTTGAACCGCATCAAAACGGACGAGGTTCGAATTTACAGATATAAATTATGAAGGATTGTCTTCAAACTACCCAAAGTTCTCTGCGTCGAGGACAACTTTACTGTCTGTATGGTAATGAATATTTATGGGGTCAATATCCAACTGATCTTGAATTATTTGAGAGATCTCAATGCCAATCACTGCAGCACACAACTCCAAACCAGGGATGGTGACTGCCTTATTAGGTGCAACTTTTCCTTTCCCTTGATGTAGGTTACCTCTTAATCTGATCGTATTTCTGAACGAGCATCTCGATAGGAACAGCGAGGCAAGGACGAGGGATTTCCAGGTTTTCTAGATGTCATAGTTGTTGTTTCCACTTCTCCCATTCTTTTTGGTATTGTTCTGGTAAATGTTGATCCCAATCTGTTGACTCCTTAGTAAACTTTCTCGGCAGTAACTTGCCTTTGATCAGAAATTGCGCAACAAATCCTAAGGGGTCGTAGAAGCTATTCAGACAATAAAGGACTCCACGTCGTGAATACGGTTTCTTGTCTAAGGAAAGTCTGAAGGTAAATGCATCAGATAGTAGATGCCAGCTTATCCCTAAACTGCGCTGTATCGGAAGACTATCATTTGATAGATCGAGAAACATCAAGTCCTTTGTAAGGTCTTCAGCAGGAAAATATTTCATGACATCACTTCTGTTGGATACAAATTTGTGAAGTCTAAGTCCTCCTTCTTGCAACAAAGCGTAGTGAGTTCTCTTCTTCAGGATCACTTGGGAAGATGGCAACGAAATCAACCCATTATCAACGTAAAAGTTGCGTTTAACAAAACTGCGTACATCTCCTCCATAGGTTGATTCAGAAATCAGTGCAGTCCTCCGTAGCTCATATATAGCGACTGCCGGTGATGAACTGTTGCCAAAAACATGGACGCACATGTATTTCACCAATTTTTTGCTTCTGGGGATCGTTATTTAGTACTAGAAGAAACGTAGATATTTCCTGTGATCTTCTCGCAGTGAAAAGCAATGAACAATTTGCTGAATATAAGCCATAACACCAATGTTATCAAGTCTGAACTGCATCAAAACACCAAGTTGGCTATTTGTCAGGTCAGGGCCAAAGAGAAGCACGTTGTTCAATGGCACACCATTACACTGAGCTGATGAGTCAAAAATCATTCTATCTTGATCAGGTTTCTTCAGATGGTATATGCTGAAAATTGGTAAGAAACAAAACTCTTCATCTTTCTTTAATGGTGGTGCTAGTTCTCCAAGTTCTGCATCAAGAACGCGCTTCATAAAGGTTACTGCATGTTTATATTTGACTGTGTTCTTTCTAAGGTTAGCGTCTAAAATCATGGCTCTTTTTAGTGCTTGCTGTCCATTATCTGGAAGTTTGCATCTAGGTTATCGGAACGGTAATGGAGCAACCCACTGGCCAATTTTGTCAAAACAAAACACCTAATTCATAATGGATAGAAATTCTTCATCATTCACAGACAGTCCTGGTTTGTCATCGTCATGAGATATCTGAAGAAATGTTTTGTCCGATTGGTTCATTTTATGTGGATATCATACTGTATCTGTTTAAGTAGGTTCTCCTTGACAATGATATTGTTTGGACAAGGGGTAGATAAGGTAGTTCTTCCATCAGACATAACTGCAATTTTGTTTGCCACTACGACATCTGATCTGTTAGTTCTTTCCAGACAACCTTCTTTTACAATAGCGTTAGGAGGTCCAATGCGTTGCTCAAGTACGTGATGTGCATCACCAAGGTCACGTCGAATAAAAAAAGGATGTTGATTTTTGAATCTAGTGGCATCAGGTGATCGGCTATGTCCTGTAGATGGAGATATTTATCTGCTACCTCTGGGGTTGGTATCTCACATTTGTTGACAAGAATTTCATCACATTCGATGACTGTTGGGAGGTTGAATTGACAGCTTCCATCAAGAGCTTCTACTGCTAATGCATTGACTCCTCTTCCGCTACAAGTAGATTGTCCGCTGCATGAAAACAGTGTGTAGGATCCCGATTCACTCTGAATATTAAAAATGTCAAATAGTTGGGATCTTACTAGTGTACGAATGCTCTGTTCATCGATGACTGCGAACACCTTTATAGCTTGTTCACTGTTGGCCAAAGGATATAAACGAATAGGAAGGTCCTTTCCGCATGATCGACCACTGAAGGTAGTTTCACAAAGCTTTGTGCATTTATTAGAAACTTCTGTTTTCCTCACAAATTTTTCTCCGCCGTCAGCAAATCCGAATTAATTGTTTGCTGTAAGGTGTTCCTTATCCCATCGACCAGCTGCTTTAAGTTCAGAATTTCATTGATCAATATGCAACGCTGCAGTATGACGAGTGCTTTCACAAAGTTCAAATTTTATGGTTGCCGTACAATTTCTCGACAAATGTTTGGATTCACAGCATTTTATAACAGAAATTCATTTCTCGTAGGAGATCTTTCCTCTCTTGTAAAGGTTTAGCTCGCGAGCTCGAGGCTCTACGGTGATTCAACGGATTGTTGGCCTTGTGAATTGGACATATTGGTTGTCGTTCTTGTTTGATTCCATTATCCATTGTTAGTTCGGTTTTTCGACTGTGAACAGGAATCGGTTCGTTTTAGTTAGTTCTTTTCTCTGTTGTTGATGTCAGAGATCCATCAGTTTGAATGGCGGAAATGGAACACAGTAGTATCTCTTATACTTGAAGACTTGAGACACCCACTGCTCTTGTAGACCTTGAGGTGATGATAGGACTGACATCGAAGGATGAGTCAAAGTAATCGTATAGTTGCATAGTTGCGTATTGTTCGTTTTCCTTTGCTGATTCTATCTCTGTTAAAATTTCAAGCAGATCGTAGAGCATTTTAGGATCTTTCATTGATATCTTATGATTTCTGTTAAGCTTGTTCTTTAACGCAGATTCTATCATTTCCGGTCTCCGATAGCGATCTTCCAAACGTTCCCTAATAGGACCCAGTCCTTTAACTGGGTCATTAACGTTAGATCCTCTTATATATGCTGCTTGCGAATCCGTTTGATTCTGGTCCCAGCCTCTTTATCAGCAAATCCATTACTTCAAATTAAAGAAATGTTTCATTCTTTCACTATGCTTGTGAAGCTAACTAACGAATATGACAGTAAGGATAAATATAAATATATCAGTAAATATAAATATATCAAACAAAACAGGCAAATATACAATGAGTATACGTGCAAGAAATACATCAAAATACTAGTTCATGTTTACTTCGATTGTGTGGCAGCATATACACTTTAAAAGACCAACGTTATGGATGTCATTGTGTGGGTCACACAAAAAGTCAACAGGAAGTGAATCATTAGGGGAAATTAGTCTTAATTACTGATGAAAAAGATAACTCATGATAATAAAAGGAAGGACAAATTTTTATTAAGAGAGATAACCTCTTGAAAATACTAAATTAACAAAAATACAAAAATGTTGACAAACATTACAACTTTTATTTCATGAAGGTGGAGTTAATCATTTCAAATGAAAATAGTCAATATAGAAAATCAAATGTTCATTGTATAAAGATACCTGATAACAGAATGAATCCATAGGACCATTGTCCACCAGTTCGATTCCGTGTATCGACTTAATAACGAGATCCACAAAGATTGTGGTTCAATGAATATTGATGAAACCATATAATCTAATACGGCTCATCATGTTTGAACAATTAAACCGTTGCTTTATCTTGAAATTTGAAATGTTTTAATAAACGTTGAATAATTGTCCAAAATACATTCTTGTGGAAAATGTAAAAGGATTTGAAGAGTCTGAGACGCATTTGAAGTTTCGTGAAATTTTGATGAAGTTCAACTTTACATATTAGGTATTCGTTGTAATCGTATGCATCTCTGAATTTTTAATATCTGTTTCACTGATCTCTGCTAACTGTATTGTCATATTGAAGTTTATATACATTTTCCATATGCTCCAGGAACTTTTGCTGACACACCTCGAGTTTGGAATTTCTTACTCCAGATTGAGATATTATCTTATTGCCAAAGGAAGTCCACTGAAATTAAGTTTCGATAACACCACATAGGTATGTAGATTGATTAATCATTATGTAGAAAAAAATATCTTATTGTTTTTGGTTGAAGAATAAAATAATTTGTTCTCTTTCTATTTTTCAGATTATGACTTCATTACCATCAGTCAGTTTAGAAGAAAATATTACATCGACAAATGGATAATATATATGTCAACCCTCTACAGCATCTACAAGTGATGAAATAATGGACAAATCTTCATTGTGAAAATACATCACATATCTTATCATCTCATGATATGCAAAGTGGCAGTGCAAAAACTGTGTACCACACAGCATGAACTGTTGTGAAAATCTATCTATAACTGTGATATAACTGTGATAAGAAATCTCGAGATATCCCAGCAGCCGCCTGTCCAATCTGCAGAGAGAGCTACCAGTCAATAAGGATATAAATGCAGCTAGAGAATTAAAAGACAGAACTCTGGAATTGAAGAACCGAGACCAATGGTCTGATGAATATTATCATGCGTTGTCAATGTAACGACTGCGGTACTTCACTCCCAGAGAAATTGCAAACTTTATAATTCAATACAAAGAGAAAGAATATTCACTGTAATTGCAGATTTTCCGCAAGACTTCCAGGATTCAGCTGTACAGAACACTTGGTAACAGCTTGAATGTCCGAGTTGTGTCTAAATTAATTCAACTGATGGTGGAGGAGCAAACAAGGCATGTACAAGTTTAGCAGGACACTCAAGGTCTGTTGTGAAGTATCTCACATGTTGACATGGTGATTGTTGACTGAGAGAAGCATAAAGAATGTTAAAACTGTTTACACCAATTTTGTTAAATATGTTCACATAATGTATTATGTAAAAAAAATGAGAAAATAAGAAAAAAGGACAAGGAGTTATCAATTATATTGATGTGGATGCATAGTATCACTATGCATCCACGTAAATATACAGGGAACCACATCATATTGAAAGGCTGCAAAACACAGTTTTATATGTAACGTTATAAGGAAGTTTTTAAATGAGGGAAAAGCAAAACTGACCCCTATAAAAATAAATTGTAAAAACATGTTACATATATATCTATATATCAATAGAAAGATAAAATTGTGAATTTTGCAAATATTTAAGAATAACGCACATGTAACTTAATGCTAAAATTTATTTTTTACTCAAAACATAAGAGAAATAGACAAAAGGATGCCTCTAAATGCAGTACACTCATGCATTTTAGTCTCCACCTATTAGGAGAATGCAAATAAATCAGCCATTTTAATTTCTGTGCACTTTCAAGAGCAAGTCCTTGGGCATCGTTTTATAGCATTTTCAGGGTACATTCGCGAGTTTTTTTAAAGAGCTATATTTACCGCTAATAATTTCATGAAATTCTGCACGCACAAAATTAAATTTTAAAATTTTTCTACATACTTTTTTCATGTACAGTGGGGCTTCAGATATCCGGACGCC
The DNA here is from genome assembly GCA_020458035.1 of Magallana ariakensis. Taxonomy (NCBI): domain Eukaryota; kingdom Metazoa; phylum Mollusca; class Bivalvia; order Ostreida; family Ostreidae; genus Magallana; species Magallana ariakensis. The sequence goes on along the minus strand of CM035818.1, from coordinate 34,859,529 downwards.
AGATATCCGGACGATTCAGTTTACGGACTATTTTATTTGGGAACAGATTTTGTATACGATATTTTGTCTCATATATCCGGAATTTCGCGTTCCAGATCCGGACGGTCTGTTTTTACCACAAAATACTGTTTAACTATAAATTTTGCTTCATTTAACCGGACGGTAAAATTTAATGATACTCCGATTAATACAATAGAAAGATTAAGCCTATCAATTGAGTTTCACACCTTTTCACCTGCTAGCCCCCATGAGAAGCTTGTATAAACACTCTGACTTCTCAAATAACTTTCAAATATTACCGACATTGCTGGTTAGACAGGATTAGTCACGCCTCACTGCACGTGGCTTGGGTATCTTTACACTGTGCACCTGTCAAGTGCAATCACTTTTTAAAACACCCCTCTATTTAAAAGGAAGAATGTGCTTAATAAATCTAGGAAGTTTTTCATAACTTTGTGGTATTTATATTCAAAAAAAGTCATTTTAAACGAAGTGCTTTTTTAGATAAAGTCAAAACCGGAAGTAAAGGAAGAAAACAAAAAGGAAAGCATTTCAACTGATCGGAAGTGCATTGGTTAAAAATTGGCGTGTCTAGATAAAGATTGTTAAAAACAGAACGTAAATAGGCACATTTCACACTTGGACACAATATATTTAGCTACATTTGGCTATTATTATAGTTTGGTTAATATTTCCTAATTAAATAACAATATAAAGCAGGGTTCCTTGTATTAAAAACAGGTGAATTTCAAAGGACAACTCTAATTTGTTGCTATTAAGTATGAAAGGCAAAGAAAACAGTATTAACACCCATTATAAACATATAAATTATCATTTATGACAACAATAGACTCATTTCAGATATCCGGACGCCTCACCCATTCGGACGATTGGACTTTGGAACGAAAGCGTCCGGATAACTGAGGCTCCACTGTATTCGGAAAAAAACCTCTGTATTATGCAATTGAGAATTAAAAACAATAATTTTCATGTATACCGCATAGCATAAAAATAGCAGGAAAATCCCTACCCATTATGCTTTTTCCCAGATAACCCCCCCCCCTGAATTTTATACGAAACTGTGCTTAGCTACCAAAAAAGAATTGAACGGATCTGAAGGTTCAGTCCTTCTGACTAAGTGACTTAAATTTTTGAATATTTCCCTGATTTGTGTATCAGTTTATTTTAGTTTGATGCTTTATTGGACAATATTAGAAAAGTCATAATTATCTTCTACAATTACACTGAATAATATGAATCCATTTCGTTTACCTACATGAAGTGAACAAAAAGAGGACATTTCAATATATAATTTAAAATCCTCTATATTCTAAGTGGATAAATCATATACCTTGACTTTCCCTGTTTCATGATCAACATGAAAAAAAAAATCAACATGAAGTTCGAAAAATGATTACTGTGGAATCATTTTTATTCGTGGGGGTCAATGTTCTTGGGTAACCAAAATTTTCTTGGTTCGTGGGGACGTCATTTCGTTGATAGCAAGTTCTATTTCGTAAGTAAATATTAAACATATGCTTGGGGATGTAAATACGTGAGAAAGGGTTACCCGCGAAAGCCACAAACATTGGTCCCCCACGAACAATGATGACTCCACAGTACATAGTGAATGCATTAAACATTTTTAGCTTACCTGATCCTAGATAGAATGTTCTATCGTTAAAATGACAGATGTCCTACGGACCCGGTTTAACGATAGAATTCGTCCCATATACTCGCTTCGTAGCAAATAAAAAAAATATATCGCGCTATATCTCGCCTAAATTTTCATATGATTGGTCTCAAATACCTACAATGTTGCTCTTTTATAATCCCATTTTACCTCGTAAACTGTTTTTGTAACGAAATCACTGCCACTTGTAACATCACATTTGAAAATTCGCTGTTTACGGTCGCCATGTTTACGATTAAATTCCGAGTACGATTTCCTACAAAATGGCAGGCAATTCAAACATGTTTATTGACAAAATGCCTTAGTACGACTAATTAAATGAATATTTTGTGGATTTAACTACATATGCATGTTCAAAAAGGTTTGTAATGTATAAAAATGTGGTTTTTTTCCTGCAGATTATTTTTAACAGACTTAAAATCGACGCGAAGCAGATCCGCTTCGCGGCTGCTACATTGCAAGTATATGGGACGAATTCTTACTGTGACCTGAGCGTAGCCTGGTCACGGTAAGATTATTCTTTCTAACCTGATCCAAAAGAAAGACAAAGTTTATTTGATCACCTGTTGCCTGGCATGCGTCTAACCGTCTGTAATCTTTTTTTTTTACATTTTTAATTCCTTCGCTAGAGATATTAACTTAACTTAGCGCAAACCATCATTATAAATGATATAAGAGATCTTTTAAGAATGTACACTTGTTTTAAATTTTGATTTGCTAATGAGTTTTGAAAGCTAATTAACATTATGGACTGATTAAGAATGCCGAAATCAATTTATTTTAATTGTCAATATACCAATCGATATCATCTATTACCCTCTAATAGATTCATGAATTTTTGGGTTGTTTTTCTTTTAAACACATTTTATTTTAAGAAAAATTGCTTTTCCTTTGCACTGTTTATACGTGTAAATATACAAATGTTACAAAATAAAACCATAGCTTTACAGCGTTCATACAATTAAGATATAAATATCGATAACTTACAAAGTCATTAGAATTTAATTGCTATCAAATTAATTATTTTGATTGAATTTTGTATATTAATAATTCACTAAGCCAATAATCCCAGTATAGTGTATTGCAAACAGAAATTAAGTGTTAAGAATTACGTTTACTCAGTGGCGAAAAAAATCCACTAATAGGAACGAAAAACTACTTACTGTACATTGTAGGCCTACTCTTTTAGTGCTATATTTCACTTTCTAATAACTAGGTCAATGACCTACTTTTTATGCAAATGACTTCTTAATGTTTATTTTTTAATTATTAGAAATAATAAAACAATTTGTTGTATGGAAAATTCTAAAACATGAATAGCTTTACTAATTTCATATTTCTATGAATCGTTTTAAGGATCCTCGACACCCCGTGACTTCTACCTTTTATGACAGTACGTTACATGGCGATTTGAATGCATTCAGAAACAGTTTATATCGCCAAACGTTGGTGACTATCTCTCTGGCGCAATGGGGGTAGCTTCGGTCTGCCAACCCGCAGGTCCCGAGTTCGAATACTGCAGAGATTTTTATTTTTTATAAAGAGCGGTAAAATTTAAAAAGTTGATTTTCCCCCCAAATTAAAATTTTTAGTGGTCATTTTCAAGCCGAACACATGCTAAAAATTCATATCTTCAAGTATTTAAGAAGAATGTATGCAGAACTTTCCCCGGATGTGTGGAGGACCCTTAAGCTCATATTTTAAATATAATTTAGTCCGAATTTCCTCAATCAGTTTTTAAAATTCTACCCATCTTTGATCGAGCTGACTAATAGGCTGTAGGAGCCCCAGACCATTGATTGCCTAAAACTATTTTTATTTTCTATATTCTGTTGATAATAACATTTTATACGGTCAATGATCAAATTTTCGATATATTCTATCTGTAATAAATTTTATGTATTTTAAAGATTTTTCCCATGGCGTGGCAACCAGTGAAATAAAATTATACATGAGATAATACAACCATAAAATGTTAAATAATATGAAAAAACACGTAGAAACTTAAATTTTGCAATTACATTGCTACGGAAAGTTTTTAAGAGTAAATAAGAAAATGAAAATAAAAAGTCCGAATTTCTCTGTTTCAATACCTTTGTCGTAGCGTATCTTCCTCAAATAAACAAAACATAGATATCAATATCGATATTTGCTAATAACATTGTTATTTTGTGTTTTTAAAACAGCTTTTGACCTCAGGTATTGAATTTTGTAAAGATAGTTTTTGGAATCTTAAACCCTGAGTAAACGTAATCCTTAAGAAAACAACTTTATGTCTTTTAATACTCTTTGACAAGGCAAAGACAGGTGAGGAGCTTTCTTTTCGATAAAACTATATTATTGCATTCTTTTTTTTACTGCAATACAGAATCATAAAATACAAGAAAAAATTATTTTCCAAAAAAGATCAAAATTTCAGTGCATATGAAAAATGACAAAGATTATCAATCAATACAGGGAAAAGTTTACCATTTTTTAAAACCGAAACTTCGTTTGAAGTATCACGAAGTTGTTGCGATGAAAAACATAACTGGCTTGAAAAACAATTGAACATCAAATAGACAATCATGGAATCCAGAATCATTTTCTCGTGTCTATTTGTAGTTATGGCACTGGACAAATCATAATTCTTGGTAAAATAAACTAGATCTATAAACAAATTATTAATTTATGTGTTGCATTTTATTAAGATGCAATCCCATTGACGCATATTTAGTATCCTTTCTTTTACACTTCAAATAAAAATAAAACTTATTGGGAACCAGTTTATGTAGTTTTTGTTTATATGAATTCCGAAATATTTTATATTGTCTTATTCAGCAAATAAAATTTAGTGAAAAAAATACCCTAGGCCAAGTATGTCTGCATCGCTGGTCTTTAAATAAACATGTACGTCATATATTTTCCTCTATAATCTTTTCATTCCTTGATTTGTAGGGAAATGTTACATTACGTGACTAAATGTTATACATCTATTTTTGTTATAAAACATAAAAAATATTTTTGTTCTCCAGATGACAACGAATTGCCATGGACTAATGAATTTCCTTGGTTCCCACCATTTACCTCAGCTCCAAATTATGAAATGAACGCCTAGGTTTGATCATGCAGTAATTAAAAAGAGACATTTAAAATGCAATCCATGATGAACATATTCTTCTGGAACCGTAAATCTGTTATTAAAGAGACAGCACCTTATTAAAAACCGACTTGAAAAAAATTTCCGATCAGGTTCGGTATTTTTGTACTACTTTCGGGAAATTACAAATTTCTCCATGAAATAAATCTAATTATTTCATTAAAATTAATAATTACGAATAACCTATACATATTTAAATCGCAACGTGTTACGGGGTTCAGTCTTCTATACTATTACGCATGCGTATTTACTGTAAACAAAACACATGCAGGGTTCGCCAAGATTCTCCTGGACATGTTTGTTGATAGAAATATGTCTTTTCTACGTCTCCCAGGTAATAATTGTTTAAAGATTTTAAAATAACCCCAATTATTTTATTTTGTAAGCATGTATCTTGCATGTTTATCATAGGAGTTGCTACAACCTAAATTCGTTTTTGTAAATGAGGCCCCTTGAGAGGTTATTTGACATATTTAAGTCTGTTCGTTTTAAAATGAACTGAAATTGGTAATCCATTAATAAATTATAGAAAAAGTGATGATGTGTTCCGTTTAGATAGTCCCTTTTACCTCGAATACCACGATGACTGTAATCGGGCGAAGATCTTGTAGTTTTCAGCACGTGTCAATTACTGTCAATCAAGATCCACGTGGTACAAATAAACGATATAAGATCATTCCGGTTTGTACGACCCTTAAAACGGAAGCTCATAATTACATTAATTAGGTATGTGAAAAGGATTTTTATGTACTTTAACTGTCACAGTCAACGTTATTTCATATTTCCTAACGATACAATGGGTAAATCTGAAGTAATTCACAACTGTGTTTTCAGCTGTACTGTCTCTTTAACTGAAAATCCTACGCCATAGACCAGGTATTCTAACCAGGTATATGACCTTTCTCCACGTAGGTCATTATTCTCACAGCCTCCACTTTTGTCATTCCACAATCCGTGTGAAGAATGTCTGCAGTCAGTTTGCTCAAAATAGCACCATCGATCCACTGCTTTTCAAAAACAGAAATGTATTTTTCAAGTCTCAATTTCTGCAATACAGTGCCTATATCCGCAACACTCATTTTTTGCAAGTCTTTCCTCGCATCGACAGTTTCTGGGTTTTTTCGGATGTTTTTACCTCTAAGGTTTGAATTCCTCGCGGGAAGAACGGGGGCGTTTACCTCCTCGGGGTCAGTCGAAGATTGGCTTATCAGTCTATTTGGAGAGGCCATGATGTCTCTTGAAGTTTCACTGATGTCTTCATATACATTCCTCAACTCTGAAGATGTTTCATCAGCGTCATAGTGTTTCTTAACAAGTGTGTGGCCTTTGACCTTATCTGCTCGAGTGACGCAAGTTCCTCTTCTTGGGGGAATGCCTGGAGAGGCGCTACCACCTTTGGCTGAATCATCAGCAGATCTTGACCGAAACATAGATTTAGACTTGTACTGAGGCTTAGGTGGGATTTTTGGTTTTGTATCCACGGAACAAGATGGTGTCTGTTCTCTGGTACAAGAAGCTATCACATCATATGTATCGCAGTTCTCTTCCGGGCGACGTGTTTCTGGTTTTGACCCAGTAAGCGTTTGGTACACATTTGTTTCATTGAGACAATCATGTAACGTGCAATATACTTGAGGTACTTGAACGGTGGCATCAAATTCCCCATCCTCTTTAGCGTAGAGGGCTATATCTGCAGAAAAAAATGAAGACTAATGTAATAGAGTGAAATTTTACTTTTTTAATATTGTATTTCACAAATGTCATTTATGATAATGGATTATTTCGCTTTAATTTATTTATTGGTTTTTATAAATATAATAATGATTTCAGAATAAAAATATTCAGCTGAATACATTACAATTTATATTGTGTGTTTGTGTGGAATTTTTTTTTATTTCATTGGTTTTTCCTCTGGGATTTACTTGTGGCACTGTTCTATTTATAGTTGTTTATAGAGTCTGGTCATGTGATTTATATAGGAGGGGAATTTCTTTTGTCAGAAAAGGCTCTATCTTGTTTTCCTTGCTATTTGGAACTGGCTGTCATGTTATAACTGTCTGATTATTTTCCAGTTTAAAGTTTTGAAGTTTTATTTATTTTTGAAGTCTACATATTTAAGTCAGCAGGTTTATATTATTAGTATGTAATTTCAGGATCCCATTTATTCATATTCCCTACTTTATCTACTTTGAATGAATGTTGAAATGTTTATGATAGTACGAGAGCGAGAGAGAAAGACCTGTGTGAGTTTGAAAGATTGTTGTAAAATAATTATAGCAGTTAAATAAGTCTTAAAATTGATTATCAATTCATTATGTGTAAATATTTAAGTATATTGTGTATATATATAATTATTTTTTTTTTTGGAGAGAGAGTGTGTGTGTGCAGCAAATAGCTTCAAGGTTAAATAAAATAAATATGTAATTACTCTCATTAATAGAGTAACTATACATTGAATATCATTATCCACATTATCCACATTAGAAATAACACACAACACCTCAGCACATCAAAAACTGTTTTAGAAGTCTGACCATCGCACCGCATGGGAGGTAGGGTGTATATTTACTTTCTGTTTGAAAAAATGTTTCACTGATTAATATTTAGTTTTAAATTATTTTTGATTCCTATTACATAAGACTGTCGCAGTATTATTATTCATAAGGTAATTACAATTTATGATTATATTCATGTAGTTCAACTGATTTGCACGAATTGTGTATTATTTCAAATTCATTCAGGTTTTGTTACACAGAAACGTTTATTGAATTACGCGTATTAATAATATGCTTATTAAAATGATTATTGTTCATTTGAATTTGTATTTACTTTGAATATTTTCGATGTACTAAATTTCATAAGGACCACGCAGGCAAAATTTTGTGATGACGAGTGATGGATTGTATTCATTTTTTTTAACAACCCACACTGGAGTCAGTTTTGTTTATTCAATTCCATCCGTTTTCATGAACTTTGATTTTACTTATTTTCAAAATGTCGTGATGAAATTAGATATACAAGGATTTCTGTCTACATTAATATAGTACCCGGATTTCCAAAGTAATTATCACACTGTATCTGGTTGTTGCAAATCTCGTTTAAGGAGTGGATGTAATTGTTCCATTCTGTATGTTTATAACCCTCTCTACCAACAATCAGAGATATGCGAATGTCTGTCAGGAACAATGGAAGCTGTCGAATGGCGGATGTTACTTTATCTGCAAAGAGGACTTACAATTGTTAGTGAGCTACTGCAACAGAAAAAACACCTTTTCGTTGATAAAAATAAAAAAGGGATATGTTTGGTTTGTAAAGTAAATTTTTATAGTCTGAATAAAATAAATATTTTATAGTTTTTCCCTGAACTTGTTCATGCAATCTACAATACCGCATTCAGCAATATTAATGCAAATATTCACAACAAGCTTGCTAACCTCTTTACAGTACTTTTAGTACTTTGAACACTAACAGTTGTTTAGATAATAGTATATATGTACAAGATTTTTTGAATTTTTGAAAAGTTCTTTAAAAAACCCATATTTTTTCATTAATAAGAAGCGCATAAAAATGTTAAATGTCTGCGCTGTGTGTTCATTATTTTATAAGGATCTTCATACTTTATCGATGATGGGAATATACAAGATTTAAAATATATAGAAAAGAACGATAGGTGGGCGTGTTTAAACCTTTTATCTACAGGAATCGGGTACACTGTATGTACATGTAATGATTTAAATGTCATGTCAAACAGACGAGACCTTGCACAATTGTTGTGCAACAAACTCAACAACAAAGTAAAATTTTAGGTATTTTATCGGTAAACATTTAAGTCATTTGAAGACCATGTAAGTCTCGAGTAAATTTGATCGCAGACTTAAAACACATGAAATTTTTTTCTCTTGTTATACGCATGTATACAAAGTATGATCATCATTCCTTAAACAATATGATCCATACGTATCCGAGTTTTATTTCGCGTTGATCTATGTTTCGCTATTTTAACGATCATTTTAACATCGTAAAAATTAAACATGCAAAAGTATTGCCAGCTATATAACATAATGCACAGGACCCCCTCCACCAACCCCCCTCACCCCTATAGATTTAACAGATTTACACCACCCCCCCCCCCCCCTCCAGAGAAGTTGACCCCCCTTTTGGTAGAAATTCCTTTCAAGTATGTACACACTACACCCCTTTTCAAATATTTGAAAACTAAAGGAGAATAATAGATTCGTGTACCTCCCACCCCCACCCCACCCCCGAATATTTTTTTTTAAATACATATTGGGCATAATTTTACATAAATCGTTTGTTTTCATTAATTTCGGACATGTTGTGTACATAACTTTAAAGGAATTTACGGGCGCCTGTAAAGTGCGAAACGAAATCGAAACGAAACGAAACGAAACGAAACCAATCGAAACGAAACGAAACCAATCGAAACGAAACGAAACCAAACGAAACGAAACCAATCGAAACGAAACCAAAAATCGAAACGAAACGAACCCAACGAAACGAAACGAAACCAACGAAACGGAACAAACAAAACCAAACAAAACTGAAAATCATTAATGACTACATAAAAGTGATAAAATATATTCATTTAAAAAATGTTTAAACCATAAACATAATGGCCTTTATCTTTCAGATTGTTGTTCTGAATTCTTAAGCCGCTTACCCGGTATTTGCAAAAATTATAGAATGATGTAAATAACTGATGTACATTCTAATATTGTTTATGCTTCTGATTTATTTCATTAAAGGGATAGTCAGACTTTTTGGTGAACATGCTACGCTAGAGAATGAATGATATATCGAAATCGGTTATGATTAAGTAACAACGGAATAAACATGTTTTATCTATCCTGAAGTATTAGTATAATTATATTGTACACTATGCATTAAATGGTATAATGTGAATGAATATTGTAATCTTTTCTAATCCATATTTTCTTGTTCAAAATATGAACAGTTTCTAAGGCGAGGCAAGCTACTGACAAACAAGTTGATAAAAAAAGAACTATCAACAGTCTCGTTTGAAGTCATCTTTTCGTAAGTTCTATGGTCGATACAACGACCTTGTCAGCAAATACAATCTTCCACTAGTACTGGGCCGCATGCTGACTGACGTTTTTCATACATTGTACTAATTGTTAGACTATAATTAATTGTCTACGGACTTTTGCGGTTTTTATTTTCCCGTTTACGACAAAAAGCAAACGGCGGGTGTGACCGGTCAGCAGAGGGTGCTTACTCCTCCTAGGCACCTGATCCTACCTCTATCCTCTTTGAGGTCCGTGTTGCTCCGCTTTGAATTTGAATTTCGTTTTATGGATTTTTGAGATGGTTGACGGTTTGTTATTGTCATTTTTCATCAAAGCATTTCATCATCGCTGTGTTTAGACATATAGATAGAGAGATGATACTTTTTTTTTAAACCAAATTTTCGTCATCGTTGTGTTTAAACTTTGCAAATCAAATCATTTTACTCGTTATTTTATTGACTATGTGGATCGAATGTGTGTTTGTTTGTGTGTGTGTGTGTGTGTGTAAAAGAGAGAGAGAGAGAGAGAGAGAGAGAGAGAGAGAGAGAGAATGATGAAACTTACGAAGACATTTAATTTTTTTCTATCCATAAGAAATATAAAAATGAAACGAATATGTGCAATACAATGTGCGTGTGTGTGTACGAAAAAGAGGGAGAGAAAGAGATGATTGTGTTGAGGTAGCATACATGTATAATAGCGCTTTATTCAATAAAGAAAATTTTGTTAAAATACAGCGTCCAAATTCATTCTACCTATATCTTGAAACAATTATTATTGTATTGTTAGCAACTGGTCACCATCTATTATGCTCTAAATCTTTGGTTATGATGATCGTATGAAAGTTCTAATGGCTACAAATTTAAGATCCGATAAACTAATCAATTACAGATTATAGAAAGTCAATTTCTTCTAACTTTCACAGTGTTTAAATTCCGTGAGTCAACTTATCAGTAACGCCACGTAAACTTGAATTTAATATTGCCTTCTTTAAAGAAAAACCCATGTGATCGGATATTGTCTTATTGTAGGCCTATATACACACTTTACAATATTTCAAATGCATTTTGTTTTTACACTAAATAATTATATTACATTTTCCAGTGTCTTGCCTGTGAAAATACTACGTATCGATTTTGTACAATATAACCCATAACTTCAAATGACGCCAAATTGAGGCACCAGCGGGCTTTGCCTATTTATATTTTTTAATAATCAATCGTGCGGTGGCTTAAAATTATGTAAATATAAGTTATAAGGAATCATTCTTTGAATATTATGAGGTGATAATTTCGGTCGGGGCGTGATCAAATCTATCATAAACTCTTCGGGCTTTATTCGATTTGATCACGCCCCGACAAAAATTATCGCCTCATAATACTCAAAGAATGATTCCTTATTCCTTAAATATACCAAACAAATCAACAAAACATTTTGTTTAATTCCGTTTCGTTGGTTTTTTTCGTTTCGTTGGTTTCGTTTCGTTTCGATTTTTGGTTTCGTTTCGTTTGGTTTCGTTTCGTTTCGATTTCGTTTCGCACTTTACAGGCGCCCGGAATTTACATCATAAGGAAAGTAAACTACCCCGAGGGTAGAAATTGGGGATGGAGGGAGTAAAAGGGGTCCTGTCCTCAAAGACCTGTGATGATAACGATATTCTTAAATTAACGCAAAACCGCTTCTCGAAAATTAAAAGGATTTACTTTACTTTCGCGTATTTGAAACTCGCGAAAAAACTGAATATCGATAGGATAACTTGCTTGAAGTCGGATTGATAGACAAACGTAATGTCATACTATACTTTCGTTTATCTACCTACGGGCGTAAAAAGTGCTGAGAGTTGAGCACCGTCAAACTAGAAATAACAAATGAATAAAAATCACTATAGCCTGTCCAAAGATATTTATGCCGCACATTTTTCTAAATTATTCTATATTTATAAATATCCCTGGGTTCAAACGTTCATTCACTACTATGAAAAAAAGATTTCGCCTTTAAAACGCCCCCCTCTAGCTTGCCGGGTTTCAATACACGGTTAAAAATAATAATTTCCCTTTATAAATCTCCGTAAGAAATCTGTTTCGTTCCTGTGAATTTTTCCGAGTGAAAAAAGAATAATGTGGCAATGAAGGTATGTTAGATATTTGACCTTTCATGATTTCAATTGCATTTCTTTCAACGGTATGAGTATTTTTATTAAAAATCGTCCAAATGCGCTGCATAAATATCTTGGGACAGACCATAGCTATGTTTAAAGTCAATTAATCGAAGAAAGTAAATGAACAGATATTTTATGGTTAATGTGTTCTTTATATACTATTTTTAAGAGGTCCGTGTTCGCTCTGCTCCTGTTTTGTAATTTTCCGTTGGACTTTTGAATTTGAACAATGTTCGTTATCACCACATGTCTTTTTTTTCATATGTGAATAAATGCAAAATCATCAACAATTGCATTCATGTTTTTTTTACTTGTAGCATAATAAAACATCAAGAATAATTGAAAATTTTATAATACTAGTAATCACACCTTTTGACAAGTTGTGACCCAGGAGAAAGGTATCTTGGTACGTGTGTGTCAGTTTAAGTACCAGCTTGTCATCACTGTTTATTAATCTCATTGGTGTAAACGATTCAGAGTCATTTGACGTCGTTTCCGGAATGAAAATTACGTCAATTGGAAGCCTTCGTTTTGATAGTACTCGACGCAAACTGTATCTTTTGTTTCCTGGAACATATATACAAAATATGCATTTACCTCAATTATATCAATTTGATACGTTGTAATACAACAATTGAATAAACATATGGACTAATTCGATCGAAGTAAAACTTGAAAAAAAAAATTAGGCGCTAAGCGTACGCAGTACGCAAAGCGCTTATTGGCATTGCTTTTCGGGGATGTCACTTCCGAATAAGTGCCACCTATAATCATCTTAAATAATCTGATGACTCAATGTCTAATAATAGAATGCCGAGACGTACTCGGCCGCGGTATCGGCGTTAAGGCAAAATAATACTAATTATTTGCAGCACAATAATTTTTTTCTTAAACATCAAAGATGTAAAATAAAGGAATATTTGTGAGTGCATTAAACGGTCAAAGAGCATACGTATATAGTTTTATAAACAGCATATTGCAATGGGGTTTCATACTTGAGTACATGGGCTTTGATGTCGGTGAAATAATTCCTTGAACAGAACTGACAATACAATATAGATAGCATAGTGTTTTATGTATTTCAAAAGTAGTACAAGTACTATTGGGAAATATGAACAGAATTCCAGACTCTCAAAGTTTTAGAATATAAAATTGATCAACAGTAAAGCATTTCATAAGGAAATAAGCTGCAACTTATTGTCGGAAGAACAAAGATTTGTTTCAAGTGTATGGTATAGGCATAAATACTTTTTTGTTATTTGTTTACATTGCACATGTGGAAAGACTATAGTGTTATGATTTAACGCAAATTCTGAAGCTACTCCTTGCATATGACAATGACAAATTCTGTTGCATGAAATTTTTCACTAGTCAGCATTAGAACTTTTGTATGTCATTGCAGTAGTAGTAATAGCACATGCAGAAACATAAATAACATGTTATTTATGTCTCTGGTACATGTAATGCTTTTTCGTAAAAATATTCTTCACATTCCCTTCGCTGGTCAATGAGTAGATGTACTTTTATCTCATAACAAACCCCTTATAGTCATTTATTTTTCATTTTGGAAGGGATATTTGGTTTTCTCTCTAATAAAATTAGAAATTTCTCTATATTTTCCACTAAATATTACCGGTACATAGGTATTCAACAGTTTCCCATCTACAGTTAAATATCGGTATCTCGAACTTGGGGGGACCTCAACAAAACTTCGAGATATCCGGGGGTTCGAGATATCCGAAGTGGCTTTCCAATTCTAAGTCCGTGATGTTCTTATATCAACACGTGTATTAGTACCGGTATATAGTGAACTTTTCTATTACTCATAAACGAATAATCAACCATTTGATTAAATATTTTTAGTTTGTGTGTTTTTATTTGTGAAATATAATCAATATTTGTAAAAGCAATCAAATTATAAAATCAATATTACGTAAATAATACGATTTCACATCCTCTTCACTATCGACGTTCAGAACTTGGAAGAAGCACTTGCAATATAACGTTTGAAATTTATCACATAGGAAACGAAAAATACGGATTTGAAAATTAAAAAAAAAAAACACCAATAATCAAGAATTAGAATTCACATATTTTTATTTCATTTTTGTTTGTGAACTAACGTATCTTATATTAACTCATTACGCTCACAGCTTTAGTACTCATATTGGAAACAACCTGTGTACGATGAACCGGAAGTCACTTTACACCCTGCGTGTTCAATACATGGACTGGTGTTGTTAAATTTAAATAAGTTTTCTTTTAAATCTTCGTATTCCAATCAGGCTTCATTTTTATTGGAGAGTACAAAAAAAAAACTCGATTCCGTAATTAATCGTTTTTATAAAATTGGCAGTAATCAATGCTAGATCGATTCTCCGTACACAGTGTGTTTTATTGAACACATTATCGGTAATCATGGCTGTGTTTTGATTTGAATTGTATAAAAAGGTACTAAATGTAAAAACACCCAAGCTACCATCCTAATTAACTTACATTGTGCAGTTTGATATACCCCTAGTTTTGTAAGGTGTGAAAACTGCCGCGGGCAGAAATGTGTGAAGTAATGACACCAATTATGCTCAACTGGCCGGGAAAATGGCTCCACTTCGAGATAAACCAGGTAAAATTGGGGCTTCGGCCTTTTCAAACACTTCGACATAAGCGGGGTATTCGAGATTACCGTATTCGAGATATCAGGAGTTTTTTAAATCATTTATATAGAGAAAACGGCCGGGACCGTCGGAAGACTTCGACATAAGCGGGGTATTCGAGATATCCCATGTTCGAGATACCGATATTTACCTGTATTTACTATTTAAAGATAAATAAATACTCTAATGATCATCTATATTTTGACACTTTCAGAAAAAAATGGCATAATGATCCATACAAATGTGTTATAAATGGGATCTCACTTTTCAGTTGTAATTATACTAACTTTGCTTGTCCTTTTATTGTTATTTAAATCACGTATTCACTATCCTGTTGTTGCATATTAACACATGGCTTTTGTGTTTTGTAAGAATTTTTTTTCAAAACAGTGGAAATTGTGAATGTTTTCAAATTAAAATAAGTAGTACAAAAATGGCACTAGAGAGTGTAATTTGTACTTACAGATTGTGCTTGCATTTATTTTATACTTTAAATTAAGTCATGTAAATGTTTCTTTTTGCATAGTTCTGTTGTAAATCAAGACTTCATTAATGTAATAACATTAAAAAAATAACCATTTTTTTTCTCATTAAAATTTTAAAATGTACATTCTCAAATCATATACATGTAATGTTGTTATAAGTCTTATATACTTCACCATTTTCTTCTTTCAAAATTCATTAGGGTGTTCTCATTATCCCCTATTATAGGGAAATTCTGTTTAATTCTATTCAAACATTTATTTCACTTAAAGAAAAATCTTTACATATTTTGAAGTAAATTTCTAAAGTTCAGAATAAATGTTTTTATTGGCACTTTTCTACAGTTATTGCATCAAAACTTGTTCAGATTTACAGATTGTTTTTCCTTCTGAAATAAAACTATAAAATTGCTAATATGTTCCCAAATATTATTCATTTATAATATCTAATTTAAATATATGTATTCAAATATTTTATATAGGAGAAAGCTACACCGACGCCAATATTTCGAAACTCCGTTCGAAACACCATTTAAATCTGTTAAAATCATCTTTTCAACCAACTTCTTCAATTAACGCTTCAGTCTAGTGGCTATAAGATACACAGATCCTAGAGTTCGAATCTCGCTTTATTCTGCGTTCATGATTGTAGTGGCTTGGTATCAACTAGGTTGATTAACGATTAGCTAGCTAGCCGCTAGGTACATGTAGACATACCTAGCCTAAATTTTATGACTAAGCATCAAATTCAAGATGGCTGCCTTAGTTACCAAGTTGCAACAAACTCAAAATTTATATTATTTATTGATATTTCGTTTGTTTGATAAGTTATCATGAATTTTAACACATATATTTCTGCACGAAATTGCCAAATCATGTCGGTGAAGTTATTCATCTGTTGATAATTTAAACTTTAAATCAATGAACTAGAGGCTAGGTTAGCTTATCATTCAATGGACCTAGATCATTCTCTCACCAGAGGTCGTGCTACACAAGTTTCGCTTACACCTCTGTCAACGCCCGATGTACAAGATTCTTGTACAAACTTAAACGATGGGCAAAATGTAATTAAAATCTATGTACATGTAGTTATTCCTTTTATCTATGAATATGATTATAAATAATTAAATTTAAATCTTTAACGCCTTTATTTATTTTTATTTCAACGTTACTGTAAGAACTATTTTTGCGGAGGTAAAAATTAAAATATGATCACATGATCTAGTTTGACAGATGTTTGAAAAATCAGTTTCTGTACGCTACCGATTTATCGATGATTTTACGTAAATCAGCAGCAATGTCATTTCCTGTTATGTTTTTAAACGTGTCCTCAAAGTCTTCGCCCGTCGATGACTCCCCTTCAAGCTGATTGTACAGAAGAAACGATCAACAATGCCATGTGCTGGCCATGCTTGTTTTGATCATGTGACAGACTATTTTTCCGGCGTTGACAGAGGTGTAAGCGAAACTTGTGTAGCACGACCTCTGGTGAGAGAATGGGACCTAGATATCTATAACCTAGCGGCTATGCACGCATCTCGGTTATTGAACGCAGTCCTGGATATTGTTTGTAGTTCAATTTATACAAAAATGCAAAATATTGGCTATATATATGACGTATGTAAACTTTTAAATTCATTCATCATGATACATGTATAATGCAATTAATTTTTGCTCATTAGACAGCTTAGCGCTTCTCAGTACTTTCAGTACTTTGATTTAAAAGAATAGGGATGAAGATAGGAACATGAACACACATTTTAAAGAAAGCACATCATTTGCAGGTACTGCTGTGGAACCTACAATGAAAATGACCAATGGGGAAGAGACCAAAGAACACAAGAAAAGAGTGGCGGAACTGAAGAGAATATGATACAAGTTAAACCAACTGAAAAGACTAGCCCTTCATATTGCCTATAGTACAATATAAGCTCCACCCGAAAGCGAAATTCTAACACGACTGTATCGCACTTTCTGTGATGTTGAGGCAATGATAATAAACATTTGTAATAGCTAGCTTTTAAGGATATGGTCGATACATGTATATTATTCATAATCGGAAACAAATACAAGATTATCGTTTTAAGTAACTATAGTACGTATTGTTTAAAGAAACCTTTCGAAGAAAACCTCTTCTTCTAGCTAGGTAAAGACATATGGATTGTATATTCATGTATATATGCAGAGTATAATGATCGTCACCTTGGTTTTCTAGTCCCTTTTACTCCATATAGTGTATAAAATCTATCGTTATAAAAATCTAGTCTGGTTTTATGTACCTACAACGACTTATTCTCCGAATCGCTTGGTATCCGACAGAGACGTTTCAAGCTTCGTATTACATGTATTTATACCCAGATTTTGAAATTCAAATGACTCTATACTTATTCAAATTAGTTATTATTTTGTTCTAACACCTACTTATGAATAAACGTAAATATACCACTGGGTCAAATGAACGTGCGTATGGCCGCTAATGAAACGAGTCTAATGAAACCAGGCTAATCAGAATATAGATGTTGTACTGGTAGAACATTTACAAAGTTCAAAGAAACTGCGAACCTTTTGCAGATGAATTTCATAATACTAGCATTATTTCTGATGTTATTGAACGTCGGAAACTTTAATTTACGGTGGAAGGGTTTCAGTGTTAAATATTGAACCACACAAGTTATTCATTTCGAAACCTTATTCTTAAAACTCTTAAAAGCACTTTAAAGAACCATCTACATGTATGTATAAACATATTCCCATAGTATGTATAATGCCTTCTGTTACCCTTTTTTTTAATAGCATGCCTTCTGCATATTAAACATGCACGTGATGTTTGAATTATACTCATTACTTTTTTAATGTATTTGTAAAATGATGCGTATTTAATGTGTCTTAAATCTATTTGCTGAAAAATGCATTTGTTATTTTCAAACGAATGCACACTGACTGCCTACTATATAAATGATTAAACTTCGCAAAAATACAAAATTGTGTATGTTTTTTTCACAGATATAAAGAAAGTTTAACAGAAAACCAGTCCAAATATAATGTACATGTATATCTCCAATTTTAATTTTGGACGTTTAGGGTCAAGTAAAAAACATGTTGCTATTACATATCGAAACCAATTTGCGATTTAAATGCAAATTAAATTGGCAAACAGGGAAGTAAACTACATACATAAAATTACCTTTTTTAGCCGACACAAAGCAGAACTGTGCATTGTAGTCCAATGGTATACTGAGCAGTCTGTTTGTCAGAGAGTGGGGGCCATGGAGTACGCTGGCGACCACACGCTCCTGAGACCCAGATCGTCGTATAAAAAGGACCTGCATGTACACAAAATAACCCGCAGGTCAAACATAATTTACAAGAGCTTTTTTTTATTCCTGATGGCATTTTAGAGACATGCAAGCCCTATTATAAGATTATGGTTTTGTACTCTAAATGTCTCATGAAGCATTGTATCCATATGTGTTACAATGTAATAGTATTTTTGCACTTTTTCCTGATTCAATTCAATAACGATTATGATAGAAAAAAATTCTCTTAAAGAAACGGGACTTATCTTTCATTCACTGAGCATGCAATACTCAGCGAGTTGGAGCTTTGTTTCATTTAAAACATGTCTTGTTATAAAAACGTGAAATATCAATGACATTGAAACTTGCAAATTTAACAAACGAGCACTTGGTTTGTATATTATCCAATAACAAAGATGTGTACTTTCGATATCGCCTGATGTATGCATCTGTCATAGAGCATATAGCGTTTCCTGGACTTTAAAAGTTTAGCTATATACATGTTATAACGGTGTACAGTTTAAATAAAACAGGAAGATATTTGTTACAATTGTATCTATTATAATCAAATTAACATTCATAACTCAGCGGAGTGACTGATTTAGCTCAGAGATATCAATTTTTAAAAGAATATCTTGACCTTGCACTTCAAGATCAAAACTTTACATTTTAAAATTCACAAATGATTTGAAAAAGAGTATGACTTCTTTAAAAAAAACAACTTAAAAACTCGATACACTTTAAACTAATTTTACTGTTTCTATTATACATTGTATATCTTCTTCTTTATTTTCTGACGAAGTAACATAATATATATAATTTGAATTCCTCATTAGGTTTTTCCCTACAGATTACAACATGACAGCATGAACATTCGGTCTCGGTACCGGCGCTTGACAGTCAGAGGTATCGATAGATTTAGGCTAAATCTATCGATAGGCTAAATCTATCGATCTATATTTTATAAAACTATAAAATGATCTAATTATAAAAAGAGGTTTTTTTTTAAATAATGTCCAACTAAAAATGCCCATACAAGCTCAGATATTAACGACAGAACAGGTGTTAATGTCCCCGCTTTTCAAGTACAAGGCTTCTTGACTCTATTTAAATGAGTCTAGATATGTATGTGTTACATTAAAGTTTTAAAATTCAGAGAATTTAAAACTATCTATAACAATGTTACATTAAAGTTTTAAAATTCAGAGAATTTAAAACTATCTACAACAATTTAAATTGTTATAGATAGTTTTAAATTCTCTGAATTTTAAAACTTTAATGTAACATATGGACGTTCATGTGTCTAGTACGACTAACTACATGTACTTCTCAAAGATGTAATTTGATCAAGATTTCGGTTTTATGAAGTAAATTGATATCATAATTTTACCTGTAAAGATAAGAAAATTCTTGATCTCCATGTAGAGACAGACAAATTGTATGGTATGCCTCTCAATGAGATACTCTCCTTGTTTTTTTTTATGTACAGAGGAATATATTAGTGAATAGCTTTACAATTAACACCGTAATGTATTTCAAACATTGTTTATGCTGTCTGCCCCCCCCCCCCCCCCTGATTGTTCTTTATATCAAACTACTACGCATTTATTTTTAAATTATTTAGCTATTTTCTCTCTCCTTTTTTATGCATGCTTTTGTAACGAAGCTATACCCTGCATGCATGTCTGTATTTAGAACGAAGCTATACCCTGCATGCATGTCTGTATTTCGTATAATTTGTTTCTATGGTTCTTGACATCTGTTCCTTGTGTACCACTATGATTGACCTTCCTATGTAAACACATTACCGAGAGTGTGTATTACTCTTACAGTTTGGCAATTATTAATGAAATGAAAGACACTTTTGTAAAAAGGAAAAGGAAACAAAAACAAAAACACTTCTTGTGGTTCATTATTGGTCGTCCCGAGACTCCATTTCTATAAATCAATTCTAAAATGTTTAAAAACTTTTCCTTAAATAAAAAGTATTATTAGGATGTAGCCTAGACCCGTTCACTTAACTTTGCAATTTACCCATGAAAATAATCAAAATTTGTGTTGCTTAATTTTGAATCAAACATCTGTTATGTTTACAAAACATCTGTGCATAATTAATTGAATTACATCTTATATCATAAACAATGTATTGCAATCCCAAAAGGAAATTTTTTTCGACATTTTAAAATATCTCGTCTTTGTTGCTGCCAGTATGTGATATCTAACGCCTTATACGCCCATGCCCTTTTTAAACACCAAAACATGGATGAACGCATAGAAGAATTTAACAGTTAGAAACTGATTTTGATGTGGTAAATTCTTTGATTGAATCTTTAAATCAAATCATCGGCAAAATAGATTGTCGCGATTAAAAAAATGCACTTGATAAGTGATGAGAGAGAGAGAGAGAGAGAGAGAGAGAGAGAGAGAGAGATTGCTTTTAAACTAACCTGTCCCCTTTCGTACGTCTTGATTTGTTCCTCGCCATAGTAACCTTTTGTGACCTGTACAAGCCTCGGTAAGTAATTAAAAAATTGTTGGTGAAAATCTTTGGGGGAATATTCCACACTGTCCACGACAAACACCATGCTGCGAGACTCCAACACTACACACAGAGAAGTAATACACTTCCTTGTTTTAATCTGCACCACAAAATGCAAAATCATTGAGTGTTTTTACGCACCTGATCATTCTTGATTAAATAATACAGGTGTTTGTAAGTGGACTGTAATCTATTATTTGTACAGTAAAAGACTGTTACTGACTGTCCATGGAAGTATGTCAGGTTGTTCCAAGTTCATGGAAGGCGAGATGATTTTTAACGTCGAGGACCAAATTTTATTTGCGTTTATAGAATTCAATGAAAAATACGTTTCCAGTCGCCATACTTTGCTACCGTTCAAGAAGTATAGCATTTAGCAGCGTTTTAAGGTTAGTCGTCAATAGTAACTGCCTAAAATATGCATGTACAGTTAAATATCGGTATCTCGAACTTGGGGGGACCTCAACAAAACTTCGAGATATCCGGGGGTTCGAGATATCCGAAGTGGCTTTCCAATTCTAAGTCCGTGATGTTCTTATATCAACACGTGTATTAGTACCGGTATATAGTGAACTTTTCTATTACTCATAAACGAATAATCAACCATTTGATTAAATATTTTTAGTTTGTGTGTTTTTATTTGTGAAATATAATCAATATTTGTAAAAGCAATCAAATTATAAAATCAATATTACGTAAATAATACGATTTCACATCCTCTTCACTATCGACGTTCAGAACTTGGAAGAAGCACTTGCAATATAACGTTTGAAATTTATCACATAGGAAACGAAAAATACGGATTTGAAAATTAAAAAAAAAAACCACCAATAATCAAGAATTAGAATTCACATATTTTTATTTCATTTTTGTTTGTGAACTAACGTATCTTATATTAACTCATTACGCTCACAGCTTTAGTACTCATATTGGAAACAACCTGTGTACGATGAACCGGAAGTCACTTTACACCCTGCGTGTTCAATACATGGACTGGTGTTGTTAAATTTAAATAAGTTTTCTTTTAAATCTTCGTATTCCAATCAGGCTTCATTTTTATTGGAGAGTACAAAAAAAAAACTCGATTCCGTAATTAATCGTTTTTATAAAATTGGCAGTAATCAATGCTAGATCGATTCTCCGTACACAGTGTGTTTTATTGAACACATTATCGGTAATCATGGCTGTGTTTTGATTTGAATTGTATAAAAAGGTACTAAATGTAAAAACACCCAAGCTACCATCCTAATTAACTTACATTGTGCAGTTTGATATACCCCTAGTTTTGTAAGGTGTGAAAACTGCCGCGGGCAGAAATGTGTGAAGTAATGACACCAATTATGCTCAACTGGCCGGGAAAATGGCTCCACTTCGAGATAAACCAGGTAAAATTGGGGCTTCGGCCTTTTCAAACACTTCGACATAAGCGGGGTATTCGAGATTACCGTATTCGAGATATCAGGAGTTTTTTAAATCATTTATATAGAGAAAACGGCCGGGACCGTCGGAAGACTTCGACATAAGCGGGGTATTCGAGATATCCCATGTTCGAGATACCGATATTTACCTGTACATGTATAACATGTACATGTATGTACAGCGCTGAAAGATTTGTCAAAAGAACACTCTTCTTAGTTTTAAAGTAAACCGAAAATCGTGTATTCAAATTTTTTAAAAAAGATTTCTTATAATGAGAGGTTATTTATAGATAATGAGAGGTTATTTATAGATACTGATTTTTAAACCCTAGAGAATTCCTATACCTACATACATCACCATCGTATATTTAGATATTGCTGCTTAAGTGATGCGGGCGAGACAAACGAAAATTTGAACCGCATCAAAATGGCCGAGGTCCGAGTTTACAGATTATGGAGAAGTGTCCCGAAAGTCAAAATATCAGGCCGAGTCGAAGCCAATATTTAACCAGTCGTACACAGAATCGTGTCAATTAAATAGATCTTCATCTTGCAGTTGGCGATATATGTACAAAGCGGATGTTATTTATATTTTAACCTTTAGAGTAGTATTTGTCAAAACATCAAAAATAACGAGAATGAAAAGAAAGACATTGATTTTATTCATTGTAAATCTGTGGTAAGGGCATCGTCGGTGACCCACGTGCACGTGTGATTCACCTCGATTCCCTCTATCATCAGGAAACTTGTGGACTCAAAACTTAAGGATCAAAACCGTGGTTTCACGCTCCCGTATTTGATATGTCGCTGTGAAGATCTCACAGCGACATATCAAATACGGGATCGTGAAGGATCTAATTTTAGAACCATTTTAACAAGAGCTTGGACTTTGGGTAGTTGTGTCAAACAGCTATGCGACGTAGGTCTGTCTATTTCATTGCTGGCCACTCAGATATGGCACTTTGAAATCAACAAGATTTGTCTGGCTTTTGAGCTAAGACTACGCGATCGGTGTATATTTCACTTGAAACCAGTGTCATTTTAACTTGTTTTGACGCAATAAATAAATAGTTACGTCCCACTGAAAGTCCAAGCTCTTGTTAAAATGGTTCTAATTAGATTTCGTGGTTTGCGACGATGTGGTAAGGGCGCCACATCATGTCTCGGATTCCATGTTCGCTGATATCATTTTTTGCGACGTTTTCGTCAATACCTAACCGTTACTTAATATAATAATATTATATGGAACCGATTTGCAAATTGCTATGATCAGTATTCACAACTTGGCAAAGAGTCATACTAAATCTACAATCTGAACACGAATTCATTAAAGAAGTAATGATCACTTTTTGTGACATTAACGTTCCTGTCTTTTTCTAAAATTAATTCCTATCTATGGAGCGCCATATCATTAATACAAGCTATAAAATTTCAAATAAATACCCATCATTCCTGCATACTTTTAAGGGATAAGGAATCATTCTTTTAGTATTATGATCACCTCATATAATATTTAAAGAATGATTCATTATTACTTGTATTTATTCCTCATTACTTGTATTTATATAAATTTTACCAATTGTTCCCTTAAATATTAAATTATTTATGTTTTTAACTTATTTTCATTCGTAAACCGTAATAATGCAATGAATGGATGGAGATGTATTAGACTATATCCGTAGTGATATCACAGACAAAAACACTAGAAAATGTAAATAAATGTATTTAGAAATGAAGTCTGCAATTACCGGTACTTGAATAATTCTAGATAACATCCGAGGTCTAAAAATGCCATTTGGAAATATTAAAAACAAGAGGCCAATGGGCCACATCGCTCACCTGAGGAACAATAGGTATGATGAAATCAGCTTAATGGAGTCATAATACAAACTATCTGGACAATGTAGTATAATACATGTAGATCCTGTATAAATGAAAATCCATTTTTCCCCCTGCATATTCTTATTTTTATTATCATTAGTCCCTTTTCTAACAGGGTGATTTTATAGTCATAACACATGTTGAGCATTGCAGTTCCCAAAAAGATCCTAAACAATTGTTTATGTATGGGATATAAACCTACATCAACCTCTGAACCCCTTGTGAGGCCCAAGAATCATCAAGGGGCTAAAGTCTAAACAATTTTAAAGAATCACCTGGCTGATTAGTTTCTGAGAAGACGATTTTTAAAGATTTACTCTATATATTCCTATGTAAAAGTTTGACCACCCATTGTGGCCTCATCCTACCCACCGGGGTCATGATTTTCACAACTTTGAATCTGCATTACCTGAGGATCCTTCCACAAAAGTTTCAGCTTTTCTGGCCGATTAGTTTCTGACAAGAAGATTTTTAAAGATTTACTCTATATATTCCTATGTAAAAATTCGACCCCCCATTGTGGCCCCACCCTACCCCCGAGGGTCATGATTTTTACAACTTTGAATCTACATTACCTAAGGATGATTCCACACAAGTTTCAGCTTTCCTGGCTGAATAGTTTCTGACAATAAGATTTTTAATGATTTACTCTATATATTCCTATGTAAAATTCAACCTCCCTTTGTGGCCCAACCCTACCCCCAGGGGTCATGATTTTTACAACTTTGAATCTACATTACCTGAGGATGATTCCACACAAGTTTCAGCTTTCCTTATTTTTTAATTTCTGAGAAGAAAATTTTTAAAGATTTACTCTAAATATTCCTATGTAAAAGTTTGACCACCCATTGTGGCCTCATCCTACCCACCGGGGTCATGATTTTCACAACTTTGAATCTGCATTACCTGAGGATCCTTCCACACAAGTTTCAGCTTTCCTGGCTGATTAGTTTCTGAGAAGAAGATTTTTAAAGATTTCCTCTATATATTCCTATGTAAAATTCAACCCCCCAATGTGGCCCCACCCTACCACCGGGGGTCAAGATTTTTACAACTTTGAATCAACATTACCTGAGGATGATTCCACACAAGTTTCAGCATTCCATACTAATTAGTTTCTGAGTAGAAGATTTTTAAAGATTTACTCTATATATTCCTATGTAAAAATTTGACCCCCCCATTTTGGCCCCATCCTACCCACCGGGATCATGATTTTCACAACTTTAAATCTACACTACCTGAGAATCCTTCCACACAAGTTTCAGCTTTCCTGGCTGATTAGTTTCTGAATAGGAGACTTTTAAAGATTTACTGTATATATTCCTATGTAAAAGTTTCAACACCCATTGTTGCCACACCCTACCCCCGGGGGTCATGATTTTCACAACTTTGAATTTACACTACCTGAGGATGCTTCCACACAAGTTTCAGCTTTTCTGGCTGATTAGTTTCTGACAAGAGGATTTTTAAATATTTACTCTATATATTCCTATGTAAAAACTCAACCCCCCCATTGTGGCCCCACTCTACCCCCCCCCCCCCCCCCCGGAGTCATGATTTTCACAACTCTGAATCTACACTACCTGAGGATCCTTTCACAAAAGTTTCAGCTTTTCTGGCTGATTAGTTTCTGACAAGAAGATTTTTAAAGATTGACTCTATATATTCCTATGTAAAAATTCGACCCCCCCCCATTTGTGGCCCCACTCTACACCCCGGGGTCATGATTTTCACAACTCTGAATCAACACTACCTGAGGATCCTTTCACACAAGTTTCAGCTTTCCTAGCTGATTAGTTTCTGAGAAGAAGATTTTTAAAGATTTACTCTATATATTCCTATGTAAAAATTCGACCCCCCATTGTGGCCCCACCCTACCCCCCGGGGTCATGATTTTCACAACATTGAATCTACACTACCTGAGAATCCTTCCACACAAGTTTCAGCTTTCCTGGCTGATTAGTTTCTGACAAGAAGATTTTTAAAGATTTACTCTATATATTCCTATGTAAAAATTCGACCCCCCATTGTGGCCCCACCCTACCCTCCGGGGTCATGATTTTCACAACTTTGAATCTACACTACCTGAGAATCCTTCCACACAAGTTTCAGCTTTCCTGGCCAAATGGTTCTTGAGAAGAAGATTTTTGAAAATTTCTCAAAAATTCTCAATAATTCCTAATTAACTCCCCTTGAGAAAGGGCGTGGTCCTTAATTTTCACAACTGTGAATCTCCTTTGCCTAAGGGTGCTTTGTGCCAAGTTTGGTTGAAATTGGCCCAGTAGTTCTTGAGAAGATGTTGAAAATGTGAAAAGTTTACAGACAGACAGACGGACGACAGACAAAATGTGATCAGAAAAGCTCACTTGAGCTTTCAGCTCAGGTGAGCTAAAAACCAAGCTCAATAGTTACCAAAAAAAATTAGTCTTAGACCACAAAACAATATGTTTCCTTCGATCAACAAACGTAAAACCTCTATTCCAAAAGACACTTTGACAAAGTTTGGAAGAAATCGGTGTAGTTAATCCTGGAGAAAATGTTTATGGACCCTCTGTATAGAAATGAAAATTATTATACTTGTCGCATATAAAAAGTGTGCTTTATGAGAGTACAAGTATCTAGACCAAGAGAAGGCCGTAAAGACAAAATTTCCTAATGAATGAAAAAATGTCTTTTACTTATATACTTCATTAGGTAAAATGCATATACAATAAGTTCACAAATACTTTATCTTGGTCAGAGTACTTTTATAAGCAGTGTGTACAAAGAGGGTCATTAAAGTACATGTACATAAAAGTTGTTAATTGAGATCTCTAGCCCAGGTAAGCTAAATACTATGTCAGTCATGGGTTTATTATAAATTTATCGAAAATCAAATAATTTCCTCATTATTGATGATAATTGTCACAAATACAACAATTCTTTCCTATCTACTGGTGTGAGTGAATTAAAATGTCCCTGTTAAACAGAAAATGTGATTGCAACAACAAATATTTCTGACACATTTTTTATTACAATTAATTTTATTCTTATTTTCAAGACTCAATGTCAATGTTCAACAAAATTATTAGTCCATTGTGTATTATAAACATACACATTTCTTTAACACCATAAATTAACATCTCTCTCTCTCTCTCTCTCTCTCTCTCTGCACTAGGAGTGTTTGCTCCATATATCTAAGGCTTTAGTCACAATAATGTCACCACAATCTTCTGGAAGCTGGAAAAAATATCACAAAATTACATGAACTGCTATTTTGTTAGACAAATAAAACTATCTTTTAAAATAAATATTTATTTTCTAACCGTAATTTTGTAATTTTACAGGAAATCCCACTAATTGATAAATTGACTGAAATACATGCATATGTTAGAAAAATTATCATCCTGGTTCAAAAACCAAATAACATACCTCCATCAAATATTGAACCATTTCATCTTTACTTTTCATGCTCAACAGAGGGCGCTTAAATGTCTGAAAAATGGCGACTGCTACAAACACAACTATACCATGGGCTCCTCCTATCACCTTATCCCAGATCCTAACGGGCGAAAAAAATAAAGTTAAGTGTTGTGACATTTATATATCTCATGTGGAATAGTAGATAATAATATTTTTGAAAATTTCTCTCGGTAAATCTTTTTCTACTCTTAAATGCTTTAAATTAATATCAAAGTATTAAATACAGGATGGATGTTCAAGGTTGGAAACAGTTGGTCCTAATATGGATCGGATACCTTAAAGCATGTAACAAGTACACTGCAATTACGTACCGTTCTATAGATGTCTCGGGAAGCACACCAGCAAAACAGCTCTCAAACCACAAGTGCAGAGGCAGAGAAGTCCAAAGGTCATGTTTGTGGAAGAGGTCAAACAGTTTTCTATCTCCATCCTCAGACTTCAGGCATTGAGACGTTTTCTGAACCTTGTAGAAGAGATTTGTATATATTATAGCTTTTCGCAAAATTTTGTTTCTATATACATACTACATGTATTTATTGTTTTATAACATCCTTACAAAAAGTTTTTAATTTATGCTGAGATGCTTCCACTTCCAAAGAAGGGTTTCAATTTCAAATCTCTGCCTATTGCTGAAATTCTGCATTGTACAATCATGTACCTAGACAGTCAATTAAAGCTGAACACCGCTCGTAAATAGGCACTGTCCGCCATATTTCTCTCTCACCACCGTTAACCCTACAACCTCTATATAAGCTGCAGACCTCTTAGCAGTTTAAAGGGGCATGGTCACGATTTTGGTCAAAAATTATTTTCCCGATTTTAATGTTTACAATGCTTCAGTAAGGCATTTTTAATAGGCAACAAAAATTTGAGCGTCAGTCGTTGAGTTATAAGCGAGTCACAGAGCTTACAATTCTTTGCTATGTAAACAAATCTTTTGTTTACATTTTGAACGTTGAAGTAAAAAACTCCAGTTTTAGACCGAAAATGAATGTGGTAAACGTCAGGATCTGTTTATTTATATTTAAAATGAATAAGAAGATGGGAAAATCAGCTTGAAAAAGAACTTTTACCGGTATATTGAACTAATGTAAACAAAACCAGGGCACGAGCTTTGTTTACATGACAAAGAATTGTGAGCCCTGTATCTTGCTTATAACTTCACTACTGACTCTCCAATTTCATTTGGTCATTGGAAATGCATTCCTAAAGCATTGTTAATAATAAAAACTGAAAAATAGAATTTGACCAAAATCGTGACCATGTCCCTTTCAAGTATTTTGCTGTAGAGGTCTCACCTGTGTGGACGTACATCTTGCCTCGTCATATTACTTGGTCAAGTTTTACGCACTTTTTTCAAGCCAGGAGAATACAAACATCAAATAGACTTGTCAAAATATTATTTACAAACAGAAAATGCACATAAAATAAGAATTGAATGCATAAAATCTAAAGACCAGGAATACAACACATCGGCCACAGGTTTCAGGGATGCAATAGGGTGTAACGAAATCGAAGATTTTGTATACCAGGTACCTGTGTGACGGTGTTATTTACAAGCGGTGTTCAGCTCTAAGTGCTGTGAAATGCATTAATTGCTTAATGTGAATTGGAAACAGCATAAAGAATTTCACTTCAAATGAATTTTTAATAAAATCATGTGGAAAAACGTTGTGCTGTATACATGTAAATGCTTCCTAATTGTTAAAAAAAATTGATGTTTAACAGGAGAAAACTGTATATAAACGTGCATCTAGATTAAATGATAAAAATAGGCAACTAATTGTTTTAAAATGAGGACTATAAAAAATTTATACTTAGGCAACTCTTATTAACTTTTGGCTGCAAATCTGTAGCTCACTGGTCTGAAAAAATTTGGATGGATGACCAGAGAGCTACATCTTAATGTATGGAACCTCCAGAGAGCTACATCTTCACGTAGGGAACCTCCGTAATCAGGTCCACTCAGCCCCCTTGCCCCAGAAATTGGCACCTATAATGCCCTTTTTAAGTCCGAATTCTGTTAGGGGACACCCGTACCCCTGAGGATCCAGTGTCAGCTAAATGGCACACCTCCTAGTTTGGGTGCTAGGACATAGCTCTCTGGTCGTCCATCCATTTTTTTTTCAGACCAGTAAGCTACAGATCTGCAGCTCATCAACTCCCAACATATAACAATAACATGTACAGGTTAGTAAAGGGATATGAATAATTTATCATAAACAATATTTTTCAATCCTTGGAAATGGAAAAAAAAACTCACCAGAATTTCATTACTGTCCTTGGATTTTTTAAACATTTTGTAAAATTCTACAGAGACAAGGTAAGCATCAGTCATGTCTTCACAGATATTTGCCATTGTGGCTGCTATTAAGACAAAGTCTTCAAACTCACAATCATACTGAAAAGAGAAAAGTTTTAAAGGTTCAGTTCATACTACAACTACTACTACAAGTGCTAAATAAATCACAATTTTACAATTTTTTTCTTTCTTGCTTTATATTTTTCATTTAGTCACATTTATTATAAATTTTATTTATTCACATGAATTAATTGATTGTTTAAGTACTGTTTATAAGTACTTGTTTAATTATGTTCAAGATCAAACATATTTTATGTTTTTCTTCCAAGAAACCTACTTTTAAACTTCCTTGTACATTTTTCAAAAATGGATCTAAAACATTTTGCTCAAAAAAAGATGTACTGATTATTCTATATACTTACTAATATGTACATTTTTTTTCAATTTGTCAACAATAAAAAAAGGTTAAAGTGAGCACCAACAAGTGCTCTTGCCACTGGAATTATTTTGTGAATGTGTTGTGAATCAAGTTAGCACACTTGTTTATTGTATTCTGTTGTAGTTTTTACATAAAATTTGAGTTGTATACACTTGATAATACAAGATATCTCAGATATTCAGCAATAGATTTGGAAAAATATAGGGTTGGGCTTATAACAATGCTGAAGATATGTGCAAAATTCAATGATTAAGGATCCTCGACACCCCGTGACTTCTTCTTTTTATGACAGTACGTCACAACATGGCGATTTCAACTCATTCAGAAACAGTTTATATCGCCAAAACTTGGTGACTATCTCTGTGGCGCACGGGTGTAGCGTCGGTCTACCAACCCGCAGGTCCCG
The DNA here is from genome assembly GCA_020458035.1 of Magallana ariakensis. Classification (NCBI taxonomy): domain Eukaryota; kingdom Metazoa; phylum Mollusca; class Bivalvia; order Ostreida; family Ostreidae; genus Magallana; species Magallana ariakensis. Next base: position 34,828,612 of record CM035818.1, on the reverse strand, counting down.
AGTTCGAATACTGCAGGGATTTTTATTTTTTATGAAGAGCAGTAAAATTTTTCTGAGGCAATATCAACATGTATACCCTTCCCCCTCCCCTCCACTCAATGGATTAATTTTTTAAAAATATAACTAAATTTTATGTACTAGTTCAGTACATGAACAGTACGTGTTTGATGTTATAGGCCAGAAAATTTTTGGATGAACATTTTTTCTCTCTATTAATTACTTGTTCACAAAGGTAACAAACGTTCACAAAGGTGAATGAATTATAATTGTGAAAAACGTGACCAAGACAATTGCAAACTCTAGACTTAGTTATCGTCGTTTGAAACTTATAACATTTCAAATGTAAAAAATTGAATAAGGGTTTTCATAATTTTTTAACATAATTTAAAAAAAAAAACAATACTAGTATCACATTTTATTCAAGACAATATATCCCTATATTGAGATCATACCAATTACTGGAAGATCATTCATTTCATCCCCTTTTTGTATTATAACAAAATGCTCTAGTTTACATTTTTAGCATTTCTAAAACATATGGATCCATTGAGTCAGACTATTATCTTATCCAAATTTAAAAACAGAAAACCTTTTTCTGAAAAATTAGAAGCTGTGGCAATTTATCGTATGTAAAACATGTATGTAAAACCTTCAATAATCTATGATAAAGAAAGATAACTCCTGCTGATTGAAGCAATTTTTGTGACAAACCTATACAACAAAGAGCTATTCTGAACTAAAAAGCAGCGCTTCATTATGTTTTGTACAGTAAAACATGCTTATAACAAAGTCTTAAGGATGGGCAATTTAACTTTGTTTAAAGCGTAATATGTTATATCCATCAACTTTACAACATGTAATAAAGTCACAGGGAATGAAATTCACTGCGCTTTTAGCATCAATTCATTATAAGCGTGTTCGCTATAACTGTGTTTTACTGTAATATGAATTGGCAATGTATATATAAACTATATATTATTTTCATATACAGTTAATATTGATAATTTTATGCTGTGGTGGTAAAATTTTGCTTTATCTTATCACTATGTTTAGTTTTCTTCATATCATGATTAGACAAATTATCAATTTTTGAAAAATCTAGCAGCGCTTCATCACTTCAACTTTGTTTCATTTGAATCTATTCATATTGACTTTGATGAAAATCAATATGAATTTTTTTAAAATAAATGGTAAAATTAATAGCAGAGGGATATTACACCTTAAATTTGCTAGGGTATTCTTTAATTCTTACCCACAAGATTTTGTACATTAAGATTTTAACACATTTCTTAAGATACACAATATATGTACACAATATATACACATTATAACACTCACACATCCACATACACACAGTTTGCAATGCAGTATCCCTAATGCAACAAGTTGCATGAGGGAATGATAATCTTTAATTACCTTATATTGTTCAAATTTGATCTGTCCTGATTCGAGAAGGTACATTTTAAGAAAAACATTCCCAACTGGTGAACCTTCTCTGACATATCGCAAGATCTGCACAGCATGTTTCAAGTCATTATATTTCTGTGTGCGTTGTTTCATTTGAAAATCATGAGAGTCTGGATTTGCACATATTATATCTGAAATTAACAAAATAAAAGAATTAGTAAACATTAAAACATTTTTATCTATGGGGTTTAATACATTGAATTCAAAATGATTAACACCAAGCCGAGTCATAATTAAGGAACAGATAAATGTATATTATTGACCTTGTTTTGTTGAAAGCTGTTAGATATTTTAATAAATTATGCCTGTCTGGTGAGATGTACAATATACATGTGTAATGTTTTTATTTTATGCTAAACTGCTTGTCATTAATGGATTAAATGTTGTCTTCATAGTTTCAAATATAGTAACAGGTCATTCTAAAGAAAATAAATAGCAGGGAATGAAATGTAGAAAATTCCACTAGTCTGTTTCTGAAATGCAAATCCATTCGCTCCGACATATTCGACAGTGTATGGGTAACGCTCTCTCTTTCGAATCCAAGGGTTATCGGTTCGATACCGTATTTAGGGAATTTGTTGGAGCGGATCAAAGATCTTATTTTAATCAGATTGACCGATCAGACCCAACCTAACACCAGAGTAAACCCCAACTAAACCCCGGGTTTACTTTTGGGGTTTACTTGGGGTTTACTCTGGGTTTACTTTTTGTAAATTTGGGTCCACTCGGGGTTTACTTTGGGTTTACTCCGGGTTTACTTTGGGTTTACTTGGAAATTGCTTTTGAGGTCAACTGTACACACTGAAGTGTGAAGCAGACCCATCTTTTATCTTATTATCCTACTGACTGTAAGTCCTGCCCCTTGTATATTCTGAATTCACAGTTAGCGTCTGCTTACAGGGGTAGACTTCTGTCTGGGGCCAAAATAAAAAGATTGTATGTTTGCCCAAACGCGACCGACCCGAAAAAAAAGCCGCCGACTCAAATTCTTTATTTGCCGTTTTTTGGAAGAATTTTTTTTTTCCGGATATTTTTCGTGTCCGCTCCGTCATTTATATGTTGTCATCTTTGTGTTTGAAAGTGACAGTGTTTAAGATTAAAAAAAAGCGTGTAGGAGACGCAGTAAATTGATATTCGATGTTCTCGGTTTTTATCTACTAATTTAACGAAAGTAAAGAAGTAAACATGTGTCGATGTGAATATGGCAGCCAGTTTTTTTACGCTGTCATCGTCTGTTATTCTTAAAGTAAACAAAAAAATAAAGCCCATTGTGTCGAATAGGCTTTATCGGTTCAACAGTAAAAAGACATGGAATGATGTGTTTGACGAGGTTGCCGATCCTGATGAGATCGGCATGCGGAAAACGAACGAAGTCGTGGTTTTGAGTGTTTCAATATCTTCATGCAAATTCGGAAAAAAAAAAAAAAGAATTTGCCTACCTACCTACCCACACCCAGTCATCATGGGTCGGGTTTGGACAAACTGAAATATTTTTAATTGTGGCCTGGGTTTACTCTCTGCGTTCACTCTGGGTTTACTTTGGGTTTACTCTGGGTTTACTTTGGGTCTACTCTAGTAAACCCGGAATAAACCCAGAAAGTAAACCCAGGGTTTAGTTGGGGTTTACTTTCTGTTAGGTTGGGTCTGATCGGTACTGTATGTATATCTCACCTAGTATCAATTTCCATACATAGTTACGATACATTGCTGGCATCGCAAATCGCAGGCAGAACTGCTTTAGTTTTTCCACACTGATTGGTTTCTCTTTTAGTAGTATTTCCAAAGACTTCCTTTCCTCCACTCCACCAATTCCAAACTTGTCATAATAGTAGGTTCTGAAGTTTCTCTCATCTGACATGATCATGGAGACGTCACAAGACTAACAGGAGGATCTGGAAATTTAACGTTGTAGAGAGTATGAAGCAAGTTATGGTAGATTTATATATTTATATATGTAGTGTCTTTTTGACTGTTTTCTTGTGAATTAAAGACAATAAATTCAATATGAACATACATGTAATATCCCGTTTCAATTTGTTAATTTACAATGTAATCATTTAGTTTGCAAAAATTAAAATTAAGAAGTTGACATGAAAACTATTAATTCTACACAATGAACTGTAAAAAAAAAAATAATCATACTGCAAACAAATGTAGGCCTACAGTAACGTTATGTCGTATAAATTTGGTTGTAGTAGTAACACTCTAAAGTTTATAGTAACACTCTAACTGTCTAAAGTTTATTGCACAGTATTTTAAATTTTCTTATACAAAAGTCATAACTCAATACTTACTGTTTCATTATTGAAGCGTGCAAATACCAAGGACAGTTGCTGCACATACTAAATCACATATAACCAAAATACAATACATAATGTATTCCTTTTTAGATTTTTTTTCCTGCTTTCTGAAGTCGGAAGTAGCAAATAGCTAACTAAAGGAGAAAACCAAATTTTGCCTTTCGGAACTCCTCGACACTTGCGTAACCAAAGTTTCCTCTAGCCGAAAGTCGAAGATGTACAGTCTTTCACAGCGTCCGAATTTAGCAGTCACAAGAAGAGTTGTGCGGAATTTTGCACGGCTTTTGAGTTCTGGAAACGAAGGTGAACAACCAGAGTTTATCCCGATTCCCGAGTATGCCATGCGACCAGATGAAACCATGGATGTGAGGAAAGCTAGGCTTCTCTACCAGAGTAGGAAAAGGGGCATGCTTGAAAACGGACTGTTGTTAAGTACCTTTGCTGCGAAATATTTGAATGGAATGACTGAACGTCAAGTTGAGCTGTATGACAATCTTATAAATAAACCCAGTAACGATTGGGAGATTTATTATTGGGCTACAGGAAATAAACCCACACCAGAGGAATATCAGAGTGAAATTATGGACTTGTTGAAGGAACACGCGAAAAATAAAGACAAGGATTGCAGAATTACACAGCCACCTTTGTATGGATAATGAACTAACATTATTAGACTCGTGATTTTTATGTAACTTGATTGTACATAATCTACTGTAAATAAGATTTGTGAACCGAAGAAACATTGCTTAATCACTTTTATATTTATTGTATTTTGTTGTCTTGTGATAAAAGAGAAAAACTATCAATTATTTATTTATTTTGCATATGGGATTGAATTGTCAGTCAATAATGTTATATCACCATTTTGAATTTACATCGGGATCAAGTTGAATTAGAACGGGGTAAAACTAGTACACAATATAGCAACAGTTTTCGCACTGACAGCATTTTGTCTTCAATAAATCCACAAGCATGTAGCTGACATTGTATATTTTTCTCATAATAAAAAATATACATTTTCTACCTAACAATACACAAAGTACAAATTGTACCTTGTGTATTATTAGGTATATGGTATATATATTTTGAAAAATATATATGGTCAGGTGTCTGCTTGTGAATATCTTTTTGTCTTGAAGCAATCTAATTAAAATTAGATGTTAGATCCGCTCGCTTACTCGCTACACTGTTTGTGTAGCGAGTAAGCGAGCGGATCTAACATCTAATTTTAATTAGATTGGTCTTGAAGTTGCTTAAATGCAGAGTATATAGTTAATCTAATGACCCATTCGTTATTTAAAAATATTACCCTTTCATGCCGGGTAGATCCAAGGGGGGGGGGGGTAAAGGCATATTTATGAGATACTGGGCGCAAGGAGGTTTAGGGTGAATCTTAAGCTCTGTTGGGGTCGGGGCTGTTCAAATATTCTCCGAGGATAAAAAAACGATACCGTCAGCATCAATACTGAGGGTTCCCGTAAACCTAACATACATGTATATGTATTATACTCATTTGCAATTTTAACTAAAGAAATTGTAGAAATAAATTTCATTTATAAAATGGTAAAAAAAAAAAATCTGTTGAATCAGGATTGTTTTGGATACAGCCCGCATTGGATATATTCTAAGTTATTATTGTGCGCATCAAATGAATTAAGTATTACGCACTGACACAATTTCAATTAATGCGCACAACAACGTTAAAAGATTTTTTTCTTGGTCTGTTTTTTATATATGATAAATTCTCTCATAAAATGGAGAAAAATTTAAAATTCATTTGGAAACAAACAGTTATATACATGCGAACTTTAAGACATATCAATATATGTCAGTGTTCTTCTACTGTTCAGGTTAATTTAAATAAGTTTATTTCGAGACCACAGATCAAGCGTTATTTGCTTGGTTGGAGCTAGTTGACTTATACATGTAATATCTGCATATACTTTACATAGTTTAAACCAAAAGATCAAATAAATAAATAATTATCTCCTTTATTACTAATGACCTCGCTCATTTTATTGATTGATTGATTTACATGTCTGTTTATTTTTGTTGTGTCTTTATATATACTACCTCGTGAGACAATTATCAATCCATCATGTACATGTAGGTTATTTATAAAGAATATTATCGAATCTTTACTGAAACCAAATGTTAAATGTTAAAATTGTTCAAACGATTTCTTTTTATTCATATACGATGTCACTATAAGCATTTACAGGGACGTTTTTGTAAAAAAGAACAAGTATATCACATGTACAACTACAAATATTTTATTGACACAAACACAATTCCAATAATTGGCAAAGGCCAATAAAAAGGCCATCTTCGCTAGCCAGGGGGAGATGAGAAAACGAATCGGAAACTTAAATTGGCTAGCGAAGATGTAAAAAGGCATAAACAGAAATATTGTTTTTATTACACATTAGTATGAAAGACATACATGTATCATTATATTTCACATTCACATGAGAGGAAAATAGTTCTGACAATTAAGCTTGTGCACTGTTTCTGTATGATCATCGACATAATGATGTACATTTATTGATAAATGAGAGAGTTATTTTCAACACTGTTGAAGCGGATTTACTATTAAAACAGAACTTCATAGCCATAAGGATATCTGACATTTTTGAAAAATTATTTCTGGTATGAAAACATGTATATAAATTTCTTTCAAAAACTGCCCTCAAATGAATATATTTAGAACAGCTGAATAAAAAATGAAATTCATTTCCAGTGTTATAGTTACAAAGTCTTTCATGCTTTGGAATAGACAAGTGTCTACCTTTTTCTAAGGCAAGATTATGTGAACTTAATTTTAAACAACTAAAAACTTATCTCTCTACTTTCCTTTTAAATACATCAACATATAAGAACACCGTTGAAAATTACCAAAAAACAATAAAATTTAAAAGCTTTGTTGAAATAAAAATTATTTAAAAATAAATGTAGTCTTGGGCTTATGTGTTAAAATAAATCAACGAATCTTATAGAAATTTTTTTTTATAAATATATTTATAAACATATCGTTTATGAACGATAATTAATTAAATCAAGAATATATGTAGACGTAGTGTATTCTTTGGGATAACCATGAACGACAACTCTCGTTTCGAGTGGTATCTAGTTTTACCCAAATCCAAAATGGGAGACCTGATTGGCGCAAAATTTGACATTATTGGCTAACTATGTGTTTTACTTTTTTCACAGCAGGAAATGTCGGTGCGATTTAATAAACGTTATGTAATATATTCAGTTTACACAATAGTTGAAAATCATACCGATGCTTTATGTACAAACGATCTTTTTATGAGGAATTCGCAACATTACGTGATTAATGGCGAGCTATAGGTTCTCACACGATGTTTGATAGTATATTATACAAATAGTTATTGGAATAATGTCTGCTGCGAGTGATGGAGACGATAATGAATCGAATATGGTATCTGAGACTGACCCATCCCTACAGATACGGAGTATAACAGATACGATTCAAACGTCACCAGGTAGGAATAGGGTGTCCATTCATAATGACCTAGCATCACCATCTACTTCATTAAATCAGCAGACTTTGGCTGGATTCTTTACTGGAAGACGTCGAGGTGCTGGAGGTAGTGATGTCTCGCACCGTACCCCGCTACATTTGGGACCAGCCCCACCTCTACCTGTGTTCAATATCTCAGAAAACCCAGGTCCTTCAATTATAGTGGTAATGTATATGCTATAGTTCATATCTCTTCTAACACCATATTTAAACAATTTAATGTATTTGATTTAAGGAAATTATTTCTAAATGACTTTTCCTCCCACAACCATTCTTTTTTTCTAGAATCTGGATAGAGGAGATGGGGACAACTCTGAGAACAGGGGTGATAGGTCACCTGAAGTGATTTCCAGTGAAGGGGAAGATTCAAGATCATCAAACCAAGAAGTGGTATGGAATGAAAATAACAATTTCCAATTTCATAATCCAGATGTTAAAGTAAAACCATAGATTTACCTAGTAATAAAACCCCATCTTCCCAAGTTAAAAGTTTCTAATCTGCTCCTCTCTTAGCAAGTGTCAGAAACCTTTGACTTAGGAAGATGATAAAATCCATTATGAATTTTTGAAAATTTTCAGGAAATTGTTTCTGACCCTGAAGAAGAAAACTCCAACCCACCTGAAGCTGCTCCTCTGGCAGTGGAAAATGCAGAGGTTCCTGGGCAAGAAGCTATACCTCAATTACCTGTGTCTGATGTTCAGAGTAGTGCTCAAGCATCCTCCCAGGGTCCACAGCTTGAAACAACTGCAGCCTCCAATGTACAGTTAATTCAGGCTTCAACCAGTTCCCCTTCAGACTTCAGAACTCCAAAGCGCCGACGAGTGATGTCTACTCCGGACAAGCCTAAAGGAGCAAGTGATCATCAAGAAAATGACGATGATGATGGAAATGTGAGATAATCCATTAAGCTTTTTATTTTATTTTTTTCAGAAGGGAACAATATGAAAGAAAATTCTTCAGGCTTTACGTGTGGTTTTTATAATTTGACCATTAAATGTAGTTTTAACTGATTTTGCTAATAAAGAGATACATTTTCTGACAAATTTACTCAGTACAAATTTGAATATTTGTAGAGTTGCCCCATTTGCTTTGAGGAATGGTCCACCTCTGGATCTCACAGACTTGCGTCTTTAAGATGTGGCCACTTATTTGGACAAAGGTTAGCATGTTTTTCATAACTGAAGAAAATCGAATGATTTATGAAGTACATGTAATAAATTGATACATCAATTATTGTAGCTTCATATTGTGTATACAAAAGGTATTCTGCACATCAAAAACTTGGTATCAGTTTATATACTGTAAATTCCTAATTAAACGCGAGGAATTAATATCCGCGTAAAATCGCGAGAAGCCCGTCTCACAAATTTTAAAATCTCGCTTTTAAATTTCAGACATATGTAAACTACATGAAACTATGATAAAATTTCGGCATTCGCGATTTTATGTTCTCGCGATTTGATGGAAAACCGTTGAATCGCGGAATTAAGTACTCGCGTAAAATAAGGAATCTACAGTAGTACATGTATTCAATATGAACTTTAAATTTATTTTCAGTTGCATTGAAAAATGGTTGAAGGGTCAGGGTGGTAAATGTCCCCAATGTAACTGTAAAGCCAAGAGACAAGACATCAGAGTTCTCTATGCCAAATCACTGAAGGTGAGCAGTGTGTTTAAATGGTCACTGTCGTTTATATTCTAAATGTTTTTGAATAGAATAGAAAGAAGTCGGGATGTGTGGGATTGGATTACATGTATAAAATAGTGAAATATTTTTTGAAACTCAATGACAAATGTGCAGTTATTTCAAAATCATATTTTCTCCTATATTTGAATGCAAAGAATTTTACAATTTTAAAATACAAATGTTTTGACAGGCTGTTGACACTACAGAGCGAGACAGGGCATTACAAGAGTTGGAGAAAGAGAGAGAAGTTCGTAGAAAGGTGGAAATGGAAGCCGCACAGTGTCGTCTACAGTACCAGCTAGCCATAGAGGAGTGTAACAGACTGAAGACAGAGTTAGACAAAGTCAAACGGCAGCTACAAACTAACAGGTAATTAGTTAAATTGGAAAATTAAAATTGTGCGACAAGATTCAAATTTTAATACCAGTCATTATCATGAAAAGTGTTTTAATGGTATTTTTGACATTGTCAAAAAAATCTCTTTCTGGTGTTTTATATGAAGCAAAAAAAAATTTTTTGTTATGCTGTTATTTCATCAAAGTATGAAGTTAACCTAAGATAAATGATTCGTAGGCTTTTGGGGGTAAGGGGGTTTTGACTTTGATTGCAAGAATTATATGTCCCTAAATTGATATTTCCTCTAACTGATGAGGAATTAAATGCTACATATACATGTATTGAATTTATAGCCTTATTTTAGAATTTAATGCAATGTATGCATTTATGATTGCCATACAAATTAAACTTGGTAGATCTGATGCTAGCTCTGGTTCAGCGGCATCCCAATCACAAGTCCGAGATGTTAATGGTCACTTTGTATTGGACAAAACAATCAAGATCTGGGAGGTAAGACTTTCAAGAAAGTAAGAAACCAATCTATTTCTTTAACTTTTAATATAAGCAGGTCTTTCTTATTAATAGTTACAGTGATAGTTAGCATTAACAACATTGTTTTCCATCTGTTGCTGATGGTTTACATGAGCAGCCATTCTCCTTAAAGTAATACAATGTAACAGCAGTATATCATACCAAAAACCATGGTTCATAATAACTATATATGTCACAGTTGATGGTTTTATTATATCATCTCTGCAGGCTGGAAACTGTCGGGTGATGTCCTACTCCCCCTCCCTGGCCACTCTGGTTGTCTCCCAGCCCTCATCAAGTCCTCTATTTCCAGGATTTGGTTTCAAAAAGGCAAGTTTTTAATAGATGCATTGCATGTCAAAATTTTAAGTGTTTTTAGCTCACCTGAGCTGAAAGCTCAAGTGAGCTATTCTGATCACTTTTTGTCCGTCGTCCGTCTGTCCGTCCGTCCGTCCGTCTGTCCGTCTGTCTGTCTGTCCGTCTGTCCGTCTGTAAACTTTTAACATTTTGAACTTCTTCTCTAAAACCGCTCGGCCAATTTCAACCAAATTTGGCACAAAGCATTCTTATGAGAAGGTTAATATAAATTGCAAAAATGAAAGACCGATCTTTATTCAAAGCGGAGAAAATCTCGAAACTGTAGAAAAAGGGGGGTGCATTTTTAAAAATCTTCTTCTCAAGAACTACCGAGTCAAATTCAATGTAATTTAGCATAAATAATCCTTATGGAAAGGAAAATATAAATTGCAAAAATTATGGGCTAATTCTGTTTCAAATCTGAGTTATTACGAAAATAATAATAAAGGAAAGGCGTGTTTCAATCAGTTTATAGCTTCGGGTTCGGTATTCCATGAGCATGATGAGTCGTGGTAAAATGGGTAGGCAAACGCGGGCCGGGGCAAAACAAAAGATTGGCAGTTATTAATATGCCAATCTCATTAAAATTTTGAGGATATGTTACGGACCAGTATATTTGTATTCGCTGTAAATATTGCTGCAAAACAATGCGTATTTTGGAATTGACGATTGCCGATCTGCCCCGGCTTTTATTTTGCCCCGGCCCGGGTTTGCCCACCCATTTTACCAAGACTCGTGTTTAAGATAAACGGGTCGATCTGACAATGCAATGTTGTGCAACAGTTCGCGTACGAAGGGGATCTTTGAAACATGTAAAATACATTGGTGCCGATTTTGTGAAGTAAATTGAGGTGAAATATTTCAATGCGTTGACAGTTTTCACATATGACGGTGGTGTTAGCTTGTTTTGATTTTCGTTCGTTTTCATTATCTATGCTTTGTAACCTGGGAACTATCGCCTGTATTTTGTAAATTTTTACGTATCAAATCAAACAGAGACTTCGGTAAATCAGCCAGTTAACTGTTTACCTGCGCAAATTAAGCAAAATCTGATGTATTAAAAGAGTACTAAAATACTATTCATTCTATCGGTAATTCGGTATGATCTTTTGCGTAATATTAGATTAATGCAATGTGTTTTGTTGAGATGCTTAGCATTTTCTCGAGTTTATTCATAAATTTAAATAGAGTTATATATCGCTGACGGAAATATGTAGGTATATACATGTATATGATTCATTTTGAAAAATAAATTGTGCACTTTATTTGTTATAGTGCATGTTTCTTATGTTTAATTGTTTACAATTTCTATTTACTAACTATATTTGAGTGTTAAGCTTCGAATTATAAGCAAGATACAGAGATTTTCTCACAATTCTATGTACACAGATCTGAGGCCATTCTTTTTTTCCCACTTTAAATGCTGAATAGGAAATACCAAGTTAAAAATCTTAAGCTGAATGTAATAATTTTTAACTCATGTGAACAAAATATGACTCAAACCTAGCAGAATTGTGAGCTCTGTATCTTGCTTATAATTCTACGATTGACGCTGAAATTTTGGTTGATCATTAGAAATGTCTTGCTAAATGTTAAATACTTGTACAAAAAAATTAACGGATGATATGCTGTATATAAATACTCTCTGGGGCCCCCTCTTTATACAATGAATAATGTGAAATCTACATCAATTTTGATAGTTTTTCAGACATGAGTAAATAAAAACGACACTGTTAAACAATTTCCATAGTTCTGACACATTTCTTTTGCGGGGATAAAGGAATTATTGCTATTCCTAAGAAAATATTACAGCGGAAAATTATCCTGGTCTGTAGCCATTTTTATTTTTGAATAAAGATGAAAATAATGGGTGTGCCTTAGTAAAATAGAGTGATGTGCCTGTCAATACTGTAACATTGATTTTTATAGTTCTTTAACATGTCACGTGACAACAATTTTCATTCCAGTGTATTCATCACTCAAATGTGAGCAAAGTTATAAAAGTCACACGAGTTTACGCCAGGTAAACAACAGTCATTTAATTATAATGGAGAAGACAAATTAAACTTTTGAATGTTTTTAATTTGAGGAATTGAGCGGATTGGAGTACAATTTTCTTCTTCACATCTATAGGATATTTAATAAAATGCAATAACTATTATATGATATTTTTAAAAAAATACAATAACTAGTATGTAGTTGAGGAAGAAAATGTACCTATATGTTCTCATATATTTTGATCACTTTATAAAGTGGGGGAAGGGGGTGGGGGCAGAACGAAAATATAGGGAATTGGAAGTTAACAGTGTACCCCTACCAAATGTTAGTTTTGTATCTTGCGTAGGATTTTCTTATTCTGGGTAAAAATAGTATTCCATAAAGATACAATGTCAAAGATTACGTGTATGCAAAAATAAGTGTAAAATTCGAATACTTTACAATATTTATTTTTTGTTATTCTACTGAGGGGCCATATGGCACAATATCTTTTGAACGCCCATTGTTGCTCAGGTGAGCGATGTGGCCCCATGGGCCTCTTGTTATCTTTATAACACAATGGCTTAATAATTTGTTTATCTTTTTTTTATATATAATTATATCACTCTTCAAGTAATTATTTCTTTATCCAACTATCTTTAAGTGTTATAAATAATCATGTGTCTTATTCTTGCAAAAAGTATGGAGTGTTTTTTACCACTAGGAAATCTAAAACTTTGTTGTTAATATAGATTCCTTATTTTATGCGAGTACTTAATTCCGCAATTCAACAGTTTTCCTTCAAACCTTGAGAATATAAAATCGCGAATGTCAAATTTTTATTACCGTAAGTTTCATGTAATTAACATCTGTTCGAAAAATAAAAGTGAGATTTTAAAATTCGCAAAATTTGCTTCTCACAATTTTACGCTGATATTATTTCCTTACGTTTAATTTGGAATCTACAGTATTTTATTTCTTTGTCAGTGATGTGTACATTTTATTCCAAACAGATTAGTTGTATGGATTTCAAAACCTCCCAGTACTTAACTGTTCATAGTAAAGCTATCCGAGACTGCTGCTTCCACCCTTTCGTGGATGACGGAATTCTCCTGAGCTGTGGATTGGATAAAACGGCCAAGATGACAAGTGTCATCAGCAATACTGTTGTACAGACGTAAGATTATTAATGAGGAAAAGTAATAAAGATAAAAACATAACGCATGGGTTTTACTTCTAAACACTGTATTGAAACTTTGAAAATTTCATTTAAAGGTCATTCATTAAATGGCGCATGGTAAATCATTTGTGAAATATTTCCAACATTCATTTGTATTTCAAACATTCATGGGTCCCTCTTGGTCATTATAATTTTATCGTCACAAACCATTGCTTGTAAAAATAAACACATAATGCATAAATATATTGAGGCCTCAATCATAAACTTTGCCCTTGCAATCCACTTTGCATTATTATTTCTAGAAATAAAGTACTGGTAGTTGCTTTTAAAAGTTGGTTTATTACAGATATTACCAATACTTTACTTTTAAACGTTCAAAATTCATCAGCCATTAACGTGCACGATCAGCTAGTACATGTACTGAACATTGTCAGTAACGATGGTCAGGTGCAGCATAACTGATTAGAAAATTAAAACTGTAATGATGTTGGAGAAGAGGACATTAGATAAACCTTTTTGTTTTTACAGATACAATCTCTCCAATCCTGTCTGGAGTTGCGTGTGGAACACAGATGACAGGAATTTTTTCTTTGCTGGACAAGCCAATGGGAATGTAATGGAGTTTGACATTCGGAACACCTCCGAGCATGTCCAGGAATTGAATACTGAGGGAATACGGTCACCGGTGGTATCACTACAGTACATTCCAAAAGACATACAATCTGGCTTTAGGTAATACATAGCTCTATGAACTTCCAAGTTTATAGGGGTGATAAATAATAGTAGCTGAATTGCACGGTTATTATTAAAAACGATATTAATGTTTTTATTGATTTTGTTTGCGCATCGAACATCCTTTTTACTCTTGTGTGTTAAAAGCCTTTCTACAGAAAAAAAAAAATTCAAAAGAAACAATATTTCCATACTAGTAATGAACTTGTTTGAAACTTAAAAGTAGTTTGTTTTAATACAAAAACATTTTTGTGTGTTTTTAGGCCAGAAGGTTTAGTTGTGGGTCAATTGAATAAAATCAGTTTCTATGAGAAGAAACCAGACAACCAGTATAGACTGCACATGCTGCCATTAGAAGGTAAAAATGACAGAAAGATATTAAGGATTTTGACAACATTTCTGTGCAGTCTCTCTAAAAGTCAGTCTTATTTTTGGACCAGGATGTAATCTAATAACCATTAATGATCCTATATTCTACTTGTACATGTATTTGTCTATAGTAAATGTACATTGCACCATTAATGATTTATTTTACAAGTGCATTTTATATATCATAATTATACTACGTATTGATCACTACATGTACCTCATCATGTTGTTCTTTAGGTAATTTGACCAGTTTATGCTTTGAGAGCCACACCAGACACCTGTTAGCTAGCTTCAGACCCACATCTAAACATCCCACCAGTAGACACCAGGTAAAAGTAGTCAATAGCTATATTCAATAAATAGTATACAATCGTGTAAATGCGATTCAATTCTGTCATTAAAGGGAAGGAATTTGAAAATGAATGCAGACTTAATTGTTTTGTTGTTCATTAAAAAGGTTTTAACATTAACTGTTTAAAAGATTTTTTTTAAGAATGTAAATGTTTCTTTTAGATTATATTTTTATAATGGCCAAATATCAACAGATTATTATCAATGACATTTTTAATTATTTCACATACATGTATTAAACAATACTATAGATTACAATTTTTTAAAATGACAATACCAGTACATGTATTAGACTGAGTGTTTGTCTTTTTTGTAATGACCATGACTTTTTTGTAGCTGTGTGAGATGACCTGTGTGAACCTGAGTGTTGACCCCGCTGTCATTGACAACGGATGTAGCTGTCACGTGGTTCACACCTTTCACGGCAGTCAGACACAAACAGTGCTGGCCAGAGCTCTTCTGATGACACATCCAGCCGAAGACAGTAGGATGCTGGTGTGCGCTGGGGAGGAAACTTCATCAGGGGTTAGTTAGTTTTAGCATTGGTTAATAGTGTATAACACTTCAAAATATATTTCAAATCAAAGTTAGAATAAGTATTGGTCCATAGGTTATATATCTTTCAAAAATATGTCAGATTATAGTTAGAATAAGTATAAATTCATAGGGTACAACTCTTCAAAATATATATCAGATAAGAAATAATCTGAAGTTTTTAATCATAGTATAGATTATATACTGATTCTCAGATATTATAACTCCTCAAAATTAGTCAGTTTATGGATTTGAAAAAGACGCAGTGATGTGACATTTTGAACCTGTTTCCAATTTTTAATTTATTGTCTTTCGAAATTTTTGAAATTTTTCAATTTCTATTGCTGTCATTATTAAAAGGTCACTGTATTTTATCAAAAATTTTTAAAATATTATTTGATATTTTCCTTTTGATCAATTTCAGGTCCACATTTGGGACACATCTTCCAGTCAGCTAGTCCAGCGTCTGCCAGCAGGAGGGGTGGTGGTGGACACATGTACCCTGAGGCTCAACCAACAAACCTACCTCGCTGCCCTCACCGAGAAAAACCTCAAAGTCTACCGCTGGTGCTGAGGAATATCTGGTACCTTAATATTGTGGCTACTGAAAAAACCTCAAAATCAGTTGCTGGTGCTGAGTAATATCTAGCACTTGTGTCTCATGATTGCTGAGAAAAACTTCAAAATCTACTGCTGATGCTGAGAAATATTTTGTACTGTTACTTAGTGATTATGGAGAAAAACCTCAGAATCTACTGCTGGTGCTGAAGAATATCTGGTACTCTAATCTTGTGGCTACTGAAAAAAACCCTCAAATTCCACCACTGGTGCTGAGCTACCGTTACATTTTCGTTGTGTTCAGACTGGGCTAGCCAGATCTAGAGCTTCTTTCTTGCTGTTTGGGACTACATGTATAAACTGTGAAATTACAGAGAAGTTTGACATGATAATGGTCCCGTGGTGTTCATAACTGACAAAGTCTTTCAGGAAAACTGGTGTTGACAGTGCAGTGTGTTGCATGTTGCATGTGAAGTTGATACATTTTATTTTGATGTTGAAAATGGCAAAGAGTGCATCTGTATGTATACCGGTAAATAAAATATGATTTTGTACATTCTGTGTTTGAATGTATTCTTTTTAAAACAAAGTTTCATGCATATAAAGATACAAATATACTTATAGTGGAAACTGCATTGAGAGAGCTTGTATTCGTTGATATTTAAAAAAAACATCAATTTTGAGAATTGACGAAACAAGATACTTGGAGTCAGCAAGGGAAACAAAGTGCATTAACAGATATTTATACTGGTATCACAGTCCATGTTTTATTTATTAAGAACAGAAAGTCAGGATGATGATATGTACATATGGTATATACAAGAGTAGCCGCCCTTTCCCGTGAATTTTATTGCACATAATTCTGTCATATTAGCAAGTGGTCACATTCCAGCAAGCTATTTGCCTGTAATTTAAAAGAAAAATGTTGCACAATTAAACAATATGACGATGTCAACTTAAAAATTTTAAAGGTTTATCATTTTATAAATTTGCGCATTGAAGTGATATTTTAAATACTCACCAAATCCACCGAACTTGATGTTGAGATAGTTCGGCATGTGGTCGTCCTCGTCTCTCTTGTGGTGAGTCCTTGAGTTCAGGAAATCTGAGACTACTTCCTCAACCGTTTTGATGGACAGTTTCTGTAAAAATAAAATAAAATACGGTCATTTTCATCAGATAGAATTCATAATAATAAGACTATCTTGGAGATGGGATCCGAATATTCCAGCTAAACCTTTGTTTTCTAAAACGATGCAGAGACTCCTGATTTTTTTTATTCTTCAGTATAAAAAATTTCCGGACCGACCCATGGTAACATAAAACCCCCTTTTTGCACTCTTTTACATGTATACATGTAATTTGAAATTTAAGGGCCGACCCTCTGTACATAAACCCCCTCCCCCTTATATACTCTTCCACCCTTATTAAAGTACTTACTCCAGTGCCGTTTGATTTGTCTATGACCATCCTCATGATACCGCCCAGAATCTGGCCCTCATTCTCCTTAATCAGCTGTAAGGCCTCTTCGTAAAACCTGCACAAACAATATGTAACGTGAATCTTGCAAGATGCTTTAACAATGTGATGAAATCAAGATTTAGAAGCATTGCTATTTGGTGGACTTACTTGGGGCTGTTCTTCCAGTTGATGTTGTTTTCCAGCTCGGTCAATAGTTGTTTTTCTAGCGTGGATTTAACGGTGTTCTCCACTGAAACAAGATACATGTATTTAGTGTTTATATGTACTATTTAAAATACTAGTCTCATTTTCATCTGAACACATCATGGTGGGGGTTCTTTCTCCCAAATCAACAGTCGCTTGTTTCATGCAGTAAAGCGCATTTACTATATTAAACATATAGTAAATTAGCGTAATGTATGAACCAAGCGCCTGTGCCTAAAACCCAAGAATTTTCTAAAGACGGTTGTCCTAAATGATAGTTTTCCTGATGTGCAGTTTATTATAATATTTACCTCTAGCATAGCATATATATTTCTTTAACGCTAAATATATTTACCGTAATTGTATTTTTAAATATTTTTGGAACTGTCTGTTATTTATGGAACTGAAAGATAGCCATACGAGTTAGCGTTAGATGCCAACTAATCAACAATCTGATTACAGATGTGTATTTTATTCAGATTGACTATAATCAATTCGGCATGTATATATTGATGTCGAAACAACCCCGCAATGAAGTTAAACAACAGAAACTATTGAATTTTTTGTAACACTTACAAATGGATAAGAATGAAGCTTTTTTGCCAGGAATGGCCAGTGATTGTACTTGTAGAGCTGTCGTCACAAGACAGATGATAAGGAAAGTGGTCTTCATGTTGTAGTTGCACGAAATAGCAGTAAGACTCTAAAAATATCATAAAATAAAATCGTCAGTACTAAGTACTATTCATTTCAGACAAATTTTTCTTGCGAAATATATAATAGCAATTTTTACAATATTTTACATCTTTTACAGCAAATTCCTTTTAAAAATGCATGTAACTCTATCAATAAAAATCTGGATTTTGACGTATGAAATAAAAGGATTGTGCACTGTATAAGTTCTTATCTTTAGTGTCGTTTCCTATTGACAAATAACGTACATGTAGCGAACAGCAAATTAATGGAAAGTGACTTGATCCATGTAAACCGTTTACGATATCAATGGTGTGAAAAATCAAAGAACATGAATTTCTTTTTGTGCTTCACTTTGGTTCATTTTGATAATGATGTACGTGTAATTACGAGTTTAACGTACAATCCTTAATTTTTTCCACAAAAACGTCACCTATGACAAATCACCATATATTCGCGCCATGGTTATGTCCACGTTTCAGGATATCGCGTAAAATATTTCGTTTTAAGAGTGAGCTCAATATTTGATGAAACTTCAAAGTATGTCACGAAAAGACAATTCAAAGCAGAATGTTTATTAGTAATGGATGAATTGTTTATATCGGCTACAAGATTTGTTTTATTTAAGAGTTCAGAGTTCGCGGTTATTTCATTAGATATATAATTGATACGCAGGTTGTGAGTTCGAACCAAGAAGGGCTATATATTTTATATCCCTTCAAAAACTATGCCTCGTATCACTTCATTGTTCATTTGTTTAAAATCTGTATTTTTTTTATATACATGCATAGCTACATTTTACTTATTTCAAAAATGATACAAAGGTTGATTTTATAATTACAACTTTTTAAAGAGAATTATTTATAGAATGTTATACACTTTTACTAAAAAAGGAAAAAAAGGCATTATAACATAGCAAATCAAACGCACAGAATTGCGCTGTGGCATGACACGATAGAGGTAACACACGTATTAATTACCAAAAATCTACAAATGTATTGACAGAATAAAATAACTAGAAATTGATAGAATAAAATAAGATAAAATTGATAGAAAAGGAAAATAGTGCATATGTAACATGGTAACCTTTCAAGTATATAAGTCAGTTACCTGGTTATACAAGTGTTAAGATATAGATATCTGTTTTCTATGCCATTATTAAATACATGTATTGACCAATATACTTTATATTGATGTCATGTTGTAAATTTTGAATTTACTGGGTGGGTGTAAATACAAAATTAACAAACATGACAACTGTCATGTTGTAAATTTTATATTTACACCCACCCAGTAAATTCAAAATTTACACCATGACATATATTGAACCGAAAGGCAAATTAAATGTGTCATATATAAAAACCAGGAGAAATACACACATAAATAGAAGATGCATACTGATTTTTAACGTAAAATTCTAGACTTTTATTGACTGTTATGCCCCAAGATCAAAATTGACAATTTTGTTATGGTTATATTTATTTACCAGATTTAAATAACTGTCCAAAAAAGTTACCTTGGAATTGTGGACTGGTGTTTAATCCTGTAATATATACCTTAAATGTCACTCTTCTTCTATGACTGGGAAACTTTCGGCAATATTCTATATAAAGACAAAAGATAACCCCCGATGACGCACACTCTGATACGATTATGAGACCAGTTATGAAATTAGAAATGTACGCACTCGCTCTAAAATAAGATATTAGAAAAGGTTGTTTTTTTTTATCATGCCGAAAACAGTTGCCTGATATGTAAAATGGGTTTAGCGGTTTCTTGATGTCAATGAGCAATTAAGATGTGTTGATAAATTCCAGTTTATAAATATTTTTTTTCTTTAGAACAATATATCGTCCGATGCAAGGTGCTAAACATTCTTCAAGTTGGGATAATTTTAGTTTCAACTTATTTATAAACCAAATAAGTATAGTGACCGAATATGAATCATAACTGAACTTTTCGCGTTTACAAGTTCTGCATCTTCCCAAGTCAATGGTTTCTGATCCGCCCCGCTATCAGAAACCCTTGACTTTGGAAGATGCAAGTTCTGAAGGACCAAAGTGAATGACCAAATGATATATTTACATGTAGATATGCAGAATAATTTATTTGTATATTATATAACATCATAGATCTATTGATAGTAGTATAGATATTAAAATATATGTGCATTTAGCCAGAGTCTTCAAATTGCTTCTCTGACCTTGACGTGTTTTATGTACATATATTTATATACACTGTACATGTACAGCTGCCGTTGACTTATCGTTGGATGAACTACTGACCCGCGTTGGTGAGAAATAAAGGGGTCATGACGTCATTCAAATACATGCGACCCAGAAAGTCCATGAAAAGTACAAAGATTATTCTATATAATGTCAGATACATGGTATACCACATAAATTGAATAGACTCAAGTGATTGTCATACGTACGTACACAATGTACTTTATGTGTATAAATCACAGGCAAAGGACCATTTAACCTGATATACCATGTACACATGTACATGACGATGTGCATGTATGATGTATATACTAAAGTTATAGAATATTTTGTAAAAATAAACTTGTCTTGTACAGTTACAAAATACTTTGTTTCGTGGATATTCAATCCTCATGTATAGTGTACATATTATATATAATATGTACACTATACTCGGTTCAATAATGCATGCATAGTACGGCCATGACCATACATTGGTCGTGTGTCGAGTTATTTATTTATTTATTTTATTTTATATTTCATTTCATTTCATTTTATTTCATTTAATTTTTTTGCGAGAAGAAACGATAGGTCCAAGCAGGGACGTATATACTAAGTATATACGTCCCTGGTCCAAGAGCTAAATCCGGAGAAAATCAGTTCATACTCCAGCATTTACGAAGCAGAGGTCATTTCCTAATGCAGTTCACCGATGTAAACATAATTAAATAGCGGAAGGATATTGCGGTGTTTTCACGACATCTAGCAACGTTTTCACGAGACAGCTTTATCATGCAAGGATATGTAACCTTGGCTTTACTTACTGTCTTATTAAGTTTTGTCCATACATCGTCATTGCCAAGTATTCGAGGTAACTTCTGTTGACACAAAGAGGTATATAGAATTTGAAAGTAGCTAGAAGTATGCAATTTGTTATCCGAGAATTTATATTTTTAGCATGTTGATATATACACCACTAAGCTGTAAATTGGAAACTCAAACCTACTTATAATTATTATTGATATATCCATTGGTCATGGCATATTTAAGGTCACTTGTTTCCGTAATAAAACGTTGACCATTTACTAATATCGATCACATGTAGATTCCGACACCCTCCTGGATATTGGGGTCATTTTAGCTTTCGAGCAATAGCAGTGGAAACAGGTGGGTTAACTGGTGTGCGACTGTCATGCAGCAATAACAAAATGTATAGGGTCTGTGGTTAGAACACTGACACAAGAGGTCCTGGGTTGGAGTCCTGGTGGAGCTGACTTGACTTTTCACATCCTGTTTTACTACCAAACTTCTGTATGGTATATTATTAAAAAAAAAACTATGCATGGCCTGGTTGCCTTAATTTTCTCCTGCCAGCGTCAATAGCTTCCAAACATTGGCATTGCCGTAAAACATAATTCTGCAGAATCATAAAAAATAATGCAGGGAGCTATATGTCTGGACCGCGGGCTTGAGATGATGCATTGCTTGTCAAATTGAAAATCCGTTTTTACACTACAATGTACTAAATACTGGTTACTAGTATCTTCATATTGAAACGATCGGGAAAGGGATAGCTTTTTATCCTTTTGTCCAAGCCTATTATGGAGGATAAAAAGCATACATATACTATGTATGCCACTTGTAACGCTATTTTGACGGCGCGCGGCATGGAAGGGCCAGATGAAAAAATAAATAAATATTATTTGTTCAGACGAATTAGGATTTGTTCGGACGATTTAGATATTTGTTCGGACGAATTAGGATGTGTTCGGACGAATGAGTTATTTGTTTGGACGAATAAGGATTTATTCGGACGAATTAGAATTTGTTCGGACACGTGATAAACTGACAATGAAAATTTCAAACCGGGTTGTTTACAGTCTGGACTGGAATATAAAAAAATAATTAGAAATTATATTCAATACTTTTGAATGCGTTTGAATTAAAATGTATAATTTGTAGAAAATTTATGATTAATGCAGCTTAAAACACAAACATTTTTTTTCTTTAAAAAAAAATATTTATTGAATACGACATATATAGCTTTAAAATACGAATGTCTCTGGCACATTGTGTTAAAACCGAAATGAATCAATCTTCAGTTGGATGTATTGAGTATATTGGCTGTGATTTTCTGCTTGTGTATATTCTTTGTCTTTTTTCCATTTTCTTGTAATGAATTTGATTATTTTTGTGAAGTATTTGCAGTTATTGTTAACCATCATTGTAAGTTTTGCAAAATTTAATATGAAGGAATGGATTTCTGAACTTTTTAAAATTCGTTCACATGTGTCGAAAATCCATTGATCTGACCAATAGCCGCCCGAGAAAATTTTTATATTACATTGTATATTTTTTTTATCATAATTTCTAATACTTAATACTGCAGTAATTATGCACAAAATTATAAGTTTATATGTTTTGGTTTTGGTTTTTTGGTTTTTTTAAAAAATTATTTTTATTTATTTATTTATTTATTTAGGATTTTATTTTTTATTTATTTTTTGTTGGGGGGGGGGGGGGGGGTTAAATTGAGTATTTAAGACTAAAAACTATATTCATTATACAAGAGCTATTTCGGTTTTATTTTCTGGCAGTATTTGATCACAGACCACAGAATGTAGATGAACAACCTAACGGATGTAACTGTGTGGGCTACACGTGTGGATGTTGTCAGCATATAGAGGTGGAAGAGATAGGTCTGAACGACACTGGTAAGAGCTACTCTACTGCTGGTCAGAGCAATAGGCTACGTCATATTCTGTATCGTTATTTCTTTCAAGAAAAAAAAACTATGCTGATTTCTTAAACTTAACACATTTCCTTAGTTACGGAGGTCTTTGAAATGGTAAATATCATAAAAATTGCTTAAGACTTAGAGAGTTCATTATTTGTAATATATAAAATAAAATAAAAAAAATTAAATATAGAAAAAATCAAAAATAGATATTTACAAGTAACGGTTAGAAAAATTATCTTATATTAATTTCTGAGTTTTGGTGATTTTTTTTACCAGTTCTAACGATATATATATATATATATATATA
Source organism: Magallana ariakensis (assembly GCA_020458035.1). Classification (NCBI taxonomy): domain Eukaryota; kingdom Metazoa; phylum Mollusca; class Bivalvia; order Ostreida; family Ostreidae; genus Magallana; species Magallana ariakensis. The sequence continues at coordinate 34,805,076 of CM035818.1, read as the reverse complement.
TATATATATTTTGTTGACAGTGTGTATCAATGTGACCTACCTGGACCAGGATTACGGACTGGAGGTCACGCTCAGCGTGGATGGACACGTCTACATCAACGCCTCTATCTCAGGTAAAAATTCTTCATCCAACCAATATTCAAATTAATGTCTTTCTAATATGAATGCTTTGGGGCTATTTTTTTTTTTTAATTTACAAAGATGATCAAGCCGTGTTAATGGAATTAATCTTTTATCATGTTAATTATTGACATCAATAACATGACAAAAAACATTCACGTACGGTACTTGGTTATAAGTTATACATTTATTTACTATATTTTTTTAATTGACCATATGTTTAGCTCGAAACCCTCCACCACTGTGTGCCGCCATACCGGGACTGAAGGATTTGGCCAGCATATGTTTACAATTCTACAACTTGAATGTCAATTCCACTTCCTTTTCCGGTTGTATGAGAGTGGTTGCTAAGCTGAAATACGTCACTGTGGAAAAGATAAATATTGGCTGCTTCAAAATCCCTCCCTCCAAATCCGGAGCCCGGGCAGTCCCAAAAGTCCAGTCTAAAGAATTTCTGGCTTTTGTTGAGAAATACATGGAGACTAAACGCTCGGAATATAAGTGAAAAGATCTGAAGGAATTTGATGTGAAGAGTCTTAAATAAGCATAAGAAACTGTGAAATATACGTATACTGAACTAAATACTGAATATTTCTCCACAATCCTGAAGTCCACATTTTTATAGTAACAGTATACCACAGGCACCTGATGTTATAAATTTTTCTCATAATAAAAATAAATACCCTATATCTAATAATACACAAGGTACCCATCCCCGCCATCTTGGATTTATTTCAAACTGTCACATCAGCTGGAAGTTTTGCTTGAAACTCATCGGTAAAATTATTTTGCGATCATCTTCGTCTCCCGATCGGTCATTCAACATCTAAGCTTACAACCAATTCAACCAAAACGGTGCATTACAACTGTCATTAATAAAAATCACCCCTCGATCTGCATCTACTGCCTAAAATATGCGACAAAAGGCTAAAGGGTGGACGGAAGTTGTCACTTATATGTAAATGAGATTTCCCTGCACCGTGTGTTTGTTTCAATATTTCAAAAGATATGCATTTATAAACATGTTTATATAAACTTTGTGTAACAAAAGATATAATTGACTGTTTATAGTATCCCTTTTCTTAGTTTTAACTTGTATTTTGAACGAATTCAAAATTGACGCCATTTGAATATTCGTATCAGTGCTATATTTGGAAGGGATTACCCAAAGTATGATGCAATTTATGTCAACTTCCGTCCACCCTTTAGCCTTTTGTCTCATATTTTAGGCATTACCTTGTGTATTATGAGATATAGGGTATTTATTTTTATTATGAGAAAAATTTATAACGTCAGGTGCCTGTGCAGTATACATGTAGACCTTTTAAAGTCTACAATTTTATTTCTCATACTTTAAAAAAATATTGCTCAAGTTTTTTTTAAATTTATGTTATATAATTTACAAGTATGCATTAACAAAATAGTTTTGTTTTTTTTTATACTAAAACGTGTTTATTTTTCATAAGAGGTCATATCGTGCTTTTCAGGATTTTTTTTTTTTGCAAATGTATAAAGTGTACTAATATTGTATCAAAATATATATACATGTTGAACATGAAATGATCAATAGAAATTAAAAACTGAATTAAAAAAACAACAAGAGAGAGTGTTTTTATCATTCATTAACATTCTTTGTTTTACTAAATAAACCCCATTTGCAACAAAAATGCTTTTAGAAAGGTGCCGTGGATTTCTTAATTGCACAGGACATACTTTTCTGTAGAATTATATTGGATTTATTTTCATGGATAAGGTTTAATGTACTTTCATTTAATAAAAAGTAAATATTTACACACATTTCAATTTAGACTCTAGTGTAATACGCTTTAGCAACAAAGCCGATATATGGTTGTTGTTTAAAGTTGTTGTTACAAATTAAAACCAGACACATGTTGGTAGGCAATAAAATGTTTGCACTTCTGCTTAACTGAATTCCCATTTTTCTAATCTGTGGAAACACTCAAACGAACTTGTGTGAAATACTCGCAACTTCAAAGTAATGAAAAAGGTCTTGAAGCAAAAGAGTTATCAAGGTTGATTCATCTGTATCAAAGCTATCAGATGCTCCGGATATTTCGTGATTTCCCGCCGGAAGCTGGGACTCAGTTCGTTAAATCCTTCAGAAGGTGCTGCTGATTTCACTAAAGCGCCTTCCAGACCTTGAAACCGCGGATCGTCCGTAGTTTTTGCATAGAAAGAATGTAATGGAACGATTTCAGAAAATATGCCATTTTCCTCGTCAAATGTGTGAAATACTTGAGTATTTCCACTAGCGTCCTTTAGTTTGAATATCACGTGACGTTTGTTGCCATTTTCGTCTTCTTCGATGGACGGAAGCTTCAATGTTTCTAGATCTTCGGTGATTTCCGTTCGCTGTCGTTCCGGAGATTTCGGAGGAGACGGTAATGGTTTTTGTTTTGGTTCAATTTCTGGAAGTATCAGTCCTGCGTCCTGCAGTCTCTGATGACGTCTCCTCTGACGCGTTATAAATGACTTCTTATGAAGGTCCAGCAGACGACAGGAGCGATGTTGCTCCACCTTAATGTGAGAGAGTTTGACGTCAAGCATTTGTTGCTGTGTGACATTATCATATAACAGGACACGTGATACGTTAGTTTTCGGTAGAGCACTTTTTCTTTTCTTCCCTAAATTAGGCATGATAGTTGGAGGGCTGTGCATGTAGTTCAAGTTGAACCCTTTGGGCTTTGTCTCTTTCTTGTCGTCTCCTGGCGGTCCATTCTGATGAAGACGAGGTGATTTTTGCGCCACCGATCCCGAATTACCTTCCATTTGAGCAAATCTGAAGCAAAACATCAAAACAAATTACCATATTTTTTTTAAAATATACATACCGTCATGAATAATCTAACAAATCATTCATCAAGCTATCGATATGAAATAACATTCCTCTTCATATTTACCTAGCATTACAACTGTGATAATGGGGTACTCTTCTTTAATTTGGCAGGCTTATAAATCATCTGAACATTTGTTCTCCCAGACGTGTAAGCATATATGCCTCTGCTGTCCTGGGATACTTGTATTTTAACCTCGTTCGCATATCAAACTCTTAAATGTACCTACCGTCTTCTGCAAGTTTATCAACGCATGCAGACGACACACCACGCTGTTCTCTCTATCTCCTGTTAGTTACAACGAAGACAATTTGAATACTTTTATGTGCTACTTTACGCTTTGTTATCTTTTCAAGTATAATAAACGATAGCAAATATCAAGTGACAGAGGGAATTCTAACCGATTTATGATCCCTTCCCGTTGGTTCGCCTTAGTTTTCATCCTATCGGGATATTTGTTTGCCCTATTGAGGATGTATGATAAAAATATCATATCTTCGTTACTGGTATTTTTGTGTATATTTAAACAATAAAGTGCTTTCTTTGGTGATTCATGTGGGATATGAAGGTGGCGACATTGCAGAAAAAATACATAACCCGCGTTAGCGGGTAATGTAATTTTTTCTGCAATGATCGCTACCTTCATAACCCGCATAATTCATCAAAGAAACATTTTATTGTTTATATTTACATCTTTTTTTTAACAAATCAATAAATTGATTGTAAAAAGTAAGTTAAATTAACTAAATTACTGTTAATGTACATCAGTACGCTAGAAAAAAGAAACAGCCAAATCGTCCCCAATGGGAATTTGAGTCTAACATCATCATGATTATTTCGTGCAGTCCGTGATTTTTCTAAGGTCGCTGTAGGTTTCGACCAATCGATAAACAGGGCGTTTATATTTCAGTCCTGTCAATTTCCTGTCAGTTTCAGTCGCTGTAGGTTTTGACCAATCGATAAACGGGGTGTGTCGATATCAGTCCTGTTAGTTTCTATAGAGCTATGAATTAACTAAAGTTTCCGTAAGAAATAGAGAAATAGAAATCATACTCGTTAGATGTAAATATATATTCTATGGTAGACTAATATTTCAAATATGGCAACAGTAAAAACAGTAATCAGGAATAACCTCAAAAAGTTAGTAAGACTAGAAAATTATTAATTGAAACATTTCTTATTGTCATCTATCTTATTTTTTTTAAAATCAAACACGAGTTTCTTATCGTCATCTGACTCTACGTAAAAAAAAAGCGTATTGATTGAACGAAAGGGAATAAGCATTATGTATTGGACCATGGATCATTTTTTGATTGAAAATCAATTCTAAATCACAACATATTTCATAAGCATCATAATCTCTTGGGCTAGATCCCCTCCCTTTTTAAAAGAATTAGTCATGAAGGAGATGTTTGGTTAAAGCATTTGTTCCTTACATAACAAATATTTTTAAAACTTCAAATTCTCTCCATGGGGTTCAGTTCTGATACAATGGAGAATTAAAAATTTCTTATCACTTCAATTGCTGATTTAATTAAATTTCACAGAGTTTGATATTCGTAAGCGCGCCTCACGTGTCTACACGCTGGCGTCAGTCATATTGGAAACCGAGACGGAAATTTTGTTCAAGATTTTCGTTTACACCTGCCAGGTGTCAATGTTTTACAAATTAACCGTCTCAAACACAAACAAACATGCTTCACGCAGATTAAAATCATCTAGGGAGATTACAATTCTGTTATCTTTGATAGGGTTTTCTGAGTAAAATCTGGCCATTTCTCTGAGCGCGGTGCCAATAATGAATGACCATTGTCGAGCTGGAGACTGACGACCGCCAGGGCCCGTGGAAATGTTGACAATAGCTTACCACCAGCTTAACATTCTCTGGTTGATCCTCTGTGTTTTCTAATAAGGGGACGGGCAATCGCTAAATCATTGTCTTTACTTGAATTGGAGTATTGTGTTTATACCTAGACGTTGTATTCATTCCAATAAAGATATTAATTCACTTTTTTTTAAATTAATTTATGAAAAAGACCATTGAATGAAAACTTTTCTCACGCGCAGAGCTATTGTAATTCTGGCTACATGTTTAAGGGGGAAATATATTGAACATGCGAAATTAATAATTCTTTTGTTGTTATTAGTGTCAAAGAACTTCCAACATACTAGTACATAAATCAGGGACATGACATATTTCACTATAAATTGTGAACGTGTATATAAGAAAGCAATTAATAGGTACAAATATTAATTTTTTTTTTCAGACCTTGCCCCGCCGTCACAATATTTTAAAATTACTCACTCAAATCTTTAAAGAAACAATGCATAAATTTGAAGTAAAACTCATATTTGTAGCTGTGAATTCAGATGATGGAAAGTTGGTGACGCGGCGGAGACTGTAATTACATGTATTTAACATTCTATTACAGTTATCTAAAAAAATTTAAAATATTTACTACTTGACATCATTATACCATGTACTATATTGCTTATTTTGCAATTTCTATTATTTGTGATGAAAATATAAATAAAATATTAGTTGTATCAATTTTAAATGTTGATAAACAAGAAGAGGAAACTTACAGTTTGTTAGTCGCTAGAATCCGCAAACAGTTTCAGCCCGCCATTGTTTACTCCCAAACATGAGGTGCTATGGATCCTTGGGCGTACATCACAATCGTACCAGTAATCCCACTATGCCACCTTTCAATATCTACCCACAACTGATCTCTTGTAAACTATCTATTCGGTTTTTATCCTTTTAAATTTTTAAAATCCTATTACCACTGTATTGCGCCGAGCTGAGAGCTTTCTATGCCCTGGACGGAACCACACGGGATAATTGGTTGAGATCGCACAAAATCTATAATAGAATGTAAACCATACAATTTTTTTTCAATCATGTACCCGGGATTTAAATTCTTACATACGAATTTATTTATTGAAATGTGCCATTAGCAAACCCCATGAACGAGATTCTATTCAAAGTCTCTTTTCTGGGTGTCGTCAAATTAAGATCTAAATCTGTGGGTTTAACAATGCATCTCATTACATACTCTCGATTTAAAGTGTGTTTTGTTACTGGGGTGTGCTTATGTTTCTTGAAATTACATGTTTTCAAAAAGCAATAGTCCACTGAAGAAAAGTAACGGTGGTTTCATTCATTTTTACTGAAATACAAATGAGTATTTTTTCCTTTCTTATTTCCCCCCAGTAATGCAAGCGTTATATAAATTAATATCAAATGATTCATCTTTCGAGTGATTTGAATTACGTGTAATATATTTAACAGAAGCAAAATTTGCTTCCATTCACCGTTCAGCGTTCCACAACTCTTTTATCAGGAGTGTGTACATAAGTTACCTTGCAAAATTTTAATTTACGAACATGAAAACAGCTCTCAAATTTACTTCATATGAACTAAAAAATTAGATAATGATGTATCTTATGTTCAACAACTGTTTTATGGTCCAAGTCTAGACAATTTATTTTTTGTTGTCAGACAGCCCCACCTCCCCACCCCTTACCGTTTAAGCTTGACCCTAAGCTTCACGGTGGGTACACAGTGACGCAGGCTCAATATTACATAATATCACAATGTATACAATTGTATTTGAAGTTTGCTCTAATACAAACTTTCAATGCAAACCTTTAATCTTTGCATTTCATAACTACAGTAATTAAGTTGTCAATAATTTCCGACATTTCAAAGAGTACGTGTTCAAAACATTTTAAACGGTCTGTAATTATCGGATACATTGCGAATAAATCAACAACTTGAACATTCATAGCAAAAGACAGCATTTCTAGACATAGATCGAGTACGAAAAATGCCATGAATTAAAAGATGTATTTTAATTCATAACTTGATTAAACGTACTGAAGACCAACGGATAGTTTCTGTACACTAGAAACATGCAATGTAGCTTTTGACAGATAAATATTTAACAACAGAACTGCAAACATATCCAAGTGGTTCACATTTCCAGAATTTGGGGGAAATAAAAATGAGAGTAAATAGTAATCCATCAACCACTTCGGGGTTTAGAAAGACTAAATGCATTTAAAGTCGTTTGTCTACAACGTGAAGTAGCAATAAACGCCGTTCAAGGGCACACGCCTCGCAGCTAGAATCAGCCAAATCCATCGTGGATTTACATACTGTAAGGGGTTACACAAACCGATTGAAAGGATACATGCTTTGATTATTGCCTTGCGCATCAGGTGTACATATGTACCTGTTTGAATTGTCACAGGGTGAGTAAGTTCGTTTGTTGACTGTCTTCTGTGACATGTTTTCTGCCCCTGTAGCTTGGTATATAGGCAGTGTTGATAGAATGCTACAAGATTAAGCAACTATATAGATGTGGATTATTGAAGAAAAAATATATTGCTGATGTATTATCAGTACATTAATGTTAAAACAGACTCGATGACTGAAAGATAAACAGAGAGACGACCTCTTATTTATAGTGTAAACAGATTCTGAAAAGCGAAAAGAGAACAACATCAATTGTTTTAAAAATGTGAAAGTAAAATGCATTTAAATAAGACGAATTGTTACTTCAGTGTCAGAAACTGTAAACATCATGATCAGTCCTCATCCCCCCACCCACCCCCAAAAAAAGAATATAAAGTTAAAAAATGGAAATGACATTACTGAAGACATTAATAATTGTTTTCAATTCTAAGAACGACAACAGGCACAATCGGATATGGGAAAGCAGTAACAACAGAAAGGAGTCGATGTCAACAGATTCAAAATTAGTACGTTTTAGCATTGGTACCAATAGTTATTATTCTAATAAATACGAATAACCATTTAAACAGCAGATAAATGAGGGAAAAAAACCAGAGATAAATTAGCTTTTATTATTATTTATCTATTTTAGAAAAAACATCAAATATAACACAAACATTAGTTAAACTATCAATAACAACAACAACAACATCAAAGTGTACAACCACTAGATACAGAATAACCCGATGCGTAGCAACAACACCAAAGCCTTCATCAAGCAATATCGCTAAGTAAAACAATGACACCAACATTTCCACTAAGTCAAATAACAACAGCAATACTCAGTTAAGTAACATTATCGACATCAATAACTGTTAAAAGACTGGCATACCAAGTGTTACAGCAATGACAACTACAGCAGGACAACATTAAGTGTAACAACGATATAATCATCAAAACCCAATTTATTTACAACATTAAGAAAAACACTAACACCAAAACCGACAATGTTACATGACAACACGACGATGTGCGACAACATTGACAACATCATCGAGTATAACAAAACTAGTGTTAAGGATAACAACAACACGACGAAGTGTGATATAATATTAACAAATCATTAAATACTAGTATAAAAACACAACAACAACGACAGCATTAAGCTTTCAAAAATGAAACCGACACCATATAACAACAACAACAACATTAGAACCAAATGTCATAACAACAGGAGCAGCAACAATAATACACAGAATGCAAACAACAAAGACTGCATTAATAACTTTTCTATAGACTGTAGTCATAATGCACAAACTCGAATACTTAAAACTTCTTATTAACAAAAAGTCTTTTAAGAGTGTTTTAAAAAATTCTGTTAATATTATTGCATATTAAAACGATGGATTTAAAGAGTTCTGTAATTGCTATGTTACCCAGCCAAGCAAAAACATAAATTTACATTGATCTCAGACATTACATTTTAATATTTATATTCCATACTTGTCTACAAATTAAGTCATCTCAATACAAAGGATTTCCTTTCACTTTCTGGCGACAATGGACTACTTGATATCTTGGGCACTAGATCTGCGATTAACGAGCCCGGTGTCATTATGATGAGTATAGTCATGCTAAATTCTCACCGGAATGTCGATGCATTGTTGTTGGTTTTAAATGCAGGAGCATTATAGAACACTTGATCAAAAATCAATATTGACGGATGGACGCCATTAGCCTGGGCAAATATCTATAAATAGAAGAGGTTTTCATTGTTTGTGTATTTTTTTTTTAAAGATGAAAGGTTAGATTTTTTTAAAGTGTTAAAAAAGTTTTAAAACCTGCTAAAGTAAAGACGCATAATGATACCTATCGAGTATTGACCAGGTGTATTTTTTCAAAATCTCTCAAATAAACAATATTGATATGTTACATATTCATTAAATTGATATCAAATCGTTCTATAAAATATGTAATATAATATGCAAATTGAAATACTGAGTGTCATATTGTGATGAATGTTATACTTTACAATAAAATTCTACTTTTTAAACATTGAATCAAATTTTAGTTCAATTTCATATTGTATTATATGCTATTATACCATTATAGCCTAGCTTTTGATGAAGTCAATACATGGTTTTATAGACCTGATGAGAGTATACCGACCGAGAACGAAGTTGAGGGCAACATTGATTATATTAGCCCCCGAGGGATGAAATATTGCCCGACGCGAAGCAGAGGGCAATATATATGTGTCCCAAGGGGGCTAATATAATCAATGTTGCCCGAAAACAATGCAGTCAACATATTTTTTGTTATATAAAGAAACAAACACACATGCACACAAAAAAGAATTGATTTGAAAAACAGATCGTCGTAATTTTCTCAGTTCACGAATTCAATTTTGCGCAAAGTCTATTTCCAAAATATTGTTGGCATCAAATGGCCACTGTTGATCTAGCTTCCACCGCCTATAGAAATAAGCTACATAGGGCCTAACAGAAAACATAAACTGTGATCTTTGTGGAAAAAGGGGGCACTCTAAAACATGTCTTGTTACCGTGTAACGTCTCTTTAACACAGAGCAGGTACAAATAGAGACGTGACCAGATACTGAAGAGCTAGCAGATATTTTGAAATGAATGAAAGAAGAAGAAATGAAAGAAGAAAAAAAAGAAATATATATACTTTGTGAGAGAATTAGTTGACACAGCATCAGTCGAGAAATCCCAGAAACAGAAACCCATCCTTGATTCAGCAACTTACTGGGAGATGCAGGAGGACCTTGGACGACAGCTGGTATTTCCAGGCACTATTCAGACAAATCTTCAAACGAATCTGATATTATATTATAGTCCCATGAATGTAAGAAGATCATAATGGTGGAACTTACAGTCTCGTTGAAATAGAGATGCGAGGATGCCTACCAGAAGAAGAAAGCAAAGTACCAAATTTCTGCGGACGACATTCATAACATAGGATGGATTGCCTGGGTATTCCTATTTGATATTGGCTGTAGATGATTCCCTGCCCAATCTACTTGGAGAGCAATGACAACCCTTGGAATCCAAGAAAGTATGAAAGAGAAGGAAATCAGAGATTATCAATAAAAGCTGAGAAATCATCATTCTGTCTATGGTGGGGAAGAGCATACAGAGCTGGAAGCCATCTACAGACGGGCAAGGATTTGGCCAACCATTGCTGACTCACCACCCTGACGACGTTCCAGGATAGAAATCTAGAAGTCAAACGACTGATGACGGGTGGGCCTGGCTAATGACGTCTGTGGATTCAGCAGTTTCATCACTGTATTAGGTATTAGTAGCAACAACAACCATGCAGGTCTGCGGAATTGTGTGTATTTTGAATTGCTATTGGTCTTCGTCCGTCGCTGTGCGTCGTCTGGTAATCATTTTACATTGACTAAAATTGGTATATAGCATCTGTATGATATTCATAGGTACCAGATTACCAAATATCTTCATGGTATATGTACTAAACTATAATAGAACATATTAGTAGCATTTATCAGTTTATGTAGTAGCTTTTAAGGGATCTGGTAATAACAGGAACTAGATTATACAGCACCAAAACGTGTATCATTTACAGGATTATCACAAAGCACGAAGCTCTTTAACTGGGTACCAATTTAGATGCATCTGTAATGGACAATAGGAATTAGATGCACTTTTAGAGAGAGAGAGAGAGAGAGAGAGAGAGAGAGAGAGAGAGTGGCTATAATAGTCTGTCTTTGTCGCATTTTAAAGTTGCAATGAGTATATGCTATCTAGTAATCCATACTGTTCATGGCCTTGATTATTGATAAGGTTGAGAGATGCGTATTACTCTTGTACAGTGTGTGATCCTTAAAGAATTTAAAATTGAAAATAAAAAGACTCAGAATGAGTGGATTTTATTTTTCCCCATTGTTTACATAATATTACTGCTATCATTATAATCATTATATGCTGACGGGAATTAATCAGTTCTGTAAACTAATAGTTTCTCGACATTAGTTTCAATAACGTGTGTTATACATGATTATTTTATTTTATTTCATGCCAGGTTTAACTGTATATGATGAACAACAATCGTGTTAGGGTTCAAGGAATTTTATTGGTTTATGATATAATATTCGTAAGCATTTGACACTGTATTGACGATATGCTGTACTATAAATATACACGTAACTAAATACCTGTATTTTGCACAAAACAAGAATAATTCAATATTCATATACAATCGATAAATATTGAAGTTCCTTTTATTTATACAAAGAGAGATAACTTGTGCATGTAACTAACATATGGTCAAAAACTTGTGGAAGAAAGATTCATTCAAAGTAAAGCACCAGTGAAATTAAAAATACTATTAAAAACTTTGACCCTACCATGAAGGCAATTCTGGGTCCTTCTGTTACATAAGTGTCATAATACACACATTATAGTTCTATTGAATACATGTATTTATTCATAACCGGAAAATAACATTGATATAATATTATCTATGACTATTTATTCATGCAAATATTTGCATTCAGCAAATTCATAAAAATATACATGTATATAGTTAATTGAATAATATGAGAATGCTACAGTATTGCCTTCGTTGCAAAGTCTTTATTTAGTATAATATCTTTTTTATACCAAACATTTTCAAGTGTTTATTCGGCGTATCACTTCCTATGAGTTTTAAATGTCTTTGTTTTTCTATGTACAAAGTTTGATATCCGTGTGATATATATGCAAAAATAATAATAATAATAAATTGGAAATGAAAGATGTAGTGCTAGTTTTTTATTCTGTTGAAATTGAACTGCGGAACAGTCTACGTTCCGATTTAAACATAGCTGGAAAACCTTTAAATAATAAGTATTTATAAGCTCTATATATAGAACAGCCTGGTGTTCGTCTATAGTTTAACCTTCCTCTATGAAATGAAAATGAAATATGGAATGTTCCAGAGAAGTTCTGTGCAGTTTCTTGTGTCTGGAGTTAACTGCTTTATTAATATTCGTCTATTGCCTGATATTACATGTGTAAGTTTATAAATTTAGCAAGAAAACGAAAAGAACCAAACGTAATGTGTATTTGTATATGTATAACCAAATATATATGTTAAACGCAACTTTTGAAGTTCATGTAGTTATATGAAGGTAACGTTACTTTAAGATGATATTCTTTAATGATGGCTACCTTTATAGCTAGTGTGAACTGCCAAAGAAAACGTTTTATTGTTTATTTTTACATCTTAATTCTTTTCTAAATCAAAATAAAGAGAGTAAAATTACGAAAATTATCCTATATCTAAAGTTCACTACGACTAAAATTATTTGGAACTATACTGGTAGTCCGTGCATTTCGTGTTTCTAATGTTGCTTGACGTTTTTTCAATCAATAATACGAATAAATATTTTTAATTTTTTTCAAAGAAATTTGTGAATTTATACGCGGACAATTTGTTTATATGGTACTTTTAAGAAGGGAAGAAAATGCTAAGTGGATGTCAATATATTTAACAAAATGTGAACACTTACCGTTTTAGAGACTGTCAGTGGTTTTCAACTGTTTCACTTCCTTTGAACTTTGATTTTCTGCTTTTCTGTTTTATTTTTAGGTTTGATGGCGGAACATTCAGTGAGTCGGATGTCGTTTTTATCTTATCTGTACTAACCATTTGTCTTTTTATAATGGCCATTACTATATGCTTGTGCCTGGCTCCAAGACGCAGACCTGCCGTAAGAAAGACTTTATTTTCGTTAATATTTTATAATATAAATAATGATTTTATTATAATAATAAATATATTGCATAATTAATTAAGTAAACGTTATAATATATTAATTATGATAGCTTGGGTGTTTAGGTGACTATAAATCTCAATGATCGACGTAAACCTACTGATTCAGAGGATGGCATCTCAAGAAAACTCACAGCGTTGCAAGACACACTAAGTAAGAATATGTTTCTCGAAACATATTAACCCTGCGTATATATTGTTGGTTTTTCAAAGAATTTGAATCATTCGATTCTTATTGCCTATTTTAGATCATGATTGTCCAATATGTCTGACAACAACGCAGAAATTGACAGTGCAACTGAGCTGCAAACATGGTTAGCTAAATCATACCATTTTTTACGTCAACTGAGAATTAAGATGGCAATAACGATATGATAATTGTGTATATCACGTCAGTTTACTTTTAGATTAAGGTATACTATATCAAAAACCTAAAACTGATTCTCCCTGCCATAATTGGCGTATCAAAGAATGCTAAGGTACAGGTCGATTCGGGATACTAAGAGGTTTAGCTTAACAGCGGTGCCAAAGAGGACTGAGTTTTGAAACTATGTAACTGTATTCGTTCGGATGAGAATGTATCAGTAAAATCAGAAAGCCCCGCTTTGAGTATCATTGATACGATTACAATTTCCCTCTGACCTTACATGTCATACATTAACTTCACAGATGGCGTCAGAGTATATATAAGTAAAATATCGTTGGTATTTTTCCACACAAAAAAAAAACGTACTTGTATCTGTTATATAACTTTTTAGTATATAGTATCATATTCTCTATTAACTTTATTTAATCTGAGAGTTTTTTTCCCTTCAGAATACCATGAATCATGTATCAGAGAATGGTTTGAAAAATCCGGGGACTTTCGCTGTCCATGGTGCCGCCAAGAGTGCTTGGACCAGACAAAGAGAAGTCCCGATGTTTCATCTGTTGTTCAAACGATAAAGGAAGACGACATTTCAACCTTTCCTCTCATTGAAAACGCTTAGAAGTGTTGTTTGTTTTTGGTTTTACCCATATTTCACTCCAGACTGATATTATTTGTATATCTGTATATAAAGGTATATTGCCATATCTTTTTTTTTAAATAACACATGCGTATTTTATAGCATGTAAGCACGTGACAACTTTTTAAATTAATAAAATAAATTTTAAAATGTACTTTTATTGTCATTGTAATTTTTAAATTTTATCTCTTTATTGAAATTAAATCATTCACAATTTCGCTAACCAAGGTTCCAATTCGTTTAATTATCTCTTCTGAGATGAGAATAATCGGATCCTTGGCTAGCAAAGATGAGTTATCCAAATCATACGAGTATTTCTTGTCGTCTTCACCCGCGTGTCTTGTCGATTTTCAAAAGGGTAAAACGTACAGACTTGATGGAGTAGGCAAGTTTTATTTTCCTGATACACTTTGAAATTTATCTTACTTTTTACTGTGATAACTTTCATTTTACAGATAATCGTTTCAGTTATTTTTTTTAAAGTAAACTGAAAGGCTTTGAATAACATTCGATTAAAAGAAATGTTTACAATTCTGATGTATATTTTACACATTGATAGCATAACAAAACAATACGAAATAGAAAATCTTATTTTAGTAGAACATAATGAATGGTTTCATGTTCCTTTGAATTGCTCATTAAAGTAATCCGCTATTACATAGGTTGCGCGAGGGAATATGCCAAAGAATGTTTATGAACTTATGCGAAAGATTATACAAGTCTAAATGGGAATCATTACTTGATATTTTCGTTGATGCTAAGTTATTTTTTTACATAACAAATGATAAATAACAGTACACATTTTTTCATTATATTCAATCAGATTCCCAATTTTAGAAACGTGTACAAAAGCAATGCATTCCACTGAGACTAAAAACAAAATTACAATATTTTTTATGTTTAGCATAGGTCGGTTTCACTTCTCTTTTCAATTCATTAAAGAAGACAGTTCTTTATATTCAAATCAATAAATGAATAATCGATCGACAGTTCGAATGTGGACAGGCTCATTGTGATTAACAATCATTTTGCAGAGTTGTGTTTGTGCTAAGACGGTTAATAAATGCAAATTTTACATTCAACAAATACAGTATAAAAGTATTTAAAAGTAGAACTAATTATTCTAAGTGGTAATAAAGATGACCAATTATAAAAAAAATGTTACCTGTTTGTCAAGGAATGCTAGCGGTTAAAGACTGGTAGTCTGATTTGTGAAACTATGTATGATTAACAATTCTTAACTATAGGTAACGAATGTAAATTTAAGTTTACAGATGTGAATCTATATTCATCTGCAAAATTCATTGTTAACGTTTAATTTTAGATAAATAAGCTTCGATTAGCATTCGTAAACTATAATTTACAACCGTTTTTACAGATTAAAAGAAAACGGGTTGTAAACTATAGTTTACAATCTATAATAAATCTGCTGTCTGTGATCGAATGTAAGAGTATGCGTCTTTTCACTTGGTTTTATTCATATGATGTATCATGACGATTCTCTGAAAGAATCAAATACAAATACAATTTTACAATTCACTCACACACACATTTATATGTACGCAACAAATATAGCAAACAATACCGCTTTTTAAGTATTTAAGGGTGTCGTTTACTCAGGGTTTGAGTTCTCAAATTCGGATTGTTATAAAGTTCAAAGTCCTGAGTAAAATTTGTTCTAAACACAAAATGTATTTATGAAATGAATTATTATTGACATAAAATTCGATTTTTCTACTATATAATGGAATTAGACTCAAACAAAAATTGACTTTTAGCCAAACAGAGGAAATTCGGACTAAATTTTGCAGATTTTGTTTTCCGCTCAAACATTTTTGGCAGTACTCTAATATTTAAAGTTAAGATTTTATATTTTAGTCTTTATAATTTTGCATATTTTCTGTTGGGTTTACCTCACTTATTCATTAAAATTATCATATGGCACGAATTGCAAAAATATTGAAAAATGCTTTAAAACGATAAAAGACCCCATATCTTAAAATTTTGATCATTGACCTCATATAAATTTTATGCCAACAGAATAAGGTCAATATAGGTAGTTTAATACTATAAATGTTTTTGTGTTATCATCATTCAATTTTTTGTAAAATTTGATCAAAAATGGGTAGGGATTTAAAAACTGATAGAGGAAATTCGGACTGGAATATTTTTAAAAATTGTTGCTAAAATTTTAATGCTTTATATCTATTTCGTGCCACTACCATTCATAAACTGTATTTCATTTTTTAAAGTGTTTAGTTATTTCTAATATATTTTCACAATTAAGAAATTCTCAATCATGGTGTAAAATTTTATTGGATTTTTCTTGATTTTTTGAAATATATTCAATAGCCATTAACTCAAAAACTAGGTCATTGACCTACTTTTTTGAAAGTGAAAAATAACACTACAATCAAAGGTCTATAACATACAATAGATGGGTTTTCATTATCATCAGTGGAATTTTTTTTCAATCTGAGTAAACGTCATCCTTAAATAAAAAATAAAGGTTCACAGATGTAATTGTTGTTCAATAAACTTGCTTACGTACTATAGATTAATAATCTAAACAAACAATATACATCAGTAAATAATTATAATTTCTTACCAAAATTTGATCTCTGTAGACACCAGTAAACAGCAGTTACGTTTCAATATACAAATATAATTTAATTTTGGTTGTAACGCGCTTTCTGATTGGCTAAAAATATTATTTTATATCGTAATAAAGAATGTTGCCTACGTCATAGTAAGAGTAACGTCAGAAAACGTATCAATCCGCCTGACGTTACGTTTAAATTTTGTACAATTTGATGTCATTTTAAGGGGCAAATCACCGTTTTTATCTACAGTTAAATTAAATTATAAGCAATGAATTCAAACATTTATTAGTTTTATACGATATAAAATGGTTTGGAACAGTTTACGCTTTTTTATAAACAGCTTCGCGTTTTATAAAGCGTAAACTGCCCAAACCATTTTATATCGTATAAAACTAATAAATATTAAATTCATTCCTTAAAAACAAGTAATAATGCTAACGACGTCATAGTCATAACAACACGTGCAACGTTGTGCCAAAAATGTAACGCGCCAAATATTTAACGTATAAGCATATAAATAAGAATAAACAATTCTTACACAATCGATAAACCTTGTTTATTGACTGGGAAACTACGTTTGAGTCATTTTTTTGTGAATTTGGCGTGCCATGATATATAGAGTTTGCTTTCTTTGTTGCTTTTGGTGAACTTTGCAAATACTGGTATATTTTGAAATCAATGATTTTTGAGTGCACATGAAAATCTAAAGTTTACGCCCAAAAATAATTGTTTAAGTACATTGTTAAGGTAACTGAACACTAGAAAACACCTTTCATTTGAGTTCGTATTCAATCTTTTTATTTCTCTCCTTCCGTAAGAATTATAAACACTTTACAATGTTAACTTACAATTGTTCTGATTATCATCCAAATTTTGTTTGAAATGTTTTAAAAATTTGGGCGATAAAATTCATTGTAATTAAATTAATATTATGAATTGATATGGCTTTTATGAAAATGCATCGAGCGAAACGAAAATAAAAACGAAATTTATGCGTGGTATATATATATATTATGACACATACACAAACAGCTAGGCGATGACTGTTAGCAGGTTTGGGTGGTTTTATTTGGTTAAGTTTCGTACATTACATAGCTATAATTTAAACTGCCAAGAAACACGATATATGTGCATTGGATGGTTGATTCGGAATACCCATTTATGCCATTGACCTATTTAGAAATAAATTCTAACTAGTGCCTGTTTTATCAGTTCTATATATAGAGCAAGTTCATGTCCTTGATATTTAAAGATAATGATATAGAACACTGCCTCTATGGACATGGAATGCACAAGGATTCGTATCTATGGTTTCCTGTGCCTGGAGATATCTGCATTGTTGTTGTTTATCTGTTGTATAATTCTACAAACGTAAGTGAAATGATAGATACGAAGTAACTAAACTGGTTTGTGAAATACATGCATCATGCAACTAAACTGTTTTCTGACATGTCAACATTCACTTTCATTTTATGTTTATGTATAAATATGTGCGTAGTATCGACCTTATTATCTTTATTCTTATCTTTTGATTGTTTATTGATAGTTTGTATATGTTGACATATTTTATAGTATTCTTGACTTCCTGCTTTGGAAAGCAGTGTAATATTCTTTGTGGGGTTTTTTTTTCAGGTTGAATGGTGTTGAATTCAGTTTTGCCGATGTGCTGTTTATAACTTCCGTTTTAACCGTCTGTATCATCATACTGGTTGTGACCATTTGTTTCTGTGTTACCTCAACCACTAGAAATCATGTAAGATATTTTCATCATTTTCTTTTTTAAACTTTCAAAATTCAGTGCCACACATCTTGGCCGATTCTGATTGGCAGATTTCGATATTTCAGAAAAATATCTCTGAACGAGAACCTATCATCTCTGATGACGTCATTTCAAGAAAACTCAAAACCCTTTACGACAAGTTAGGTAAGGATACTATATAACGCATTAATTGTATTTTTTTTTTTTGGCAAATATTTATATATTTAACAAATTATAGCTTGGATTTGATTTCTGAATCTTTGTACACGTTATATAAGCGTATATTCAAACATATGTGCATTCAGCAAAAATAGTAATGACAATGAAATAATGATTACGATAAATAGTATTATATACGATTACAGTATTTTATTGATAGCTTTCCTCAGTCTATGTGTTGATTTCTTTATTGTTTTTTTTTTTTCAGATAACGATTGTCCAATTTGTTTATCATCAATGCATACATTAGCAGTACAACTTAGCTGTAAACATGGTAGGTGGAATAATTGCTCACTCACTGTACAGGTTTCAATTTAAATTTATAAAAAGAATATCTTTCAGATAAAACTGTAAACTGTGTCACGTGTTTCGGTTGATGTCGACGTCACTTTCTTATTGCATTTTTTTTTTCCGAATGAACAAAATATTTTCTCGAAAGGAAATAAAAATATATAGTTAAATTGATGATTTAAATAAATAGAGTGTCGAAGAATGAAATCATTTTACATAAAATGCATTTTCATTATTTATAATCAGGCATTAATTGCATTCGAAATTTTTCAGATTTTCATGAACAATGCATAAGGGAGTGGTTTGCAAGATCCAGAGGTTTCCGGTGCCCCGGATGTCGCCGAGTGTGTTCGGACCAGCCAGAGAAAAATAATATTAGAGATTCACCAAATCTTCATAAGATAGAATTATGCAGTATAAAGTCAATACCACCAAGTGAAAATGTTTAGATATCTTTAAAGACGATATATAGTTGTGAAAGATTATAATTTTATATTTCAAGTCCAATGTTATATTTATCTATATTTTGTATTACTATGTGATTTTTTTTATATATGTTTATTTGATAATTATATAATATATTTTGGTGCATATTACCAGAATACAAAATTATATACACTCAGATGATTTGAAAATATTTTATTGAAAATATATAATATATAATATACAATGGGTATGAACAGTTCTATTAACTTACTAGTTTCTAGCCTATACTGTACATAAACAAATGTATATATGATTATAGTATTATGATGCATAATATACAAGCTGTATTGTAATCAAATTATGTTAATAAAATTATATTTCGAAACCTGACATCTTTTGCCGGGACACGGTCAGTGCATTTTCTTTTCCTAAGTTTCATATTATAAACAATACCTGTATTCACTCTAAAAATACCAGAAGGAAACCAGCAATTCGCTTAAATAGCCTACATGTTATTCAAATTTCAAGTTATTTGTATCCTTAAACAACCAAGAAAGGATTTTCACTAATTACTAATTTTATATGTATATATATTTTAAAATCTTTGCAGTTTTTTAGCAATGATATTTTTCCAATTTTCTGTAGGACCTTAAGTTTTTTTTATGCGTTTTTAGTTTTCGCGTTTGCTTTTATTCCTAGGCCAAAGTAAATAAGAATACACGTGTAGTTATATTCCACTCGGGCATATAAGTTCTACACACCCTCCAGAGATTTGTTGCGTAATTCAAAATTTCTCCCATAATCCATATAATTGCTAAAAGGATCAAAATTGAACATATGATCGTACGAAAATCATTGTAATATTTTTATTTCAACAAAATTACTAGTATTTTGTTTTATTCTAATAAAATCAATCTTTCGTACATAATGTGCAGTAATGTAAAATATCTTTAGACTGTCAGTTTTTTTTCTTAAATAATGAAAAAATGAAGAGGATTTTTCTACTTCTAATGCTTTTCCAATTTGCTGTACCATATCGACAATTAAATCAAGCATAAATAACAGGTTATGTGCTACATATATCACATTACCCAGTTAACTTGTAATGCTTTTCCAACTTGCTGTGCCGTATCAAATAAAACGTTTCAATCAATTTTTAAATGCCGATCAACAAACGAACATTGTTCATTTTAAACTATATTTGTTGCTGACTCAAGACAAAGATAAATTTTCCATGTTTTATTTATATTGTAGTCGGGTTTTTTTTTCTGATGAGTTAAAAGCTTTAAATATATTCAAATTGGTTTTTATAAGTAAACGTCACATTTTTTAGAGCGTTTCCTTGTATCTTGCATCTAAATTCTTAGACTTTTTAATAAATTATACAGTTCCTTAGTTTGTAGACCTATAGGAGTTTTTTTTCCTTTGTGCAGTATTATTTGACTATATGGTACGTGCATAGTACATAAAATAAATGCATTTGATTTGAATTTTCAAATTGCATCAATAGATACTATTAAATAGAAATTTTGGTCAAATTCACAAATCATAAAATAATAAAACATTGACATTGGCTTCAATGTAAATATTTTTTTAGTCTTCCTAGTTGGAGCCCTAGGGGGGGGCCACAAAGATTTACTAACAAAGAAAAAATGTGAGGGGTATCCAAATGATAGAAAAAAACCATGATATTTTATAATAATGAGAGCAACCCCTATTTAATGTAATATTTATTGATTAACTTAAATAAAAGAGATGTACTAAATAATAATAAAAAAAAGACAAAGATTTTGTGTTCAATAGCGATTGATAGACAGAAACGTAATGTTGGTCCACACCTACATTGCTAGGAACCTGTGGTCGATACAGCTGGTATTACGGGGGGGGGGGGACTCACCCAAACCCCGACATCATATTCAGTATCATGTAAGGGCTAAGAATAGTGCTGTAATAAGCAATCGATGAAGTACCGTTGGATTTCCCCAGAATTTAAATCTGTCAGCTCAGAAAATAAAGATTCATTACGACAAACTAATATCTTTCATACTCGTTCGCTTAAATTCTGCTCGCGAGCAATTATTATAAATGGACAAATATGGTTACGATTTAATTGCAACTTTTAATTGTTATCTACATTGAAGGATACTGTCCAGGTTTTTTTCCCCCTTCCTAACAGAAGGGCCGCGATATTTTTGATGCATGTGTGTAATAATATAAACTGTATCACTTCCCTATTCATTTGAATATTTAAATGTTTTTTTGTTTGTCACGTGATATTTTCGTTGTAAAAATAGAAGCTGATGTAAAGTTTGCGTAATACAACAGGAATAACAGATAAACAAAGAACTGCAGGATGGCGCTCACCAAGAATCGAATTTTGTGGTGGATAGGAATAGAACTTCTTATATTGATAGTTTTCGCTATCGGGGTTGTTGTAAGGTACGTTTTAAACTACATGTATGTAAATCCCACTTTGTTTAGTTTTTCATGATCACGTGTATTTGTTTGTAAACAAACGGGATATGTAAAGAAAAGAACTTCCAAGCTGAATCATTGATTTTTCTTTCCCAACAGAGTGGCAGGAGACAACCAGAGTGACGTAGATATTATAGTGACCTTTGCTGTTCTGGGATTCTGTCTGCTTCTACTGTTAGTAACTGTGGCCGTCTACCTTCGGTCATACGAAAACGAAACTTCAAAGGTAACATGATGGCGCGGATCTAGATGGGTGCCAGGGGGTTTCGGACCCCCCATAAATCCATAATTAATTCAGACTTCTAACATAATACATTAAAGTTTTCAAAAAAAAAAAGAACTTAAAATTGCCCTCCCCCACCCCACCCTTAGCAATGCCTACCCCGAACAACCTCATTCATGGATTTGCGCCTGACGATGACATTTAATTAATATATGCATGTGTTTAATGTCTAATATCTATATAGAGATACTTTATCATTTTTTTTTTTTTGCTTTCGTCACAGAAAAAGAATGGTTTTGTCAATGTTTTGGATCAAAGAAAACTAGCAATGAAATTGAAACCGGTCCATAAAAACTTCGGTAGGTAATTTTCTCATTCTTAAATGAACTTATCGGTTTATTTAATCGTAAAATGACTAAAAACGAAGGTTTCTCATTTTTAACGATATCGATGGCGTTGTCTTTCAGCCTCCGATTGCGCAATATGTCTGCTTCCGAAGGATTCTACCGCACACAATATAGTGCAGATCAGCTGCAGTCATGGTAAGTTATAGTCAATGTAGAATTTGATACATTTGACTATCGTGCTTTTACATTTAATTAAAACTTCTCAAAATCTTGATTGATACAACACTTATAGGCAGTTGTAGAATGAACTTAAAGTTTTAATTCGTCGCATCAGTAAATTAAATATTTCCTTGTTTTAGTTGAAATTTTATATTTGATTTAAAATAATCTATTAAATGCAATCAATTATGAAAATTGTTTATGTTAGGGAAATTATATAAAAAAAATAATAAATTATAAAATGCACCAATAAGCAAAGGAGAAAATTCTCGACCCAGGTATCATTATAAAACCATAGTCCACAAAAAAGTTGACATGCTCAAATTGTATTTTTCCTTGGTCACATTATAGATTACCACGAAAAGTGTATCAAGGAGTGTTTCCAGAAAATGGACAGTCTCCAGTGTCCCAAGTGTCGTCAGAAGGCCGAGGATCACCCCCTAACAGCCACGGTGGTCACAGAATGCGAGCGAAAACAGAGCTGAAGAGTCTAGATCCATTTCCAAGAGATCGACAGAGAGCCAAGATTAAAGGCTATAATTGAATACTTTCCAATGGATATTGGGAGCCAACGGAAATAACGCTCACTGATGTTGAACTCAAGTTTTAAAAACTGATTTTTTTATAATGTTTTTAAAACTGCCGTGTTTCCTCTTCACGTTAAAGGAGGGTATCAATGATCTGAAATCCAGTTTTTATTATGTTGATGACAAGATCTGCACTTGCTACTTGAATGTATCCTAGTCAGTGGTACTTAATCGTGGTAACGCGACTAAAACAAGGAGGGGAATTCTCCACATGAATATGTATTGATCTCTTTTATTTACGAAAACCAAGCAAAGATAAGCTCATTTGTTGTGCAATATCTATATTCCATTTGTACCTGTACTTATTTTGTATATGCTTTCTTTTTTACAGTATATTGTATTATTTTCTTTTGCAAATAAACACGAAATTATAATTGTCTGTCGTTCTTTTGGTAATGTTTCAAGAGATACCATTTTAAAAGACGCCCGACAACTGCATCTTTTTGCTAGATGACTCTTTGCATTGCAAATTCAAATCGGTGCCTATGCAAATAAGATTACGCACGGATATATGTATGGGAACGTTTTATCATAAGGTGCTCTATGATATTTTCCTCGGGATCTTATCCGACCTTGACCAGATACCTGGCGTTGTCTGTGTCACGTTTAAATAAGTTTTATGACGATGTGTGGAGAAGCTAAGGATCTACCCTAACCAGATACAAATAGATGTATGAAGTTTGTCCCCGGCGAGGAATTTTGTAAAAAAACTGACATTTGACCTCTTTTCATTGACCTTGACAGTTTACCTTGACATCTTTTTACACATGTAATTCAAATGATATAATTCTAAGGGTACAGTTGCTAACGGATGGATAAATGAAGAGCTAGACGATCGAACCGGCAGAAAATGATAAGTACCCATAACGGAAGCATTTAAAAGAACTTGCCATATTCCGTAATTGTTTTGCATAGCAACCTACAATAAATTGATCTATTTTTATCCCTGTCAACTGGTTTCATGCGTATCTTAATTTAATCTGCTATTCTTAGAGACATTATACAAAATATGAATTTTACATGATTTCCTGTAAACCTTAAAATAACATTACATGACTGATGAGACCATTTTGGTGTCATTTATATTTACATTGTATACTAGCCTATTTTAGGTAAGTAAAATGGTTTACATACGTTCCATTTATGAAAGATTATATCGCACAACTTACACATTTTTACTTGACACCAAATATAACATAGTCCATGACATGTTATATCTGTCGTCACGGTCAAGGAAAAACGATCAGCAATAAAGCAATGTGTAAATTGTATTAAACGATGTCTGGAGGAGTGAGTAATTTTCTATATTTATCTCTTCACTAGCTCTAGGGTGCTCCCTACTTTCATTTTTATTCCATTACGTGTGCGATAATTTTAGTCACAGATTGAAATTAATGCCGCGGAAAAGCTGTGCGTATGGAAAGAGGTAGGGAGATATACGGAAATCATGGATTTAGTCGGAAATCGGTTCTCTCTCTTACTTACCATTGAGATACTAACTCTGACTGTGTATGTTTTCTGCATCCTTCTGAACGTGTAAGTAGCAAAACCTAAAATACTGTCTCGTGACATAATGCATCTACGTTCGAATTTTTTTTTTCACATTCAACATTAAATTTTCAAACGCGATTCATCATATTCCAGGATATGTGGTTCCAAGTTTTCACAACGAGATACTATTTTCTCTGTGGTGGTTTTTGCGGTGTGCTGTGTCATTCTTGTTGCCACTGTGGTGCTTGCTTGCAGAGCGCGCACAACTACCAGAATTACACAGGTAAAACTGGCTTCTTAATGAATTGATTTATTTCTACCGTGAAATATTTGAAATATTTCCTGAAATATCTGGTATTTCATTCTAAAACCGTTGTCTAAAGCATGTTCTAAAAATATTTTTCGGAATCTTGCAAAGCAAGTTTAAAAGCTTAATCATGACATGAAAATAGAACACAGGATTGCTTTTTTTCTCTCGTGAAGATAACGATATGTAATTGTGTGGGAGGCTGATTATTTTTTTTTTCATGGAGTCTTGTTATGTAATGGTCTTTCAAGCGAAGATTGACATCCAGTTTGCAGAAAAATATTGATTATATATAAAACATGGCCGAAGGAAATTCTCTGCAGTCTAGGAAATGCAACCACGGCTATCATCACGCAATTAATTGACCATTTCTCCCTATGAAAGTTATAAATATAAAAGGTAATTGAAATTGAATCCGAGACACTCTATTATTAAAAATACGCGAACTAATGCAATTTTGAGACAAGTTCTCGAGGGTGAATAATTTGTAAACTGTATGCACAGCCTGAACGACACATTAAACTTTTTATCGTCGACTGTGGGATGGCGGATATGACGCACTTATCATGATTTGGTCTGAACATCATGTGGTATCCATGATAACAATATTTTACAAAAAAAAATATTTTGGAGGGTGGTAATTTTGTTTGAATAGCACATCATAAGTCCAAGGCTGATTTCAAGAGAAATTTAAATTCTTGTTAACTACATGTAGTATATACGTTCAACCGTAGGAAGACACGAAAGCAGAGGGCTTTTGCCTTAACTAAAATGCCTTTGAAAAGATGATCATCTGGTGTGCGGTAGGTCATGCGGTAGGTCATGACCGTAGGTCATGGTTTCAAACTTTCAATCACTGTTTACGACAGACCTTATTCGTATTAAGGAGGCTATATGGTCAACAAGTTAATATCCATTAGATCTTCCTTAAAATTTGATATATGATATTATTAGCCATAAACTGTTATTTAGTAAAAAAAAAAATCAAAAAATTTTAGCTTTCAATTTGAGTGTTTTCCTATATCTTTATAATATAGAGCTCTCCTTTTGAAAGAAATTAATATAGTCTAAAATGGCCACGACTATCGAGCCCTCTTAAGAACCTAAGTATATGCTACGTTATGTACAGGCACGGTCCTCTGCCTGTCTCGCACTCGCATTCTAACTCTTAAAGATGAATAAATGAGTATCATGAGAAACTTTACCCATGTGCACATGTACCCTGGAGATCTTTTTACCTCGCTAAATGAATTCGATTTCTTATGGAGATATCATATATCATTACATTTTTTCTCCTTTTCAAATTCATGTTCTTTTATGATTGGCTGCATCACACTTTCGTGAAGGAAATCCCACCAATTGCGGTACGTCATGCTTACGCATGCATCGATAATAAATTGTTTTGATATTATGTTCTGCGCCTTCATATCTCCAGATCAAAACAGTCTAATTTCGCTTTTCCATTGGTAGAAATATTCATGGAAAAGGCAAAAGTTTGATGATTTGACCTACGTTCAGTAAGCGAAGTGAGTCTAACCTTTGGTTTCTGGCGACAGGGAACCCTATACCTTACTGCCCAAAACCGCTGAGATTGGAAACCCTTTAATTCATCAGCATCTAGTGACCTATCAGTATGAATGCGCTGAAAAAATATTAAAATGATATGCTTTTGCTGATTTTATTTTTATTTTCATCACACCCCCACTAACAATGTAACGTAAAAAAGTTTGGTTTTGTTAACTCTCCGATATTGGTGATTGGAGGGGGAGGGGTAAAAGAATATCTGACTCCAGTTAAAAGATAAATTTTAAAAAATTCTTTTTCTTTTTAAACCAAAAGACTTTACAGGCTTTATTAGGATTAGAGAAGCCGATTCAAAATGAGTGCATATTTTTGCGCAAAACATCTATAGTATAAGAGACTAGCAATATAATCTAAAATCCCGAAATTTTTGTACAACTACTGCATTTAATATCTGTTAATGATTCACACATAATATTTTACTATTGCAGACCATGAAAGCATATAGCAAGTTACAGCAATCAAACCAGAGTCACTATGGTAATTATGATTAATATTTAATAAATCTATGAACGAAATGGCGAACATTTTTCACAAAAGTCAATGATATTGCATAGTATTTAGCTAGTATGTTTGGAATTCCATATGCGTCAGCCAGCTTTCAGCTTCCAATTCATTGGGGTACTGCCTACGACTTCCTACTAGCTGCACCCTAGCTTATGATTGTTGTTCACGCTTGCAAAGATAGTAAAAACAAAGGCATAATAAGAAAGAAAACTTGGGTGTATTGGGTATTACAACCATATTTTGCAGCAAGCCATGCAAGCTTTACAAGAAAGTAGAGCTTGCTTTGCAATGCGATAGGAAGATAATTTGTGACGATGTTTCTAAAGAAAGATGAAAACATTGACACATTCCTATTTTCGTTCATACGTCCTATCGATCATTGCGAGGGCTCTCTTTAGTAACCCCACTTTTATAAAGAAAAAATCTTATGGCGCCTATTTCAATCTAGCTAGCCAAAAATTGAGACCCCACAAATCTGGGGGCTTTTTTCGCATATATCACTTTCAGATTTAACAAAAATGTCTGATTTTCAAATCATTGATACTTCGGTATATCTCCAACCTTTATTGCCGTTTGAATGTCATATGCAGTTGGTTTTATTGTTTTTTCGCACATAAGCAGAAGCAAAATGATAAACACTGTTAACAAACAGTAAACATTTGCAGTAAGCAGCAGGCAGTCGGCACTTAGAAGCTGACAGTTGGCTGCCCGAAAGTCGTATATGGAATGCTATAAGTACATGTATGTGGATTTACATTACACAGTCTTTTCTTGTAGCTTCGGATTGTGCTATTTGCTTATCACCAAAAGACCCAACAATTTCGCCAATAACAAAGCTGGGATGTCACCATGGTAATGTTCATGCACTCGACAAAGGGTTTAATTTAGATTACAAAGTATTACAGTCTGCTTTCATGCAATTTTAATAATTTGTTATAATACAATATAGTGGCACCAACGGATATGGGGACATGATACAGCGCATGCAGTAAATTTTCTTTTAAATTAAGTTTGAACTTTCTCAAAGAATATCAATTCAAATTTTTTTTTCTAAAACAGTTACATTTAATATTTGCACTTTCATTTATGCCGTTTCTTCAAAGATGTCTATTAGAGTAATATTTGACACATTTTTGCGATTGAAATGTTCGTGCTGAAGATGATATCGCAAAGTTTAGCACCCGCAAAAAATCAAGTTAAACGATCTTTATAAGGCTTTAAATTTCATTTATTGATAAGCTATACAGTTTTTCAAGCACACAAACATGAACTGTTTAGCCTCTCCCTTAATTTGTTTCTTTTCTCAATAATAAAATATTTATTAATTAATATGTTCGATAAAATCAAAATAAGGTTTATATTGGCAAAATTAATAGAATATAAGATAATAAATAAAAGACCATTACTCAAAAAAAAAAAAAAAAAAAAACAAAAAACTCTTAAAAGCAAAATAAAATGCTATAATTAAAAAAAACTTAAAGTGGATAAGGAGGCTGCTTCCCCCTCCGCCCGCCCCCCCCCCAACACTCCCGGGCCTTCATCCTTGTTACTACTCCTATTATATTGTTGACATATGTTATATTGACTGACTGTCATTTTTTAAGATTATCACAGAGACTGCATCGAGGAATGCTTCGAGAAGACACGAGACCCACGCTGCCCAAAATGTCGCCGGACTCCCTCGGATATATCCTCTCTGACTTCACAGTCGTGTCCAACTTCTTTTTCAGCACCCGTAGAGCCAAGTGTTAAAAGAGGTAACAAATACAGTAGACTGCTGGAGATTGAATTTCAAATTGTATAAAGCAATTTATGAAGTGTTTCGCTGTGTTTAAGAATATTTCATCATTACCTTATTTCTATTGACGTTGGACGGATGCGATCTTTGTAGGAGGGGGGGGGGGGGTCTGTCAATGTTGAAAGTACTTTGTTGCTACTTGATTATTGTACTATTCTAATTAATTCAAATATGTCAGTAAAAATATTTAGGGTTTATTTTAAATTAATCGAAAATTCCTTGTAGATTCCAACGCAAGCTATTTCTAATTAATGTTATAAAATCTCTGAATCCGCGGACAAAATGTAATGAAACTATAATGTACGCATATATCTGAACACAGATAACTGATACTCATTGAAAACTTTACCTATACATGCATGCCCAGTCATACTTTATATTTTCCTTATTCAAATAAAGCAATGTGAATATAGCGCACAACCTGAGTCAGACCTTTCACGAATGTGCTTTTAAAATGTTTGGTCAAATGGGTGTAACCCATAAACACATAATCTTTACATCTTTCGCGAAATCGGATCTCACACGTGCAGTGACACATCGCTGTATTTTGAGGGGGGGGGGTTGTTCCAAAACAAAAATGTAATGAAAACAAAATCGGAAGTATCAAAAATGGTTAAAATAGACAAAAATCGAAAGGACACTTGCAAATGATCATCGAACGCTGTTAACTTTTTCTGTCATTGTACACTATTCATTTGCAATAGTAATTGAAATTTGCAATCTAAAATGTTGTTTAATATCATTGCGAAATTTTCTATTATCAGCTTGTCCTTTTTCTAATTTACATGAACTATTGTTATAAGTGTAATTCCATGTAAGTAAAAAGTTCTCATTCCATCCTTTACAGGGATCCTGGTGTTAATGGAGTCCATTGTATAGCATTCATTCATTCTTCACCACAGAACTTCGCTGATGTGCCCGTCATCACTTTCTGTCTCCGAGAGGAAAGAAAACTACTGGTTTCTCCAGATTTGACTTGATTGCATGACCTTTATGGTTAGAGTGACTTTGTCTTTGCAACAGATTCAGTGTACACGATGACGTCACGAACTTCATCGTTCAAGTGGGCTTCTCTTAAGAGTTTCGCTAAACTGTAAACAAACTAGTATATAGTGTGAACTTTAAAGAGGTTGTCCATTAATAAGGCATATTTTACTAGTTGTTTCAGAAGTTTGTACCGAAACCATTGCAAATGATCGTATATATTTAACCAAATGCTGGTGCTGGGGCAAGAGTTATAAGCCCTTTATAAAGCTCTATTCTTTGTTACATTTTATAGAGGTTTGAAAAGAGATTTTTTTTTTACTATCTTTAAACATATTGGATAATATTTACCCCCCCCCCCCCCCTCCCGTAAAAGAAACGTTTTGATTTGAAATAGAGAAAGTTATAAAGTGAATTTTAAAGCTTTATACAGCTCAATATTTTCTATAAAGAGTTTGCGGTTAGAAATTCCATAATACATGTAACTAGTACATTGTATATAACGTTTTTCAAAAAATGGATTTAAGTAAACTATAAATATTGTTTAAGAAATTTAATGTGTCAGCTACTGCCTGAATTAATCTTGGGCATCCTCATGATTACATGCGATCTTTTTGCTTTAAACACATTTTATATATACATGTACAGGAAGTATTCGCCCTTGCAATGAATTGCATGCATATTTTAGTTAAATATTGTTGTATTCATTACTTGGTTTTGTGGTTGAGATAATTGGATTAATTTACGTGTATATATTTAAAGTCAATAAATATATCACAAAGTTGGGGAGTTTTATCATCATTTCTAGAGAGTGTCGTTATACAACACAAACGTTAAATCTGACTAACACTGACTTCAGTACGTCGTTTATAGCTATCTCGTGTAAGACACGACGACCAAGGGACCTAAAATAAAATGGTTTTTAAAAATATCGCCGAAAAAGATGGAAAATGTAATTAAGCACGTGTGCGACTGTTTAAGGGTCAATTTAAAAAAAACCCACGAACCTTGCTTATTTTATTGGTTAAATACAACATACATGTACATATGTCCCTTATCATCCGCGGCATCTGGACCACGGATCTGTGATGAGGTCATATTCCTCAAGTTGAGCATGATGCTTAATTAAATCATATTGTATTCAAAATCAGGGTGAAAAAAGCTACACCACAATTTTCCTGTTTATTCATGAAAAATCATGAACAAGGCATCTTTCTTGCATTGTCCTGGGTCAGAACCAACCGTTATGATCAGAGAGTTCTTTGTAACAAAATGGACCGGACAAAATCGCCAACTTTATTTGAATTAATGTTTTTCATCTCGACTTCTTTTGGACAACGCTGGGTCAGACATACCGGTATGACGCAAGCCTGGCTACGGACACAAACGATGTTGCGGACGACATACCTCCATGGTGGTCCTCATCAACGTCTTTCCGTATCGTTATTCACGAGCCGATAAAAAGACGAACTGGAACTACTAGTACTAAAACTTTGTTGTTGAAACAAGTAGAAATAATTGCCGATTCGGGGAAGGATTCATCTGTCCTCGGTTAAAAAAAAAAATCTTTTACTTCTGAAACCATGTAGAACATTTACGTTACTCCCTCAATACAGAGGAGTTTACCAATGAATATTTTTTTTATGCTATTGATAACTAGGATAGGAAGCGTTTCAATCTACGTTGATATATCCCATGCTGCATTAGATAAAAAATCGATTTCGGTGCAGTTTACAGATACTTTGCATCAACTGATACAAGCATGAATATGAGCTTACTTGATTTGAACTTGCATCCTAACGTCTTCATTAAATTATTATTATATTATCTTCCATCTTAAATCTTTACTCCAGAAAACTCAATATAGATTACTGCCAATCTGTGTATGAAGCTCGATAATTTCTGATGTACTACAGTAGTAATTTGTTTTCTCTCAAGAAAATGACGTGCATAAGATACGCTTTTGAGATTGACATCTTCATAGCCACTATGAGTATATAACTTTTTACTCAAGAAGTCATCAACTATAGTCACAACCAAAAGCAAGATGTTCGGTAAATGAAAGGTACTGGCCACGAGATACAGTCCAAGGGAAACAACTATTTCCATTCCGTTCAATTTAACATTTTTAAGCCAATAAGGTGAGTTAATTCCAATCTGGGACAATTATAACTAATGTATTGTCCTCACTATATAGAATAAATCAAATTTTACATACATAAAATGCATAAAAACAATATTTTGAAGGATTTTCTTTTATTTTTTAATTCATTTCCATGAAGAAGCCATCATACATACTATTGAAGTATAGTTTGATCTTAAGCTAAAAGAAAAAAGTCTGATCATTATTTATAACAAAATGAGGTGCTCATTCATACAAAATAAAATCAAAGTTCTAGATAAACTAAATCAAATTAAACTTATTTCTTGAAAAAGATTTTTTTTATCTTCCTGCAGAACTGATTTATACAGAAAAATTAACATTTTTTAAGAAAACAAAAATTTTTGTAAAAATACTGACATTCTAAAAAACTGTAATTAATCCATGATTCAACATAATAAAGGAATTTATCTTATTTTCTCCCACTATTACCTCAGTTGGCCAAGTTCTAATACACTTCAAAGAATTAACATGGTTATGGGACATGGAATGTAAGTTATCTTAATGAAAAATGTGCTTTTTTTTTATAGAACACGTACATGATTTCAGATTCATTGCAAACTTTTAAATGATTGGTCATAAAAAAACAAGAAGTATAGCACTATGAGGCCAAGTTGTTCAGTTCTTCAAATAAAAAAATTTGTACAGGATTATAATACAAAAAATCTCCGTGCTACAAAATAAATCATATTATATATATATATACAACAGGAGCAACAAAGAAGTGGATGTTATGATCATTCATTTAAAATATTTTCTTTTACTGTAAATACCCCAAGAAAACAGCATAAACAATTAAATGCATCTAGAAAGTTCAGGAAACAAAATTAACCCTGTCCATGGAAAATGACAAATCTTTCTCAATTCAACCAAACTTTTTTTTTTCAAATACAATATATGTATATACACACAACCAACAGTGAGTAAGAATGGGTATTAACTATTAACATTTCAATGGTTGGAGTTAAGATACACATGTACATCCAATATCAAAGAGGCAAAATGGGTTCTAAATTCTGTGACATTTTTTTTTAATTTAAATAATCAATGATCCTTAATTACTCTAGAGTTTAACCTTCTATCATGAAAAAAGTGAAAAGAAAATTATTTGTAATGTTTCAGACAATGCATAATGAAGATATCTTCCTCCAAATAGCACTAACAAAAATGTTCTTGAATTATCCATCATAGGTGATGCAAACAAATACAGTATCACACTTTACTCTGGACAATATCAATGGAAACAATAAAAACTTAACAAGCTATTATCTACTTGTAAATCTAACATCTTCTTTCAATAATGCACTTTAATTTGGTCACTTGGTTTCATCTACGACCAAATTTAATTCCATTCCTGTCGCCAAATTTATCCCCATTGCCAACAGTCCATTCCGGATCATTTGGATCTTCACTCACTTGTGATCCGTTTGAGCTGTTGGGAGATTGAGGCACACTCACATGTGTGTCCATGGCTTCACAAGTTGTTGCTCCTTCAGTAACATTGGTCTCATTGTTCAGCTCCACCAATGAGCTGTTTGATGAGATCTTATTCCTAGTTAAGTAGGTTGTATTTTCTTCCTCCGAAAGAGAAATACTGACTTTCAGTTCTTGCAGTTGTTCCTCGGAGAGAGGGAAAGTTCGAATGGGCCAGGGATCTACCACTTCGCCCTCGTCGTAGTCCATACTAAGGTCGTCAGTGCCTACACTAACACTAGACCGCCGCAACGATGCAGAACTACTTCTACGACGGAACACTTCCTCTCGCAGAGAAGAAGCTAGGTTAGTGTGACTCCCTCCACTGGACGACAGGGTAAAACTTCGTTGACGAGAATCTTCTTCTATCTTAAGGGCACCGTCACTACTTTCATTGGCAATGTTTACATCACTGGACACCATGTCTGGAGTTAAGGGTCCTGAATCGTTCCTGGATCCTCGACTGCGACGACTTGGGTACTGTACGAAAGACTGGAAACGCTTCTTTTCTTGGATTTCACATTTTTCATGCATATCAGCAAAAAATTCATCTGATGTATCCTCAATCTGAAATGAAGCATTTGAATTCAATGAATGCAGTGAACTGTTTCTAGCTCAAATCATAAAATCCAAGACTTGTATGTTTTCATCAAAAGAATGAAGTACCTCGTCAGGTAACTCAGTTTTATTTTCTTCTGCTGTTTTCTCTATTTCTTCAGAGGCGTCTGTTACATCTCTCCATCTGTTCAGAAACAAAAATCATATCCATTTATTAACTATCATATTTCATATTTTTAATAGTATTTTTCATATATCTTAATTTTAAGACTGGCAACTCATCATTCCCTTGAGAATCATTATATGAATTTTAAGGTTGATGACTAAGTCACCAATTTTCCCATAAGAATATATTTCAAAAACTCCTTTAAAAAAAAAAAAATCCTGTGTATGTGTAAACTTGATTTAATCTTAAAAATAAGTTTTTTAAATATTTCTAAACATCAGTTTTTAAATGCTGTTAATATTCAGTACTCAATTAGCAAAACTAATAAATATTCCAATATTGTTTCTAAAATATGCATGATTATACAATACAACATACTTGGGTGTCACAATTTCCTTATACTCCAATTTAACAACTCGTGTTGCTGATGCAATGCTGTATGGTATGACGATGTTGTCAATGTCATAAGCACTCTCTAGCCGTCGTTTCCTCATGGTGGCATCCTTCAGCTCCTTGAAGCCAGATGAGGCACCACTGGAGGAGAGGAGGTTTTCTCGACCACAATTCAAGTAATCTTCATCATCATAATCAGAGGCTCCTGACAATTGTCCATCTTCAAAATTGTTCTGTTTCAGTGCTGTAAATATACAAAATGAATTTTAAGAGCTATGCAGACATATATCGAGTTCTGTGCATAAAAGAATGACAGCAAATGTGTTTGGGTTTCTTTTTTCCATTTCTTCCTTCCACTGACCATCTTTAAATGTTGAACTATCTTTTAAATATTTTTTTTTTTAGTAATAAACAAGAAAATGAAATAATACCAAAAATTGTCAAATTATTACCAAATGAAAGACTATCGGCCATTCTCCTCTTTCTGAGATCAGAGACTTTTCTGGTTGACTTCAAACTTGGTCTGCCTTTAGTTGGTGTCCTTTTTTCATACTTGTTACGCAGTTCTAAAAAATAGAAATAGTTACATGATCAATTCATTTTTCAATTTGATTTCTGTGTTACAAAGTTTTTTAATCACTACAACTAAATTACATTCAGAATTATGCCACTCTTTGATAGCTTTTACACATGTAAGATTTATTTCACTACTAAATACCTGACTTTAAATTGTAGAACAGAAAAATTTAATGCATACTTTATCCCACCTACTTCAAAAAGAAGAGACTTTGTGATTAAGATTTCTATGGCATTAATATGATGAAGTATTAATCAAAGCACACTTACTTGCTGATGCAAGCAAAGCTGTTGCTGCTCCCTTTGCATATTTTGTCTGCTTTCTTACTTTATCACGCACGGAAGGAACCAACAACTTCTGGCGTCTAGAATTGCAATGTTTCATGTAAATTTTGTTCATTTAGATTTATAATAATGAACAATAAAAACCATTAACAATGAATTGATTTTGTTTATGTGATAAACAAGCAAGGTATCACTTACTTTCTGTCTGATGGCAGGAGTTTTGTAGATTTCGGTGGTGGTTTGTTTTGCCAGTCTCCACTCTTTAGCAAAGCCTCGAAGTGG
Organism: Magallana ariakensis; assembly: GCA_020458035.1. Lineage (NCBI taxonomy): Eukaryota > Metazoa > Mollusca > Bivalvia > Ostreida > Ostreidae > Magallana > Magallana ariakensis. The sequence continues at coordinate 34,769,338 of CM035818.1, read as the reverse complement.
ATAGTCAAAGGAATTTCTGTGGAAAGAAATTCTAATTTTTAGCCTATTTAGTTGTTTCATTCTTAGTATTCGCTAGCAAAATCAAATGCAAATTATTGTCTGATGTCAAAATGTGTAACCACTTAAAGAAAAGTTGATACGCAAAGAAAGACAACCCAAAATGAATATCCACTGCTTTTGTATCCATCATCTTTGTAAGAATGAGAGAGGAAAAACAAATTGGTTAAATGAACACTTTTTCGTAACATAAAATATGGTTTCAATGCTGAACTGTAATCATTAGAGCTTCTTACCTTCATTGAAAGACAACACTGGGTGATAGGATGGATCAAGAAGGGACACTCTTTCATTCACAGGCATGGTGTCGGCATCCACTGTCTGTGAATTGTTGTAACGGCCCCCGCACATGGGACAAGACGAGAAAGGCGGAGAACAATGACACTTCACTGATGACAGTCGTGCGGCTTTACGCGACACCTGATGAAGGCCAGAAGTCCGTAACAACTTCCGCTTCCTGTAACTACGCACTGGGCGACAGCGAGCAGCCTGACAGGTAGCATCCATGAGAGAGGAGGCGGGAGATTGTTCCAATGAAGAAGCATCACCCGAGGGGCCCGGTAATGCATTTGAGTGTTCTTCTGTCACTGCGGATGGATGCCCAGAGTTCACAACACCGTTCAAGTTGTTACATTGCCCATGATCTTTTAATTTGTTCTCTGTTAATAAGTTTGACTGTATAGGTGTTAGACAGTTTCCTAGTGATTGTGTTAGTTTTGTTGCTTGGCGATTTACATTGGACATTACAGCAGCTATATTACAAGGGGATCCTGACACATTCTTTGCATCAAAGTCTGCTATTTTGGTTTCAATAGGGGATAACAATTTGCCATTTGCTCGAGCCTGCCTTAAGCGTGCACCAAGTTCTTCGAGTGAAGGAGGCTCTCCAAGAACAACGCTGCCTTTATTATGCCTAATTTGTTTGTGAATATCACTTTGTTGCCGAATTCTGTACTCCAAATCTGAGACTTGAGCCTGTAACCATGTCCAGCGGCATGCTACTGCTGCCCGTTCAGAAGCCCACTTCCATTCCGCTCTCCGATGCCTGAAAATATATAGATCTCATAAAAAACTGATTTGTAAAAACATTCCAATGGTCCATATAAACATCATATAGAGGCACAACACTGTCATCAACTACACCAGTTCTTGCATTTGTTTAATGTACAATTGTAATTCTAGATCTAAAGTATTAGCTAGGACTCAAAACAAATAGTAATAGACAGGCCTTTGTTCACTTTTTCTTTTAAAAAATCAGACTTTCCTGGATTACTGGCAGTCTAAAAAGGGCAAAGTGACTTAAGTCATTGCCTAGTTCATCTGGTTAGGCCTTAAAAAAAAAATTAATGGTTTGTTTCCGCTTTCATGCTGAAAAAAAGCAGGGTCGGTAGGTCGGAATAGTTTTAATTTTTTCAAATAATTTTTTTCCTTTATTGCAGCATGTATTGAGCAGTATCCATATGTGCTGGTTAGATACTGACACTGCTGAATGGTATAAAATGAGAAATACTTTTAATATCTTTCCTGATTATTAAACTGGTCTAAAGAAAACAAACAAACGATACAAAATTGTACAAAATTCTAAAATCAGGTAATGTTAATACATTCTAAGGGTGCAACGATAAACCGTGAGACGGTATATCATGGTAAAAATATGCTACGATTCAATTCACGATACTTCAGGCTGTACCGCGGTTCGGTATTTTGATCCGGAAAAAATATTTTCCGTCCGATTCGGTTCAAAAATTATATTTTCAAAATGACTTCCGGTGTTGAAAAACGTGCTGCGCATTATTTAATTTTGCCACCTGCTGCAGTGTATCCCATAAATCTTCGATATGGTAACATATAGGGTTTTGTGGGATAAACGAAATCGGTTAAGTTTCAATATCGAGTGTTTCTACATGCAAGCACTATTTTGCATATGTTTTCCTACAAACGAACGGCATGTAATACGGCACCTCGCATAAAACGGCATCATCCATGCATTTGTCGCAAGAAATTAATCCCACGTTCCAAGATGCGCCTCCAAAATGCAATTAAAATTAAAGGTCACTTTAATTCTATTCTTTGAATATTTTGCTTTCCGTCAGAAAATCCATTACATCTATAGCAAGACCATATTAAATAATTTAATTGTTGGGAGCGTTAAAATAACGATATTGATGTCAACATTAGATTTTTACCTCATGCAGATCATGTTGACATTCTGATATTTATACAGCTGTTTAGGAAAAATATGTGGAGAAAAAATATGTAACTAAAAGTTGGAGATTAAACAATACTAAAGTATGCGTAATTGTTTATTTGTTACCTTTAGCAGAACATTAAGAGTATCACGATACGTATCGTATCATATTGTCTGTATCGTGATACGTATCATATCGTGAGGCAAGTGTATCGTTGCACCCCTAATACATTCGAGGTGTTTTTCCAAGCCTGCCGGAAAGGCCCGAGAACTTGCAATTGCTGGAAACATACTGCCATTTTGAAACAAAACATTTGAGTTACACTGATTTGAAAAGAGTAACTGCTTCAGCGTTTTTGAAGCCAAAATTTTTAGTTAATTTTTTTACCAAATCGGATAAAAACTATTTCCCGTCAAAACTCCTTTAAAAAAAGTTTTGAGTCGGCAGGGTCGGTCAGGAAAGCAGAAACAATTCTTTTTTTCTAAGGCCTTGGAAACTTGATCTTTCTTGATGCTAAGGCCTAACAAAAAAAATAGTTTCGTTTCCGCTTTCATGCTGGAAAAAAAGTAGGGTCGGTCGGTCGGAATTTCTTTTTATTTTTTTCAAATATTTTTTTTCCTTTAATATTGCAGTATCCATACATGCCACTTAGATACTGACACTGCTGAATGGTATAAAATGAGAAATACTTTTAATATCATTCCTGACTATTAGGCTGGTCTTAAGAAAACACAAAAATGATATTATATATCAGATACTTCCTCTGCCAATGATGAGAGCATTATTAAAATCTACAACACATGGAAACATACAGCCACTTTGAAACAAAACGTTTGAGTTGCACTGATTTGAGAAGAGTAGCTGCTTCAAGCGTTTTTGTGACCAAAATTTTGAGTAATTTTTTTTCCAAATCGGATAAAAACGGAAATAAACGATTTTCCATCAAAAATCCTTTTAAAAAGTTTTGAGTCGGGGGGTAAAAGCTAGGGTCGGTCGGGAAAGCGGAAACAAACAATTTTTTTTCTTAGGCCTAATTTACTTTTTCGTTACAACTAACTCGTCAGTTATAGATTACTAGAAATATTTTTACTGAAAAAAAAAGCATTGCTTATATTCAACAGATTTTAGGGTTATCCTTATGAAGTAAAGTAAATCTCTTTGTTTTGAGCACAAAGGTTGCATTCCATTGTCTAGTCCAAATAAAACTTGTATTATAAACAAAATTCCTCACAAAAGAGGCTGTTAAGTGCTAAGCATGCTCTACACATCTGTCTTTGAGCTATTTGATTATATCAGGTAAGAAAGTATTTATCTCTTGTGGAAAAATTAAATGCACAGGTAGACTGACAACATACACACTAATCAATAGTACCTAGTACATCCTACGATATGGATGTAAACATAAAATATCCACCAATTAATCAATACCATTAGACTTCTGTCAGTGTGTAGACTACAGCAGGTCTTTCTCTTACAATACACTCTATTACAACTGAAGGAAAATTCATTTCTAATAGTCTTATGCCTCATCTTTTTCAGTGCAGGGAAAGGGGTTGCTTTCTTTTCTATTTGTATTATGCAATATATGAATAATATTTTAGTTGCATGGCCTCCATGGTTAACCTCTAATATGAATGGACCATTATTGATTTCAAGGCCTTAACATGATGAACACAGCCTATATGTTATTACATCAGGCATTTATGTCAAGGTCCATTAAATTACTTTCAAGAGGGAGAATTATCCTTCTCTCTTTTTAATGAAAATCTTTCAAACCAAAGTTCACATTTCTTTTTATCTGAAATGTCTACCAAATTTTGACTTTTCCTTTGGGTTTTCCCCACATTACTATAAATAGCATATCACAACATATTTTCCATCTGCTTCAATTTTATGCAATGCCTATCAGAATACAAAATACTCTTTCCTTTATATAATATCCAATTTCATAATACAAATTTAAAATCTTGTGGTTTTTTTTTAAGGTTTTTAGTCATCTTATATTTCAGGGTATGTCTCAAAAAATGTTTTTTAATACAAAATGTCAACATTGATCATTTATTAGTATAACTGGTCCCTTGTTAATATTAAATAACTGTATTTTAATTTGATGTAAAGGTGTATATCTATCTTCTAACTGAGGTCATAGCTGAAGCTTTTGTCAATGTCAAATGATGAAATGTTGTTTCATGAGTCACTCCAAGTCATGATAGAAAAAGCATTAATTTAATGATTAAAGACAAACAATACACATCCACTTACAAAGGTGGTGGAGGAATCTTCCTTTCTCTTTCAAACTCATCATCCTCATCACAGCTTTCTCCCCCTGAGCTGCTCTCTGTGGCATCCGAGTCCAGCGTGTTCAGCATGTGGTGCAGATTTGTTTGGAGGTGTCCAGACACTCTATTGGCCTCTTTACAGATCTGTCCATCTATAACCAACACACTTTGAGATGGTTTCTCCTCCTTTAATTTCTTTGTCTGTGTGGCTATACGTTTGCTGAGTGCAGCTTGATTTTGCGTGGACTGAATTTTCCTCACTAAATTCACTAAAGCTGCTGTGGATAAACTCTTTACATCTTCACTTTTTAAGAGTTCTGCCTTGAGTTCTGAATGTGGACCTGAAATACCCATGGACCGGTGTGCCACAGACTGGAGATTGCGGTGTAGGAAGTTCACATAACTCCCAACTTGATTACGAATGTGCGTTTCCAGCTGACGTCCTTGTAAACGACGCAACCTTCTCAAAAGTCTGTCTGCCCTTCTTTCAAGAACATGTTGTTTTTCACTAACCTCCTCACTTAATTCTTTCTCAGACTTAATAGGATCAATCTCGTCATTTTCAATGTCCACAAAGTGAGTGTCTGTATCTGCACCATCACATACATCATCTCGAGCAACTTCTGCTTCAGAATTCACAGCCGTTACCATATCTGTCACAGAATTAACTTTGGATGCTTGATCCTGATCTCCATTTTGAAGAGTCACTTGGTTATGGTTTATCGGATCATGATCACCGTTGAGATTCGTAGTCAATGTACTGAACTCAATGGAATTTTTCAACTCGTTTGCTGTTTTCAAACCATTCTCCTTCGGCATTCCATTTACAAATTCCAAAGGTTGGTTCATTTTCCAATTACCAGAATTATCTTTAAGGTGAACCACCCCCGCAAATCTGGGGTCCTTGCTCTTGCTCCCAGTCTTCTGAATAATCTTGATTTGTTTGATCTTCGAATTGAGTCCAACGGTTTTAAAAATACTATCCTCAATTTGTTTGAAATTTAAAACTGAATTCAGGGTTACTTTACAACTTGCTGCCTCTTTTTTGCTGGTAATGCCGTCTTTTTGCACGCTGCTTTTCACCTCCACAAGTTTCCCTGGTGGCAGGCTCAAAGAAGGGTCCAAGACTTTTGGAAATTTTATTTTTAACTTTGTCTGGGTCACCACTGGGTCAGTGAGTGCAGGCGCCATTGCAACAAGACAGCATACTCTCAGGGAAAGTGGAGCAGACATACAATGTTACAATAATACAATTCAATACAATACTTCTTTGAATTCACTACAAAGTTAGACTGGCGACTCGCCTGATGCAATGTCATGGGGATGGCAGAATCCTTGCTGACAGAGGCTATTCTCCAACAGTACACCCAGCATAACCTTTGCAGTTACCTTTTATGTATACCTATAAAATATCGAAACACACTTTATACATGTTGCCACATTCCTATAAATATATATTACACACGAAAACTCGTCCAGGAAATGGATTTCTTAAGTGACCTACTTTTAACTAGATTCCAAACAAACACAAAACAAGCATCGATTTCACACGTTAAATACATAACATAAGACACATGATAAAAGGTATGATTTATCTGATGCACCTATAAAATGTCAACCAAGAAAAAGTTCAAATTATGCGACAAAATTGTGTTTATGATATTAAACAATCTTCAAACCACGTGATCTTCGGGCCACGTCCCTGTACAGCGCATGTAATGTCGTCTGACTCAATTTCGCATGCTTTTCCCAGCATAAATATGCAAAAAATATACACAAAAATATAACTCAATAATACCATGAATCCTCTTCTTTTCTTAAGAGCATAAATCATGATGGATCATATCTATACGGGGAAGTTTCGCAATGTACGTTTTCGTCCGCCCGTACGCTCCAAACTCACCGTAATGGCGTACAGAGGGTTTACAGCAAAGCCATGATATTACAAATATGCGCGATTCATTATTCGGAGAACACTCTCCAATAGCGATACCCCCCTCTACGGACTATTTAACCATTGGTTGGTTCAGTAAGAGATCTTCTTCTGTCATTTGTACAATACACCCTCGTCAAGAAATTATAATTGAAAATAACTTGTTCAACAGAGGCATTAAATGTAGCCATTTGATGCATACTTTATACACAAATATTTAAAAAAATCTTAATTGGTATTTAAGCACCACCAACACAATACAACATGGTGTTAGAATGATTTATTGTCATCTACAGGGGGGTTGATAGATCAGCCTACATTATAAATAAATGACGCGCTAGAGTTTATGAGACTTTATCAAAATAGCGGCAAACGATTTTCACAACATGTGAAACTTTAAAGAAAATTGAAAATATATAATATTATATCGAAGTAAAGTACATTATACAAACACATTTAATGAAATTGAATTTATTATCTATATTTCTGTAGAGATTATTAATCGCTATAATTATCATATAAAGACGCACTTTGCTAAATTTTCAGTGTTTAATATCAGTTTTTTGTGGGTTTTTTTTTTGGGGGGGGGGGGGGTAATTAACTATACTTTGTTTTGACCACAAATACTGACCACAGGCACGATGTCTTTGAAAGTTGGGGGGGGGGGGCAGACTCATCCAAAAATCTTATAATTAACAAGCCAAAAAAAAAAAAAGGTAACTTCCCAAAATCATGAAAATCCTAACCCTAATGGGTGGGTAGCGTCAGGGACGTATCTAGTATATACGTCCCTGGTAGCGTAGTCTACCTATACATGTAACTTTACTTTCACTCTTAATTTCCTTATTTTCATTCAATTTTTTACATACTCCCCCAAAAAGTGGGGGAGGGGGCAACTCCATGATAATTCAATTTTTTATATATATGTAAATTTAAGAAAAATCTCTCCTGTGAGAAAAAAGTTTGGGCCGGGGGAGGAGCCCCCCCCCCCCCTCCCCTGATGCTACGTGCCTGGACCACTGAACGAATATGAGATTCGGTAATATATAAAAGATATAATAGAATAACGTGGAAAAGGTTTCCTCCCAGCTTTGAGACCCGTCTATCGGCTAAATTCATTTAACTAAATAAGAAAAAATAATAACAGAAATCACTGTTCAATATACTCCATAAGCATAAGAGGTTGTGCGTGTTAGGAAAGTATATAAAGAAATCCAAATTAAACTCACATTAATCTCACATTTTTCTTTGAAATAATAAATGTTTAAGACAAGTTGTGAAGAACTAGCGTGAGTTTATATATCGTTGTAGTGATCGACGTAATTGGAGCTTATCTTATTAAACATCATGTTTATAATATTTATAATGATTAAACTAGGATATGCACCTGCACGAAATTTTTTTTTTCTTCCAGAATACAAAATTCTTGTTAACACGTTTTATATATAAAAATGTTGACATAATTTTTCTATATTCTGTTTTGTATAAAGTATAAATTTTACATTTGCTAAAAATGATTTTGGTCCTTATATATTCTTTGCATATATTTCATCATTACTTAATGCACAGCAAATACGTGTATATTTTTAATCCAAAAGCTTTTTTAAAACTTAACTTTCTTTGCTAAATTCGATAAAAATAATTCTGTGCAAATCTTACAATTTTCTCCAATCGTTGGGACAATTTAACTCTGAGTTTATTCAATAAGTTAAAATCTCTAAAATTCACTGAGGAGCTTTCAAGAAATATATTTCTTTTGACTTGACCTATATAAAGGCTAGCTGCTACTAGACGCCTTCCCTCTGAAAAATAAAATGTATACTGACATACCCCCCCCCCCCCCGCCCCCTTCCCCAATTAATTATTGAATCCGTCCCTGATCGTTTACTCAGTCATGCAAATTCGATTAATCGTGATATAAAGACTTCAATATTTTTCCATGCTTGAACCGTGGATTTTTAGTTTTATCCCTACGAAACTTATTTTCATCAGTTAATCGAAATTAGTATAATGTGATTTATTTCGCGGGACAATAACAGCTATACAGATTGGCAAAGAGGAATAAAAACCAGTAATGGAAGACATTAAAAAGCATAACAAAACAAAAAAATGCACGTTTGATACATGTGCATGTTGTATATATAGGTAATCGATTCAATATGTTCTGTCAGTTTGATGGATTAATTATAATTGTGCATACTGACTTAATTATCGAACTTTGCAAAAAACGTCATCATATACCTCTAATCCGTAAGTGACCTACTCTGATGAAGAGAAAAGATAAATAGTAAGAAATAGTATTTAATGAAACCTGCAAAATTAATATACATCAAACTCTTCATCACTACTGAGAAGCTAAAGAAATTGATTCAACCAATATATTCATGTACATGATATAAATTGTATTGTAAAGGTTCCAGTATAAGTGCTGCGAAAAATCAATCAATTTAGGGGTATAATGTAGCTAAGAGGTTTTTCTAAATAATGTTTAAGGTCACTCAGATGTATAATAACGTTGGATAGAGCAATATGAATGTACCATTTTTAGATCATTTCTAAATTATTGTCATAATATAGACTTTTTCAAACACATGGTATATGATTTTGATAACAACAACAAATTATTAAGCTATGGGACTTGTAATATTTGGTTTGAATATATTTAATTGTGTAGACATAGAAATGGTTCAAACACAAGTTCTTAAAACTTGCGAGGTTCTTATTATATACAACAATTTACAACTGTTTGTGTAATAGTTTAAAATTGAAGGTGCATCCAAAACACACGATCTGGATTTGTGCTACCACATTTTAATAAAATAATTCCTACACAGTGCAATAATCATAATTATTAAGGAATTTTAATATGTATATTATCGTATAGTTGGATCTCTAAGGCACTATACTAAAATAAAAAAAAAATTGCTCTTCCTTTTTTTTTTGTTCAATTAATCTACATAGTACCAAACCTTATCAACTCTTACACAACAAAGTCAACGCAAAGAAAAAAACACCCAACTAAATATCAATATCTAAGGAATAATTCTCCGAGTATCATGAGGTGATACTTTCTGTCGGAGCATGGTCAAATCCAATATTCGGGCTTTATGATAGATTTGACCATGCTCCGACCGAAACTATCACCTCATAATATTCAAAGAATGATTCCTTATTACTTATATTATTTCCAATTTTCACACTTTAAAACAACATTATTTTAAAACCACTATTTTTTTATGTAGCACATGCTATGTATTATGTATTACTACGCGGCGCAGCCAATACCGTTTCTCGGTTATGCTACAAGACATGCCCACTTTGTGTCACTCATGTTTTATGAAGTTATTGGATTTTAGGGTTCAAAATTGATTGTAATGTTATCACAGACAAAGACAGTTGAAAATGTAAATATATAGATTTTATTTTCAATATGGAAATCATACAATTTGAAGTTTTGCATCCGCCTTGATGAAACAGTTCTCACTATGCATTGAGGCTTCATTTCATTGGAGAGCAATGATCAGGATTTTTTAAATACATGTACAATAAATGAGTGTCATCTCCAAAACAATTTTTGTTACATATCACAGACTTGGACTCTCACAATTGTTGCCTAATTGATTGGCTCTAGTATCATCTTTAAATCACACAATGACGTTGAATTTGGTCATTCTGAACTTTGACGATGTCAATCTTAGACATTCATCAATCATGAAAGGCAGGACTGACTGCATTTATCTCTTATATACAGTAACAGGTTTTCATACAGAACTGAACATCATATTTGAGATGTCAAATTATTGAGGAAATCAGTGATATAACACTATATCAAAATAACCAGTAAGAAAAAATAAATACATGTATTTCATTATTATTACAAGGTCTACAGTTCATAGAGTTTTTTGTTTGGTTAAAGATTTGTTTGGTTCACTTGTCGGAGACAATGGTTCGGGCAATCAGTTCCTTCATGATTTCGTTGCTGCCTCCATAGATAGGTTGTACTCTTGAATCAACGAATGCTCGAGCTATTGGGTACTCCCACATGTATCCCCAGCCTCCGTGTAACTGTAAACAGCGTGTGGCTATTGAATTCTGAAGGTCAGTTATCCTGTAAAGGGAAAATGTATGTACATGTACCTAACAAATAATTTCTGAAATTGTAAAGAACGCAACTGTTTAGAGACTCAAGAGATAGCTCATTTTCAGATTGTAAATGGTATCGACTCCAAAGTCCTATTTTCATTTGCACAATATCGAAAAACAATTATATACTGTATACAGGGAATATTCGCCCCCGTTTTATTTTCGCCCCTTTCGCCCTTGTTGTCAGTGGGCGAATTTAAGACTGGGTGAATTCCAAGGTCTTAAATTATCTCTCTTTAAACAAACATGTGTCTGAGCGAATTCAAGACGAAACCGTTTACAAGTGAAGGGCGAAAATAACCCTATATACAGTACCACATTTGTGCTTTCATATGTCTTTTATAATATGATGCATGCTAACTTAAGGTTAAATTAATACTAATGTATACAAGTACTCGTAAAGAACATTTCAGTGTTTGGTAAGTACCAGTATTTTGCCATTGATGCTGTGGCAGAGTCCAGCCCTCTCTCGTTGTGAATCTTCAGGCACTGGTCCACAAACGCCCGCCCCACACACACCTCAGTTTTGATTTCAGCCAGTTTGTGCTGGACAGTCTGTAACAAAAAGTTGTATGCTTTTTTTTGGTGAATCAATCGGTCAATTGAACTAGCGTATAACAGGTATTTTCTGTGGCTAGAAATTTTTGCAGATTAGACCCTAAAATGTATCTAATTATATTCTGAATTTCCAATTTCTGCGATTAGACCACAAAAAATACATATACAACGTATTATACATTGCATCAAACTTTGACTCCCTTTTTCGGGGGTAGGACTGCCAATACTGTGTGTAATAAGGGTGTTGTTCTCAATGATAATTTCCCATTTCATAATCAGCCACCTGTTGACTTAAGATGCCCCAGTAATTGTGGAGTGGTCAATGTTTATCTAACAATTTCCGATATCAGAGTTTTGTAGCTCAAAATTGTGCGTGAATATTTATAAATGGTGATTAAATAAAATTCTTGTGACCCATAATCTAATTACGCGTTTATATTTTACTGACTTAAATGTTACATATTATTTTAATTTGGTTGATCATTATTAAAGATACTTGAATGAAAAGTTTCTTTTGATTTTGTATATAAGAATAATTATAAACTTTTTTGACTATTATCATTTAAGACTATTGTTGTTTTGAATATTAAGATTTGCATTAAGATTTGCATATGAATTTCATACAAGCGCTTGGAATGCATTATCTTCACAGGCAGATCGATACGTGTATTTATTTACCCGAAAGAGACTAGAAAAGACGTCTCTGGTAACAGATATATAGTAGGAATTTTGGGAACTGTTCCACCCAAAAATGATATTACAAGTAAATTTGGGGTATGTACCACATACAGACTACTTAGTAACATATTGACCACATTTGAGAATACAAACAAACAATTTAAGAATATTTTGTGATTTTTATTTCTGCGAATTTTTCAAAAATAAACAACTGCAGAACTTACCAGTTATACGGTATTTGGTTTATAAAAAAAATGCATAAACATAAACCTGAATTTCATGATAATACCTAATTAATTAAACGACTTTTTTTTTTTTTTTTAATTTTTTTTTATATAAAAGTTACATTTGCTTCACAAAAAATACAAACCTGAAGATTAGAAATTGTTTTGCCAAAGGCTTTTCTTTGTCTGACATAATTTCTAGTTTCCTCAAACATCCATTCGCAGGAGGCTATGCCCATGCCAGCAATTATAAGTCTCTCTTGTGGAAGCTCCTGCATCAGATAATAAAATCCCTTGTTTTCTTCTCCCAGCAGAGACTCCTTGGGAAGGCGCACATCTTCAAAGAACAATTCTGCAGTGTCCTACAAAACATACCAGGTATTCAAATTTCTGAAAACTTATGTGCTCTATGGTAATATAATAGCATTGATTTTTCTCTGTTTTTTTTTTTTAAAAGAAGCATGTAGCTTTGGAATTGGGGGAAAAAATCTGGAAGTTTTGGTCATCCTACATGTTATGAAGATCTTAAATTAACCTGAGCCTTGAATCCAATTTTCTCCAGTTTCCTGCCCTTAACAAAGCCCTTCATTCCGTCCTCTACAAGGAAAAGGCTGATCCCGTGGGCCTTGGACTTCGCCTCCGGGTTTGTGATTGCCACAACAATGACCACATCAGACATCCAGCCATTTGTGATGAAGACCTTAGAACCATTCAAGATGTAGTCAGAGCCATCTTTCTTAGCATTTGTTCTTATTCCTTGCAAGTCACTGAATGTCAAAAATAATTATAAATGTAAACATGATTGATATAGTAGATGAAAAAGATTCAAACAAGTATCAGTTTCAGCTTAAATGTTTTATATAAACTACAATGGAGATTTATCCTCCTTTTTAAAAAAATAGAGATGTTGCAAGTACATGTATACCAAGAACTTTAAGAAATATCGCAATTCAGATGAGAAATCACAATGACAGAAAAAAAATGCATGTTCACATAAGCCAATTACTTGACGATGCTACACATAATGAGTGACAGGGTACACATCAAATACACAAGATGATAGTAATTTGATAAAGAGCATACCTTGCAAAAAGTCATTAGATAAACATATACAAGTATAAATATGCTAATATGCATGTCAAACACAAATTTCTAAATTCCAAAGGGCTGAACACCCCGCCCCCAACCCCTTAAAAAAATAATCAAAATTTCCTGGCAATTTGCACATCTACACATTGTGTCCTAAATACATGTACCTACAAAGTCTCAACAAAACCTTGCAGTAGTTAAAGAGGAGTTGTGCTTACAAATTTTTAATCACTATATTCAATATAGGACCAAAATTCTTAGTTTGAAATAGGTCGAAATTCCAAGAAAAATTCAGGAATTGGAATGTCCTGGTAATATGCACATGTACCTACACATTGTGTCCTAAATAACGACTAAGTTTTACGAAATTTCATGCAGTAGTGTAAGAGGAATTGCGATTACAAAAAAAATAGGACTGACTGACCGACTAACTGACGGATGGGTCAAAAACATTATACCCCTCACAACTTTGTTGTGTGGGGTATAATTATTCACCATTGGCATTACTATTATATCATCCCCTGTACATGTATTTTGTACTTCAACAAGTTGTGGAGCAACACTGTAACTCAGTATAATAACAGACCTTCCTGCCCCTGGTTCTGTCATTGCAATAGCTCCTATGCAGGTTCCCGCAACCATTCTGGGAATAAACTTCTCGATTTGTTCTTTTGTTCCATAATGAGATATATATGGCATAACAATGTCAGAGTGAAGAGCAAACCCTGGTCCTGAGCAGTTTACATACATTCTGTTAAAAAAAAATTAATAATCTTACACAATCCAGTTAGTGAAAAGATCTTGCCTAATTTGTACTGTTGTAGAAGAGATATAACATTTGTTAATTCAAAATAAAAAATTTATTTTTATTTAATAGCAAACATTACAGAATGTCTGTACATGTATAATGTTAATTTACTAGTAATTTCCCTTTTGCACACAATGTCTTCATGAAGTTCCAAGCTGATTCAAATCAGCCTATTATTGTTTAAAACCAAATATTTCAACTGTTGAAGCATTCTGGATGGTAAATACAGAAATAATGTATTTTGAATGTTTCCTGCTATAATGATTCGCTGCCTTTTAATGTTCGAACTCATAAAGAACATGTACATAACAGTTAAAGAACTCGATACTTTGAAGAATATAAAAAAACTTATTGTGGATATATTTGCATATCTGCAGCTTCAATGTAATCTTTTTTTCCCCCTCTTATCTTTATTGACAAAGCATAAATAATGATATTAAATTCTTCATAAAAACTTAAGGATTTTCTATATAAGATTGGTGGATCTCTACAAATACATACTGTTCCTCCCATGTGATGGCTGTTGACAGAACATCTCCTCCTATCCCACCATGCTCCTCATTCACATTGACACCCAGTAAACCATTCTGACCAGCTTTCTCCCACACCTACAATTCAACAGCGGTCAACCAATAGATTACCAGTGGTCACTAACACACTGATACAGGTAACTGAACTATAGTCTGTCCTGCTTCTGTCACTTTTTGACAAATTTTAACGAGAATACACACATCCGTCAAAGAAGTACAATTGAAATCGATACAAGTGGGAAAATCTAAGATTTCTCTATTGACACTTAATATATATTTACCCGGAGAAATAAACATGAACGAAAACTCATATGGAGATATGGAAATGTTTACCGGTACATATTTTTTCCATTCAGAAATTCTCGGGACACCTCACAAAAATTTTTAACGTTATCACACTGGTACTTTTCATGTCAGTTGCAATGCAAAATCCCCATAAACTTTCTATTTTTGGTTGTGTATTGAAACCGGAAGTGGTAGAGGGGGCGTTTCAAAACAAAATATCTGGACTTTTTTCATTATAGTGGATGAACCTGGTTTAGGCACAAAGGTATTTATGATTACTTAAATATTAAGCAAAAAGTGGTAGAAGCAGAAACTCTGGACAAAATATAGTATATATGTATTGGATTTATTAATGTACTCAATGAATGTAATTATTCCTGCTGTCATAACTTTTTTTAAAATGCAGATAAATTGAACACTTGCACTTTTATTTTCACCACAATTTCAAACAAAACAAAACAATTTTTATTTAATTTACCTCTCTGCTAACTTGTCCATCCTTTTCCCATCTGTTAAAATACAGAGGATACATTTTTAATCGGCAGCAGATATAGGAATGATTATTTTCTATATGTATAACCGATAAATAGCAAAAATTTATCAGTATTATATTCAGTTGGGTAATACAAAGAGTAAAGTATATATACTGTATGTGTCTATATTGACAGAATTTAACATTTCTTGATATATACTCTACAAAATAGAGAGAAATGTAATACAATGTACCATGTCTATCTCTTTTTAAGGCTAACATTTGGCCTCTTCAAATTACAACACAGTGTATGTGCATTTTTATTCTTAAAAAGACATCTATCCAAGAAAGCTTACTTGCTGTGATGAGGGACAACCTCCTCTTGGAAAAATCTTCGAACATTCTGTCTAAACATATCATGCTCAGAAGAAAAAATCTCTCGAGTTCCTACATCCATCATGGTGGCTGCTTGACTAACTTCTGGTCTTCCCTCCCCATGTCTAAAGATGTAAAAAATAAATGCATAAATGATTAGCATTATCCCTGTGGCCAATGTTGGAACTATACCGGTAGTACGTCTGTCACAGGTTACTGTTTCCATCACTTTTTTGAAGAAATTTAATGAGAATACACATACCTGTCAAAGAAGTACAATTGAAATTGATATGAGGGGAAAAATCCAAGATTTCCTCATTGACACTTCATCTATTTTTACCACATTGTGCGTGATGAGGCTGGATAAACGTGATCACTTCATACTGTGCTGAATTATTACCAATCAATTATCATGTTTAAACAGGGAACTGTATGGAAGGGAATTACCGCCAAAATTCTATGTGTCTTGCTTTTATTCTTATTATGCTTACTTCTTTATTCTTCATTACATTTACACTTGCATGTCACTTTATTGTTTTCATATTCATGCTTATCTAATTTCACTTTGATTCTCTTTAATTCTTTATTGTTTGCTTATTTCTATGTTGCAATATTGTCTTCTTATTCGTGTAAATTCTTTCTTCTATCTTTGTTACAAACGTGAATTCAAACACGCAAACCATAAAGCACTTTCAATAAAGACGAATACAAGTTGCATGAATTTAATGCTGCATTATGACGCCAGGCGGCAGTGTGTGCGCTACAATTGCTGCTCCCGACGATTTATTAAAACGAAACTAACAAATGGCATAAATTTAATAAATTCGTGAAAACATCTCAATTTAAGGGCTTAGTATAGGAATATGAAATAAAAGTTAATATAGTCAACTTTTAACAAGCCACGATATACGCAGACTCAAAAAGATACGGGTTTTTTTTTTTTGTATATATGTAAAATGCCTCCGCGCGGTTCTAAAAAAATCATGGGGGGGGGGGGTCCTGAGAGATAATTTTGTATTAATTTTTTTATTGGTTGATAAAATAAGTGTGAATTTTCCATTGGTGGTGGATCTGATCTCATTCTAGATCCGCAATGCAATGTACCGTATATATCTGCAGTAACAAATTATTTGCAGGAACGGTTAATTTTTAGAAGAGGAACATATCATAAGTACTTGTCGACAGGACTTTATTTTCATTTGAGATGAAAAGAGGTGGGGTGTTGCACGGTTCTGTTCAGAGGTACCCGTGGAACATGTAGATGAAATAGAAATAAATTTAAACCAAATTGAAAGATGTTTTTGAAAAACAATAAAAGGACTGGGGTACGAAATGCTTAGAAATCGCTTTTCCTGTACTCTAGTACGGGTGAAAATTATCACTTGCATGAATCACTATGTACCTGTCGTTAGGCTACAGTACTATGTATCCCTGATTAAATGCGATGAATTAATATCCGCGTGAAATTCCAGGTTAAAAAACTCAAAACTGCAGGTTTTAAAATCTCACTTATTTTTCTTAAAGTTTTGAACTTGTGATATGAAAACAAAGTTTGGTGCACGCGATTTTATATTCTTGCGAGTCGGCACAGAACGGTGGAGTCGCAGAAGTAAATATACGTATACGCGGTAAAGTTAACGAATCTAAAGTATCAGTGACTTAATTACACAATGAATAAACGAAAACAAACCAGGCAAAGAGATTAAAATACGGTATGTGATATGACTGTTTATACGTTTTGGTTTAAAATCTAAATCAAAATCTTAATAAAAATTCTTATATAAAGTTCTAAATAAAAATTTTTTTCTTCCAAAATACAAAACATAAATAATGTATGCTTCTTATTTACACAAATTTTCGAAGTGATAAAAATGTGTATGTATCATTCACAGCCATGCTTATTGTAGGTTTGTTTATTTTAATATAAATCATGTACATGTAACTGAGTGTCCATGTTTAGATTTGAAAGTGTTTAAGCTATGATTCATGTAACTTAGAGACATAAACCTTATACATGTCTACCTGTCAACTGGTCTTGATTAAATGAAGAATTGAATTGACCGACTTCCATATCAAGCTTGCGATGATGATAATTATGATACGCCCCGGTGCTAATTATGAGAACTGTAAGATTATATCGTCTCATATAAATAACTGATGCGCAGACTTCTAATTTTATTTTATTTTAGGAGGGGGGTCTAGTCACCCCACCACCCTTGAAAATTCAAACTTTTTTAAATTCACATAGTAAACCTAGTGAAAATAGAACTCGACCTACCCCCCACTCCCTCCCCGGCAAACAAATTTTAAATTATCCCTTAGTACTTAAACCTCCCCTCCATTTCTTGATCTGAACATATAAACATTGGAGCGAAATGTCATGGTGCGAAACATCCCACATTTAGTTAGCTACGTTTTTTTTTCGGGGAGCAGCAATTGTAGCGCGCACACTGCCGCCTGGCGTCATAATGCAGCATTAAATTCATGCAACTTGTATTCGTCTTTATTGAAAGTGCTTTATGGTTTGCGTGTTTGAATTCACGTTTGTAACAGAGATAGAAGAAAGAACTTACACGAATAAGAAGAGAATGTTGCAACATAGAATTAAGCAAGCAATGAAGGATCAAAAAGAATCAAAGTGAAATTGAATAAGCATGAATATGAAAACAATAAAGTGGCATGCAAGTGTAAATGTACTGAAGAATAAAGAAGTAAGCATAATAAGAATAAAAGCAAGATACATACAATTTTGGCGGTAATTCCCTTCCATAGAACTGTTCTTCTTTGTTATTTCATTTAAAAAGTAGCTGTTTGGTCACACATAAACAGTTATGTTATACATAACCTCAATACTTTTAGAACTTTGACTGCAATTGTGCTGAAAGAGCAACATTTTCAAGAGTGATTTTTTCATGAATTGTTTAGAGATCAGTTCAAAGTTGAAAATTATTGCTGTACCAAAGTGCAACTTATTGTACAAATGCTCAATTAAGAAAAAAGTATGACTGAGTAGCTAAATAAACCTACTTCTGATAGGTAAATAAAGCTATGAAGGTAATTAAAGTACGTGGCTAAATCTAGTGATTGTACTGAACCTGTAAAGGTCTACCCGTGGACTTTGAACCCATGTACGTTACACTAAGCATGCTAAGTACACGACTGTACTAATGATAAGTCAGAATGGTATTGAATAAAGGAATATAGTTATAATACTGTCAAATTATTTGTTATTTCTGCAAAGAGATACACAATAAAATGAAATGATAAAAATTACACCTTTTGATGGAAGTTGAAAATCGGCTGACATTCCTCAGTTGTTTGTTAAACAAGCGCACACAATCTATACGAAAACAAAATAAAGTAACGATTCATTATCAACTATTAAACTTATTGTTTAGAAAGAAATGGCATGATCATTTTTGTTTCTTTCAATACACAATACAAAGTTGTGAGAATACACTACTTGTTAGCATGGAGGTCGCCATGTTTTCGTCTGCTCCCGACGTCGGATCTAGACAATTTGAACCTGGTTATTTCGGTTTGGTCTCTGTTCAAATCGAAATCCTCCAAAATACAAATATATATTTCAAAACATCTTTATGTAAAGTTATCAAAATGTGATGGGAGTTTATTTTTATACACTACATGAAGCTTGAATATTTAGAATAGCGTGCACAAGATCTAACGTTATCAGTTTATTTGATTTTATGCTGAATAAATGAAGGCAGACATAAATAACAATATTTATGTCTCTGGTGAAGGTCACAGCCTATATTTTTTTTTTTTATATAAAAACTGAACAATGTGCAAAATGACAAACTGTGATATTCGTAGCGATACTAGTAAAAGATAAACTGAGCAAAATCAAACTTCACCAGCAAAGATCACCGGTATGTGAATCTTTCAAACTGTTCTTAATCCAGATATCTCAAAGTAACCTGGGGCATGAACTGGTCTTCTCAAATCTTTATTCAAAACTATGTTCATTGAAATACAACATTGCAACTTTTTTATGAATTCTTGCAATAACAGCTATTTGTTTACGGCCTTGTCTGCTAGATATTAAGAAAATGATACATGCAACAAATCTTTGACACCTAAACTCCAGTCAAGATTTAAAATGCAGACCTTTATTATACAGGTATGTAGCATCATGGGGGCCACGGGTTGCTAGTCAAGATTTTTCAGACAAGTCTGGTCCACCACTATCAAAAACGATGCTACGTGCCTGTTTTATCTCGTTCAGCATGTTCAGCAATGCACGTTATGCATGAAAAATCCATTTATATCTAAAATCCATATTTTCATGCCGTCAGCAAGTTTCACACATCTAAGAGGAAAAGTTTTAGTACATGTATTCTCTTTATTAATTAACATTTTCATTTTAATGCAAAAGTAAAATTCCAAAAAAAAAACACCTTTCTTATCTCCAAGTAAGAAAATAGATACTCAATTCGATTTTCTTTATTAAAACTTCGTAAAAATACCTGACAAGAAAAAAAATACATAGTAAATTGCCAATTTTTTTTTTTTCAAAACCAAACATGAAGTTCACCACCACAATCTTGTAATGCTTTAAAAATGTACCTGCCAAATAATTTTTCAAAAAAATTCATATCGAGTTTATTACATTATAGTTAATTTTATACTTCATGTATGACGTACGAAAGTGGCTTTCATTTTGGAAGGTAAAATCACATCAACACGACAAACCTGACTGACATCTTTCACAACAACAAGTTTTCATGAAACCCTTTTGATCAGTATAAATTGATAAATGTCTTAAAGTATTTGCATATATACATACGGTAATACATATAGTAAGAACACTGCACATTCTAATAAATGAAAAGTATCCTCACAGCAACAATTTCTAATGGCTTGTTTTCAGTCAAAAATGATAAAATTTAATACATGTACAAGGAAAATTTTTAGCTGATTTTTTAAAAAAGATTGATAGTTTTACAGAGCTGTTGGGCAGAATTTTTTTTTTCTTTTCCAAGATATCATTCAGAAATACTCTAAAAACCTATTGCAACAGCATACAGAGTACTGATTATATATCTCTTACACACAATCATACACCCACAATTCTCTCATATTTGAAAAGTAAATCTATGAATGGTACAGTTTTTTCAACTAATAAAACAAAAGCATCTTGCTGTCATAATGAAGGATGATATTGTTGTACACACGCTATTTAAATGATAAAGAGAGATGGCACAACAACAATGAACAGTACTACATAAAGATTGCAACAGATGGACTTCCTAAGTGAACGAATGTAAAAATGTTTAAACTTTTGACATCCTAGACGACAGATGAGCACCATGATTATGACATGAAACATTGTGAGTGATCAAATAGACTGCCTGCTGATGAAATTACTTTGCGATCATTAGAAGTAAAGGGGCAATGGGCTGCTGATAGCCTGATACAGAATTCAGCAACATCTCTCACAGGACTTGACAGTCTATCTGGAGTCCGATCTTAATATGCAAATCTTTAAGTGTATATTTGCGTCAGAAAAACATGTCAATCCTACACGACATGGGATTTATATGTCCGAGATCCATCTCTATCACTCATCATTTAAAAAAAAAAAAAAGAACCTGCCCCAGGCCCCCAACACAAATGTTTTTTGATAGATTATAAATCCTCCTTGCTTTCATCCTCTTCATTGTCATTATGAGTGTGCCATGTGAGTCGTTCTTCATAAAAAGCTATCACTATTTGAGGACACTTTACATTTGCTTGTCTTGCTGGTACTAAATCTGCCTCATCACTGTCTTTCCTGAAAAAAAAAACATAATTGAAAGCGTTCACGTCAAACAGATCTTAAAAACAAAATCCTTAGTAACATATTATTTCTTCATCTTAGATCACAGAGTCAAAGTGTTATAATAATTTGATCATCAGAGAGCCCACACACTTTCTTTAATAATATCAATACAGTAATTTGATTAGAAGAGCAGCATTAGGCCGACTCGACATTATCAAATCGAAGGAGAGAATTTGTGGCTCACTGTTCTGCGCCTGTAGCAGGATATTAAACAGAATAGCAAGAAAATCTGATAGGATATAAAAATACAAGACTCCAATTCACAAACAAACTTACCACTTCATTAAAAACATGAGTTCGCCTGAACTGTCCGTGGCACCAATAATTCTTTCTGGCAACAACCCTCTGTCAAAACCTCTTGGTTTATTATCTTCTTCCTGTAAATCAGGATAAAAAAAATAGTGAAAAGAAATCAATTTTAATATGTTATTATCAAATGCATTCATCTTTTGATCAGATGATCTTACTGTTGTTTTTACTTCTGAGACTTTCTTCTTCTTCTTTGCTGCACCATCATCTGTGCCATTTGGAGTTTTTCTTTTTTTCTCCTGATCTTTTTTCTTCTTTTTGTCCTCATACTCTGCTATAAGGTCGGGACAATCTAAATTTGCTTCTGGTTCCCAAGTATTCTCTGAGCTGGAAAAAAAATATTCAGAATGTTTACGATAAGATCTCTACACAAATACAAGAGATTTTTAGAACCTGAGACAGAGCATTACTTATGACAACAATAAAAAATTACTTGTTTTGATGTACTTTGGCCAACAAATGAGAAATGTCATTAATCACTGTTTACAGTATTTTATATAATGTATTATTTATTTTTGAAAGATAAACAGATTATTCATATATCTTAAAAATAAAACTGGGACAGAATGTTTCACAGCAATAAGTTTGTCTATCTGTCCCAATATATAGAATACAACAAATCTAATTGAGATTTTTTATTATGATAATTAATTTCATCCCTACCCACCTTAAACAGTTAGGGTCGGAGAACATCAAACACATTTTTTTAAATGCTGCCTTAGCTTAAAGAATGCAAGTTCTTTACAAAAAAGAACAGTATACATTTATAACTCTTACTCTGGGTAACCCTTCCATTTCAGAAGGTACTCTTTACGACCTCCCTTCATCCTGGAGTCCACCACTTTCTCCACTGTGTATTCTTCTTCTTCTTCCTCCTCTTCCTCAACATCTGCTGGCTCTGAAACAATTTCCTCATCTTTTTTGGCCTTGGCTGGTCTTGTCGATGACATTGTTGCTGCCTGAAAATTCAAATTTGGCATGGACATTGTAAAAACAGGATTTACATGAATTGTGCAAATCCCTCTTGCCCAGTGATATTCTTCAGATCTTGCATTTGAAGAAATTGTGGCTGAATTCCCTTAATTGCATATTTTACATTAATCATCTATACAACACCACCCCAACACCCCAAGTATTTTTGCCTTTGTGATTATATGCTTTCAATGAATAAAAATATATTAGTTCTGTAATATCACCCATTCCCAATGTCATCACTTTTGGTCCTTAAAAATGTTTTTTTCCCCTCAATATAAATGTGGAAAATTGTCAAAGAAAGATTAAATAATTTGATTAAATAATTTGTTTTTAATTTAGCAGATTGTTTGGCTCTTGAATGCCAATTACAAAAGCAATCTGCTTATGAAATGTTATACTTTTTGTATAAATGATATTTTGGTGTCCTTTTTTTTAACTCGTCTTTTATTTTCATTGAAGGTCTGTAAATCTGTCATTACTCATATAAATACTTATTGTGAGATTTTTTGTGAATTCCACAGTTTACCATCAGAAACTATGAACTTATCAATGTATTGGATGAAAATGTTTTCTGGGTAAATTGTTATATTTCATTACAATGGGGAAAAATAGTACGCAGTGAGAATTGATCCAAGGACAATATAGAGCAATCGATGTAGTTTTTTTTATCAAAACATTCTATATACATTTATATACAAACATACAAGAAAATTAGACTTACAAAACCTTGAAGAAAGCAAAAATCAATAATTTCAAACTATAAGTAATTTTGTTAAAACTTGCCTTTTCGTCCATTGTGTAGACTAAGTTGGAACACAGCTAGATGTAGAAAACAGACAAGTGATGATTTTATAGGCATATAAATGTGAATGTTATGAAAGCCACACAAGCACAATTTTTTTGCAGGTTTATAATGATGTTTGCTCTTTTGAATTAGTGACAGCCGTCTTTCGTGAACAGTCAATCTTTTAACTATTTTCGCTCACAACACGAAAGGCACGTTTTAATGTCTTGTATTGGCATTTAATTGTGCATTTCATAAAGCAAGGTGTTGAACCTATTAATGAGCCTGAACAATTTAGTCTTGGTAAAATCAAAATGTGTTAAAAGTAAAATACACCTCTAAAGTTTGTAAAAATAGTATATTGGTAAACAGGCAATCCAATATAAAACCGGCCACTTAATCCATTCATAATAATAGACTAACATGCGCCATTTTGAAAAAAAAGAGGCATGAGACTAAATGCTACAATCAGATATTCGGATGACACGCCAGTGATGCCCCGAGAACATTAAATATTGAGTTTTAAACCAAATTTTGCAATACGTAAAGAAGATGACAATTCCAAAAAACATCAGCAAAATTACCTCAAATATAGTGTTCACAAATAATTCAGTAATGCCGGGAACACAACGTAGCTTTCATGCGCATGTGTGCAGTTTATATCCGACTACTAGAAAAACGCGGGAAGAAAAAATAGAATTATGTTTTTTCAACAAGTATTCCAACAATCCAATTAATTGCAAATTGGAAATGTGGTTTAAATTGTAATCTGTATGTAATGTAAATAAATTTTGACTGGATATTAAAAAAGTATAAGGATCACGGTATCAAAATGACAACATTCATTTGTTCGGATAAATACGAATGATTAGCTTCGAATACGTAGACTTGCTTAAATGAATCGTCAACCATGAAACTAATCAACATACAAAGTTTGCATTTTAACCCCATAACTTGTTAAATGCAATAACGAATCAATGTTAAAAGTTACTAAAGATACATGTACATCAAAATAAATAAAAAAATAACATGAAAATTATTTTTCAATTGAACATAATGGGGGAAAAGCGTTCTTGTAAGAGAAAATATACTTTAAAAAAAATTCTGCAATAGAATTTCTAACCAAATTAAATTATGATACTGATGTGATGATTTTGAATTAATATCATTTCAAATGTCATCGAATTTGTTCTTACGGGGGCACATGTCAAAGTGCGATGTGACGTTATTTTTCGGCTTCAATTGTTCATGAAAAGTACTGCGCAAACTCTAAAAAAAAAAAAAAAAGAAGTCTTTATACATTATTTCGAAGTTGATTCACGAAAGCAAAGAACTATTCGAGTTTACTATACATTTTTTGAAATAAATACTTCAAAACGACGGTTTTACTAATTTTTTCGATACGAGTAGTGATGCAGATCGGAATGTAAATGATTTGTTCACTGGCTCAAACTTTGTTAAATAATCTATGTAGATGCTTATAAATATCGTGAGCTAATATAAAACTCAATACAGAACTTCGACATCCCCTAACAAAGTTTGTGCAAAAAGTGTGTTAAAAAACGCATTTCAGTGTGTTAAAAATACCTACATGTACTTGCAATATTAAAGTGTGTATTGATGACGTTAAACATCTATATATTGCGCCATAAGCGATTTTTCATTAAGTTTTAGTGATTGTGGCGTAATATTGAGAATTCGATGTTCGTAACATTCACTCCTTTTAAAGCTGAACACCGCTCGTAAATAGGCATTGTCCGCCATATTTCTCTTTCAATACTGCTGTCCCTAGAACCCCTATATAAGGCGAAGACCTCTAAACAGTTCAAAGTACTTTGCTGTAGAGGTCTCACCTGTGTGGACGTACATCTTGCCTCGCCGTGTTACTCGGTCGCGATGAAATTCTCAAGTTTTACACACTTTTTTCAAGCCATGAGAATACTAACATCAAATAAATTGGTCAAAGCATTATTTACAAACAGAATATGCACATTGCATGAGAAATAAATGCATAAAATCCAAAGAACACGAAAGGAATACTACACGTCGGCCACGAGTTTCAGGTGTGCAATCGGGTGTAACGAAATCGAAGGGTTTATATACCAGGTATCTGTGTGACGGTGCCTATTTACGAGCGGTGTTCAGCTTTAAGGTGC
Organism: Magallana ariakensis; assembly: GCA_020458035.1. Lineage (NCBI taxonomy): Eukaryota > Metazoa > Mollusca > Bivalvia > Ostreida > Ostreidae > Magallana > Magallana ariakensis. The sequence goes on along the minus strand of CM035818.1, from coordinate 34,743,652 downwards.
GCGATATGTCTGCGCGAAGCGAATTGGGTTCGTCGTCCTTACGATTTTTCAATTTTTCTTTCATTTCACTATTTCGTTTCAATTTCTTGTTGAAATATGATTATATAGCAATTGTTTAATGCGAGTGACAGTTGATTTGTAGTTTTTATCCATATGTTTTAAAAAATATCTACAATTCTTCATTTTCATTTTCAAAAATATTTTTTTTAAAAACATTATAAATTTTATTTGACTGTCTTTGACATGTATTAATAGATAATTATATTGTGCATTAATTGATACCAATTTTTAGCTCTAAAATATCCTGTTTGCAGCTTAAACGATGTTTCCGGTTTCTATAAAAAAATAGAAAAAAAACCATATAAAATAATTGAAAGCCGATAAAGAATCATTTTTGTATAATCATTTTTCAAAAATGATACTTATCGATCCATCAAATAATGCATTGGTGTGTCGAGCCACCGAATCAGAGCACGACCAATCATCCGATAGATATCCCAGCGCACACACGTAGCATATTTTATTGGGGGGGGGGGGCTACCCCTCAATATCGACAAGTAAATAGAAAATGGGGGGGGGGGGTGTCAGTTACCCCGTATTTTATAATATTTGATCTATTGATCTACATATGATCGAATTTCCATATTTACATATGAGTTTTCACCTTGTTTGAAAAAGAGTGAAATGGTCAGTTCGTTAAAACTTTTTTTTATATATTTGATGAAGTGAAAAATGAGCACATATGTTTCCACAAAAAGTGTGCTGTTAAAAAGAGAGTAAGTAAAATGATTTTGGCTTCATGAAGCATTTACAGTGCTTATATTGCCTAATTTCAGTAACTTAGTACATATCTGCTAAATTACGTGTAAAAACAAAAACTGCTGTCACCGAAGAAATTCACAGTAAAACTCATAAAAGAGGCCAATGGTCTCCCCAAGCAGACATTTTTTAAAATGACCCTTTTAAAAGACAACACGTACCCAAATCGTATAGTATTTGTTGAGTATCTTGATCTAAACTAGCCTCAGTGGACCTTTTAATTTACTCCATAGCCGAGTGGATAAAGTGTCGGGATTGTCATCCGTACATCCCGAGTTCGAATCCCGCATGGGTTTTTATTGTCACTTACTGAATTGACTTTTTTAGATATTAATTTTTTTATCCCCAAACTGCAAATGTTTCGCTTATTTGACATATGTATAGTATATCATTATATCTTTCATAATCAAATAATTCACTGTTAAAGCTATACACGCTGTTATTTGTGACAATTTTAAATGACGGGGAAAATACATGTTTTTAATTCCTTACAAAAGTTACATATATTATGAAACGAACACAGGCAAAAAGTACTATCCGATAAAAGTTCAATTCTCTCGAAAATGATTCAGGCGTAGCTAGCAAAGCTGTTTATCATACATCAAAACTACATGCTCAACCTTTATCCTCACATTCAAACATGCTTCCACGGTGAGTTGAGAATCTATGCGTCCCATATTCTAACCTTTGGGATGCCACCGTTAAATTTGAATCTAATTTCCTATTATCTCGATAAGATGTTTATGCTTATAATAAGAAATTCGTGTAATAAGATTTCCCTTTTGATTTTCAGATTTATTTGCCTCCTGTTATTATGGAGTTCTTCATCCTTTGGATTTAAGAGCTTTCAGCAGCGGATACCTAATGGTGACATGGTGCCTCACCCATGCAAACCCAATTTTTTGTGGCATGGAGTGGGTCATGAGAACGAATTGGGGGGTGGGGCGAGGAACTCTTTTGGGTTGGATTTCACTGCCGCGGGTTTTGTAAGTTTTACATCTCTTATCTCAATAACGTACCATGGGGTTATATCATAATAAATCAACTCTGAACAACAAAATTAAAATAATAAATAGAGAAAAAATTAAAACATTTCTCAATGTGTTGGAAAGTTTTACTCTATATATGTGATTTTCAGATTTTTTTGGCGCGTATTTTTGGCAAGTATTTTAAAAAGTATGTAATTATAGCATACAAATCAGGCAATTTTTAACTAATCTTTTAAAACTATATAAAACTAAATGAATAAAATGGAAAAGCAGCCACGAGTGGAAATGTGTACAAGGTTCGTCACGGTCGCCTGGTTCATCTGCCACAATTTTCTGACTGATTCATGCAAAATCGAATATCTTGCTTTCAAAAAAGGTTTTCGCTGTTTCTTCGTTTGACACGCCTAAAACTAAAAACATTGATGGACGCTGACATGTTTTTGTAAACGTTTTCAACATGTACAGATCCGGCCAAAATCTGATTGCAATCGTTGAATTTCAACTCTGTATACATATAGTGGTGAATCCACTTATTAAGATGAAGCCGCGATAATACAATACCACCGGCCGTCCACAGCCAGACAGAGATTCAAAGGTTCCAAAAGAGGGAAAGGAAATCTTTCAATAACTCCGGCGATGTATTTTAACGCCTTTTTTAAATTATAATTTTGCTCTTTTCAGTTTATTGACGTCTTCCAAATTAAAAGAGAAATAAAATTGTACTTTATATGATATAAATATATATGATGCACTTTACTAAATTCCAGACGACAAAAGGTTACCGAAGAGAAATTTCAAGGGCTGTTTGGTTTGTTTAATTTTTTAAACAACATACCCGCTGAAATTAACACACAACGTCGTGTTCTTTGAAAATTGTTTAATTGACAATGTTCTCAATTTAAAGAGTGCAAACAGATTTAAAATTGTGTTAAAGGTTTGTCTTTAAAATGTAAAAGGGCTGTTTTATCAGTTTCACAAATATGTGTAATTATTTTTTAAAGGAAAAAGTTATTGGCATACATTTACTTTAAGTTTAATGACTGGTATGTCAGAATTCTTTTTAAAATGTTTCAAGCGACCTTAACACTCTGTAAAGTACACATTTTCTTCGCAATAAATTAGGTTTAAAAACAATACAAATTACATAATCTTCAAATTTGAAAGATGTTAATAAAAATTCTATTAAAAATGATAGTTTTATTCATTTTTATTAGAAATGGACCAAGGAACTTTGTGAGAAAGACTCAGATGGCGACGGACGAACGAACGGAGAAGAGCTCGGTGACCCGAACTGTACTTGGAAAGAAAACTCCACCCCAGAGACAAACCAAGACCTCTCACATCCAGGTACAAAGTGGAAATCTTAATTATCATAAAATTTCTTGAAAACCGATACAAGCAATGAATTTATGAAAAAAGTCCTTTTTGATGTGAATTTTTAAGGAGTTTGTGAGCCCCACAACAGTGACTTGTGCAAGCCCAAGAACACATGGCTGAATTGTGAACTTGAAAGCTTCAAATGCGATGCAATCAAGAGTCCTGGTCAGTAAACAATTAAATTACAAAAAGTAAAATGATTCATTTTTTTCTTCTTAATAATGTTCATACTTTCTGCACTTATTAATCTTTGTTTTTTTTTTTAATTGAACAGAGGTAAAGAATGTTACCATTAGATTTCCAAATACATCAGTACCTAACTTTGAGACGAACTATTTTTGTATGACCTTTGACCTACCAACTGATGGGGATTACCACGTCATAGCAATGACCCCTGTGATTGACAACGTAAATGTGATGCATCATATACTGCTTTTTGGATGCGATTCAGGTCGGTTGGAATTCACTTGAAAATAAAATGTCAGTGGTCATTGTCAATGCATTTAAAGGGTAGATTAAAAACAAAGGTGTGGGGATACTTTTCTTCATTGAATTCTATTTTTTAAGGCAATTTTTTTTCTCTAAACATGGATTACATGTGTTTGTTTATTTTCTTGAGTGACCATTGATAAACTGCAGAGTCTGATTGTTTAGAATGAAATGAAAAAGACAAAATTGTTTTGAACACTTTATCCACTATTCCCACAACAGTTTCCGATGACTCACAACGATATTGTATATAGCGCTTTTGTAAATGAGTAGCATTCAACCATTCCATTCTCTCATGCAAGTCTACCCCCCCCCCCACCCCAGGTTGGAGGGTTGGGATGGATGCTGTACTATAGCAGATTATCGTGGTTAAGTTCCAAATACTAGTACATAATTTTGATTTTTTAATTGTAACAGATAAACAAGCCGAAATCAGTTTGCCAACAGCATGTGAGATGGGATCCGCCCAGTGTAACACGTTGTTTGGGACCTGGACGGTGGGGTCAACAGGTCAATGTATCTACCACGAAGCAGGGATCCGGATTGGTCAGAAAGGGATTAAAAGGGTCATGATGCAGGTATAGTTTTCAAACAACGAATGGGACATGTTTACATTGACACTGTGGTGTTTATTTTATCCGAGATGAAGTTGATTTACGAAAATGGCATTGGTTTAATATGTTAATCCTAATTATATATATACTCCTTTCTGTGGAAAAAAAATAGATGGGATACTGTCAAGCGTATTGATAGAATTTTCTTTCAGTTTGAAGCACGACTTTATCGTCAATCTAATGATTATTCCCCATACATATCCTCGATCCCCACCTACCCAAAAAACAGTTGTCACAATTATGGTTTTTTTTTTTTTAATCACAGATGCACTGGAATAACCCAGAGATGCGAGACGACTACAGCGACAGCTCGGGCATGACGTTATACTACACCCCAAAGCTGCGTCCAAACTCAGCTGTCATACTGATGGTGGGGCAATGGTACCTCGAAATACCCCCCGGGAAAGAAAGGCACACGGAATCTGCTGTCTGCAGCAAAGAGGACACCCAGAGACTTCTGACGGGGCCCATTAAGATCGTCCGAGCTTTTAACCATATGCACTATCTAGGTAATATTCGCACAGGACCAATTCTCGTCCCTGCATGAATGAAACGTCGCGCGTACGATTAATTAAAAAAAAAAGCGGTAGCGAGAAGTGGTATATATACTAGTACCTGGCAAAATATTGTCAAAAGGGCAGTATGCATGATGCGCGCACGTGTGTTGTATTTTGATAAGATTTATATACTTGATTTATAATAATAATTCAGTATTGGGCCATCGTCTCAAACCAAAGTCCGCATAGCTTGGCCCAGATAGGAGAGATTCATACATGTTGGCCCAGGTTTGCAACGGTAGTTTTGGACAAAAATTTGGATAAATTATCTTATCTTTTATTACACTTCTGTGTGTACAGGTCGCGAGGAATCGCTAGAGCTAATACGAAATGAAAAGAGGATAGCATATGTAACGAATGAAACTACTTACAGCTACGATAGACCCAAATATGTCACGTAAGTGCCCCTGGTCTGGAAATGAAATAACTGTTATTCGGTTTTCTTGATTTGATACAAGTTTATTATCTTATAACTTTGTTATATTCAGGATGTCTCAACCTTTGGAAATTCAACCCGGGGATGAAATAAAAACAACATGCGTGTTCAAATCTAAGAATAAAAAGAAAACAACCTTCAGTGGTAGAGGAACTAGCGATGAGATGTGCTTGGGATTTATTGTTGTTTTTCCCGCCGAAAACCTCCTTTCCCGCATGTGCACAACGTGGAGAAGTCTCTCTTTAACAAAACTTAATCGAGATTCAAACCCTTATGGTTGCAACATTACCAACTTTTTAAACCTCTCTCATCCGGAAACTCTACCTCTTTTAGAAAAGCTTGAGAACAATTGCAAACCGTTTTCCATTTGCTTGGAGGAATGCAAAGAAGCGGTAAAAGAAGTTCGGAAACACCCCTGTTTGAGTGGAGATGTCGGGAAGTACATAGCTCACAGGGCAACATACATGTTCCACACGGACTTCCCGAGGTTCATGTCTTTGCTTCAGTCGTGTGATGTAGAAATGCTGAAGGACAAACAGGTTCAGAGACTGACCAGCAATAACGAGAGCAACGGAAGTGTCCGTCCGCGGAGACATTTGGAATTGATTTTGTCGTTTCTATGTGTTACTCTCATCCTTTTAATTTAGGTAACATATTCAATAATGCATCACATGCATGAATGTATTGTATGAAACTGTATATCGAATAAAGGTAGAAGTATTTACATGTACAGGAATGTGGTGTATCCGGGGAATATAAACGGACGAAGATCGTCCTATCTCACTTCAGTGCCGTTGTCTCTGACGTCAACTGTTCTTGCATATAGAATGCAATGTCGCTTGTTTGCTTTCTTTTTTTTTTTAATAAAACATTTTTAAAGAAAATTTTATTGCAAAATTACTAGTGAAAACACACGAACAAAAGAAACCGATTAATTGTGTTCAGAATTATAACATTCAAAATAGAAGAAAATTTTACTAATATATATGGCACGAGTTCAAAGAATCGCAAGCTCAGTTCCTTGACTGTAACTCGATAAATTGCATTCGAATTTGGTCAAGAAAAAAAATTGCAAAAAGCGTCATAGACAATAAAAAAGGGAAATGGAGAGAAAAAATATGATTTAAAAATGTTCAGCTCATTTACTGACAAGGCTGATTCAATCACCCTGGTAAATCGTAGGTTGCGACTGGTCTTTAGCGTGTTAGGGGTAACCCGAGTAACTTGGCTCCGATTTCCATCTGCTTCAAGAAACTACTTGAATGGTATTGTATGTTCGTTGCCAAAAGACTGTTTCTGTGAATGGCCGCGTGTAACAGTTCTTTGCAAGTCGGTCATATTGAAGAGTATCAAATTCCACTGGCGGACGATTTTGTTTTTCACATGTGAAAGATAAACAAAATGCAGTTTATGAAAACAGAACAAGGCCTTCATATTTTACAAATACAATCCCTATATATGTTAAAAAAAATCAGGTATTTGTGTTTTACATAGAAATGTAAAGAAAAATATTTTTTTAACATAGATTAAAAAGATGTGAATATAATCAAGAAATAAGTAAAATAAAGTGATAAAGTCTATACAGTGGTTACAATATAGAACATTACATAGACTTCTTCCAGTTAAAGCTTACTTGAAAAAGCTAAAATTAGTAGATAATGACACTTGTACTTTCTGCAAGAGTGAAGTTGAAACCATTAAACATATTTTCACATCTTGTCCTACTGTTCTTGCTACCTGGAATAGCTTGAGTTTGCATATTTACAATACTGTCTCAAAGAGAGTTGGTTTTAATGTAATAAATATATTATTCGGAGAGGCTCCTCTCTCAAAGTCAAATTTAGTCATTAACTTTCTAATTTTTATTTACCAAACAGTATACCTTTCAATGTCTTTGTAATAAAAAAAAAAACAAGCATTGCTGGGCTGATGTGTCATTTACATTTTAGATATGAAATTGAAAGTTGTCTAGCAATTAGAAGTTCTTCTTTTTACAAACATATTACAATATGGTCTGAATGGAAAAATCTTTTCTGTAATATATAATGTATACAAGAGCAGAAGTCATATAATTTTTTTTCTGACTGTATCAACTTCATAGAGTAATTGTATCAACTTCATAGTGTAATTACTTATGATCTATTGTGTGATTGTGTATGTATGAATGTGAAAAATGAAATTACAAAAAAATGCAAATAAAAAAAAAATAATAAAGTAAATGACATGATTATATGTATAGCGTGTATAGCTTTAATTTGAGTGACTTTTTCCAGGCCACGGTGTGTTATTCCACCTTAAAAACTTTACAGGCATCCACATGTTCTAAGTTTTAGCGTATTTCGATCCCTATGCGACGCTTCCCTATTTTTAGAACCACCGCATAGTGAAGTACACATACCATCATATAATGAAGAAGTATCAGCATATAATGAAGATTTACATTTTCCAGTGTCTTTTCCTGTGATAACACTACGTATCGATTTTGTACTATATAACCCATAACTTCAAATGACGCCAAATTGAGGCGCCAGCGGTGTTTTGCTTATTTATATTTAAATATTTTATCGTACGATGGCTTAACATTATATAAATATAAGTAATAAGGAATCATTCTTTGAATATTATGATGTAATAATTTCGGTCAGGGCGTGATCAAATCTATCATAAAGCCTTTCGGGCCTTATTGGATTTGATCACGCCCCGACCAAAATTATCGCCTCATAATGCTCAAAGAATGATTCCTTATTCCTTAAATAAAGACAAAGTATCAGCATATAATGTTCAGTGGCGTCGGAAGCAAATTGAAAGTGGGGAGGGGGGGGGCTAGACTTATCAAAAATCTTGACAAGCTAAAAAAAATTATAAAAATTAATTTATAACTTTGCAAAAAAAGTGGGGATGGGGTGGGGTTAATTAGCCCCCCCCCCCCCGGTTCCGACGCCCATGATGTTGAAATATCAGCATATAATGAAGAAGTACGTATCAGTATATAATGTTAAAGTATCATCGTGTATTGTTGAAGTATCATCATGTAATGTTGAAGTATCGGCATGTAATGTTGAAGTATCATCATAATTATAATGAAAAACATCCACATAAGGCAGTTGATGCCTTCCGTTTCCCTTTACATATCAGGGACGTATATACTAGTATATACGTCCCTGTACATATCAATCACTGAATGATATGCATCTAGGCAAAACTGTTTACAAACACAGACAAAGTTGTATCTTTATGTACATAAGGATTTAGTCCTGTAATATAATAGTAGAAAAATGTCAAACTCTTGGATTGCATGCGTTAAAGAATATGTTAGATATGTGGGGTTTTTTCCTCTCAAATATCCGGTCTGAATAAAATGCTGTACAGTAGGCCTAAATATAAAATGGATTTCTACAGTTGTAAAACAAAGGTTACGAGACCAATTGATCCAAAAATGGCATAGATAGAGATATAAATGAAAGTTCAAGAGGTCAGTTATAATTATTGCAGCATTGAGCTACACATATTTTCGATCTTTTCAAATTCAGCGTGCAACCATCCAACACGACAGAAACATTCTAGTATCACCGGGAAAAAATTATTAAGCGATATTTAGGAGTTCTAAAATGCTTTAGATGGTAAAAAAGCACTTTATTTTAACTTTAGGTTAAGTAGGATGAATTCTGGAAATCCAGACTGACCCTATTCATATTTTCAGCTGCAAAAATTATCCAAGCTTTATTTACGTAGATGTAAATTATATTAAAGTTCCAAATCTTTTATAAGTCAATATGATGTAAATTCCGTTTTCATCAGAAAAGCAATATTTTTTGCAAACACGTGACTGCTCAGACCACGTGATTAGATTAGCACCCCTTTCAGCTTGGCGTGGACAGACAAAGAAGAAGACAATTATGCCCGGCGTAAGTACTGTTTCTGTATGGACAATTTTATTTCGTTAGTAGGTTAACTGTACTGATTTTTGTAGATGTATACGCAAATATTACGAATTGCATCAAATGATTATGGTAAATAGCCGTCTGCATCATTTAATTAACCTGTAAAATTTTTCGTCGCCATTTTGGAGGAATGTGGCTTGGCCATTTTGAATTATGAATAAGGTTGGAACGTGCAAATCATTTCTTGGTTCAACCTGTATTATTTGAGTGTATAATTGTAAAATGTCTTCTTTCAAAGTAAGTTTTTTGTAATTTTGGAGAAGTTTATTTTTAAAAAGGAGCAAGTTGTTGTGAAGAAACTTTTATATGGATGTAACGGCGTGGCCTCGTTTTGCCAGACAATGGCGACCAGCAAGGAAGCTTAAACTAAAATGAAACGAGGCCAAAAACTAAAAATTCAAGCCAAAGTCTTGCTGATGCAGCAAGTTTATATATTATTTTGCATAATCAAGCTAATGAATAATTGAATATTATGGTACTTTAGTAGCATTATAATGCAGCGAAGGCCTTGACATTGTTCTTCTATTTATAGTTTGGAGGTGGATTTGGTGGCGGTCGCGGAGGAGGTCGAGGTGGTGGTATGGGAGGTCGCGGTAGGGGAAGAAATCAAGGGGGTGACCCAGATGACCCCGAAGCAGAACAGTACAGAAAACTGTTTATTGGAGGTCTGAGTTATGAGACCACAGACTCGACACTAAAATCCTACTTTGAAAAGTGGGGAACAATCACAGACTGTGTTGTCATGACAGACCCTCAAACAAAAAGGTAAATAAAGAATAAAAAGCAAGAATAAAAATATTTAAAATCCAGCTCAATTTCTTTTCCAAAAAAAAAAAATATATGTTTTAAAAAGAACACATGAAAAAGGATTAAAGTTTTCTCAAGTAGACACTTGTGTTATTATTTTTTTTGTGTAGATCAAGGGGTTTTGGGTTCATCACATATGAAAAAGTTGCCATGCTTGATGAATGCCAGGCTAACAGACCACACAAAATTGATGGCAGAGAAGTTGAAACAAAGAGAGCCATGCCACGTGAGGTACACGCAGAACATGTTCTGTATAATGCATGTTCATGAGTAAAGATTTTTGAAAATTGTGATAATATGATGTTTACAGCAAACTTGCAGATGTCTTGTTTCCCTTCAGGAGTCAGGAAGATCGGAATCTCAGAAATCCAATGAAAAAATGTTTGTTGGAGGCCTTCGTGACACAACAACAGAAGACGATGTTAGGGAAGCATTCCAGGAGTACGGAAACATCAAAAACATTGAACTCATCAAAGACAAAGCAACAAACAAGACCAGAGGATTCTGTTTTGTCACTTTTGATGACTATGATCCCGTCGACAAATGTGTTTGTACGTAAACTTTACATAAATTTAGTGCATGTTTCTCATTTCATGGTTGAATAATTTTTTTTTTGGAAGTTTATCAACTATTTGTTTTTCTTTGCAGTAAAAAAGAGATTCAAAATCTGTGACAAAGACGTTGAAGTAAAGAAAGCTGAAAACAAAAATGAAGGTGGAGGTAGGAACTATTTTGCTTTGTTATTTAAGTTATTGTATTAAGTTTTAAAAAAAGAAAATGATAGTTATGTGTTAGTTCAAAAGTTTACAAGTTATATGGTATCTTTACAGCAAGATTGGTTTCTTAGTTCTAGAAACAAATTTGTGTTTTTAAAAAAAAAAAAATATCGATACAGTATAAGTCTTAAAAATATATAATGAATATGTCTTTGGTTTTTCCAGGTCGCGGTGGCGGACCAGGTGGACGTGGTGGTCGCGGTGGCGGACCTGGTGGTGGTAAACACTCAATTCAAACTATATTCAATTTGCAATTTTGAAATTTATTGCAATTCCATCTTTAATCATTGCTTTATCACCTCAAGAAAGGGTTAAATTACAACAAGTGTATATAGTGGATAAGTTAGACAGTTAAATACTTTGTGCTAACAAGGCATATCGCCAAATTAAGATTAATGTCTGTCTCGCAGGATGGAACCAGGGAGGTTTTAACCAAGGATTTAACCAAGGAGGTAAGAAAATATCTGGGAAAGAGTATTTGTTAACATTTAAAGACCTTGTTCACAAAATGAGTCAGAATTGTAAACACTCTCTCTAATATGGTTCTGTTTTACTAATGATTATCTATTAAAGAGAAAAAAGCTTTTTAGGCATATGAAGTAGAATTAGAGATAATTGGGAAATCTTTCTCCGCAGGTCCCTGGGGTCCCGGAGGTGGAAATATGGGTGGTGATGGCGGCTATCAGGGTAAACAACTTTTGTCTTTCTCTGTAGGTGGTGTGATAAATCCTGGCAGTGGAAACAGAAATATGTCTAATCACTGCTTATAGAGGAGAAGTCGTCTCATCAGTATAAGGCATTATTAAAAGATGTTTCATTGAACTTGACCATTATTTGTTTTCTCTTTGTATAGGTGGCTACGGTGGAGGTGGCGGAGGATACAGTGGTGGTTATGGCAATAACCAGGGTGGTAACTGGGGTGGAAATCAGGGTGGCTACAATGAAGGATACGGAGGTGGATATGGAGGAGGACAAGGTAAACTATAATGCGGAGTCCTCATGGTACACAATGAGTGATCCTCTATTTCTGTGTGTAAACCGAAGCCTTTATATTGTGTGGGATTGCCTCTGTCCGCCACCCTTCTTGGTATTAATCTCACACCTTAAAAGACCACTATGTAGTGCAAATCACAATTGTTTGTTATTCTGTACCAGTCTTTCTATAGGTTAGGTGAGCAAAAATCAAACAGTAAAATGTTTCTTGGGGGATGTGCAGAGAGTAGCTAAGAATTGAATAAAATCTTTCAGCTTGTATTTATTTAAATACCTTCATTGTCACAGAACAATGCATCCAAACCTCTTAAGCTGAATCTTGGGTATTTAACCTAATTTAACTGATGCCTTGTATTGTAGGTGGAGACTGGGGTGGAAACCAACAGTTTGGAACTGGCTACCAAAACAACTTTGGTGGTGGTGTAATGAAGGGCGGTGGCTATGGACAGAGAGGTCAGGGCCCGTATGGAGGAGGCAAGTGACATCCTTGTACCATACTGTTCACAGCGTTACACTAACATCTCGATCATGCTAGCTTTGATGCATTCTCATCATTCTATCATTATCTTGCTTTTTCGAATATTTACAAGAAAATGGCAGCAAAGGAAATTTTGAAAAAAGAATTAACTTGTAATCACCAACTGAATTTTCAAGTAGGAAAGTGGAGGTCTTTAGCCGAGAATGTACTGGCATAATCGATATTGGAATTATTTAATTATTTTCTTCGAGCTTTAATTAATTGTTGAAAGTTCTTTTTTCCGGTTTTGATTGCTTTATCCTTTATCACAAGAAAATATAATCAAGATTTTCCTTTTGGATCAAAATGTTTCAAATTTTCTTGTGACTAGAGGTTGAGTCATTTTGGTGTTTGACGCTGTAACGATATGTGGTCCAGGTGATTAACTGACAGCCTTGAGTTTGAATGTAGTCTATTCTGTAGAAATGTTGAATGGTAGAAATGTAACTCTGTTGAAACCAAAAAAGATTTTGATAAATTATAAACATTGAAACTAAAAGGGAAACATTTTTAGATATTGTATGATTGTACATGCAGCTGTCATGTGTTTTTCAAATGGTGTTGTTTACAAATGTGCATGATTCCTTGTTTTATTAAAATATTTGTCATCTAGATTCTTAGCCCCAATTTTTGATATTTTGTATTACTGTTATTTTGTTCTATCTGTGTCTCTCAGTGTTTCTTTTTACATTCATGTTGTTTGTATCATAAAACTTAAGATTTTGAAATTATTTATTTAAAGAACTTATAAACTCATTAGTGAATTCTTAAAACAATATTTAAAATAAGTAGCCAAACTTATTACAAAAATTTTGATTATTAAAATTTGTAATATGATAAAGATCGAAAAAATGAATGATTTGAGTATAAGTGTATGTAGGTAGCACATGTTTCCTGACTGTATGTATTTACAGGTCCTGGAGGTTACGGTGGCGGCGGCGGTGGCTATAGTGGTGGTGGGGGAGGTGGCGGCGGCGGTGGTTACGGTGGAAACCGTCGCTGATCATGTCTCTCATCATATTGTGTATCACTGTAAGTATGCTGGGGCTCCACTCAGGTGGCTCCTCTGCCATTCTGAAATTTTCATAAAAATCAATTCAAAAAAAAAAAAATCTTTCATCAGTGGGAAATAATAAGGTAGAAAATTGTAGCATTTGATTCAGTTCAATATTAAGGTTTTGATAATAGTCCTTATGTGAATATAATCATATTTACACTTGCGTGTAGAAATTTTACTGTTTATTGCTCTTAGATTATGTTAATATTTCTATTTTCTTGCATATTATATATAGGCAGGGTATAAGTGTGATAAATCCAGAGGAAATATTAGGAAGCAAACAGGAATATAATTGTAGCCATCAGGAATATATTCTGCCCTAGACCAGAGTGTCCAGCTAAATTAGTGATTTGTTATCATGGGATTAAGCAGCTTAAGCTCACAGGATTTTATTCTCAGCGCAAATGGAAGAAAACCCTTAACACCAGACTACTAAATAGATGTTAGTCAAAAGCTATACTCCCATAGCTTTAGCATAGTGATAAAATTATGAACCTGGAGATATGAAGGAATAACACAATCCTGGTTTTAGAAACAGTCTTAGTAGAAGAAATTTCTCATCTAAGTAGTGAAGTCTGTTACAACTTTCAATCCACTTTGTCATTGTCAAGGCAGCTCACAAACTTAAGATTGCATAGCTAATGATTCCTTTCATCAGCAGAGCTCACAGTCTAGAGGGAAATTTCTGTCGAAAAAAAAAAGTTTATACCCTCAGTGATACACATTTTATTATGTCTTTTATTAAAATCGTCTTTTGATATGTCACCGATCATTTCTTAAAAAGAAGTGGTATATGTTGTCTTCATTTTGTCATTTTATTGTCCTATCATGAGTTGATTGTGAGAAGTAAAATAAATAAGAAATTTTATATACAATGCATCTACTAGTGTTCCATTTCTCTTACAAAGAAAAGCGTGATTTAATGAGCCATTCAATAAAAACAGCTGTTTAAAGTTAGCTTATATTAGCTATTTTACCAAACTGCAGCATAAGTAGGCTTTCGCCAGAGACAACTCCTAGAATAAAAGGCAAAGTTATTGAATAGCTCAGTATGTTAATTTCAGTGGGTCAGTGCCACATTTGAAGAAGTAAACATTTGGGTGTGTGTTATTGCAACGGTATGTTTGCAAATGATGTTGAATTACAAAAAAAACAAAAAAACATTTTGAATGTAAAGCCAAAAACGATTTTATTTTCTATGTATCGGTCAAATTTTATATAATCTGAGATCTTGCCAAAAAAAAAATAATGCATGATATTGTTTTTCGGTTAAATAATGCATGACAACGCAAGCAGTATAGAGCAGAGAGACAAGGGGTTTTTGTGTCATGACTACGCATGTACTGTGTAGAAGGAACAAGTATTTGTGAATTGACTACATAAACAGTATTGTTCACTAAGAGAAGGGTTTTGTATAATTCGAGTTTTTTTTTTATTTTTATTTTTAAGCAAAACACGCTATCGATACAAGGTCGCAGATGTTTTTTTTTTTTTTAGTTGATAACACTGATGTTACTTCGGAGTGACAAAGTCTTGTTTTTTGCATGTTTCGTTACTAATGGAAGATTTTTGGTTTTATATATAGATAATGTGTATCGTTATTTCTACTATAAACTTCATATATATATATATTGAACAACTGGTTGATAAATGTAGCACTGGCACTGACCCTGAACTGATATAGATAGTAAATGTATGTGTCTGTATGTATGTATATCGTAAATTACTCCAGCTATTGATAATACACCGGAAGTGATGATAGGAAGCAGACGATCCAGCAATAGGTGATAGGTCTGTAGGCCTAGTAAGTTAAGGAAGGTAGGCAGTTTGTATTTTCGATCAATGGGAGGGAAGCTTGTATATTGAGGGGTTAGATTACTATAGGGAATTATCGGGGAAAGTTGCAAGAGTAAGTCGCTAACGTGATAGTTTAAAGAACTGCAATGTTTGAATTGTATTGTAGCAGTTGGTTTGAAAGAGACGATGGTTAAATCGTTTTGTATGATTGCAGAAGACGAAAAGACGTCGCTGTATTGCAGTAAGAAATGGACGGCCAATGATGGTGACGATTCGGAAATCGAACGGATCAGTAAAGGGTGAGTTGTTGTATAGTGTCTGTTCTATGCTTTCCGTTATTGATAAATAAGGTATTATTCTTTAAGTGTTATCAGGTGATCAAATAAGGTCGGGATGATCAAATCCAAAGAAGCACGACGAGCTTCATGATAAATTTTTTTCGCGCCCAGTCGTATTTGATCACCTCATAATATTCAAAGAATGATTTGTATTTTATAATTTTCAGCATGTACGATTCAATATTAAAATAATTGATGAAATGTATTGGACTATACATTACAAAATCGATTCGTAGTGTTATCACGGACGTGTAATATAACTGTATAAAGTTGACCAAAATATGCCCATTGTTCAAATTTGACTTTCAGACGGTGTGCGTCCCAGAGAAAAGCACGCTGGTGAAGACGTCTTCAATACGGGGGAATCAAGACGAGAAAGTTCTTGAAATTCTGTGTATCTGAAATAGTTCAATGAATAAAAAAGACTTTACTTGTATATCCGAGTTTTTATACCTGTTTTATGGTGAGAACGGAGTTGAATGATATGAAAGATAGTGCATCATATTTTGGAAGCTGTAAAACTGGTTTTATTTCGTCACGGTGTGCGAGTATAGGCGGACCTAATTTGTCCCATATCGTCGTTAGCCAAAATACTCTGGTCATATGACCGGCGTAAAAAGGCGACTGGCAAATGAAATTAAAATTAAATATTCATTAAAAGTACCCCGAATGCAGATATCAATGAAGATTCCGATTTATTAAGAAATATTTTCATTTTACCATCTCATTACAATTATACTTGAAGGAAAAAACACAATTCCTTGCCGTTTTTTCCAAACCATGGAATTCGCCGCTTTTTTTAAATATGGTGGAATCTCGCCGTTTAGTGATGTAATGAGATAAAATTTGTAGATATTTGTTAAAAAATCAGTATGTTCCATGATTGAATACATTAATTTAACAATTTTTTTTTAGCTCAAGTGAGCTTTTCTGATCACATTTTGTCCGTCTGTCCGTCCGTCCGTCTGTAAACTTTTACATTTTGAACTTCTTCTCTAAAACCACCTGGCCAATTTCAACCAAATTTGGCACAAAGCATCCTTATGGTAAGACGAATATAAATTGGAGAAATGAAAGACCGATCTTTATTCAAAACGGAGAAAACCTCGAAACTGTAAAAAAAAGGGGGGTGCACTTTTAAAAATCTTCTTCTCAAGAACTACTGAGTCAAATTCAACGTAATTTAGCCTACATAATCCTTATGGAAAGGAAAATATAAATTGCAAAACTTATGGGCTAATTCTGTTTCAAATTTGAGTAATTTACGAAAATTATAACAAAGAAATTGGGGGTCGATCAGTTAAATAACTTCGGGTTCGGTATTTCGTATATCGAAAACGAGGTTTGTTTTAGAGCAGCCATGTTTTACACACGAAAACTGGTCAAACTGACAAAGATGAATTTGCTTGTTGTGCAACAGTTTACGTGCGAAGGGAATATTTGAAACTTGCAAAATATATTTGTGCCGATTTTTTTAAGTAAATTGCGGTTTAATGTTTCAATGCGTTGACATGTTCACTTGTCACGATGGTTTTAGCTTGTTTTGATTTTAGTTTCATTTTCGTTAATTATGCCTTTTAACTTGAGGGGAACTATCGCCTGTATTTTGGAATATTTACGTATCAAATCAAACATAGACTTCGGTAAATCAGACAGCTGATTGTTCACCTGCGCAAAATGAGCAAAATCTGATGCATTAACAACATATCGTAAAATAAAATTCATTTGTACTATTCATTTTATTCGTATTTCGGTACGATCTCTACGTAATGGTTGAATAGTGCAACGTGATTTGTTAAGATGCTCAGCATTTTCAGTCTAAACGGAGATTATTTTCGCTGATAGAAATATATACTGGTAGGTATTTTTATGATGAAAAATAAATTGTTCTCCATCTTTGTTTACAGTGCATTTTTTCTTGTTTTCATTGTTTACAATTTTCTATAATTTACTGACCTATCTAAGAGTCAAGTTTAGAGTTATAAGCAAGATACAGAGCTTTGTGCACAATGCTATGTTTGTACAAAGAGCTGAGGTGATGCTTTAATTCTTTATATTTTAAATGCTAAATAGGAAATGCCAAGTTTAAAAATCTTAAGTTGAATGTAATGCATTCATGCATGTAAACAAAAACATGACTCAAAACAAGGTCTGTATCTTCCTAATAATTCTATGATTCACGCTGAAATTTTGGTTAATCATAGAAATGTCTTGCTAAAAGGATGATATGCAGTAACCACTTTCTGGTGCCCCTTCTTATAACACAAATAAATAAAAACGAAGTCTTTTAAACAGTTGCCATAGTTCTGACACATTATATTGAGGATAAAAGCATCGTTAATACATTGATTAGAATTATCATGTTACAACATAATTCAGTTTTATTGTTTATTCATCAGTCAAGGAAGGTTATGAAACGTCATACGAGATGAATTCACGCTAGGTAAATGACAATCATTTATAATGGAGAAGACCAATTCAATTTTTAATGTTTTTGATTCGAGAATGAGCGCATTGAGGTACAAATTTCTTCTTTCACGTATAGGAAAGTGGGGGGGGGGGCTAAAATAAAGGGAACTGGAGATTAATCGTGAACCCCTACCAAAAATTTAGTTAAATATCTTGCATAGGATCTTATTTTCGGTAAAATTTGGATACTTTATGAGGTTTTTTTGGTTATTCTACCAAAGGGCCATATGGCACAATATTCTTTGAATGCCCATATAAAGTCATTTTTGCTCAGGTGAGCGATGTGGCCCCATGGGCCTCTTGTTTAAATTTTGCACAAGCCAATTTTAAAAAAAATATATTTCTTGGTACTTTTGGTGAAATTGTGTTGCTACTGTACATATATAACTTCTTCATATTTTATTTCTATCTATGTAGGAATTCTATCACAGCTGATAAAGGTGTCTTTTAGAATTGTTACATGTTACCATGGTTACACCAACAGCTGTGGCAATAATATATGTTCCTCCATTCGCTGTTTAACGCCGGTCATATGACCAGCGCATTTCGGCATACGCCGATATAGAACAAATGAAGTCTGTCCATAAAAAATCCACTTTGAAGGGTTTGCCCAATCAATTCATAAAAATCCATTTTGAAGGGTTTGTCCAATTAATCAATCCAAAAAGAGGTTATTGATTTGTCCTTGAAGAAGGTCGCGGTCTTGAGGCGAGTACATTTACACTATTTATAAATACGATCTTGGGATCTTCCACCAGTAATAAGTTTTTGTCTAATTTAGAGTACAAATAATTGAAGTGCTACTTAGTTTCTTTTTGTAATCTCCCAAGTTTGTATACAATGCAAATTAAGTAAACTATGCTGATATATCAATCGGCGTGAACGCGCGCGGCAAAGCAATTTGGGGTCTACATTTCCATGGCTTTTTGAGGCATTTGCAGTTTCGAAGAAAGGATATTTTGGTGTTGCCCAAGAAATTCATGAAACATCGCTTAATAAAAGTTTACTTTTCTGATGTAATTTCGATAAAACTTGTGTATTAGAAAATATATTGGTTGGTGTGAACATAGCGAAAATTGGATGAGAAGCGGCTTCCCGAAGTGAAAATAAAAGGTAAAAGACAAAGCAATCTTCAACTATAAGATTTGTTAATATTACTATGTTGACGTAAATATTTATGCATGCGGCAACAGAAGTCTTTCAAAAGTATAGCTTTGTATAAAATAACACCCGAGTATTTTGTAGTTGAATTTTTTCCGTTCGAATGAGCTTGTTAATAAATTAGTGGATCAAGGAATCATCTCTCTGAAGGATATATGGACCCCCCCCCCCGCCAAAATCGGGTGGCCCTCGGGGTGGCCTCTTCGCTAGCCAAGTGTTTTCGGTTCACTCCGCTCCCCACAAAGAGGAGAGGTGCGGATCAGAAACCCTTGACTAGGGAAGATGTCGTGGTGGTTACAGCAACTCAGCTCCCCTCCCCTCCGTAAGGATAACTATGTGTAAATTGAGTCTCCTGTTCACTATATATATATATATATATATATATATATATATATATATATATATATATATATATATATATATATATATATATATATATACACACATATATACAACTAAAAAGTTATTCTAAAACTCGTATTTGTGAGTCTCCCCCCCCCCACCTGTTTCAATAAAAGAACATTTATGACTGTATTTTTGTGTTCTTTTTAGCTCACCTGAGCTGAAAGCTCAAGGTAGCTGTTCTGATCACTTTTTGTCCGGCGTCCGTCTGTCTGTCTATAAACTTTTTACATTTTCGACTTCTTCTCCAGAACCACTGGGTCAATTTCAACCAAACTTGGAACAAAACATCATTGGGTGAAGGGGATTCAAGTTATGGAATAAAGGGCCACGCTA
Organism: Magallana ariakensis; assembly: GCA_020458035.1. NCBI lineage: Eukaryota > Metazoa > Mollusca > Bivalvia > Ostreida > Ostreidae > Magallana > Magallana ariakensis. The sequence continues at coordinate 34,723,777 of CM035818.1, read as the reverse complement.
TCTTTCAAGGGAAGATAAATAGGATTTATTGAAAATTTGTTGATATTTTTCAAAAATCTTCTTTTCAAAAACCATTTGACCAGAAAAGCTAAAACTTGAGTAAAAACATCATCAGATAGTGTAGATTTAAGTTTGTTCAAATCATGGTCACCGGGGGTAAGGTCGGGCCATAATGGGGAGGGGGAGGGGTCGAAGTTTTACATAGGAATAAATAGAGTTAATTAATCTTTAAAAATCTTCTACTAAAAAAACCATTTGGCCAGAATAGCTGAAACTTGTTTGGAAATATCCTGAGATGTGTAGAATCAAGTTTGTTCTAATCATGGTCACCGGATGTAAGGTGGGGCCACAATAAGGGGGGGGGGTCAAATTTTTACATAGGAATGTAGATAATTTTTTTTTCAAATCTTTTACTCAGAACACGATTGGCCAGAAAAGATGTAACTTGTGTGCAGTATCCTCAGGTAGGGTAGATTCAAGATTGCTCAAATCATTATCAGGGGGTAGGGTGGGGCACAATGGGGGAGGGGATTTTTTTTTACATAGGAATATATGGAGAAAAATCTTTCATTTTAAATGTTTCTTAGAAAAGGCGCAACTTTAGTGAAAGCAACCTTTGATAGTGTAGATTCAAATTTGTCAAAATCACATTTTTTAGGAGTAGGGTTGGGCCACATTGGGGGGGGGGTCCAATTTTATAAAAGAAAACATTTTAAATTCACCAAAACTTAAATGTTATGATATATATTTTAACTTATATGCAAGCATTTTGACATATTGTAAATTCTTTAAAATTGTTAAGACTTTGACAATTCTTGGGCTTCACAAGTTTGATGTAGGTTTATACCTGGGTCGTCCATCGAATTTTCTCAGACCGGGAGCTACAGACCTGCAGCTACGGGTGCCACATACCATTTTAACAACTCCTTAAAGATTGTAATTTTTAACAGTCTGATACATCAAAAATATTGATAATTTGTTTTGGGGGGTTTTGTAATACGATTTGTTTATTTAACAAAATATCGAATATACATTCATAGATTTGATTTTCCCGCCATGTGAAGAATTTACTGCGCATGTGCAATGATCAAATATGGCCGATTAGAACGAGTTGCCTACGGGACATTTCAGTGAAGAAGGTGCATTCTGAGAAGGAGATACACACAAACAGGCTTATCGATAAGTGAGGAAGGTAGGATCTGTTAAAGCACATTGTTTATTTCTAGAAATAGCCGTGATGATAATAACGAAAATATCAGAAGGTGAATACATACCACGGTACAGTACAGTACATGCCAAACAAAATACCTTGGCATGTTTATTTACACTGCGGTGTTGATTACCGCTAATTCTAGACATGGTGTTGATATTAAAAGAGTGGTCTTAACAATGATACTTTATGTATTTATTGGGTACCAAAAGGCATGAAATACGATTGTGACAATTTAATAAAAGAATTGGGGTGTGGAACTTGAGGTCCAAGACCTTGGTACCGGCGTGAGTCACTTCCTGACACTACCCACATGTTTTTGGTTGACTTCACCTATTAAACTAAAGCGAATGTGTGATATATTTGATAAGAAAAAAAAACCCTCGTTATTCTATGTACGTAAATTTGATTACCAAAAAAAAATGAGAAAAAATATGTTTCCATAATCTATAAAATGATAAGATAAGAAAACTTCATATTCATGATCATACTAAGACTCTGACTCTGAGTTGACTCCATTGTAGTAAAGTGATCAAGTGAAATATAGATATAAAATGCAAGTGAATTAGTTCAATTTTGAAAAAAACACATGTTGATCAGTGGTGTGCAGAAATATACTCATGCGAAGGACAAACGCAATCCACTTGTATTTGAAGCAGACTTAGCCTTAATTAAACCATTGATAATACTTGTCTAGAATAGAATAAATTTGCCTCTAATCTCATTATCTGAATGGTTTTGTAAAATTTAACTTTTAAGCTATCAGTCTTTAGTAGATTTACAACAAACAAACATATTGTTTATTTGAAAGGTTGTTTTGTTATTGCTTCTTTTAATAATAATTTTTATTGATAGTATATGTACAAATGTTAGGTAAATCTTGTAGAGCCAGTAATTTGTCAATGTATATGGTCAAATAAAATCAGTTTTATTATTTTGTGTTTGTAGGTCCCATAACACAGTGATCATGGCTGATGAAGAAGGTAATTTGTGACCATCAATCATATTATTAGAACTCTGTGTAGGATTCCTATTTTATTTAAACTGAGTTGTTGAATTTTTTTTCGGTTTATTGAATTAAATTTTAAAATACCTAGGTGTGATGATGGAAGAGTATTTTTTCCTATGAGTTTTCTCCCCCATGAAAATATTATCCCCCCCCCCCCTCCAAAAAAAAAAATTAAACTTTCCCTTTATAAATCATCAACAGTTGTAATGACCCCCACCAAAAAGGGGAACACAACACACATTCGGATAGAGAAGCGTAAGAAGCTGGACCTTGGTGGAGATGATCAGACAGTTCATGTAGCAGGGGGGCAGCATAAAGGACTGGTGGTCAATAAACAGATCTCAGACGACACAGATCTAGGTCGGCCACAACTGCAGATTGGATTTAACTGCTTTCTTGTTGATCAAAAGACAGAGAAACGAGTTGTGGTATGTCATTATTGGACATCTTAACCTTGGAGTTATTTTTTTTATATTTGTTAACAATAGGTTCTGTTGAATCCTAAAAATGTTGATGCAATATGATAATTCTGCAATATTTAAACTGTTAGCTTACATGTCTGAATACTATGTAAAATTTGCCATGTCTTAGTTTCTTAACCCTTTTAACATTAAAACACAATTTTGCTAATTTGTTAGTTTGCTTTAACTTTTTAAGTGCAGTACTATAGTACATCTACTATATTAAATGATCATTGAATTAGCCCCATTTCAAGTTTGCCTATGAGTGTGGGTGTTAGTCAATAAAAAATAAAATGGGACAAGAATACCCTTGCATACAACAATCCCAAAATCATCACTTCAGGTATTGAATTTTAATGATGTGTTTTTAGGAGAGTCGTAGACTGAAGTTTTGGTATGTTGATGATACTGGTTATTTGGATCAAGTGACCACAGCATATGAGTTCTTTAAGGAACTTGTCCAACCTGCCAACTTTCCAAGAGGTAAGGAAAGTGAAAATAAATTTTGAATATTGGAAAATGCAACTCTAATTGGCAAAAAATAATAATGATAAAAATGTGTATTTAATATTAAAAATTTAAAAGAAAATGCTTCATGGGGCTTTAAAACATTGCAGATTATGTTGGCTTTATCAAAAAGTGCATGAAGCAAATGCAGAAAACTGAGTACAAATTAGCCAAGAAAATTGACCTTGAAATCCGTCAGCTGAGTGATCAAGAGGCCCCCTTAACACCAGGTAAACAAAGAGACACAGTCTCAATATCCTCCTACATACACCTATTGATTATGATTTAAATGATACATGTATGAGACTAAGAATTGTAGTGCATGTTTTTGACGGTTGTCGTCAAACATGCTGTGATGACAAGTCAGTAACATGTGAATGTCAACAAAAGCTTTGCTGTATTCTGATTACCACAAACTATTTAATAGCTGTAAACTGTAGTTTTATGTAGATATAATAGTATGGTAAAAAGATGAATTTTAATATTGACTGTTAAGGAAATATTTAGATAAACTGTATTTAAATTGCATCATACATGCATGTATATTATGATAAAATCGTGGCTTACATGTAAGTATCCAGTCAGTATTTTTTAAACTATACAGAATGGTTAGATGTTATCTTATTAAAATCAATAAAATAATTCTATTTATTAAACTTGTTTTCAGAAGGTAAATACAGAAGGTTTGCATAGTAAATTGTAAGCTTCAGTCTGTTAATTAGCATGTATTTTATGTTGGATACAAGTACACAAAATGCTGTCTATTGATCCACCCTTTTTCTCTCTAAATGCAGTACACATTTCTGTTATCTACATGTATATGGCAAAGATTTTTTTTTAAAGTGTACTCTTACTTCACAACACAAATTGGGTTTTCTTAAAATGCTCACTGTCACTTTTTTAAGGCTCAGGCATTTCCCCAGAAATGCTATTGTTGGGTAGGTAAGAACAGTATCCAGCAACCACAGTGACTGTATAAAAGCTAAATCTGGGAGAAATACAAAAAAAAACAAAAAATAAAAACCCAAAACATCAATCATTTGGCTTATAAGGATAATTACAAGATTAAATTCTCTGAAGAATTTACCATTGGGGAAATTTATTGCAAAATCAACTGAAACCCTCTCTTATTGATTGGCTGATTTCACTGTGGTTAACTGCATGTTAATGTCACAACGAGCAGGACATGACATTGATTTGTTAGACCGTAAGCACAGGGGCTAGTTTTGCTATCAGTAGCCAAACTTTCTGGAGAGTCTCTTGATCAGAGCCCCTGGGTTTATGCAGTCATTAATTGAATGATTATTTTTTTTATATGATTTGCCATTGTTTGGTTGTCATACGCAACAGTTCTGCATGGCATTGAATCATAGTATTTGATTAAGATGTGTTGTAAAAACCAAACATGGACCATCTGAATATTGATTTCTTTTATGCTTGGAGAAACAATACTGTTGCAGAACAATGGCACAGATATATACTCCGATAGTAATGGAGAGTTTGATGATTAATTTCATGAATAGTGCCTGTGTTTTATTTGACAACTCAGTTTTAAGTTTTAGTCCCTTTGTGTGTATTATTTGCTTAATACAGTTGTTTTCTGACTTTCCTCTCTGTTATGCTCTGAAATTGAATTTGTTAGTCATACACTGAGGAGATGCAATATTTTCACATTCACAAAATGAATATTATGTGATGAAACCCGCCTTATTATTTACTGCCATGCATTTTAATTAATTTGAATGCATCACTTTAAAACAATAAACAAAAAACCTCCCATAACAATAGCCAAGTTGAAATTTGGTGAATTCATTTTTATTTCTTCCTTTTAGCTTTTATTATTGTCTTGATAGTTGTAAATTATACAGTAAATTATACAGTTACATGTTAAAGCAATTGCAGTATTAAATATTACTTCCTTGTAAATGTATTATTTCATCTAAAACTTTGTGTGAACATAAAATTCAGGAAGCAAGTTTACAGTTAATTTTTTCTTTTGAGGAAAGTTCACAAACATATTTGAGTTAATTCTCTCTATAAATAATAATAGAAGGCTGCCTTTAATACAATGCAGCAGTAGTTCCATGTAAATGATTGTGTGACCTTGTTAATTACTTTGTTAATTGATCCTCTCTTTATTTGCCCTCTATGCCAGGCTCCAATGTGGATGATTTCTTTGGTAAGTGACTCTGTGGTGACTGTGTTGTACCATCCCCCTAACTGTGTAACAGATTTGGTTTATTCCTAATTCAGTTTGACAACAATAAAAGACAACTTAAACCACAAGCAGTTTATAACGATAATACATGTATCTAAACTCACCAATTTAGGTGTTTCGCAGCAAAATCTGTTATTTAACAAAATGTATTAACAGTTTTGGTTAATGAATATCTGCTCTTGGTTTAAAGTCTTTGTTATTTAAGTATAGTGAGTTAGATTTGATTTAATTACACATAAGAAAAGTTTTATTAGTTTTAGCCATGTTTTGTTATCAGTTGTTCTGAGTTAAAACACCTGCTTGCTAATAAATTTTAGTTGAATGTTTTACATCATTATTTATGCTTGTCCAGATTCAGTATTGATATGAAAATTGAATGGTTGTATATGTTGCTGGAAATACAGAGGAAGGAAAGATATGGGTGTTTGAGATTGTCAGTTTGAGTGCATGATTGTGGTTCATTGTGTGAAGAGGTAATTGTTATGAACCTCTGTGCCTACTGGTAAGTCTATATTATACAAGGTGTGGGGAAAGAGAGCTAGTGTTTCTGTTGTGAAAATTGACTCTGGCATGCTCAGTATAAAAACAGAAGAAGAGTAAAGTTTCTTTTCTTATTAAATTTTTTTTTATCAGAGATTTAATAAGACCAAGCTCCAGGTGTATTATGTTATAAGATAAACTGAAGTTCCAAACATTTCTTTTTCATTTCAGAAAAGTGAAATAGAGTTTCAGGCATATTGTTCGTTTAAGTTATTAAAAGTTACAATTTTTATTTGACAGGAATTGCAAAAGAAGATAAGCGGCCTATCGAGGAGATTGTCCGTGAGAAGATCCTACAAGTGTTGGAGTCTGCCTATCCTAATGTCCTGGAAGTGGAAGATTTAGTCAGGTACTCAAATAATTTGAACAAATTTAGTCAAGTATTTCAGATAGTTTGGACAGATTTAGTCAAGTAAGTGTGAAGATTAAGTCAGATAGTCCAGATAATTCAGACAAGTAGATGTGGAAGATTTAGACATGTATTTCAGAAAATTTAGACAATATATAGTCAGGTAATGCAGATTATTTAGACAAGTAAAAATAGTATGAGAGGATGATATGCATGGTATTAGGTTTTGGAAAACCTTATGTTGTTGACTGCCCATGTGCAGAATAATGTAGAATAAAACTACCCGGTATATCTAAACCTTGATAATGATTCCAGGATAACAGCAGCTGATGAGGCAATTATTAACCAGCAACTGGAGGAGCTGAAGGCCAAGAATCTGGTGAGAGAAATGGAGAATGGGAAAGTGGTCAGACATGTATTGGAGGACGATAAAACAGGTGTGTTAACAGTGCCACATTAGTTCCTTTACTGACTGGTGTCAAGGGTCTCAGATTTTGTTGATATGGACCTTTCGGCTTAATGCTTATTTGGTATAAAGATGCTGTTAAACAGTTGCTAGTAGAGATTATCACTAAAGAAACAGACACTGTCAAAACTCAAATGCATTGTACATTTAAAGACTGCTGCAGTGTTTGAAATAGAAAGATCTATTATTAAAATGCAGATCAGCATTGCAACTTTAATAGTTTAAGGTATCCGATCCATATTAGGACCTAATTTTTCTAATCTTGAATATCCGTCATGTATTAAATACTCTGATATTAATTTAAAGCATTTTAGAGCAGAAAAAGATTTACCGAGAGAAATTTTCAAAAATAATATTAACTAAGCAGTAATTAATGAAGATTGCATTAATGTCTATGGGGACAAGCACATTTTTTAAAATAAAAAATTCAATATTAAGAATATCAATAAATGACTCGGTAGAAAGATGCATTTTATCATTAGGAATACAAAAGCTATTGAAAATAAATTTTATACCGTATATATTTTTTTTATCATTTTTATAAATTAAAAGCAAAGGGGAGCAACTCTTCATAAAAAGGAAAAGGTCATTTATTAGGACACATACTGCTCTTACATACTGACACTTAAACATGAAAATTATGTCCAAGTATACTAAGAATGAAGCCCATACATATCTGTTATGCATCCAGATTCATTTAATCTGGGGCTGGGGCTATTATGGATCAGATACCTTAATGTTTTGCTTCCTAAGTTTTATGGTATTGATTTCTATATCTTTGAAATACATTGTATGTGTACTGTATGAATGTATGGGAGATTTGTGTAAAATGTAATTTTGCTATAAACACAGAATCTGAGGTACAAATGGTGGCACAAATGCCAAGAATTGCCGCCAACCAACAACCGACCATCGCGATCATCACGGCCAACTACTGCGAGAAGCTCGCTGTGGACGCCATGATGGACAACAAAACCACTTTTGTCAAATACAAGACAGAGGGTAGGACTATTGCAGCTATTAAAGAGACAAAACCTAGCACTAATTGACCATCTACTGAAAATTTAACTTTTATAGTTAATGATCCAGAAACTAGTGTTTTAGGGCGGCATCATTTTGGATTTATTTCTTACCTTACTGTAAAGCACAATGTGTTATATGTATTCATTTGATAAAGTTTTTGTTTACTGGTAAATATTGTTTAAAGATTTAGTTGATTGCTGGAACAATATCAATCTTTTTTAAACTTTTCTCTAAAAATACAATGAAATGAAGGCAAAATATTTCCTATAAAACTATAAAATTTCATGTTTAATAGACCATTATTATTAACTGTTTACTATGCAAATTACCAAGGAAATGGTTATGCCACTGTTTAAATCCTTTTTTTTTGGTAAATTATGTCAGAATTGTTTTATACAACCATATAATGATGATTTTTTTTCTCTTTTTTTTTTTAGGAGAATCTAATGTGTACACAGTGGGCTTTATTGGAGAACATAAATGTGTGTCCACCAAGCTACCACAGATTGGACAGTCCCGCGCAGCTCAAATCTCATCAGGCAACACCACCACCAGACTACTGGGTGGGTAGCTTTATCTAACAGTTCAAGCCAAATATTTAGCCATTTTTATGTTCTTTAAATTCTTCTTGGGCAAATTTAGCCAAACTTGGTATAAAGTACATTCATAGTAATGTTTAGACCTCTCTCTAGGTATTGAAGAGTTAAAGTTTGTGTGGATTCAATTTATATTTAAAAAGGGAAAATAACTGAAGCCTGTTAAGCAATCTTTTGAATGCACTCCTAAATTCTGTATCCATTTTGCACCGTTTCCTGCGAGCGACTGCTAGGCTGATTAAGCCTTTGAATTGTGCTTTGTTCATTTGCTGAATATTTTTTTTTAACAGGAACATTCCAGAACATTGAGCATGTGTTTGTGGTGGGAGTAGCAGGAGGAGTTCCCCATTACACAAACTTCTACAAGCATGTGAGACTTGGAGACATAGTGATATCACGCTGCAATGACAAGGGCTACTTCTACTACCATGTGGACAAGATTCTACAGGACAAAGAGGGCAACATCCAGTACAAGATGAGGACCTGGTCACCCAGAGACATGTCCCTACAGCGCGTCGCAGAGAAAATCGAGGAGAACTGCACAAGAAAACCAGAAAAGTCACCATGGGAACGCTACATCCACGAAGGGCAGGAGTTGCTGGAAAAACAAGAAGCAGATTTTAACCGTCCGCCAAAAGAATCTGATAGATTGTACATGTCCATAGGGGAGGAAAATGTTATTGAGGTCCAGCACCCTGATCGGCCAGAGGAGGCGGAGATCAGAGAAAATGTACCCACTGTCAGGTTTGGGGTGGTAGGGTCTGGGCGACCAATCACAAAGTATGACAACACGAGGCTAGAGTTTGCACACAATTACGGCATCACATGTTTCGATTCTGAGTATGATCAGGTGATAGAATCCATTGTTGGCAATAGGAAAGACAGTTTTATGTTCATTAGGGGAATAGCGGATTATAATGACGGAACGAAAAATAAGGAGTGGCAGCCATATGCCTCACTAGCTGCTGCAGCTATGATGAAAACCATTGTGAAGATGATCTCCAACCCCTACCTCAGTGAAGATGATGACTAGAAAAGTTATTTAGATAGAAGTTGAACTTTGCAAAGGCACCAAATGAAATGAAGAAAATGAATAAGTATATAGACCTGAAGTGGGAACAAGTTTATTATTTGCCATTAAAGGTAGAAATGTCTACAAGTATCATAGGTGATGAGGATCAGTTTCTAGACATTTTGATTGGTAAGGAGGCAGCTTATGTGTGACTGTTGGAAGAAAAAAACCTGGTGTCTTCTGTTTAGTGTAAATGTTGATCTTTTAGTTTTCATGAAATTGAACACTCCACTTAAGATCAAGCTATCATGAAGGAGTTAGGTGCCATTTCAACATCATTAGTGCTTTTATATTAAAATAAGTAGTGTCAAAACAAGTACTAACTATTTGTGGGAAGTGAACTAGGATAGACTGGTGCCACTTTGATTTTTTTTCTTCAAAAGTTTCTTTTTTGAAACCCATACATGTACATTGTGCAATTTTAAAAGATGAGTGTATATGTTTAAGAATGTGAGTTTTTCTCACTATATTGTGGTCCCAGAAAGTTTATTTAAAGTGCTGATTTATCCCTCAGAATTTGACATTTATGCAATGGTAAGGAAGTACAAATGTTGTTTCAAGTAAACTTGCCTATCAGTATGTGTGTTTTGAAGATTATGGCAAAATTATATATACGAAGGTTGTGTAACAAATTTGTTTTTGATATACAGATACATATGACTAAACTGAATTCAATATCATACATAAAGAAACTTGTGCGTGATATTAGAAAATAAAAATGATCTGATATAACAAGCATAGCTTGGTAAAAATATTTACGAACATCGAGAAAATTAAACTTCAGGAAAATTAATGATTTTAGTGGGCCAAAATGTAATGTCATGTTCCTTTCATTGTAATAGATCTCTTTCAAGTTGTCTTGTGGCAGTATGGTGTAGGTTTTCTTTTGAACAGGTGTTATGGTGTTCAGATGATGTGTATTACTTAAATACCATCATATGCAAGTTGTATTGGTACACTGTGTATGAAATTAATACCCTGTACCTGTGAACTGGGAAACAGGGGTCAAAATCTCATGAGAAACTAGTTTAGGTTTTCTTGTATAATATGCACACTACATGTATTATTACTGATAGATACATATTAGGTTTTGTTTTTACAATTAGCATTCTAATACATATTTTAGTTATGGTATGAACATATTATTCAATGATATAAAGTTTTGGTTTGTTAATATGTAATATGCAAAACTATTGAATGATATTTAGTCGCTTAGAAAACACAGTGTGTAATTATTTGGCTTTATGTTTACTAAGTATTGGGGGAATCACTGCCTTTGTAGAAAAATGCTTTCTTTACAGAATTTTGAATCCATTTAGCACCACCTGTAGTACAATGCATAATTGGTTTCATTTTGATATTTATTTTTAGAAAATTTTATTTTCATATATGTTTTTTAAGATGATAGTTAAATATGATTATTTTGGTTGTGAATTTGAGAACTTAATTTATATTTGAATTTCCAGAAAATATTTTGTTGCTCTGTTAGTGAAATCTATCTTGTTATTATATATATGAACATAGATTCTTATTTAAAAGGGTGTACATTTCTAATTTCCTTAATATATATGATTCGCATTACATTTCCATGTACCATATCATTGTTATACTTTAGTGGCATGTTGAGATAATATTAACTCCCCTAATGCAAGATTATGTGAACAAACAAAAATTACCTTAACAAAATTAAAACAAGTGCAATTACTGAATTACTTACTAAAGTTAGTTCATCTCTAACAGCATGTGTTCTATAAGTACTTGTAGAAAAGGGATTGGAGAAAGGATTTATTGACAGTTTAACCAGCCAAAAGTCTAACAACAAATTACTACATTTCTCACATGTTCCATTGTTTGTTTCAAGTTCCTTCTCTTCTTCACCATTCCATTTTTTTGTGATCATTTTGTTATATCTTCTTTTTTTCTTGTTTGTTAAAATTCAGCTCAAGAAAATACATTTTCATTATTGTTTGTTCCTCTTTATATACACAAAAAACCTTTTTATAGAAGGATTTGTATGAAATGTTGTCTTTTTTATCAAAAGGGAAAAAAAGTTTTGTTTATCTGATTTTGTGGAATTGTGGTTGTTATATTTATCAGGGGAAACAAATGTTGATATATCCTTGCGGTGTGTCTGTAGGTTGTCGGAGGAATCCCAAGGTTGTAGGAATGAAACATATTTATGCTTTGATCAATTTTTAAATCTGTATACTCTGTTAATGCTTAATTTGCAATAAATTGCTTATACATATTTACCTGTTGTTGCAATGTATTCAATGTGTTGTTGCAATGTAATCTAGAAAATGTTTATATTTAAAAATTATACTGTAGTTCATCAATACCTTGGCTCCTTTAACTTCAGCAAACCCTTATAAAAGTCGAGAGAGCTTGCTGCCTAAGATATTCTTCGCTCCCATGGGTTGAATAGGTCTTATGTATGGCACGCGAAAATCACAAAAATGAGCTATGTAAACTATAGTTTACTGACAGAAAACTATAGTATACTGTTAACGACGTTAAACTAAATTTCGAATCTGTAAACCATACTTAACGCGATAAACTATGTTTCAGAAGTGTAAAACTATATTTAACACTGGAAACAACCATGTGCGATTGCAAAACATAGTTTATCTGTTAAATATAGTTTATAGACTATCAATGGGAATCGTTTGCAACCACAGTCCGGAGTCCGCGTGTATCTTCCCGACTTTTCTTTATGAGATTAGAAAGTAAATATATTGGTAGTGGTTTGCGACGAGACCATTATGTTTGCAAAGTAGCAACTTTAAGTATTTTACATGTAAGTGTGCAGTCATACATTGCTGTACACCGCTACACGCTTATCTCCTCATCTACATCTGTTCATGTACTATGTACAGCCATAAAAATAAGGGTGCAAACTAAATGTGCACCCGCATAGCTATATTATTGTTCTGGAAATTATTTGTCTTGTGTTTTAATAGATTGCGTATTCACTTTTGACATAAAATTCCGCTGGCTGACTTTCTTAGCTTTTTAAAAAGCTAACCTTGTTTCATTTAAAATCAGTGAGTAGATATAAAGTGCGTCGTATCTCTAAATTGTGTTCTTTTGGTCAAATTACATTTTAATATTAATGACTTCCCAAATCTGAATTTCAGATAAAAAAAAAATTTAAATGTAGAGGGGGGGTCACCCCTCCCCATTATTCAACTTCCCTGTTTTATGCATAACAAAATCTGTTCATTGTATACAATTTAATTTCTAAGGTTTACTACAAATCTGTCGTGGTATAAAAATTTATGAAATGAAAAAAAAAACCGCCTGGCAGTGTAGGCATTATATTTGCATATTTTACAAAAAAGTTGTCAGATCCAAAGTATCTACCCGATGGTTAACTTGCCCTACTTCAGTACACTTTCCGCCATGACGTTAATTAGTCAACCAGCGTTTTTGGTTACCCCGTTCTGGAAAGTTCTATCCATTCTCTCACCAGAGGTCGTGCTTCGCAAGCGGTATATCCATCAAAACTAAAATCGCGCATTCAAGAAACGAATTGGCTCATTTTATTTGTTCAACATAAATTTGTCAAATCTTAACTTCTATGTATACTCTGAATAACTTACCAGTAAATATTTTCGTTCTTAACGTAATCATTCAATATTATTCCAATGCAATTATATATTTTGATGCAAACTACCCCTGACTTGGATCCGCCAAAGCGTGTCCACCACCTTGCTCTCATTTTTGCTATTTCGGGCTTGTTTATCGAAAATGAAAGTAGGTTTTTGATTAATTTCACAATGATTACTTCGTTTATAGCTTACGGACATCATTCACAAGTGTTGAAATACCAAAGAAATAAGCAGTTACTCTGGTGTAGACATTTTGTAGTTTATTTGCAAAATGTCTTAATTTATAAGTATAGATTGTACGTGATCTCTTCGCAACACACGAGAGAAAAGATCCCAAAAACAATCTTTACCCTCTTATTCATGCTTGGAATCTCTTTCTCTTTCGCTCCGATTATTTCTTCCTATCAAATTCGCATATTTTATCACGGCGTTCAGACACGTCTGTTCGCTTCGACCAAATCTAAAGAATGAGCCGTTACCACAAACAAAACGTAGCTATATGTAATTACGTTGGCATTAGCAACGTCAGCAACAGTCTCTACCCCAACCCTCCTCTTTCTCACCGAAAACAAACCGAGTTAAACCAATTCAACATGCAAATAAAAGCAATCCTTTAATACATTTTTACAAGTTAACTAACATAATCATGAACGTTACGCGCCATAACGCAGTAAACTTTAGGAGAGGTAGGGGGTGGACACATTATTTAAAATATGTTTCAAAGAAACTTCATCAAATATAGAACAAAAATCCAACAAATACAATAACGGGAAAATTGTTTGATGTACTATTTGTCACAGCACTATAGGGAATCACTGGGGTTATATAAATCTATACTTAGACCCACTTGGACCAGATTACGTTAGATTTATGTATTAGTGGTTATTTGAATTTTTTATGTAAAGTTATTCAACATTCTCCAATTGATTTATCTAAGCCTAATCAAGAAGTAGACAGTTAGGCCTAACGTATTCTTACCTTATATTATTGTAAAAAGGACATTGATGATATTGAACAGTTCAAATTCTGCGGTAATTCTATAGACCCTTCTCGCGAAAAAAATGAATTCTAAATTTGTGGTGGTATCGAACCCACAACCGAAAAAAAACCCTAGCTCAATAATGTTATCTAATGTCTGGTGCTCTAACCATTGAGCCATTTCAGTCACAACAAACTCAATTGTTAAATGCTATATGCGACTTCAACCACGAATTTACAGACTTGTATTATTTTTCTAAAACACTCAATTGTTGCGATAAAAAATGACATTTTTTAAGTAAAGTGGGTCATCTCTCCACGTAAGATGTATCTTATCAATCATCATATAGCAGTTTACACGCCTTATTCACCCATCTTCTTTTCCAGCGATGACATTGCTCCAAACTCGCAACAGAACGTCTTTGGTCAAGACAATAGGCAATGATTGCTTTTGGTTTTTATAAAGAAAGAAACAGTTATAAACATCAGCAGTCCATAAAACCAAAACTACAGTTTTTATTATTTAAGGAAGATTATGATTTAAGGTATTTTGCAATGTACAGATTTCCATCGTCTGTTCCAATCCAGAGCTGGTTTTGTTTGTCGACAGCTGTGGCTCGGATCCTCCCTAATAGATCACAACCTATCTCGTGCTTTCTCTTTAGTCTTGGATCGATTACGACAATCTTAGAGGCTGGTGGGTCTACTCCCACTATGATGTTCCCGAAGTTGTCAACAGAGGCACTTGCTGAATATGACTTATCTACCTCCACTTTGTTAATAACCTTTGTGGAAATTTCATCAGAACCCAACAGATACATGGAGAAAATGTCATTGTTCAGAACAAATATTTGACCATTTTGAGAAATAAGATGATTTACGTTAACCTCTGTTGATTCTATTTCAAAGTCTTTCTCCACTTCTCCATTCATGTCAACTTTTAGAATGATGTACCTGTCTCCTATGACGTATATTCTCTCGTCCTGATAAAGAATTCCACACAGTAAATCGGCATGTGTAGAAAGATCAGCTAGCAACCTTGTGTTCCCTTTTCGGGAAATATATTCAATAGTAGGTTTGGCCCCTGTACTGAAGCCTGTTGTCACAAGCAAGTCGCCACTGGGCATGCAACAATTGAAAACTGGGTGGTAGTCTAAATCAAAAAATCTAAGAAGGTCCCCAGAAGAATTGTAAAGATTCACCCGGTTTGAAAGATAGTTTACCCACACCAGGTTATCGTGAGTAACGCTTATTCCATGTATTGGCGAACTGTTACCAATATCAATATGAGCTACTAAATCCAATTTGTTGAGGAACATGTTTCCAAACTTTCCTGACAACTCTTTACAACCTCTATTTTTCCTTTTTAACGGCGATTTAGATTGCATTTCTTTCTCAGAAATTGGTTCCTTTACTTGAGCTGATCTTAGTCTTTTTTTCAGAGTAGATGGATTTGTGTTCCCCAAACTCTGCTT
Source organism: Magallana ariakensis (assembly GCA_020458035.1). Taxonomy (NCBI): domain Eukaryota; kingdom Metazoa; phylum Mollusca; class Bivalvia; order Ostreida; family Ostreidae; genus Magallana; species Magallana ariakensis. The sequence goes on along the minus strand of CM035818.1, from coordinate 34,708,262 downwards.
TAATTTTGGAGAAATGTATTCTTTTCCTTTTCTTACGGTCCTTAACTTTGAGGATGATTTCACGTTTTTCTTAACGGAAGAAGAAGCTTTCCCTGTCCCGACAAATGTAGATTTCTGCGATTTTTTATTCAACTTCGGGGGAAGCTTTGCTTTCTTGGTACTATTGGCACTGTTTGTCATGGGGGAATGATTCTTTCTTTTGAGAGATTGTGTTAAATTTTTTTTCATCGGATTCCATTTCGGTATTTTACGCAGTTTATTTTCAATTGTTTGTTCTTTCGAAACCGCCATTTTACTTCTTGTGATCAGTATTCTGGAATTAGTTACCGTTTTCTGCTCATCATTTTGTGCTTGAATATTTTGTCGATTTTTTTTGTTGGTGTCCGTAAGCCAATGCTCTACAAAAAGTAAAATGAGAATTATGAAAATTAGTTCACGAACTTTTTCAATTAATTTATGCATATACTTCGTATTCTATCATCAGACATTGTAAGAAGAAAGTACATTGTCTTATTTTAATTAAATTTAAATCTGATTATTGATAAAAGCGTATTTCAAATTTAACTAGTATATAATACAATAGTGGTATATGTAGCTTATCCTAATTTACCTTTCTCTTCTTGTCCTTTTCTTTTCCGGAGATTATATCGCATGTGAGTCTGAGCCTCGTTGTCATCATGTACAGAAGCACCGATTGCAGCAACTTTTCTTGTGACAATTTTCCTAACTTTATCTGTTCCATGTAAGTTAAGAAAAGCATTGAACAAAACAAATGAGCTCTCGAAATATTCAGAAAATTAAATTTAGGACATGATGTGTATGATAGATACAAGTAATATTAATGATGACATATAAGTAATTATGTTTTGATATATTTCAATGCAATTTACTTTCTTTGAAATTCAATGTTTGGATCATGAAATTGTTCATATACACGTACGTATATAATAGGTCTAGAACAGCAGGGCAATAGTATGTATATAAGTTTCATGAAAGGTAAGACCTCAAGAGTTAATTTATTGACAAAGTTCAGAGCGTATTAATTACCTTTTAACTGCGCTTTAGTAAGTCCCGTTTTGTCCCTCATGATGAAGTGTTATATATACAGGATTTCTTCAATATCACTTTGAAACCCTAAAACAAGCATGGCAATGAAAGAGAATGCGTTCATATACAAAGACTAAACAGTCTAAGCTGCACCAGACTGAAATCTGAAAATTTACATATCTTGTTTTAAAAAGTGGTATTTCATAATGTCTCTTTTTGTTAGAGAATTTAAAATTCGACCACTACGTTGGACCGAGTTAACATGGGGGCGAACAATAACAACATCTCGGGCCTTTCTCAAAGGCTCTGTCCAAAGTAAACAGAAAAATACTCTAAAATTACTGTGCTTTTCCATGGCGTATACTATACTTATTCGTTATAATGTACATATTTATCTACGTTCTACATTTAAAAAAAATAGTACAGTTTACTTCCATCTATCGTGGAGACGATTACCGATCTGACAATATCGCAATCTTATACCATTACATTACACAATTTATAAGTTTACATGATAAGTCTTTGTGTGGACTTGCAATTATTCAATAAAAGTGCGGGAGGTAAAAAACTAAAGAATTATATTTATTTTTACTGTCTTACTGACATTCCGGAGTCTTACTTATAACAAACGTCAAGTTACCTCTTTATTCTTCCGTTTTTGTCATACAGGATTCACACCCCTCGAGTCGATGGTAACCAAAATAGTATCAGGTGAAAACGTACCCTGGTGAAAACGTATCCATGACTAAAGGTACGTTTTCTCTTGGAGGATACGTTATAAAAAACTATTTTATTCACAAAGATGCAATTAAAAAATGAAATGTTTTTTGTTTGTTTGTTTGGTTTTTTTTTTTTGTTGTTGTTGGTTTTTTTTGTTATCCGTGCGGGATATGAAGGTAGTGACAGTGCAGAAAAAATACATATAACCCGCATTAAAAATTTTCTGTAATAAACGAAATAACTTTACCTTCATAACCCGCATAATCATCAAAGAATTCATTATCATGTATATATTATTTTTAGTAATAAATTGATCGTAAAAAGTAAGTACAATTAACTAGAATTATAACTAAATTATAGTGATAATGTACACCATTGCTGTAGATAGATATGGGAATTTGAGTCTGACATTATTATGATTAATTCGTGAAGTCGATGATTTTTTGGGGGTTGCTGAAGTTTTCAACTGACCGATTAACTGGTTAGAGTAAGCAAGTAAGTAAGTAAGAATGTAAGTAAGTACTTTTTTATAGTGACCATGTGTATGTCAAAAGTATATTGGACCTATATGTCACTTTGAAATCTAAGAATATACAAATATAGTATATACAGTTGATTGAGCGCATGGGCTTACTTTGATTTGTACAGATAATTTTTTCTTACTAAATAAATTATATTGAGATATTTGGCAGTTTGCCTTTGTTTTTTTATTATTATTAATATAATATTTAAGTTGACAGTCTCAACTAAATTTTTATCTAAATTTACGCTATTAAAGAAAGAGTTTCTATTGTTTTCGTAGAATTTGCAATTGAAAATAAAATGTTTTTCATCTTAAATTGATCAGTTTTTACACAAATCGCAATAACGTTCTTGAAGAGGTTCATTTTGATAACGACCAGTTTCGTCTCTGGTTAGAAATGGGTCGTGTAGATTTCAGTACCGTCAGTTTCTATACAGCTGTGAGTTCGGTAATTAATTTCCGTAAAAAATAAAGGGAATGAATTCAACTTAGTGGATGTAAGTATAACTTGTTTGTATATTTATAACAATGATCATTTCTAAAGTAACAAATTTAAAAAAGTATATGTGGTATTTGTTTTTAGACAATTACAGCTTCTGAAATAGAGAAATTGTACATCCATTTTAAATATTTTCATCATTATTAAATAAATTTGGAATTGGATGTTTTTTGTTTCGATTCTTAAGTTTTATTGATAAAATCTTCAAGCACATTGTATATTTATTGTATGAACGCAATACAGATCTGTATAAAATGTGATACTAAAAATTATAGAAAGTGACGTACATATGGTGAAACACAAGCTAAGCATTGCTGCCAACCAACAACCCATCATCGCACTCATGACAGTTAACTACTGCGAGAAGCTCGCTGTGGACGCCATGATGCACAACAAAAGCACTTTTGTCAAATACAAGACAGAGGGCAGGACGTTTGACTATTGAAGTAACAAAACCTACAGTTAATTGCATAACAACTGAAATTTTAACTTTTTATGGTTATTCATCCAGTAAGTGTTTTAGTGGGGCACCATTTTGAATTTCTTACCTTTCTATAAAGCACAATGTGTTATATGTGCCATATTCATTTAGTGAAGTTTATGATATTTCTGGTAAGTATTAATTACAACCATCTGGCATGATTGAATGATTTTTTCTTCTTCTTTTTTAGGAGAATGTAATGTGTGCACAGTTGGCTTTATTGGAGATCGGACAGTCTCGCGCAGCTCAAATCTCATCCGGCAACACCACCACTCGACTACTGGGTAGGTAGCTTTATATCGGGGTTCAAGCCAAATATTTATCCATTTTTATATTCTTTAGTTTTAAATACTTCTTTGGAAATTCGAGTTAAATGTTGTATAAAGTACACGATACATTCATAGCTATGTTTAAGCCTCTCTGCTGGTATTTTACGATATGAAGTTTGCTTGGATTCAATTTATATTGAAAGAAGGAAAATAAGCGAGGTCTGTTCAGCAAGCTTTTGAATTCACTCCTTAATTCCGTATCTATTTGACACAATTTCCTACAAGCACCTGGTAGGCTGAGTAAGCCTCTGAATTGTGCCAATATAATTTTGCTTAATTTTTTTTCCATAGGAACATTCCAGAAAATTAAATTGAGCATGTGTTTGTGGTGGGGGCAGCAGGAGGAGTGCCCCATTACACCAACTTTTACAAGCATGTGAGGCTGGGGGATATAGTGATATCACGCTGCAATGACAAAACCTACTTTTGCTTTCATGTGGACAAGATTCTACAGGACAAAGAGGGCAATATCCAGTACAAAATGAGGACCTGGTCACCCAGGGACCTGTCTCTACAGCGAGTTGCAGAGAAAATCAAGGAGAACTGCACAAGGAAACCAGAAAAGGCACCCTGAGAACGTTACATCCATGAAGGGCAGGAATTGCTGGAAAAACAAGAGGCTGATTTTAACCGGGCGCCAAAAGAATCTGATAGACTGTACATGTCCATAGGAGAGGAAAATGTCATCGAAGTCTAGCACCCTGACAGGTCAGAGGAGGCTGAGAGTAGAGAAAATATTTCCAGAGTCAGGTTCGGGGTGATGGGGTCTGGGCGACCAAAGTACGACAGCACGAGGCTAGAGTTTGCGCACAATTATGGCATCACATGTTTCAATTCCGAGTATGATTAGGTGATAGAATCCATTGTTGGCAACAGAAAGGACAGTTTTATGTTCAATAGGGGAATAGAAGATTATAGTGACGGATCTAAAAATGAGGAGTGGCAGCCATATGCCTCACTAGCTACTTCAGCTTTGATGAAAACCATTGTGAAGATGATCTCCAACCTCTACCTCAGTGAAGATGATGACAATAGAAGTTTTTATTTAAATGGAAGTTGAACTTTGCAAAGGCACCAGGAGCAAATGAATTGAAGAAAATGAATAAGTATATAGACCTGTAGTAGTATTGAGTCTGTTATTTAATTTGACATTATTTATATAGAAACTTAATTTTTTCTTTTGCTCCGATCATTTTTTTTCTATCAGATTCGCAATTTTAATCTCTCAAGGTTCAGACACGTCTGTTGGCTTCAACAAATTCGTAAAGGATGAGCCGTTATCATAAACAAAACGTAGCTATATAGTAATTACGCTCTCGTTAGCAACGTCAGAAACAGTATCAACCCACGCCTCCTACTCCCATCTTCACCGAACGCAACACGACTTACTTCTCAGTTAGGCCTAAACCCATTCATCATTTCATCATGCATATGAAACTAAACTTCTTATACAAATTCTTCACAAGACACATGTTAACTAACGTAATCCATACAGTAACGTTAATTGCCTATTAACGTTGGGGTGGGACAATCCGACATAATTAAAATTGGTTTCAAGAAAACTAAGCAGACATACAACTTAAATAATAGGGAAAACATTTTGCTGGAAAACATAGCAGGTTATGAATTTTTTTCCTGCAATGATTGCTACTTTCATAACCCGCATAAATCATCAAAGAAAGCATTTTATTGTTTATATTTATATCTTTCTTTTTACATATTAATAAATTGATTTAAAAAAATAAGTAAAATTTACTAAATTACCGTTAATGTACATCAGTACGGTTAGCTAAAAGAAAAAGCTAAATAATCTATTGGATTTTGAGTCTGCAATCATCATGATTATTTCGTGCAGTAAGTGATTTTTCTTAGATCGCTAAGACCAATCGATAAACGGGGCGTGTAGATTTCAGTCCTGTCAGTTTCAGTTGCTGTATGTTTCAATCAATCAATAAACAGGGCGTGTAGATTTCAGTCTGGTTGTTTCTATAGAGCTATGCATTCACTATAAGTTTCCGTAAGAAATGGAGGGAATCATACTCGGTAGATGTAAATATATAACGTTATCTCTGGTTGGACCAGTTTATGTTAGGTTCATGTGTTGGTGGGGTATTTTTTCCAATGTAAAATTAATCAACATTCCCCGAGTGATTTACCTAATCAAGAAGTTGAAAGTTGACGTCTGCTTACCTTATCTTATTGTAAAATGGACAAGTGACGATATAGATTAATGCTTCTGTAAATACCGGCTTTACTTGTCGTCTGCCATTGTAAGGGAGGTCACTCTTTTATAAACGAAATCAAAAGTTACAGAATTATCTCTCTATAACGTGAATGGCGGAGTGGGGGGATTAAATTAACTATGAAAAAGTGAGGTAGAGCAGCTGGTTTAACTCGTACGATATTCAAACTTTTAAGTTTGTAGATGTTATTTTCAAGATGTTATATAGAAACTGTACTGCTGTACCAGTTATCGACTAAGACCAGTAATCCGTTAAACTGGGAGTTCGGGTTTATTGCACGCGACTATCCGAAAATTTATAATTCAGTCGTCTGTTTCGAAAAAAAAACAAAACTTTTCAATGTTGTTGATGTAATATTCAAGATGTGAAATAATAACTGCACTGCAATAGTGGTTTACAAAATTTATTTGTAAAGAAAATATCTTGAATTAAAAATTGTATACAATATTCCTGACTTAAAACTTTAGATCAAGGCCATTGTATATTTTATAATTGGGGTGAAATAAAAGGCCAAGGTAAAGAAAATAAGATTTTGTACAAGGGCCTGTTATGTTTTTGATATAGTATACTTTTGAAACATTGGGAAAAAAGGGGCATATTTTACTTAATAAATTATCTTTGGTGGTTCCTTAAGCCCCTTTCACAATTGGCGCACGAACACTTTCCAAAGCTTTGGAATTTTTTTGGCTTCGCACGAGCTATTGCATATGTTGCACGAGCTCTCGTATTCGTTGCATGCGTTTTTGTGGTCGCATCAAGTCTCCTCAAAATAGTGGACATGCACACTATTCAGACGCGACCGAAAGCGATCCAAATTATTGCAAAGCAACGCACGAACATTTGTACGAACGTTTTACAACATTTTGTGTACTCGCAAGAGCGATGCACGATTTTTAAAGATCGTGAGATAAATTGCAGCTGTTTATGCGCGTGTTGTGCGACCATGATACTGTTGCTCAACTTGTCTCATGTAATTTTGCAACGTTTTACTATCATTGCATGATTTATCGGTTTCAGTTTCCATGCTTTGCCACTAGTATATACTAGATACAGGGTTATTTTCGCGCCGTGATAATTTCGCTTCTACTTTAAGTTTTGCCTCGTCTTGAATTTGCCACAACAATGTTGTGGTAAAAGAGAGATAATATGAGACATTGGAATTCACGAAATGAGCGAAAATAAAACGGGGCGAATAGTTCCCTTATACAACACTCGCTTTCATTGTGCAACAGTCGCATATAGACGCAAGATATATCGCAAGATTCAATGCGTTTACATCGCACAACGGTCGCTCTGAATCGTGCGAGTTTTGTACGAGTACTTTTTCATATGTGATTATTTTGGCAACAGTTTAAGAACCACATCTAATTTTTTCGGCCGCACGAATATTTTGTCGCTTCTGCCCCTGCGTCAACTGTGAAAGGGGCTTTATTGACTAAAATAGAAGTGGTTGTGAAATATATGTATCGAAATTTTATCTTATCTGTATCTAAAGAGTCATATTGTACCCGTTTCTTACGTGTACAAATGATTCGATAAATGTATTCAATCCTGCTTTCTGACCTATGCCGCCCTCGACACGCATATAACTTATTAGGTTAGTTACTGACTTACTATAGAAATATATTGGGTTGATAAGTCTCAAAGACGACGAGGCGAAGCCATTTAACTATGTTCCAGACAGCGTTATTTCAAAGGGCAACTTCTCTAGTTCAAATTCAATTTCAAAGGGCAACAATTCCAAGTAAGAAAAAAATTAAAATACGGAACACGGTTTCTGTATCAACTGATATAAAATGTCGAGATAAGTAGTCGAAGCCATATTGCCCCGACCAGACGGACATAAAGATATGTCCGACAGTCACGTGTCATGGTTAAACCAATAAAAATATGGTCCTAGGGAAAACAAATGACGATATATATATATATATATATATATATATATATATATATATATATATATATATATATATATATATATATACACATACACACGAGAGGATATCCTGCCCAAGCGCGGGAATTATCACTTTACACTTTAAAATGATTCAATGCTTATATGTAGAACCATATTTTTTTGTTCATTTTTGTATATAATGTGTCCAAATTTTCTTAATTGCTTTCTTGCCATATTCCTTAAAATTAAAATAAAAAAACTGCATGATCTGATACTTAGAGGAGCGAGCAGGGATGAAAAATCTAAACTATATGTACGTGGCTCTATTTTTTTTTAATGTTATTTTAAACCATTAACTGGGTATTCATTATAAATTTCTATATTCTTATTTTTGTTCTTTAGCCCAAATTTCACTAAAATTTATCACTTTTCCAAATAAGAATTTTAGATAAAAGACTTTGAAAAAATAATTCAGGAGCCCCCCCCCCCCCCACCCGATTCAACTTCCTCGTGTTATGCATACACAATTTATTAATATAGACGTACAACACAATCTGTTCACTGTTTACAAATTTATGTATAAGGTTAACCACCAATCTGTCGTGTTAAAAATTGTGTGAAATTTAAAATCAATGGTGTATTCATATTTATTTGCATATATTAAAACAAAGTTGTGAGATATAAAGTTATTAGATCGGTTAATTAATGCACAAATTAAACAATTGTAAAGTTGAGATACATTTACAGATATATAATACATCACTACAACTGTATTTGAACTACCAGCATATACTGCACTGCACCAGTCTAATAACTTATACATGTATTACTTTTTTGTCACAACGTTTTTCAGCAATGACATTGCTCCAAACTCGCAACAGAACGTCTTTGGTTGAGACAATAGGCAATGGATGCTTTCGGTTTAGCAATCCAGAAAACCAAAAGCATTCATTTTCATCAAAGAAAGGTCATTATTTAAGGTATTTTGCAATATACAGATTTCCATCGTCTGTTCCAATCCAGAGCTGGTTTTGTTTGTCGACAGCTGTGGCTCGGATCCTTCTTAGAAAATCACAACCTATCTCGTGCTTTCTCTCTAGTCTTGGGTCGATTACGACAATCTTAGAGGCTGGTGGGTCTACTCCCACTATGATGTTCCCGAAGTTGTCAACAGAGGCATTTGCTGAATATGACTTATCTACCTCCACTTTGTTAATAACCTTAGTCGACATTTCATCAGAACCTAACAGATACATGGAGAAAATTTGAGTGTTCAGAGCAAACATTTGACCATTTTGAGAAATAAGATGATTTACGTTAACGCGATCTGGTTTTGTTTCAAAGACTTTATCTACTTCTCCATTCATGTCAACTTTTAGAATGATGTACTTGTTCCCATGACCTATGACGTATATCCTCTCGTCTTGATAAAGGATTCCACACAATGCATAGGTGTGTGTAGAAAGATCAGCTAGCACCCTTGTGTTCCCTTCTCGAGAAATATATTCAATAGTAGGTTTGGCCCCTATACTGTAAGCTTGTGTCACTAGCAAGTCGCCATTGGGCATGCAACAACTGAAAACTGGGTGGTAGTCTAAATCAAAAAATCTAAGAAGGTCCCCAGAAGAATTGTAAAGATTCACCCGGTTCGACAGAGAGTTCACCCACACCAGGTTATCGTGAGTAACGCTTATTCCATGTATTGGCGAACTGTTACCAATATCAATATGAGCTACTAACTCCAATTTGTTGAGGAACATGTCTGCAAACTTCCCTGACAACTCTTTACAACCTCTACTTTTCCTTTTTAACGGCGATTTAGATTGCATTTCTTTCTCAGAAATTGGTTCCTTTACTTGAGCTGATCTTTTTTTCAGAGTAGATGGATTTGTGTTCCACAAACTCTGCTTTTCTTTTGGAGAAATGTATTCTTTTCCTTTCCTTGAAGTCTGTAATTTTGGGGATGGTTTTGCGTCTTTCTTAACTAAAGACGCTTTCCTTGTCCAGACAGATGTAGATTTTTGCGACTTATTTAACACTGGGAGTGGCTTTGCTTTTTTGCTACGATTAGCATTGGTTGTCATGGGGGAATGATTCTTTCTTTTGAGAGATTGTGTTAATTGTTTTTCCATCTGATTCCATTTCGATATTTTAAGTAATTTATTTTCAATTGTTTGTTCTTTCGAAACCATCATTTTATTACTTCTTGTGATCAATATTCTGGAATTAGTAACCGTTTTCTGCTCATCATTTTGTGCCTGAATATTTTGTCGATGTTTTTTATTGGTGTCCGTAAGGCAATGGTCTACAAAAGTAAAAATAAAATAGCTAGCTTCACACTTATCAACATTCATCAAGAGAAATTCCGCTTTCATTGGATATTAAGATTTAAAAAACTTTAAAGTAGGCCCTTGTCGCGTCTTTTCTAGAATAACCGAACAGTTAACGACCCCCTTTTGCAACTTGAACTTATACTTAATATATGATTTAATGAGAATTAGTTCACGAACATGACTTTTTCAATATTATTTAACAGTTCTTTTTCAATCTATTGTTTCCCATACTTCATATTCTATCATCAGACATTGTAAGAAGAAAGTATTTGTTTAATTAAATTTAAACTCAATTATTGATAAAAGCTTATTTCAAATTTAACTAGTATATATAATACAATAGAGGTAGCTTAAAATCGCAACTTACCCTTCTCTTCTTGTCCTTTTCTTTTCCGGAGATTATATCGCATGTGAATCTGAGCCTCGTTGTCATCATTTACAGAAGCACCGATTGCAGCAACTTTTCTTGTGACAATTTTCCTAACTTTATCTGTCCCATATAAGTTAAGAAAAGCATTGAACAAAACAAATGAGGTCTCGAAATATCCAGAAAATTGAATTTAGGACATGATGTGTATGATACCTACAAGTCATATTAATGATGACATATAAGAAATTATGTTTTGATATATTTCAATGCAATTTACTTTCTTTGAAATTCAATGTTTGGATCATGAAATTGTTCATATACACGTACGTATAATAGGTCTAGAACAGCAGATTCACCAAATTCAAGCTATAGTATGTATATAAGTTTCATGAAAGGTAAGACCTCAAGAGTTAATTTATTGACAAAGTTCAGAGCGTATTAATTACCTTTTAACTTTGCTTTAGTAAGTCCCATTTTGTCTTTGTCCCTCATGATGAAGTGTTATATGTATATATGATTTCTTCAATATCACTTTGAAACTCTAAAACAAGCATGGCAATGAAAAGAAAATGCGTTCATATAAAGACTAAACAGTCTAAGCTGCACCAGTCTGAAATGGGAAAATTAAATACGTCATATATATATATATATGACGTGTTTAACAGATTTATTTTTAAATCATCAGTCGATTAAACATTTTATATCGCAAATCTTGTTTTTATAATGTCTCTTTTTGTTAAAGAATTTGAAATTCGACCACTACGTTGGACCGAGTTAGCATGGGGGCGAAATTGATTAATATTTATTTACTTTTCTTACAATCGCAACATCTCGGGTCTTTCTCAAAGGCTCTGTCAAAAGTAAACAGAAACACTCTAAAATTACTGTGCTTTTCCATGGCGTATTCTATACTTAATCGTAACAATATAAATATTATAAGTTCTGCATTAAAAAATATAGTATAGTTTAACTCCATCTATCGTGGAAACGATTACCGATCTGACAATTTCACAATCTTATACCATTACATTACACAAATTACAGTTTTCATTATAAGTCTTTGTGTGGACTTTGCAATTATTCAATAAAAGTGTGAAAGGTAAAAAAAATAAAGAACTATATTTATTTTTACTGTCTAACTGGTATTCCGGAGTCTTAATTGCTTCTAACAAACGTTAAGTTACCTGTCACACAAGATCCACGCCCCTCGACTGGCTCGAGTCGATGGTAATCAGGAGAAAACGTACCCAGGTGAAAACGTACCCATGACTAAAGGTACGTTTTCTCTTGGAGGGTACGTTATAAAAAAACTATTCTTATTCACAAAGATATCGATGTAATAAAACAATGAATTGTTTTGTTTGGGTGTTTTTTTTTTGTGATTCGTGCGAGATATATAAATGTAGCAACATTGCAGAAAAAATACATATAAAATCGAGCTAGTGTTACCTTCATAACCCGCATAATTATCAAAGAATGCATTTTCTTGTTTATAGTTACATTGATAAATTGATTATAAAAAGTACGTAAAATTAACTAGATCAGTGATAATGTACATCAGTATTGTAGATAAATATGGGAATTTGAGTCTGACAATATTATGATTATTTCATGAAGTCTGTGATTTTTTGGGGGTTGCTGAAGTTTTCAACTGATCGATTAACTGTTAGAGTAAGTAAGTTAGAAAGTAAGTAAGTATTATATTATAGTGACAATGTGTATGTCAAAAGTATAGTGCAGTACAATGAAAAAATATACATAATCGAATTACACCCGGCCCATTGGACCTATATGTCACTTTGAAATCTTAGAATATACAAATATAGAATATACAAATATATATATATATATATATATATATATATATATATATATATATATATATATATATATATATATATATATATATATATATATACTATATTTGTATATTCTATATTTGTATATTCTAAGATTTCAAAGTGACATATAGGTCCAATGGGCCGGGTATAATTCGATTATATATATATATATATATATATATATATATATATATATATATATATATATATTGAGATTGATATATTGATATATAGATTGAGCGCATGAGTTTACTTTGATTTGTACAGAATACTGATAATTTTGTCTTACTGAATAAATTAAATTGAGATATTTGGCAGTTTGTCATTGGTTTATTCCATTATAATATTTAAGTTGACACTCTCAACTAAATTTTTTTATAAATTTACACTATGAAAGAAAGAGAGTTTTTATTGTTTTCGTAGAATTTGCAATTAAAAATAAAATGTTTTTCATCTTAAATTGATCAGTTTTTACACAAAGCACTATAACGTTCTTGAAGAGGTTCATTTCGATAACAACCAGTTTCGTCTCTGGTTAGAATTGGGTCGTGAAGATTTAAGTTCTGTCAGTTTCTATACAGCTGAGTTCGACAATTAATTTCCGTAAAAAATAAAGGGAATGAATTCAACTTAGTGGATCAAATTACTTGTTTGTAGATTTATAACAATGATCATTTCTAAAGTAACACATTGAAAAAAGTATATGTAGTATTTGTTTTTAGACTATTACAGCTTCTGAAATAGAAAAATTGTACATCCATTTTAAAAATTAGGATCATTTAAATAAATATGAAATTGGAAGTTTAATGTTTTTTATTCTTCAGTTTTGTTGATAAAATCTTCAAGCACATTGTATATTTATTGTATGAACACAATACAGATCTGTATAAAATGTGATACTAAAAATTGTAGAAAGTGAAGTACATATGGTGAAACACACGCCAAGCATTGCTGCCAACCAACAACCCACCATCGCAATCATGACGGCTAACTACTGCGAGCCGCTCGCTGTGGACGCCATGAGGGTAGGACTATTATGGCTATTGAAGTAACAAAGCCTACAGTTAACTGCTTTTCTACTGAAATTTTAGCTTTTTATAGTTATTGGTCCAGTAAGTGTTTTATTGGGGCAACATTTTGAATTTCTTAACTTACTATAAAGCACAATGTATTATATCTACCATATTCATTTAGTGAAGTTCTGATTTCTGGTAAGTATTGTTTACAACAATCTGGCATGATTAAATAATATTTGTTATATCTTCTTTTATTCTTGTTTGGTAAAATTCAGCTCAAGAAAATACAATTTCATTATTGTTTGTCCCTCTTTACATACACCAAAAAAAAAACTATTTATTGAAGGATTTGTATGGAATGCTGTCTGTTTTATAAAAAGAAAAGTTTTGTTTTTTATATGATTTTGTGAAATTGTGGTAATTATATTTATCAGGGGAAACAAATGTTGATATATCCTTGCGGTGTGTCTGTAGGTTGTCGGAGGAATCCCAAGGTTGTAGGAATGAAACATATTTATGCTTTGATCAATTTTTAAATCTGTATACTCTGTTAATGCTTAATTTTGCAATAAATTGCTTATACCTATTTACCTCATTGATGTTGCAATGTATTCGATGTGTTGTTGCATGTTATCTAGAAAATTTTTATATTTAAAAATTATACTGTAGTTCATCAATACCTTGGCTCCCTTTACTTCAGCAAACCCGAATAAAAGTCGAGAGAAGTACTGGCTTATTGCCAAGGATCATCTACCCCTCCCGTAGGTTGAATAGGTCTCGGTATGATAACCTCATTCAGTAATTTTCACGTTCTCCTTCCATTAACAATATATAATTATGTGAGACCTTCCATGATTGTAATCAATTTGACATGTAACTACAAAATAAATTACTAGTACATTGTAGGATAAGAGTTTAAAGCCATTATGGGTTCATACATTTTTATTTCAAATAACTGAACCCGGACACACAGTGTCCAATGTTATAATGAAAAGGGCGTCACAGACAACATGTAAAGTTTATCTCCGTCACAAGTTGACCAGTTTCTTCATCAGGACACACAGTGTCCAATATGTTTTAATTAAAAGGTCGTCACAGACAACAAATAAAGTTCAACACTGTCACGAGTTGACCGGTTTCTTCATCCGGACACACCGTGTCCAATGTAATGATAAGAACGTTGTCACAGACAACATGTAAAGTTTATCAACGTCACAGACGATATCACAGATTGGTTGCTAGGAGTAACAAAAAAAAGTCCTGAAAGACACAGTGATTCAGTTCTTTGACCGTTTAAGGTCCAAGAAACTGCTTGACAGGAGGGTATCACAACATTTAAAAGACCGGAAGTTAGGAGAACCTCGGGTCTTCCGGGGCTGTCTGATTCCAACAACTTAATGGGGACATCCCACCAAACAGGTCCAGAGAGACAGCAGGTCCGGTAGTCTGCGGGACCTATGGAGTAAAAGCGGTTATTTAATTTATACTTCTTGTAAACTTCTTGTTCACTGATAATGTGAATACAATTTTTTTAAATTCTGGTTGTAGCACTTCCTATTTAAATATCAACTCTAGTAAATAATCCAAATAAAGTTTATATTAAGTTATGCGTGTAAAAGTACATGTACATGGCAGGGTACGCACCAAATACACAAAAAAAATTCAAGAAAAGGACATAACTCCCTAAAAATCATCACATCCTGCACATCCGTACTTTGATTTTAACAACAACAAAATTCTGAATTTAAAAGGACCGAAATTCCAAGAAAAAAATAGTGGAATTGGAAATTCCTGGTAATATGCTCATCTACACAGTCTTGTTATTCTACATACCTACAGTAACGCATGTACCTTCAACAAGTCATATTTTTTAAAAATAAAATGAAATCTATCTCAAATTCTGTGCAGCAGTTTAAGAGGAGTTGTGCTGATCAACCATCAATATATAGTTAAATGCTATGTTCAGAAGGACCGAAATTCCCAGAAAATTAATGAAATCGGAATTTCCTGGTAAAATCCACATCTACATATTTTTTCCTAATTCCCTGCAAAGTTTTTGGGAAATTATGTGCAGCGGTTTATGAGGAATTTACGCTTACAAAAAAAAAAGCAGGACTGACGGATTGACTAACTGACTGACGGACGAACGGACAAAAACATTATATCTCACACAACAAGTTTCATGGGGGTATAGTAAGGGTTTTTACCTTGTTGTCTGAATCAGTGAACAAGGTGGAGCTGACACTGTTGGTGTGTTTTCGAGGCTGGACAACAGGTTTGAGATTTTGCCGCTCGTTCTGTCTAGCTTTCTGACGAGCAAGCATCTGCAATTAATAACAATTTGAAAGTGTTGATTTGTTTATTATATATTCAAATTAAAAGAACTACATTTAAAGTCTGGTCAATATTACGCACCTCGTCGTACGACACTTCTCCTGCAGGCTGTGTTTGGTATTTGATGTTAGCCTGGTGACGCTCTGCGTCATATGACTGTTGACGCATACATGGACGTCCGTCACTGCTGTAACGTCTGTACGCTGCGTCACGTCTTGCCTCTTGGTTATCAGACTGACGACTCTCTGTCACGTACTGCTCAGCGACCGTTGACTGTAACGATAGATAAAAATATAGCACTCCATTATAGACATTCAGCGGGACCAAAGTGATCACATTATATACATGAACATGTATATCAAGAATTTCTTTCTTACCCAGACACACAACTTTTTCTTGGGTCTCTCAGCTATATTGGGCTCCGGTCCCTTTCTCTTTGCATTGTTTGGTCTAGTCAGAGCAGACGACTGGGACTCCAGGGATTGGTGAGCCGTAGATTGCGAGGCAGCCAAACCATGGCGTGTGTCACAAACACTTCTTTCCCTGTTGTCGAATTGCGATTGTTCCACACAAACACTGCCTTCCCTCTCGGGGAGTTGTGATTGTCCCACACAAACACTATCTTCCCTTTCGGGGAGTTGTCCCCTTGATCGTCTCCCGAACAGAAGACGTGGATCACCAACATGACTTCCCTCCAGATGTACAGCGGGCGTGACGTCCTGATCTGGGATGGTGATCCTTATCAGCTTCCAAGGAAGTAATGTATCAGTTATCCTAGAGCCTGTCGCATTTGTATCGGTCTGCTTATAGCTAGTTGTCGCTATTGCATCAGCCTGCATACAGTTTGCAGTCGTTGTTTTGTCAGTTTTTTCAGATTCGCTAGTTGCCGCTGTCACACTATGATCAGAATCTCTGGCGGCGGGTGACACAGCTCTCGGTGACGAGGGTGGACTGTCCAAATAGCTGGTCAGTCCCAGGTCCTCTAGAGTCGGTGTCGGGTGATACATGATGGTCAGGTAGTCAGGAGGGGCATACTTGTCGATTGGCTTGACCTGAGGCTGCAAAATAAAGTTAATTTTATGAAAAGATTGAATATTACTGAATGAGGTTCAAATACATATAAATATATTTATTAACAACAAAATCATACTCAAATAATTTTTCACTGAAGTTGTAAGAAAGAAATATGTCATCACTAGATGTTCAGTTGCGTTTACCTGTTTCCTGACTGGTCTGTCAAATCTTGGTTGCGACTGATCATGGATTTGAAGTGGATCTCGTCGTGACCAACAAAGGGTGCCATCATTGACAAAGTCAGTCTTGGTTTGTGCACGGTGTGCTTGGTTCTCACTGGAATGAGTAGACTGGTGCCCATGGAGGTAAGACCGATGTCCCTGAGATAGGCTTCGTTGGTGTCCATGATTTGACGGGTACCCTTGAGCATGATTTGACTGGTACCTATAAGCATGGTTTGACTGCTTCCAATGTCCATAAATTGAATGGTTAGCATGGTTTGAGTCATGTCCATGACTGGGGTTTGATTGGTAGCCACCAATAGAACGACCACTGTGTACATTCTGGAACAGACTGTTCACTACTGGCTCGGTCCTTGCATGCTGACTTGTGTAGGAAGTCCTGACAGAGTTTGTCTGATTGTCTCTCTGATGAGACTGAACCTGGAAAAGGATTAAATAAGACGTTTTATCTAGCGAACGGGCATTTTTGAAAATTTACCCGACATAAACAATGAAATTAACGGGTTTTCTGTCCTAACTTACCCACTGTAGCACCCCATTGCCAGATCTTTGGGTGGGGTTTGATGTTCGAGAAGCTGTACGGCAAGTTTGCTGCACGTGGTTCTTAGTGTTCAGTCCAGTCTGTAGGAAATCAGTTTAGTTTAATCACTTTTGAGTAATATGATGCTTGACGATTTCATGTATTAAGATACTAGGAAACTCAAATAATTTCATGTTTAAAGAAATGGGTGCTGCAAATTGTTTCAAAATAAAAATAGAATATATATCCCGGACAGAAACTTACACATTGGATATACTAGAACACAGTGAGTTACATAACAAAATCTGAGACCTGCTGAGACAGGTCGGAAGTGGAGGACGGGGTCAGTATGTCCAGTCCCAGCCTCTTGTAGAAACTGGTGGCGTCCTCTGCGCCAAAGGCAGACTCGACTCTCCCCTGAAACAGAGAGGAGATCCACAATGCAATGTCTAATGAGCAATAGTGAAAATATGAGCAGACGTGTCTTTTACTAATTAACAATTTTAATTGTCAATGTGTTCATGACTCAATGGACATTGAAAATTTAAATTGTTAGTAAAAGACAGATGGATTTTGCAATTCGACAATACTAAATTCTGAGACCCAATAATAGTCACTTGTGTTCATGTTATAAAAGTTTACTTTAATAACACGTGTTATTGATATACTAAAACATAATTTTAAAAACCCTTTCGTATAGAACCACAAAAACGTGTGCATCAATGGTGCAGATCGAAAGGATTTGCTAAGTACAGGTGTGTGTGTGTGTGGGGGGGGGGGGGGGGGGGAGTAGGGATGTAAAGATGTGAATTGATACTATTATTATTTTTACTGACTAGTTAGCATTTCTATGATATTGGAAAAATTCACTCTCGCATTTCTTTCATCAATCTCAAATTTGTCAATAAATGAATGGATAAAATAAAGAAATTTCATGTTTGCGCAAAATATCAAAATTATGGTAAAGAAAAATAAGTGTTGGGTGTTGTAGGCTACTGGCACTGTACCAGTTATCGGCTAAAATTTAACGTTTTCTTTTCGTATTTTCTTATTTCTTGATATTTTTAATACAACTTGACACACTTTAAATGGTAAACTTCTTGTTTATGTACCCGTTACGTTAAATCATTTTTTAGAACCCAAAACATTTTGTTTGTGTGCTTTTTAGAACGCCCGAATTTGCCGGGTTTTTACGATTTACTGTACCAGTTATCGGCTTCGCGATAATAACAAAGTAAAATCCCTGTACATGTTGATTTGATATTCTGCAAAATCTAATTTGAATTATGTCCCTTTTGGGGTCAGACTAAAGGTCGTAGGGGTTATGATACATAAACAAAACTCATAAAATTATTCGTTTGTTATCATACGGTAATACGCAAAATCGTAGACTATTCATTGCATAATATTGTGCAACCAGCCGTTAAACTGCGCTATGAATTTTTTAGAATTTAGTAAATTCATTTTGTTTCTACATGTTATATGTAGTGATATTATATGTAAAATCGAAGAAGGGATATGATAATGTATCAGAAAGGGGTTAAATTCTATTTTAAACTCATTACGTCACTTCCCCCACTGCTGAAAGTGCAAAGATGTAAATCAGCGGTAAACAATGATCGTTTAAGCTCAGGCTTGAAACATATTCAAGAAAGTGGTCAAACAAATTTACTTTTCTTTATTCAAATCAGACGACTGAATTTAAAAATCTCGGATAGTCGCGTACTATTAACCCGAACTCTCAGTTTAGCCGATAACTGGTCTTAGCCGATAACTGGTACAGTACCAGTATAGTTTTTTTTTGTATTGCATTGGTTTTCTTTTTTTTTATTCGACATTACTTAGGCCTATAAAAACTAAATAAAAACAATTAATATGGTAATCATAAGTTGTTGTTTTTTATTCGACATTAAAATAAAAACTAAATAAAATATAAATGTTAAAATCATAAATTTATCGTAATACATGTATCTCGGTTGCTATGGAGTACAATCACTTCTCTTAATTCTGCCAGCATCGAAAAGACCTTTCAAAACCTTTCAAACCAAAGAAACTTTCGAAAAAACCAACAAAGCAATCACAAAAGGGTCCTTGGTTTGAAATATTGTAGAATTGTGAAAACCTAGCGATAAATCTGAAACTTCCGAGAATCATGGCTGCTAAAGATTTGAGCGATGGCGGCCGTTTCTTATAATTATCTAAATTGCACGTGATCTCTAAGCAACCCACGAGAGAAAAGATCTCAAAAACAATCTTTACCCTCTTATTAACGTTTGGGATCATTTTCTCTTTCGCTCCGATCATTTCTTTCTACAGTATCAAATTCGCAATTCTTATCTCTCGGCGTTCGGACACGTCTGTTCGCTTCGAGCAATTCGTAATGAATGAGCCGTTACCACAAACAAAACGTAGCTATATAGTAATTACGTTGTCATTAGCAACGTCAGCAACAGTATCCACCCCCGCCCCCCCCCCCCCCACCCCCGGCGCCCCATCCTCACAGATCTAGAACACATAGTGAGTTAAACAAATACAACATGCATATAAAACTATTCTTTTAATAAATTTTTTCTCTACAAGTTAACTATAATATAACGTACAAGTAATCTATAAAGCGTTGTAAACGTTAAGGGGTGGTGGTGGTGGTGGACATTATCTAAAATATGTTTCAAAGAAACTTTATCAAATACATAATAGACCTAACGTTAAAACCAACTAAAGTAACGGGAAAACATTTTGATATGTTAGTATTGTTTGTCACATCAATATTATAGGGAACCACTGGGGTTAACTTATCATATATCTAGCCCCGCTTGGGCCATTTTACGGTAGGTTCATGTGTTGGTACTGCAGTAGGGTTTTTTTTTTCAATGTTAAGATATTCAACATTCTCCAAATGATTTATCTTATCACGAAGTTGACACTGAACGTATGCTTACCTTATATTAGCCTATTGTAAAATGGACAATATTAATATAAATACCGATGTAGGCCTATTTCTTTACTTGTCGTCTGCCATTATAAGGGAGGCCACTCTATTCTAAAAGATATCAAAAGCTATAGAGTTATCGCTCTTTTAATAATGTGCTTAGATATGGGGGGGGTGGTATTTTTGTTTAAACTAAATCTGAAAAAAGTTAGGGGAGCAGTTGGCTTAACTCGTCAGATATTCCAACTTTCAAGTTTGTATATGTAATTTTCAACATATGATATAAAAAAAAACTGTACTGCAGTAGTGGTTTGCAAAATTTATTTTAAGAAAATATCTTTAGCCTGAGTTCAAAATTGTGTATAGTATACACCTGGCTTAAAAAATTTGATCAAGGCCATTGTATTTTTATATCTGTACTGGTACTGTACCAGTTATCGGCTAAGACCAGTTATCGGCTAAACTGAGAGTTCGGGTTTATAGCACGCGACAATCCAAGATTTTTTAATTCAGTCGTCTTTGTTTAATAAAGAAAAGTAAGTTTGCTTGAAAACTTTCTTGAATATGTTTTTTACATGAGCTTAAATGATCATTGTTTACCGCTGATTTTACATCTTTGCACTTTCAGCAGTGGGGAAAGTGACGTAATAAGTTATAAATAGAATATTACCTCTCTGTGATACGTTATATATATCCCTTCTTTGATTTGACATATAAAATCAATACATTTAACATGTATAAACAAAAGGAATTCACGAATTTCCGAGAAATTCGTAGCGCAATTGAACGCCTGATTGCACAATTATGTATTGAATAGTATACGATTTAATGTATTACCGTATGATAATAAACGAATTATTTTATGAGTTTTGTTTATAATGTATCATGACCCCGAATACTTTAGTCTGACCTAGCAAAGGGGCATAATTCAAACTACATTTAGCAGAGTATAAAATCAACAGGAACACGGATTTTTATTATGTTATTATCACGAAGCCGATAACTGGTACAGTAAATCGTAAAATCTCGGCAAATTCGGGGCGTGCTTAAAAGCACAAAACAAGATGTTTTGGGTTCTAAATAATGATATAAACTAACAGATTGATAAATAAGGAGTTCACTTTTTAATGTATGTCAAGTTTTATCCAAAAATATCAAGAAAAAAGAAATTATAAAAAGAAAACGTTAAATTTTAGCCGATAACTGGTACAGTGCCAGTAGTGAAATAAAAGGCAAAGGGAGAGAAAATAAGATTTTTTTTTACAGAGGCCTGCTATGACCTAGAATCTTCATTCAAGTGACTGGTTATCCCTCACATTATTTGGAAAAACTGGGCTGCATTTTACAAAAGAACTTGCGGCTTTCGACCAAATTTATAAGTGTTCATCTTTAATATTAAATGATCATTGATGCAGGAAATTATCACGCCATGTAAAAAAAGAACCGGACACTAGAGTCACTGGAGTTACCTTAATACTAGTAAAACAAACTTACAAACAATTGAAATTGTTTCATTCATTTGACAACTGGTTTTGCGACAATTTTGTACATTAAGAACCATTTCAGGAAATTGAACAGATTTACGACTTTGTCGTAAGTTTATATAATGAAGCCCTGGGCCATATTGGGCCAAGGAGAGAGAAAGAATTAATGGTTCAGATAAAATTCTGCTGACTTTGATATAAAATCATGGTTCAAAGTCACAGCACATCCTCTGCATGTACCTACAAACCATCTTTTTGTGAAGTAGGAGTCAAATAGGCTCAAATGGAGAAAAATATCTTCCAGACAAGAATTTTAGTTACACTATAACCTCCATCTTTGACCTAAATTTTTGGTTCTACTGCACACCCTTTAATTAAATGCATTATACGTAGGATGATAGACCAAGAATCCAAAGTGTTGCAGATAACGACGATCTCCTGACAAGTTAGATAACTCTCACTGGGATTAATGACTAATTCTCACCAACTATATAAAGCAATGTTACTGTTAAATTGCTGGGGCTGTAGCTGCGTCAAGGGTAGACCAATCAAAAATGAGAGTATACATTGACTTCTTGTTGATGAAACTGTAGTTTATTGGTAGATGTCCCTCCCTTAACAAAGTTACAACCTTTTTAGGAGCAATTTTGATTACGCTGAATTAATCTGCAATTGGACAATGTATACTCTTTGCAAACTTTGATAACAGTATTCTAAGGTGTACCTCTCTTCTTAACAACAAACCCAAATTGAAATTTAATTCACATTTATTGAAATTTGGTAAAATACAGGGAGAAAAAAAACTAAGTATACAGATACACAATACATAAAAACCTAAGTAATGAAATGGAACAAAATAAATGGATTCCATGTCATATTTGACTTATGTCTTTGTTCCAAAGTAAAAACAGTACAAATTCACACAAATGAACAAAAATCTACACATCATTATCAGAAATAAATGTACCAGCACTTCATTTTGTTTTTCAAATACCAACAACATTAACCTTCTCATGTTTTTCTTATGAAATGGTATACCATGTTATCAAATCTATGCCAGAGTCCACATCTATATAAAAAAAAACACGAGTACTAAACAGAAATATTACATCATTATAAAAAAGTGATGATTTAAGATAAACAAGTGAATGTTTACATGATTACATGAAATAGATAAAAAAACAAACATGGGATGATATGATATCGTGGAATAATGATGGGACCATAGCATCATTTCTCATTGCTTACCAAGTTTTTCTCTAGTATACTCTATTTTATAGAACAATTATGGTCAAGGGGAATATAGACTAGAAATACAGACTTTGATCCTTCAATTGCAGTAAAATAGGTTTATTTAATACAGGGTCAATAGGTGATTATTTAAGGTTTGTCCTTTAAAAATGGATCCGTTCTGAGCAGAATTAAATTGCATAATAACCATTGACCAAAACAAAAAAAGTTTGGTATGAAGAAGTTGCATGCTAAGTAAGTGATTTTACAGATCTTATGATTTTACCACATACACAGGTGTGTAAAAAAGAAAATAACCAAAAGAATGTTTTGTCTGAGCATTGAACTATCCTCACACATGTAAAGAGTTTCAATACATGCACATTTGAGATGGTCACATATATAAATGCTGCTTCTTAGAGACTATAAACACTGAATCTGCCACAAAAAAATCAATCAAATTTGAATATAAAATGACTAATCATAAATACACAATCATTTTGTATCAAATGGAGTAAGAGAGCCTGCCTTTCACATATGTTAAGGTTTGGCAATCTCAATACAGTTTCTAAACATAGATAATGGCATGTACATAAAAAAAACCTTACACTAGTACACTTAGTGTAAAAAATGTCCTGCTTTTAATTCATAATATGGTAAATGTACTCAAGGAATGTGAAAAATTGACACAGAAGCTGTTTTCATCTTTCAGTGTTTTGTTTTAATACTGGAAGCACATGTAGGTTGTAATCAAAGTAAAGGCAAGTACTACCTACATTAGGTGGTCAAAAGGGGACGATTTCAAAAGGTAAAACCAAGATATAAAGACTAAATCAGCTGGATTACATTGTGATTCTTTCATGTGTATGTTAAAGAATGTAAGCCTTATCAACAATGTACAATACAATGTGACATTTGCATGATGCAAAATCGAAGCAACTTAATGAGTATACAAGAACTTACTGTACATAATCCTTCCTTCTATGTATTGCCTATACGTTTACTTCACACAACTAAACAACATTCATACAACATGATCAAAGTTTTTATATAACTGTAATTCAATATTGCTTTAAAAATATCCTTTAAAAATCTAGATCTTATTTTTTTCCTTTCATGAAAGAAGTGGTCCATGTTCATGTTAATTAAAATGTAATTCCACATCGATCAGTTTTTTTAAATGCACATTTCCTTGTTAGGAATAAAAAATCACAAGTCAAGTATAGTGTAAATATATCCCATGTTGACCTCAGACTTTGTCAAAATGAGGGGCCTGGTCTGAAATTCTTAAAGCATCAAAGCTAGGTCTCTTTGCATTGGCTTCAAAATTCTGAGTGGTACTCATTCTGGAGAACAAGTCCCTGAACTTGACGAGCATTGTCTCCAGAGCCTTCTGCTCAAACTGAGCATTCATCAGACTCATCATGGGGTCTGGCTCTGGGCAGCGCATCAGGGTGGGTGCGAACACAATGGCCAGGTTGTCAGATCCCATCATGTTGGTTGATTTCTTTTCTGTTACCCTTTAATGACAAAAAAACCTTGTCTGTTAATACTCAGTTTCAGTTAAAAATCATTTGATGACATCTCCTGTTTATAATCATAATGCATAAACAGTTTGTAAATTAAGAAACACAAACCGATATCTCTTGATTATGTCATTTGTTGAATAACTATAATTGTAATCAAACTGAGATCCACGAACAATCTTTAATATCAGCAAAGAAGGTGATAATAACTTAATTTTTCTTTCTAAATTTCATAAATACATGCACTCCACAAATTATAACCAGCACAATATTATCAAAGATTTTTTCTTTTTATTGAGCATTTTCTTCCATCAATGCCCGCTGACTTTGTTTTTTGCAAATTTTCATTTATTAATGGTACCTATAATGTATAATTTCTTCTGATTGTGAATACAAACAATGATAATTGATAGGTGATTAATATAAGAACCTGTTGAGATGAGCAAGTAGGAAGCGAAGAGTCTGGTAATGAGCCGGGGGCAGTTTACTCAGGCCCTCCTTAATTTTGATGATCTGAGTCCGAGAGCGGGGCTCATCTTGTTCTGGAACAAAATGGAACATTCATTAAGGTTCATCGAAAAATAGAAAATTACGGTAATCAGGATTAATAACAAAATGGAACATTCATCATCAGGATTCATCACAAAATAGAACATTAACCAGGATTTATCACAGAATATATACATTTTAACAGGATTCACCCTAAAATACAAATGTAGAAAGCTTATCATCAAAATAGAATATTCATCAAGATTCACAAAATAGATCATTCAAACATATACTAACTCACAATATCAACAAAAACAGAGAGATAAGCTTCTCTCATTCTTAATCAAAATACTGCTGTGCTTCTGGGGTATTTTTCACATTATTAGCAATGATTTTGATATCGCAAAAAACATAACATGCAAATAATACGTCAAACAATTATTTAGTAATTTAAAAACATTTATTGTGTATTTACACGAATTATACAAAAAAACTTTCACCAATTCAACAGTTACATAATTGGATACATCAAGAGAATTGCATAATGGATTGGATGAGTTTGATTACATCCAATAAATACACAAACATCCTCTAAATACTCAAATATGAATTCAGAAAATTACACTGGGGTAATTGGAGTGTCGGATCACGTAGTCACATGATGTTGAGAAATCAACAGTAAAAATCAAATGCAACACTATACTAGGGATACAATACAAAGACTACTTAACAAAAAGTATGGTGATATATACAACTTGACAAGTAGCACTGTAGTTATACATATACTTACTCATGGTATCAATGATGATTCTATAGGCTTCGAATGTAATGAGGGGTATGGGCAGAAGTCGGAAGTACAGCTTGAGAACACTGGTTATACTGTTAATGTCATCATACTTCGATTCACTGATCACCGTGTTTTCTCCGTCTGTTCAAAAAAAAAAAAAATCAAACACGGTTCTTTCAAACTGCATCAAGTTATCAGTATATCTTCTTTGAAAATTGTTTAAAAACTCAATATCAGTGTTTTTAAATATCCTGAGTTTAGTCTTACCCCTTTTTAAATGGAATATTTTTTATTGGAATGTCAATCTTTCTGTGATATGTTAAGGTTGGTTAAATTTCTAAAATATGTACCTTTGTCAAAAGCCATCCTGATACTTTCCACTTCATCATGTAGTCCAGCTATTCTATACAAGCCTTCCACTTCTATACCTGCTCAACAAATAATTCAAATGTATTATTTCCTCACTCAATGATAAAACTGTAGAGGCCACTTAGCTGGTGAAAAGTATTCAATCAGTTCAACTCAAATCTGATCTAAATTTGGAGCTTCATATTATATATAGCGCACAAACTTTCCAAGCAATATAGGTAGTATATAATTTTGTACTCCCATCTTATTCCAATCACAATAATACTAAGTATACATGTAATTCCATTAATAGTACACTGTACTAGTTATACATATCTTTAAAAGTAATTTCATTTCCATTTTTAGGTGGCCAGACACTGACCAGGATTACCAAATTTAACTAATTACCATATTAAAAAAACAAATCTGATGAATTCATGAACAAGCACTGACCTCTTTGTTCGATTTCTTTGATACATTTCTCCACCACCACTGGGATCGGTGTGTTCCTTGCCTTCACCACAGTTGTCAGATCGGCACCAAACAGATTCTTCACAAACTTGATGTCTGGCAGGCAGTCATTTGGCACTTTTTCTGAGCACTTTTTGTGAGCCTCAAAACCACAGTCTGCAGTGAAAAAGAGACTTCATTTACTGATAATATATATTGTTAGTAAGAGCAATTGTCACTGTATAAGTATTAACCTCATACAGAGAAATTCAAAAAAATCGATTGACAATCTCCATGTTGGAAAAAAAGTCATGAACAGTCATACAAATGAATCCTCTGAAGTCAAATCTCAAGATTAATTTTACAAAAATATTTGATCTTCATGTAAATAAATGTACTGTCAGTGGTATTTATATTCAGATTATTTAAAAAAAAACTCACCATATCATAAAAAATCACACCCCTATCCCCACCCCCTTTCCAAATACTTAAAATTCTAAAATCTAAATAATGAATAGATAAATAAATGTATTCACTAAAACAGATTTTATTGATCATACTTTACCTAGACACTTGACTCCCTGTGCAATGAGTCCCCACATAAAGTTGGCACAAAAGTCACACCAGTGTAGTCCAATGAAATTCTGAGTCTGCAAATCAAAGTCAAACACCATTCTTATTTTAATAGCATCTCTCTGCATGCTCATAAACAGAGGAAAAAAGCACTCATATCATGCAACTCTATCTTATAGCTTAGAATTCATTACCTTAAAATTGTGAGCTTTTTCATATTTCTCCACATCATCTATACTATCCAGTTCATCATCTAAATACTGAAAAAAGACAAGTCAATTAATATCAATGTAAAGTTTACAGCTCATAATATCTACCCAGAAATAATATTGTCCAGTATTTATCAATAGATTTCTCAAACCTGTATATTTTGTTTGTGCCATATTGACTCTATCTTGTACAAAGTTTGAAACTACCGTTTTTTTTACACAATTTTAAAATCGTCCCTCTTCCAATATCCTACCATACCCAGATTTGAGACACTTTTAATCTAGCTGTATATTTCCCGAGATGCTCCCTCACCTGTTGCTGTACACTGCCATTTGCACTACCACTACTTCCCTGGGACTGCTCTCCGAACTCAAGTCGCTTACTGTTCACAGACTTACGAGAACGATGCAGACGCTTTCGCTTGTCTGTGTAAGCCAGGTATGGAGATTCTGCATAATTGGACTCATTTGATAATGATGCTATGTAATCAGAGGCTTTGAGCTCCACATAGAAGTGGATAAGTCCATCAGCCACCAAGTCGTGCACAGTATCAAAGCGTTTGTCCCCAACGTAGTGCTGACCATCATAGTATAACTTGTAGTTCTTAGTTTGACTGTCAAATCTGCAATATATAGAAATAAACATATTAATTAAAAATGCTACTGTATTTTATGGGATCTGTATAATGTATGATAAAATTGAAATTCAAGAGTTCAAAGAAGTGTTGTGGAAATACATTTACATGTACATGTACCTGTATAATGATTCATTGATAAGAACAACTTTAAGGGTTTTTTTTCATCCTTAAATTGACATAGTTTAGAATCTAAAATTTTATTGTGCATCTGGTTTGGGTGGTATCGCTTTATTTTCATATTTATGAAACATAAGGATATTTAATGACTAAATATTCTTCTTTTGATTCATAAAACTTGATATTTGAAGTCACATGGAATCAAAACATCTGAGGGAAGTGTTTGGAACAACTATTGATCACTCAGGACATATGGTTAATGGTATATTTACTTTTGTTGGTGATTTCATGGAATTCATTTCCTTTTCAGCTCATATCATTCTTGACCAGGACATTTACGGAATTCTTCTCAGCCAATAAAATTGAGTTTTATCAAGGACAAGACAATTATTGTTAAGTGGTCTTATTAATGTTCATATCAGTGTAGATATCTAATACACATAATTTTAAAAGTGAAATTCAAAATGAAATCACTATAAGTACATTGATAAACATTGAAGTAAATAAAATATATTTAAAGGAAGTGTTTGGATGCATTAAGACAAGCAAATTAAACCCAAAATATTGTAGACTGTGTATGTGTGTGACTGTGCATAAATCTGATGTCTTCCATGTGTTGTTAAGACTTAAAAACAGCCTCTAAATCAGACAAGCATTCAAACAGAATTAAGTAAATCCTTACAAAATGTTTGCTTCATTTGGAAACCATAATATCGCTCAAGTAGAAACAACTTGTTCCAGATGCAGTTGTTGTTGCAAAATCATGAGAATTTCTCGCGACAAGGAAACAATAAAACGAACATTACAACAAAACTAAATATAAACGCTGGCATTCCGACAACTAGCAGCTTTACATTATTAAATCAACAAAATTAGGGATACTGCTATTACGCTCCATCTGATGCTTTATATCCCTTCCTGTTCCAGGATAGACAAGTATTTACATGTACACAGTCAAACAGAGATCAGGGAAATAAAATCTAATTAAAATTCCCAGCCAGTTATGAGCAAAATGATCAGAAAATATAATAAATCCAGATAAAATTGCAAATTAATATTTATGTGTTTCTTAAAATTTTTGAACCATTCAAAAGAAAACTGATGCGAGACCACCCAATATGACTGGCGATTATATAATGTACAGGTATATTTCATTAATCATTACCAGGTATTCCTACATCACTGGTTTGATATGATATTGCTTCTATATGTATAGCAATGGAAATGATGATAAGATTTTCAGGCCACACACTCCTCACTTAATACACTAGCTAACTTATATAAACCAAAGGATGCTTTTATCACATTGCTGAATGAAGAATTCAGAAATATAAGAACCCCTGAAAGGAATAAGAAATACCTATTCTCCATCTTAATGATAGTTTGGAACTCATCAGCATATTTTCTGATCAGTAAATAAAAAGTCATTTACATTCATATGTATTAAGTGCCTGTAGAAAGTTTAATTACAGTTTTCGTAATTAAACAATTCCACACAATCTCAGATTTATTTTGTAATTTTAACCTTTAATGATATCTTACTATCAAGAATTACTGGTAACAGTTTATTGATTACAGAGAACTCTGTTTCAAAAATAATGAAACCTAGCTGTCACACAAAGTAAAACTCATTTTGGCCAATAATACCCAGAGAAAGAAAATTCACTGAAGTACAAAATAGCAGTATTCTCCAAAGAGCGGGATACCACAGAAATATGCTTGCCAAAATACCACCATATATACCTCAGTCAGTTTTTAGAAGCACAATTTCTGAACTCTTCAACAACATTGGATTATGATATATAATTTTTTATTTATCACTTTAAAAAATCAGGAAACAAATGAAATTCTTATTTATTTCTCAATTGAGTATCTATATACAGAAATATAATATATGTGCTCTGTGGATGTTGTGTAAACGTGTTGGTTGTTGATAGTCCATCGCATGCACAATTGATCACCGATCTAGTCACACAGCTTACACACTAGCTGCTACAATTTTATAAAAGTGACTATCTTTTATACCTCAATATATGTCTAACTCAAATTTTTCTGTCTTATTTCGTAATACTTCAAAATCAATTCATTCTTTGGCAGGATTATGCGCAGAAAATTTGTATAAAAATAAAATTATAACTGACAGTCAATTAATTCTCAGTGAAGAATTCCTTTTTCTTCCTTAGAGAACTGTTTCAGTGATTGGTTTGCAAATTAAAGGCAGAAGAGGTTATATAATAAGTACACATACTTGATTAGTACAATAGTACAATACTAAGTATAATATTAGTACAGGTTTCCTGTCTCAACTTCTCCATACTGTGATACTTTTAACCACAGTCACAGGACAGGATAAAAATTTGAGCTCAGTGTTAAAAAACACAGAACAAGTGCAGCTCACAGCTCACATGTCAAGTGCCTTTTATAGCAAGTCCTTAGTAGAAACAGGTAATTAAATGCACAAAGTACAATCCTGTATTGATTCAGTTTCCTTCTGAGGATGAATAATTGTAATAGCAACAACCAGGAAAAAATATATATAGATGTGTCTTTCTTTCTGTAAGCTATCTTCATTGAATCTTTTCATCCCCTTTTTTTTATGTCGTCCGCTCAAGTGAAAAACAAGACGTCTGCTACAGCTAGCTGAGTTAACATGTGGAGGAAGTTTAAGACACTCTATTTTCAACATTTTATATTGGTACTGTGACATAGACTTTTACAATTTGGAATTTCGGGTGTAGTTTGGGGAATATTGAAAAAATCATTTTATATCAAAACTCGATCATCATATTTTGAGTTTATGGTGTTTTTAATAAACTTCTCTTTTTTTTTCTTCACAGAAACATTTAGTTATTGTATATCCCATACATATTCTTAATTTTTAAAGGTACAGAGAATTGGAAAAATTAACACATCATTTGAGTTAATAGTACATTGTACCTTCTTATGGTTGGAATGGATTATTGAGAAAAACACATTAATTTGGGAAAAAGGATGTCTTTTAAACATTAAAACAGGGGCCACTCAACAGCCCAAGTTATAAAAAATCAAGATATATAGAAAGTCAATATTAAGTAAATGTATGATAAGAATAGGTGTGTATAACAGGTGACCTGTTTGTCTGAGTTATACCTGATGGCCAGTGTGTAGGCATCAGCGGCCCTCTCACTCTTCCTCACCAGATAGCTCCCATCTCCCCCATTGGACAACAATTGGTCAGCCTCCTCTCGTGTTATATTGCCGTGGAATCTGCACATGAATACTTCCATGAATTAATATTGAAATGAATTGTTCAAATTTATTTATGTGCAACACTGCATGATGACTTTAAGGGTCCTCAACACCCGGTGACTTTTACTTTTTGTGTTAGTGCGTCACAACATGGCGACTTTAGCTCATTGTAAACCTGTTTATTTTGTCTATCTATGCATCGCAATAGGTAAAGTTTCGGACTACTAACACCCAGTTCCTGAGTTCGAATAAAGCAAGGTCTTTTGTTTTTATGATCAGTGATCAATTTTCAAAACTTGATATTTTCCCCCCAATTGATTTTTTTCTGTCATTTTCAAGTCGAACGCATGCTAGATATCTGAAAGAATATAAAAGTAAAGGTTTGTATAAGAAACTTTCCCAAAAGATGTGGAGGACTCTTAAATGAATAGTACTTGTAGTTTTTTTGTATAAAACATCCATTACTCAATGTTGGCAATGAATTTATGAAACTACAAATCTGACTTTTCACTGTTTTATTTTATAATGAGGGTCTCCATCATTTCACTTACTCTTTTCCATAGAAAGTTGGCTTTCCCGGGATCTGTAATAAAAATTATGACATATAGAAACATTACGTGACTCTTTTGTTCAAAAATATTGTTGGACATTTTGTGTTTTGCATCCTGTTATGCAATACTTGTCTTTTTAAAACTTAAGATGACAATGTCTGTTACACTTCAATAATTGAAATACACTTAAAAACATCTCATCATTGACAGGCGAAGAGCCTTGTTTCTCCGCCACATCCCCATGTAATCAATTTTAAAAATAACTTTGCTGCGAAAGAGGAGTGTTAGTTGGGTTGTTACATAAAGCACTTGCCTCACGTTGACATACAATCTTCTTTGGTTTCGGTGCCTGAAGCTGCAAGGTATATACTGCAAAAGAGAGAGGGTTGAGTCATTTTATTTGCTGGGATTAAAATACAGCTAGCCATAAAATGTATAATATTCATAATAATACATGTTTTGTGTTACAAATAGTGCAGACAAGATGTCTGACTGTTGCTTTATTATGTACTTTTCTCTATTTGAAGATCATTGCTTGCATCATGGTCATAGATACTTCTTTAGCTTATCTAATATCTTACATCAGGCATGTAAAACAGGGGATCAGGATCCAAGGATAAGAGGTCTAGGAGACCTCAGTCTACACAATGTTACACAAGTTGGCCGGGAGCAGAGTATGTTAAGTGCACTGTGTCCTTTTTTTTTTTTGTCACAAGCCAAGATATTTCATCAGAACATTAACACTGACACTTTGATCACTGACTCTAGACAGCGAGTCATGTGGTAAAAAACACAATATGGCCCCTTGTACCACCACATTACAAAGTTGTGGACTGTGTTGATCTGACCAAGAACTCTATACTTCTAATTAGGCGGTATACACATACATTTGTACATGTAGTAGTGGTCTGTTCATCTGGGAAGACTGGGTATAAGTGCAACAACATTATCAATACAATATTAGAGTCCCAAGAATTACTGCAGTATGAATGAAACAGTCAATACAAATATCTATTAAACATTCAATGTACTATCAATGGTATCACATGCTTGTATTGTCATTTGATGAAAAGCTTTGTATTTAAAGTGGCATATCGTCGTATATCAGATACAATATGTGTAATATATATTGTTTGGTATAATAGCTATTCATTTCTATGACAAGGAAGTTTAGAGCAAACACACATAAATCAGTATAAGAAAGAGAGAATCTAATGTCATACTAAATGGTATCATATGTATATATCTTATCATTTGATGAAACGCTTTGTATTTAAACTGGCATATGATCATATATAAGATACCCTGGTATTCGTTTCTATGACAAGGTTAAAGCAAACACACATATTTAAAGATCAAAACCTTCATGAAAGTGAGAGAAAACCTCTGACAAGTCATTTGATTACTTAATATTTAAATAACAAAATGCAATCAATTTAATTGGTCCAGATTAATATGTGATGCATATAAAACAATTCTGGTTAAGAACTAGGTACAGTTTCAGTCACATTATGCCCTGTTTTAGTGAGATTTTTAAAAATATCACAGGAAATTGAAATGTAACATTTAAATACGCAAGAATACCCATAAATTAAGAATCTATAAATAGTTACCGGATTTGACTTTCACAAGGTTAATTGTGACGTCACAAACAGTGCATTTTTCTGTAATTTTCATAAAAATGAGCAGAAGACACCAGTTCCTTAGTAGTTTTTTTAAATAGAAAAATATGTCAGCAGCTGTCGCCCTCGATGAAACTCACATAATAACTTTATCATGTGATATCACATACAATATATTGATTTCGTTGTGGGCAACGGCTGTGGACACATTTTCCTCTTCAAAAAACTATCAGAAAAAGTGCCATTTTTCATCATTTTTTACCAAATCGTAGAAATATGCCAAAATGTTGAAGTCAAAATTATTTTTGGAAACAAGATAAAAGTGTATAACTTGGTACTTTATATACACACATGTTCAAGATGGCATATGTGTATTTTTATGAGAATTAAGCAACTTTTGAATTTTAGGGCAAATATCGTAGGAAACTGTACCTTCTTCTTTGTTAATGAATCAAGTTTATTTATGAAGCAATTCACATCTGTATTTACTATTCTCTTTTGAGAAGTGGACAGGCATAGCCTAAATCCATATTGTCCATGCAGATACTTAAAATTATTGTCTATAAACATGGTACTTATACACACAGAATAATTTTTTAGCTGAATTTATCTGCAGGTGCAATTTTTTGGCATAGTTTCGGGGTACCATCATATAAAAAAAAAAAAATGAATTCCAAAATTTTTTATTTTTTATAGTAATCGCTTCAATAACTGTAACCAAAAAATGAAAATGAAACTTTACCTAATTTGAATTCAAAACACAAAAATTTGTACCCGCAGGAAAAAAAGCCAGTCATACGTTACACTGCCAGCATATACTTCACCATGCAACTAACATGTACCGTAGTTATTTTTAGGTTTTTTTTTTGTGGTCTAATCCAAAAGACCTGCACCTGTCCTATCTAATGTCGGGTAAAAGCTGATAACTACTGGTATTTTCATGTTGACTTTACAGTTTCAAATATGTTTGTCAAAAATGTAGTTCAAGTCCACTCATCTACAAAGCAAGCACTTTTTTGACTAAACCACAGTGGTTAAAGGAAAGAAAAAATGTGGTGTTTACAGAGGACTAAGTTTTAAAACCTTCTGGGAGATAAAACTTGCTCAAACTCATACCTGAGTAAAACAACCTGTCTAAAAGAGTATGAATCAGCAACGCAAGATTCTGGAGAATATGATTATATTTCTTTTTTTAAAATACAGTACGTAAACAAGAAAATGTTAACATTTTTGGAAGATAAAGAACATCCCTCTTTTAATGAAAGAAACTGGGTTTTTTTTAAGCAGTTCTTTCTCACTCCCTCCCCCACTCTTTCTCTCTTACTACAAAATGAAAAAAAACTATTGCTTATTCTTATAATTCAGTTGAACAAGTTGAAAGGGGATGGGTAAATGCATGTACATGTACCATTATAGAGCTTATATAGATAAGATAGCCAAACAATGTACTACATCATATAACTAATCTTACATACATCTACCTTATAAAAATTTCCCTCTAGTGCAGAACAATAACAATTTATTTCAAAGCAAAATATACCTAGGCGTACTGATATATATTTTCATTTGTCATAATCTTGTATAATATTTGCTCACAATGGTTATGAAGAGGAAATTCATCAGATTATATGCCAACTTTTGCATTGTGCAAATAGTGTCACACTGAACTGATTGACAGCTAGCAAGCAAGCATCAATTAATAATTACCGGTAATTCATATATGGTCATAGAAACTGTACAATCAGCTATAGATGATTTAGCATGGAGGCATAAAACAACATAGATCATGTAAACCTTCCTGTCAAAATCCTTTTTCCGTTTTAAAACAAGGGTAGGAAAATTCTGTCATGCTTAGTTAGCATCCCAGAGGCAGATGCTATGGAAAGAGAGAAAACTGCCTCACAATAAATTATACAGTTTGCAAAAATGTACATGTGAATTTATTTGTTTTGGGCTATGGTTAATGTCAGTCTGTCTACACTTTATGTATGTCTAACAGAAAATACTTGAAGAAAACATCTGGTTCTGTTGTGAGCTATTAGTCATGAATTTCTCTAAAACCTTCAAGTATTCCACTCTATATCACGGATGAGTCAGCTACCTTGCCAAATAAAAATATCAGCCTGCACCAAACAATATATCAATTTAATGCACTGTCTTTGTCTTCTTGTCAGATATTGGTGGCATTTTTAGGGATAAAGGACAATAGAGAGAGTACAATCCTAAGACGGCACAACATAGTCAGGTGGTTGATAACATTCGTAAAGATATTCTCTCATGATCCCATGTTGACACATGAACATGCAGTGCATGCACTCTCCTCTCTCTTTCTCTCTCTCCTTTCTCTCATTGTACTATGCTCATCCACCTGTCTGTCAATCTATCTGTTTGTCTCTGATCAATGACCATGATGCAAATTCAATGACACTACAACTCTTCATTATCAAGCTCCTTTGACAATTAATTGACTAGATGTACCATTACCAATCATACTACATTCTATCTTGTTTAATGCATTACAGAGAATTCTGTATAGTATGATAATTATTAATTAATGAAGTAATTAAGTAATGTACTTACAATAGGTTTTCCATGTTGGCAGTGGCTTGCTTTCACCTCCATCTGAAAGTACAGTGATATAATCATGTCTCTTGTCTTCATCCTCCCCCTCCTCACTGACAGTCGCACGGAACATAGTGTCTCCCCCTTAGTGACCACAACTTATACACTGAACTCAAGTACCACCACTATAGGGACATACACTCCCACCTATTGCATGGGGGGGAGGGCAGATAGATTAGCATTAAGGTACAAACACAGACCGGACAAACAATGTCAAGAGAACTATATAACCTGTACAGAAGAAACCTCTTTCTATACAGTTCAGGAATGTTTTTATGCGAGTGTGTTTGATTGATTATCCACTTCTCATTACATTTCACAAATTGACACCCTTGTGCATGCTGCCCTTTTGTATGCTTTCAGCTGAGACAGAGGGTGAGAGAATAAAATTCCTTAAATTCCTTCACTAATGGTGAATTTTGGAGACATATCCTCTCAAACTTAAACACTCCATGCTATATGTCATTAAAAAAACTGGTGAACAATTCCGATTTCCTTCATGTAAAAATCAATCAGTCTGAATATTTCCCTGCACCAATGTAAATATCCACCATCACGTTTGTTTAAGTTATCCGTTTAATACACAGTGCAATCAAAATATGAAAAGAAAATGACACAAATTTGAATAGATTTCCCTCGCTGGGTGAAAGAAAAAGTTAATCCTTGTCCACACTGTGATTCATGTGACAACTTCCGCCTTGTGGCTATGATAGCATGAACTTACAACACACATACACCTCGGGACATTGTTTACAGAGACACAACAACACTTGCAATCCTTCTCCCCCTTTAATATTTTTTTTTTAAAGGTCCTTCGATATCAGAGTTTGACTCAGGTATAAGGACTATAAAAGTTGGAGAGACACCGACCACTAGAAATGCTGTAAACAAAAGGCCTTGTCTCTGACTCTGTGTCACCAAAACTATTTTTCTACTTCCCTCGCATTTACTTCCTTTTCAAAGGGAGGGACATACGGAATGCATCAACTTGATTATTACTATGTTTACATGGAGGTGACACAACTAGTCCCACTCGTATGCAATATCCTGGGCTTGTCACACATGTACAAATACAGACAAGTACTTGTTTACTGTAGTAGGAATTATAAACATTTATATATATATAGAGAGAGAGAGAGACTGTTGTAAGCTGGCATTTAGTCATTATCATGTGACACACATGTATAAATTTAATTGCTGTATAGGATTATATCATACAGTATTCTGTATAACGTACGCCTTTGACAATTGATAGTAAGTATAAACACTTTCAATATTTTTCTTTTTGGTCTGTTCTCATTTAAACAAAAAAAAGATACATAGAGAGACTGTAAGCTCATTCATTCACTATGAATAAATTTGATTGCTGTAGATTTATCATCAAACACTTAACTGTATAGTGTCTTCACCTCTGCCTGACAGAGAAAATAAATCAATAGTAAGTCCTTTTAATAATTCTTCTGTATGTCTTTTCTCATGTACCGGATTTATAAGAAAAAATGATATAGAAAACTTCATAATGTAGACGATGTTGTTGACCTTCAGTTGTACAGTAAATTTTTGGGAAATTCGTTTTTGACCCTGAACATTAAATCGTGAGCACAATAGATGCCTGCATGCATTTAAAAAAAAAATTTATAAACAGCAACACGTTTTCCCGGCAGGTTTTTCTTTCAAATTCTTCACTTTTTTCAGCGGCAGACAAAACGCTCAGTGAAATATGTCAGTCCCCATCCATCAAGCCATGTAACTTAATCATATCAAGGGAAGGGGAGAGGAAAGAATTATCTTAATAGCCACTCACCCCTATCCCAGCCAAATGCCTCATATCAAGAATATATCACATAAAATTGACTTTTTTTTCCTGGGTTCTGAAACTCCCATTTTACTGCATGGTTATATTTTTAACACAAATAATCTTGCAAGTTTACTTCAGTGTAGATAAAAGATTTTTTTTTCTTGTTTCTTGTTATATTTTATTTTTTTGCTCCTAGCTTCTCTTTCCTTTACTTTTTTAATGCAATGATTTTAACTTGGGTTAACCATCTTTACACCCCCAAAAAATCTATTGTACTTCTGTTAATGATACTTAAATATTTAGCTTTGCGTCTGACACAATTTCCATTTCTCACTAGCATGAGATGCGATGGAAAAGGAGAGAGAGAGAAAAGCAACACTCCATCATATTAAAGTATCCTACATGGATCAATACACTAGTATGAATCATACAAAGTCTGAAGAACAGTGCTGGCCAATAGGAGCCATGTAGTCACTATCTCCACAGGGCTAATGATAAATCAGCTTATTTTGATTATCTAATTATCGTCATACCAAAAAAAACTGACCAGCTGATTAGGATTGAACAAGTAGATAAAGATATCTATCCGTATCTCAGTACAGGGTCACACCTACACATAACTCCTTCTGAGGGGTCCGCAATGGAATAGCTGACTGGTGAGTCAGGGCCAGTACATGTATACACTGACCACAGGTTTCACCTGACCAATAGGTCACACAAGCTGTCACCGAGGGGGACTGATAAGCCTCACACTGTCACTATTGACAAGGAAACAGCTGTTCCGACCTGATACCATATAATGTACTGAAAAAAAAATAATCTGATATGCTCTGACATAATGCTCCAAAATCTACATTTGAAGCCCTTGTGCTTGAGAGCTCATTAAAAGTTTTTTTTATAAATCTAAAGCAAACATTAGTAGTGGTACTCAAGCTATCTTATGACTTATGATGTCTGCAGTACATGCAATTACACATTTACTTTTTCTGATCTCCTCCTCTTTTGCTAATAATATTGTTTATAAATAACAGCCATTTAACATATATTGAGATTTATAAAGACATTTTTAAAAGTTTGACCAGGAAGTTCTGAAACCGATACCCCATAGAGCTTTTATGATTATTTTCCTCCCGTACCATGACAAATTTTAAAGTTTTTATCTCGCTAGGCATGATTACCCAATAAAAGAGAACCAGTATTTTTAGAACAGTATATAATAGAAATCAAGGACAATTTTTTTCCCCATAGAAATTTCACAGCTTTTGAATCGAAGACATCATAATTCAAAGTAAGGCACTGGGGAGTATTTTAAATTACAAGAACTGGGTCAAGTGATACTTACAACTACTACTATAGGTCATGTTGTAGTACTGGGGGCGAATGGTCTTGTCTCTTGCCTTGGACATCCTGGCATCCTGGCTTCTGGGTTTTTCACAAAATTAGTGCCTGAAATTCAGAAAATTATTAAATATTTCAAGCACTAATCAATGAAACTTGAGGACTCCTTACAACTCATTCTTAATAGTTTAGCTGCAATAATGTAGCCCTCTTCCAATTTTTTCCCCATCATAAAGATCCCTGACAATTTTCACGCTTCAAATATCTATATTCACACTTCAAATATCTTATATATATATATAGTCATCCCAAATACACTTAAAGAAATGTAAAATCATGAAATCTAGTTAAAATGCACATAACAGTCAGTACACTAAGTGGGATGAAAATGAATAATAACCTCTGACATCACATTCTAATTGATAACGATCAAAACAGGTACATCACAGGAAGTGGGATATAAACCAGTGGAAATGAAACAATTTCACAAAGAATGCAAAGGTATTACAAGTAAAGATTTCTAACAAAAAGATCTACAATGATTCATTCGAGATCGTCATTACAATACAAACAATACTTACTGGTTTTCAACAGTTTTTAAAAGATTGCAAGTTATTTCCTTTAGACATAAATGATTACTCCGGGCAGATTTCGTCACATAATAAATGTTTAAGCCAGCTAAAGGGTAATTTTTCACCTGAATTATCTTACAGATGACTTCGTAAAGTATGCAGATAAAGCATTCAGCGTGTGATTATATACAACAAAACAATGAATTTGTATACATACACTTATATGAATACAATCAACCAAATTGTCCTGAACGCCATGTCCTCGGTATCAATTACACGGGTAGTACTACGTTATATTTCTCAATTCAATGAATGTGTTTTTGATAAAATGCCTTGAATATGTAGCCCATGACTTGGTTATTGTTTCCTTTTTGGCTTAAAAAATTTAGCTTGGGAGGTCATTTAAATTCAATGTTGACCAGTCTTATGTTATAATAGACTACCATATTAAGATAGTTACAACTATTACCGGTAATATGGGTAGTAAATAATGTACTAATCTTTAAACATGTTTGGTATACACAAGTATTTGTTTGTGCCTGTGCGAACAATATTTCTTCTGTTTTTCCATACAATATTAGCTTCAAAGAGCTAAACAAAGTAATGATCGAGGAACTGGAGAGTCAATGATTGAATCTTAGTCAAGTGTTAGATTTCATAGAGGAAGCCAGCTATTTTGCCACAAGTTTTCAATTAATAGAAACAAACTTCAGTGTTGTAGGATTTGATATATAATACAGAGAACCTTTATTCCTTCACAAAATTTTAACACCCATCAAATTCTATGATGACTTCTCGAAGAAGACAGAAGACATTAGAAGAACAGGCTAAAGCATCAGTTAGTCAGAATCGGTAAACGTCAAAGGCTGACACTCAATCAGTTTGTCATGACAAATAGAGGGAGGGTTCATAACGTTTCCTGATTTATACCATCCATATTGTTAAGAGACGTGTCAAATCTCTCCATATCAGAACAAGCATCAATTCAAAATCGCTCTCATTTTCATGGCACCAGCAAGCACCTCCTTTGGGAATATTGCTGGTGTACACTAGGCCACCTTTAAAAAGTTGTGTTTGCCTTCCCCAGATCAACTGACAGAAAAAAGTAACAACTTATGACATATTCTTTTATAAATTATAAAAAACCGTATATAATAAATTAACTTTGAAATGCAGTTGTTTAAAGATTATTTTTATATCTTTTGAAAAAAGCTTGCATAAGGCAATATCAAACAATTTTTTTAAAGGTGGCCCAGCTAGTATAGGCTAAAATAATGTAACAATATACATGTATTTGCTAAGCAACCACACAGTGTTAAAGCACGATATTATAAACATATTTTTACGTAAATACTGTGTATCAAATTACAAGCTTAATAATATATATATCATCTGATCATAGGCCTATCTTATTCATGAACTGCAACGTTTAAAAGTCGATCAAACAATATGCCTATAATATTTTTAAAAAATATATCAATAATTAAACCAGTTTATCAGAATTCATGAGCATGTGTGTTAAAGCTTGAGTTAAAAATTGAGTTTTCTTTAGTGAATAATTGCCAATATTTAACATTGGACTGTTATCAGTATTCTAAGCTTGACACAGCTGATACAGAAGACCCTCTAGGCCTAAGTGGAAGAAAAAAGCCACCATAGGTTGCTACAGTGATACACTATGACTGAAACATGACCAAAGAAACACACAAGCATAAAATGAAAGACATTGTAATCAACTTTCAGTGACGAGCGAAGTCATTCAGAATTAATGGCCTTTCTTCAGAAATCCAATACATTTTTGATTTGGATGCAGGACAATAAAACAATGAATCTAATATATTTCATGCGAATATTTGTTGCCAGAAAACGAAAGTTTGTATAATTCATCTGGATGAGAATAAAAACCTTGCTAGCGTTTACCTTGTTCTCTGTTGAGAGCGTAGAAGTGCCCGCCGATCATTAAAATCCATTTTCAGAGACTGAAGTAGCAGACCATCGTTCTTCACATAGCGCGCACCCTGGTGAGTGTAAACAACTCGAGACGGGAGACAACTGCTTGGAGTTGGAAAGATAACTCGTACTACAACCAATAAATAATATTCCCCTTTGTGTATAAATTTTTTTATATTTTATTGCCATGCACTCATATATGTTTCTAAAATCTATTTAATTTTTAGATTGATCTTTAAAATAATTATTCTTTATTTATTCATATTTCTTGAAAATGTTTTAAAAACCGACAATATTCAACTCACTACTTTTCAACGATTCAATGAATACTATCATGTACGTTTCGTACGGGGTTTTGGATAATCAGATTTTGTAGCTCAAAGACAATGCAAATTTTAGTTTATCTAGATCGATCATGTTTTGAAAGGCATAAAACATTTAGGAACATATATATATATATATATATATATATATATATATATATATATATATATATATATATATATCACCAATTTTAAAACATAATCTTTGACACAAATAGAGAGGTAATTTTAAATCATTTAAATCATTAACACTTGCGATGAATGTTTTTTCATAACCCGTTTTTAACCAATGACAACATGTTGTAATTAGCATTAGTAAATAAACAAATATACAGCTGGTAGCCTACCTGATCATCTTCCAAAATGAACTTGGAGGCAGTAATAAAAAGTACGGTTTACATCTTGAATTAGGGAAAAATTGAGAAATGACCCACCCAGAGAACTTTTAAAATAAAAGATGACAATTTTAAGGGTTCAATGACCCTTTGATACGAAATCTCATTTCTATATAACATTCACTGGAAAAAACGACTATTATTGTCAGTTCATGAAAATTTTGAGCAATTTTTGTTAGGCATGGATAGATATTGTGCGCGTTCTTTTATGAATAAGATCTATTTTGTGTACAATGAATCGCTATAAATAAATGCACAGAGAGTGGTTGAACCTGAAAACGTTTTATCAAAACCACATTTGAAAAGGGCCCCTGATGTCAGATTAAAACTTTGTATATGCGTAAGTATTTTTAGTTTATCACTGGATAACAATAATGACTTACGGTATGTCATCAATGCTGTACAACACACTATGACTATCAATTTGATTTTAATATATATATTTTTTATTGTACTAATATACAGTTGGGATTGGGCTGTAAATTAGATCGCCCTCTCCATGTACAATCAATGGTGTGTACAAAATGATTATTAATTACACAACATATATACAGATCAATTAAATATACAAGCCAAAATTAAATTATGACTATCGATCCGTCCGCTGTAGAGATGTAATTAATGAATGCAGTCACTTCGTTGGATTATCTTGTACAAACTTCATGTTTTTATCAATTTACATTAGTCTACTAATATTTACATTACTTGAATAATTTTTACTACAATTCTTGAGATGTTAGCCAGTATTCTTGCATAAATGAAATTTATTAGAATGTTTGGAAGCCTGATTAAATAAAAGAAAGCTATCGAAGATGCTTACAACAACAGAATAGAAGAGGTCAATGATTTCGTATACCTTGGCAGCAAGATCACAGCCAATGGAGACTCTATCATACATGTAGATGTCCAATACAGTACATTGTATAACAAAAGCCCGTGCCAACTTTGCAAACCTAAGGAACATCTGGAAGTCATCCAACATCAGGACTCAAACCAAAATCAGGATATTCAAAACAAACATAACTGAAGTCCTCCTATATGGTTCTGAGTCCTGGAAGGTGACAAATACCATCATACAAAAACTAGACACCTTCCAAACAAGATGCCTTCGTAGGATCCTCAAGATATTCTGGCCAAACAAGATCAGCAATTGCAACGAAGAGCTGTTCAGGACAACTCAAACAGCTGCCATATCTGATTTGATAAAAGAAAAACGATGGATGTGGATTGGCCATTTCCTGAGAAAGGAAACATCAGAAATACCAAGGGTAGCCTTAAGATGGACTCCACCTGGAAAAAGAAGCAGAAGGCGGCCAAAGGAGACATGGCGAAGGTCAGTGGAAAAGGAGATGAAAGACCAGGGATGGACTTGGGGCATGGTACAGCAGATGTCAGCAGACAGACAGAAATGGAGATCCTCGGTGAAGGCCTTATGTACTCTAGGCACGAAGAGGACTAAGTAAGTAAGTATTGGAAGCCTGACGTAAGACCTTTTGCTTGTTTGTTTATTTATTGTTTTAGCCAAATAGTTTATCAGGTTATAAATATGGCACGCCAAATAAAAATAAATAAGCTAAACATTGTTTCACATTTAATAAACTAGGTTTATGGACTGTTAACTATAGTTTACGAACCGTTTAATATATTTTTATTGATTCGCTCTTAAGTTTTCATCTGTAAAACCATATTTAACGGTTGTAAACTATAGTATACGAATGCTAATCTACGTTTAACTGTCTACTAATAACTTTAACAATAGTTTTGCTGATAAATATAGATTCACATC
This sequence comes from Magallana ariakensis, assembly GCA_020458035.1. Classification (NCBI taxonomy): domain Eukaryota; kingdom Metazoa; phylum Mollusca; class Bivalvia; order Ostreida; family Ostreidae; genus Magallana; species Magallana ariakensis. The sequence goes on along the minus strand of CM035818.1, from coordinate 34,663,888 downwards.
TGTAAACTATAGTTTACATTCGTTAACTATAGTTAAGAGTTGTTAATCATAGTTCACAATCATAAAACTATATTTATCCGATTAACTATGTTTTGCAATAGCAAATGGTTGTTTTCAGTGTTACTTATAGTTTTACACTTCTGAAAAATAGATGATCACGTTAAGTATGGTTTACAGATGTAAAATATATATTACCATCGTTAACTAAAGTTTTCTATCCGTAAACTATAGTTTACAACCGTTAAACCTAGTTTATCGACTGTGAAACAACGATAAGCTCATTTTTGTGAATTTGGCGTGCCATATTTAGATCATAATTATATTCGTAACCCAAAATTAAAATACAGAAAGTATATTACATAAGTATAGGACACGGTTCTATTATCTTAAAATGCACTAATATCTCAACAAAACTTTCTTAAATAACAAACTTACAAAAAGTGAACTACAATTCAGAACAATAGTTGTACAATTTTATACATACCAATTAAACTTTTTAATCTTCAATTAAACCTTATATGTAATAAACAGGACATTTTAAAATAAAATGATACTCATCTTCAATATTTAATTGACATTTGACAAATTACATTTTTTAAAATTGAGAGAGGGTTTAAATATAGGCTATGTCTGTTACCCAATCCATTGGAATATCAATAAAATATGTTTAAATTAAATTACATATACTAAGTAACTTACATGTACTATGCTCTCTTCTCAATCATTAATAAATGTACACTTTATCTTTGCTTTGTTAATCCGTACACTGGCGTACAGTCCGTATTTGCAATGCAGCTAAAAGATTTGATCGATCAATAAATACTAGTAATCCACGCACGGAAAGATTAAAATAGACCCAAGCCCTTGTATAACACAATCACTTGTTTCTGCGATAAAGTTTACCCCATACTATAATATTACACAATATATTGTATACTTTATCACAGAAGCAAGTTCTTTTGCAGTGTAAACATTATGATAAATACATGTACTACAATGAAATAAATGCTAATTACTATAATCACTATAAAATGTATTGAACATTTACACTGCTTAAAACTTCAAAGCAGGTTTTTTTTTTCTTTTTTTAATTTCACCGATGTTTTAATACAAAAATATTGGTCTTTAATTTTATACACTTTCACCCACTTAATATGAATAATTATTTAAACAATTAAATGCTTTCTTTGGTGATTCATGCGGGATATGAAGGTGGCGACATTGAGAAAAAAATACATAACCCGCGTTAGCAGGTTATGTAAATTTTTTCTGCAATGATCGCTACCTTCATAACCCGCACGAATCATCAAAGAAAAAAATTATTCTTTATATTTACATCTTTCTTTTAACAGATTAATAAATTGATTGTAAAATGTAAGTAAAATTCACTAAATTACCGTTAAAGTACATCAGTACGTTAGCTAAAAGAAACAACCAAATCGTCTCCTATGGGAGTTTGAGTCGGACATCATCATGATTATTTCGTGCTGTCCGTGATTTTTCTTAGGTCGCTGTGTAGCTTTTGACCAATCGATAAACGGGGCAGGTAGATTTCAGTCTGGCTGTTTATATGGAGCTATAAATTAACTATAAGTTTCCGTAAGAAATAGAGGGAATCATACTCGTTAGATGTAAATATAGTAAACTATAAATTATATATAACCTTCTTTGTTGTTTTACGAGGGTCACAGGGATTGCGTTTTTAAAGAAAACATGTGTACCCGAGTAATAAACGAGAAGGCGAGAAAACGTCAACCGACGCTAAGCGGAGGTTGGCAATGGTTTTTCGAGGGGTGTCAATTTCAACTGTTACCCTCTCAAACAGGCACCATTTATTTTATTATACTGATTGTCTTAATTTTAGAGAACATTTTACTGCTTTTATATAAAAATGACGTAAATTCTACGACGAACCGTACGCGCATAATTTACGCGCATGTAATAATTCGTTGTGTTGCCAAGTGTGTTGCTAACGCTGAGGGTAATAGAACGGATTATCAACTGCGTCTAACCCAATCAGATTTCAATATTTAACATGATTGAATAATAATGCATATTGTATATACACATGTAATTGTAAACAGTATATTTGTAGGAGGCGTACTATTGTGTATCGTAAATTTTAAGGTCAGACGACGAAAGCTATCTTCCATTATTTTCCATTTTTGGGAGTTGATTTTAATCAACTTTCCTATGCAATTACTCTGGCAAACCGGAAGTAAAACAGTGTTTGGACTTAAGCACAAATCATCACCGCTGACAAAACGTAGTACTTGAAAATATACGATAAATTCGATGTAATGTATTTAGATTTTCCTTGAAAAACAATGCTTCTTAATTTTAGAAGCATTTTTTTCAAGGAAATTTACTTATAAATACATTTAATAATAAATATAGTCAGATTTTAAAAATGGTACGAACAATTTAGATATTTTTTGTAGTCTAATATATTCCTACGTCAGAGTTCAGATTACAGTGAGCAGACTATCCGATCTAAAAATAGAACCAGTACTGGCGTAGACTGGACTATATTATCAATTGCTTTGATACACTTTTCCAGAAATATTTCGATTACTGATACATATTTGATGGCGTCTTTGAATATTACACAACGGGATTTATATTGGGTTTTCCGTCTATAGCTCAGAATTTTTTGTCGGAAAAGCCCGATAATTCATATAAGAAAAAAAAATGCGTGTAATCATTCAAATAGAGCTAAAAACCTACTTTCCATGCGAAATAACATATCGCTGATATCAAAATAAATAAATAATAATCAATAAAATCAACTCCCGTCATGACTTCAGTACTTTGATTTCTTATCTGTTCAATGTTAAGATTACGTAATTCAAAAATAAATTTCATGTTAACAAATGTTATTTTACTTATAGTTACAATGGAAAATATATACCATGACTTTATTTATAAGTATTCAATTGCATTTTATATGCTTTTTAAAACCTAGATTTATGTTCTGAACCTAACTACTGAAGTAGCCGAAAGTACTTGGCGTTTATGATAGTACTCGATAAAAACTGGGTATTTTTTCACCGCAATATGGGTATAATGATTTCCTTTTCTTTATGTGACATTTATAGAAACATACCAGCTTATAAAAAAATAAAACAAATTTGAAAAAAGTATAATGCAAATAATGCTCTTAATTCATTCATTTAAATGATTGCTACAAAACTTGCGGTATACAACACGATTATTTGATGGTATTTGATGGTAACTCGTATGACTGAGGACTGAGGACGTAATATTGGCACATATTGCTCTCTTAATAGGTTTTTGTTTCATAAATGGGGACCTGACTGAAGCAAATGCCAATGTTGTTTTGTTTTATGGGTCAGTTTTTAAGCACTATATTTACATTGAACGATATGTCATTACAAATCAGGTACGCCGTTGAGATTTAAACTAAAACACATCTAAATTGCGTGATACTATTTTTTATACTTATCGTCAGTTTGTAGCTTACAATACTGCAAGTTTACACACTTTTATTAATCACCGAACCCGTTTTTTTTTAACGGATTGTGTACTGCTTTATTACGTATATGCATTCGATCGATTTGATAAAAGCTCGAAGACGGTCGACATGTCTGTATCCAAACGTAGAAGGTAAAAAGTTTGTACCTTAATTACTTATCCATAAACAGAAACGTTTAAAGTTATATTTCCGACTAATATAAGTATATCATGGCATCAATTCAATTTCAAAAGTGAAAGTTTAATTTTAATTAATGTTTGAAAAAATAGTGACGTACAATTAATGCTTTTTGTTTTTCTAAAAATCGCTTTACACAATTATATTATTGATGGGTGATAAAAAGAAATCTTCTCCACCACATACTTTTCTACCCTGTTGCAAATTGTTTTTCTAATATTTGAAATTTTTATTGGTGTTTCGTACAATGTTGTCCTTAAGGAGGCTGGGTGGTCAACAAATTAACCACGTGTTCAGATCTACGTAATATTTGAAGAGATAGTTTGTTTAGCTATGAACTATCATTTAGTAAAGAAAAAATCAATATATTTTACCTCAAATCTGAACCACATGTTCAGATCTACGTAATATTTGAAGAGATAGTTTGTTTAGCTATGAACTGTCATTTAGTAAAAAATAAATCAATATATTTTACCATTCAAATTTAGGTATTTTCTTATATTTTTTTATAGAGCTTTTCTTCTGAAGGAGATCAATTCAGGCTAAAAATTACCACGACCATCGAGCCCTCTTAAAATATGCAATACTATTGGTTATTATTGTTTTTCTCTTATATGTTTATTCAAATTGTTGTCATCTTAATTGAATTCTGTATGTGAAAGGATTGTTGCCTTTCAAATTTGACTCAGTTGTTTTCCTATGTCCATTGATTGTCTTCCTGATTGCTTTGTATAATGGTTGTTGTCTTCTCATGATCGTTGTTTTCTTCGTTCACTTCCGTTTAATGATTGTTTTCTTCATGATCTTACAACTGAGAAATGATTGTTTTCTTCATGATTACACTACTGGGTAATGATTGTTGTCGTCATGATATTACTTTTTTGGAATGACTGTTGTTGTCTTAATTTTGTAAATGTATAATGATCGTTGTCTTTCTGATTGCACTGCTGTACCATGCTTTTTGTCTACTTGATTTCATTGTTGTGTATGGATTGTTGTCTTTCTGATTTCACAACTGTGGTTTGATGTTATATTAATACTTATTTCCCTACTGTTTTATAATAGACTAGATGATATCCCGCGCAAGCGCGGGGATTAACAATAATTCACATATTATATTATATTCACATATTATATTATAATACAATGCTTAATATGGTGAACCAGGTTTTTTTTTTTTCATTTTTCTATGTATTGTGTCCGAAATTTTTCTTAATTGCTTTTCTTAAAATATTCTATAAAACTGAAATACAAAAGCAACTGCGTGGCTGAAAATTTAGAGGAGAGGACAGGGATGAAAATCTAAGCTGAAATGGAGTATATACACACGAACATGTACATGGCCTTAATTCTTTTTGTTGCAGCTGACTGGAAAAAAATAGACTACTATCTTATTTCAAACCAGAGTGTGGGTGTATAGAGCGTGGTATCTCTTTTTAGAACTTTGTTCTTTATGTCAAATTTCACTTATTATTGCCCAAAATAAGAAATTTTGATAAAACACTGTCAACAAATTAATTTATAAGGTTTACTACCAATTTGTCGTGGTATAAAAATGTATATGTTATTTAAAAACGTGTACGCACTTTTCGCCATAGTGTTAATTAGTCAACCCCATTTTTTGGCATCCCGTTCTGTAAAGTTTTTCCATCAAAAATAAAATCGCGTCTATTGACCCATTTTATTTATTAACTTTTTTGTATTAACCAGATGTCCGATCTGCCCACAAAGCATGGTGACTCATCCTACATTCTCCATCATAACGTTAATTAGCCAAACCGCGTTCTTGGTTACCCCGTTCTGGAAAGTTCTATTCATCAAAACAAAAATCGCACATTCAAGAAACGAATTGGCTCATTTTATTTATTCAACATTTGTCAAATCTCAATTCTTATGTATACCCGAAATAGGATCCCAGGATATATATTCACTCTTTACATAATTATTCAATATTATTTCATTGTAAGTATATTTTTTTATGCAAACTCCCACTGACTTGGATCCGCCAAAGCGTGTCCACCACCTTACTCACATATTTGCTATTTCGGGCTGGTTTATCGAAAATGAAAGTAGGTTTTTAATTTATCTTACAATAATTACTTATCAGGTAAAATTCAATTATAGCTTACGGACATCAACTCACACATGTTGAAATGCCAGAGGTGTGAGCAGTTACTCGGGTGCAGGCATTTCGAAGTTTATTGGCAAAATGCCTTAATTTATAAGTATAGATATTGGCTTGATTTCCTGCTTTGTGATGTTTGTTAAAAAGTCTTTTAAATTGCAAAACTTGGTAAAGGCCGATAACCTCGTTATACACAATTGTACAATAGTTGTTGTCTTTGTGTATAGTTTAGTATCTTTATTAAATAAATGTAGTTTTTTAAAATTAATTTTACTAAACCGGGTAATGGTTATTGTTTTCTTAATTACAATTCTAAAGTATAAGCAATGGGCGTTGTCGTTTTAATTTCACTTCATTGTATATGATTGTTGTCTTTTGGACTCACTGTAATAATACTTGGTTAATATTTCCCTCACTATTTGTCGAATACACTGGATGTACATCATTGTATATATAAGGACCTCATTGATATCACAAACGGTACATTTTTGTTCATAGGTAAAATTTTAATTTTACCGTGTGTATGTGTGTGGGAGGGGGACAATCGTAACGTTGTCACGACAAGGTTACATCTATAAGTTAGTTTTAGAGTGATAAAAGTTGATAATTCTATGCCCTTATACATATATCCACCTTTTTTACAAAGGTTTTTTTTTTAAAAAATTTACTTTGATTCCACATATTTCTTGCGGAAACTTATGGTCAATTCATAGCTCTATAGAAACAGCCAAACTGAAATCTACACTCCCAGTTTATCGATTGGTCGAAACCTACAGTACGATAGCCGATATGGGCCGGACAAAAAGTAACCACGAGTTGTGTTTTATTTGCCGGCAATTCTTAGATGTCGGCAATTCTTAAATGTGGGCAAATGTTATATTTAATGTTTAACTAAAATACCAGAAGATATTGAGGTTACAAAAGTCAAGTTATCTTAATTGGTCGAAAAGGTTAAAAAAAAGCAGAGTATGAGGAGAAAATAAGGGGGGATTTCGCCGACATTGTTGAAGGCCTTCCGAAACTACGGCATTGACTTTCAGCACAAAGACGACGGTGCATCCTAACATCCAGATATGTCTTAAACTTATTAGAACCCGACACTCTTAATTGAGCATTTGGTCATTTGCTTATATGTTGTAAATAATGAAGAGTGTTTCGGAGGTATTAATAGCACATGTCATTTCGTAATAAGGCCCGCCTCATCAGTAGTTCACCTTATGCATATCTTTGAACGTCATTTGAGTTCGCTTTGGATCTAATGATTAGATCACTTGTATTTTTGTGTTTACTGTATGCAACCATAAGAGGTGTTGTGAATACTTTTTGCATACTTTGTCATGTTGCATGTTATCCCAGTATTTCATAAATTGTTTTCTTAACCCTTTTATACATTGGTTAAATTTGGTCACCAAAACATTAGATCCAGCCTTTTTAGCGTTTTTCTTCCTTTGTTTCTTGAGAAGATCCATTCTATTTGCAGAAAGAGTTTCTTGTATATTAGGTTCAATTTCTGATTGCTTGTAACGTCTTTTTTCGAGGTGAGTTTTGAAATCTTTAAAAATACTTTGTAATACAGCTTGATCACTTCTCAGATGTCAGGCAAATTCTCTTTTAATTAGGCCCTTGAAAACTAATGAGCTATGAGCACTGCTTTGTTTTTTGTCAAACCTTTTTGTCAATTAAGATATCTTAACTTTTTACCTCTATATCCTATGGTATTTTAATTGAACTTTAAGTAAGATTTGCCCACAATTAAGATTTGCCGGCATCTAAGAATTGCCGGCAAATGAAACACAACTCGTGGTTACTTTTTGTCCGGCCCATATCGGCCATCGTACTACAGCGACATAAGAAAAATCACGGACTGCACGAAATAATCATGATGATGTCAGACTCTAATTCCCATAGGAGACTATTTGGGGATTTACTTTTAGCTATTACATTAACAGTCATCTAGTGAATTTTACTTATATTTAACAATCAATTTATTAATTTGTCAAAAAAATATATAAATATAAACAATAAAATGCTTTCTTTGATGATTCATGCGAGTTATGAAGGTAGCGATCATTGCAGAAAAAAAATTACATAACCCGCCAACGCGGGTTATGTATTTTTTCTGCAATGTCGTACCTTCATATCCCGCATGAATCACCAAAGAAAGCATTTTATTGTTTAATTATTCACTTCGCAGATAAATTGATTGAAATTGGTAAGAACCTGTTTGAAAGTCAGTTGCTGTATGGGCCCAATTGATTTTATTTAGAAACAAGGGAGAAACTTTTCAATGTAATTGTTGATTTTTTCTTAATTTTACCGGGTTTTTTTTATTGTTGTTTTCTTCTTGAATTACAATAAACGAAATCATAACTCTTAATTTCAGTCAAAGAAGCAAATATACAGACGAGGAAGAAGATGACGACGATGTGAACAAAGGCTCCGATTTTGTGTCCGTGTATGTATCTTTTGAGCCTGTAATTACTTTACGTTATCCGTCCCTATGGTTAAAATTGATTTGGAATACCCGCTGGGATTTTCTTTTTAACTGACACGACAACTCATTAACAAATATTCGACGCGTAAAACAAAAAGTCAGGAAACGATACGAACCAAATTAAAGGACCTTATGTAAGGATACAAATTCTTCCTGTTGTATTGAACTATATTCGCACGTAATTCTCTCGCACAAGACATCTTCATTGAAATGTGAAAAAGTTACTAAGTCCTCTTCATTTAAACGTAACAAAGTACAATTTCATGTAAAGCTTTCACATGACCATAATATGTAATATACAAAATAAGTTTATCTATACAGGAATATTTTTCACAATAACAGTATTGAAAGTTTTTATTTTAATGAACATTTATGCAAATTAAATTACTTATTTCGGAAATATTAGAAAATTATAAAAATATGAAGAAATGAATATAATTAGAAAATTATAAAAATATGAAGAAATGAATATGATTTCGAATAAAAATGTCAACCATTTTTTACCTTTTTGTTCAACGTTCGAAATGATATCACAAATTCATAGTTATGTAGATATTATTATATTCTACATAGTTCATTTCTTTATTCAGATATTTAACATGTATTTTTCAGTGTAGATAATGTCTCCTCAGATAGTGAAAGGTGAGTTCGATCTTGTTACTTTAAACCAAAGATTAAACGAAATTCTTTCAGAAATTGATGTGCAAAACTACACTCATGTCGTTTTCGAATTAATTTTTTTTTCAATGAGGGAAAATCATTTAAATGAAAATGGATAAATCTTATAATCAGTAATATTATTCATAATTATGATAACATTTTAACATTGTAGTGACTACGATGTCTCTCCAGATTTTGAAAGGTAATTCTATTATTTCGAAAAGGTATGTAAAGTACTAGTATACTGTAAAAATTTTCATGAGGAACTCAGAAATAGGAGAACAAATCTTTCCCCATCCCCATTAAAAATGATATGTAGAAATAAAGGCTGAAATGAATACGCTTGTTCCAAGACTTTCCTGATAAACATGTTTTGATGTGTATTGTAGATTCATAATTTATTTCATGAAATCATTATTATGAAATCAGTCTCTTTTATGAAATCAGATCTTGTGTTGTTCGTATGTAATATGCATTAGAATTGTTCATTGATGTCCTCTCGAGATTAATTCTTTTACTTGCTTTGAATCAATATCTGTCACCCAAGTGCGTTTTAGAACACTAAGGGGGATACCTGGGCTTTATTGCACGATTACTGATGTGCAGGGTAATTTTTTTTTCGAAAATTTGCTTAAACCCCCCTCCCCCTATATTTCATAAGTTATTATTGGTGTAAATCTTATATAAGACTGAATAACCACGAATTTACCTGTCAAAAATTGAACCACTGCGAATTCTTTTTATTTGAACATACATCCGATTTTCAAAATTTCATTTGTTTTTTTTTTTAATTGCAGCGATTCTGAAAGTAAAAGGCAAGATATAAACATAATGAGGTATTTATTTAGAATTCTCAAAGTGATCTACACATCATGCTTTATGATTATTAACTAGACAATAATTTGGATTTGGAATAAAATCGAGTTGCTTTATAATTTTTTCATTATATTAAATATTCAGGCTATTGTTTTATCTTTATATTAATGCTAGGATACTAGGAAGTTATAGTATATTTACATTATATATTTTATTTTTAAGCACTGGTGAAGACGAAGTCGAAAAACTTTTGGCAGAATGTAAAGGGCTTTACACAGTTCGAACGTAAGAAAAATGTGGTTCATTTAGAACTGCATTTGCTCAAATAATTGTCCAAACCATTTTGACCGAACGAAAGGTTTTGGAAATTGTTGTTATCAACATCACTAACTTACGAATAAAAACCAGACTTTAAAATGAATGAATGACACGCAGGGGTAAGTTTATCTTTCAACTTTTCAGGGAGGTAAATACACCCCGTAAACCATTGTCAGGGGTTGACTTTGATCCAGCATGGGACAAAAAGATAGCAGAAGGGAACAATGCTCGGTAATGCTTTTAAAAAATGAGAATTTGTCGTCAAAGAGCAAACTTTTTTTGTGTAAATTGAATGGTTTTACGGTAGTTTGTTAAACATAAAATTCTTGGATTGATTTTGCTAAACGTTAAATAATAATTTTTTGACCAGTTATAAGAACATTTCACCAAGGCACTGAATTTCACTAAATCCATAAAAATTTACGGCCATAATCATGTAAACCCATAGCAGCAGTAGGATAATTTTTTTTCTCATATAAACAATCTTCTCAATTTTCGATTATAGACAAGATGACTTCTTAGAAGAGGAAGTAGCCAGGTAAGTAACGATTAGACAGGTAACTATTAATAGCAATATAAAAACCAAAAGGAGGAAGTTGACATGTAAATCTATGTAAGAGTGAGCAGAAACAAACACTGATCCATCAATGATTCTAAGAACTCAGACTTAACCATTTGTATGGTCAAACTATCATTTTTATATCTTTTAAGTTGTAGCGATTCCGAGAGTGAAAGAGAAGATGATAAGACAACGAGGTATTTATTAAGAATCTAATATTATTTTATTTCAAGGCTATTTTTGAGCCCAATTCTTTAGGTTGATAACAAAGCCAAATGTAATTTTAACAATGACATAATAATCCGTATTTGACAACTCCTGATTGCCATGAGTATTTAATCTTTTTACACTTTACGCAATCATCGTCCATAACGAAATTCACATTGTGATTTCACATCAAATATTAAATTTCGTTGTGTACGATGGCTGTGGAAACGTTTACCCCTTCGGATAAAATATAAGAAAATGTTTGTCATCATTTTTGACTACATTTTAAGAATGTGACATATTGTTGAAGTAATTACTTTTATTTGAAAACAGAATAAAAATGCATAATTTAGTACGTTTTACCCACACTTGTTCAAGATACAATATGTCTATTTTTATTTTTTTTTTTTAGATTTTAACAACTTTTGAATTTTAGGGCATATATTGAAAGAAATTGTACCTAATTTAAATTGTTTCTTTTAAGGTTAAATCATGTGGACGCATGCATATCTAAAATGACACTGTCCCCCGACATTACCATCGAGTACCCCGATAATTACCACGTGGATCCTACGAGGGCCATCACGTGGTCACAGGAAAAGAGGGCTGACGAACTAAGGGACACCACTCTGCGTTTCATGGAGAAAATGTGCACAGATATTTACACTTTGGTGGATAAAAGAGACAAGAAAAAAGTGCTGGTATTTAATCAGTCTGATGAAGCACTGGTTACATTTTCTGTCAAAGTAAATAGAGACGAAAAAGAAGACGGATATAGGTTTGAGGCAAGGATAAAGAACAAGTCCAACTGGGTATCCAGAGTGGCCCGTTGTGAGGTACTTCTATATGTATACATGTATGTACAAACGATGCTTTCTGACAGTAACGAATGTTAAAAAAAAACAACTACCGAATGATTTCAAAAACCTATGTCATAATACATGTCTACATGCACAATGATTGTAATGTAAGTCATAAAACAAGTCCTACAATAGTCATATTATTTAAAAAGAAATCAGCTTCTGTCACAATACTCTTGGAAAACTCTAAATTGAAATATGAACTTCTTGGGGAAAACCCGTCATTTTTAATCTGAAAGGACTTTAACATTACAGCTGAAGTTTTATTAATTTTGGAATAAAAAATAATGATTTTCAATTAAACGTATGACTGAAATGCTGTCGAAAGGATGTAAAACTAAAAAAAACAACCCTTTTTTATATAATCACGATCGAGATGTAATCATATAAAGTAACATTTTTGCGTATAAACGAAAATTGGTTGAAATGTGATATATTTATCATATTTCATTTGACAGGGGAACGAAATAAAATTTCATGCAACAGAAATCGAGTCGTTCTACATCATCAAGATCCCTCAAAAGGAAAAGGAAATCATTAGACCCGAGGGAAACACTCTATCTTTTAAACACTCAAAGAAGGTGTCTCTCGACATACCATCGCAAACTGTGGATACGCCTCAACACATTGATTTGCAGGTAAACAAAAGCAAGCCTCAGTTAAGTTTTATTATTTAGAAATAACGTGTGATAAATAGGAAAATATCTTAATACTAGTAATCAGTGATGAATGACCCATTTTTTTAACCTCTAAAACGTTGGCCCAGTACTAACGCAAATCAACATATAGCATTACTAAAGTATTATGGTCATATGTAGGTAAAAGAGATGCTAGGAAAAGTCATTAGAAATGATGTTACTTGAACTTTTGTTTAACGTCCTTTGCCAGTGTGGCCTTTTGCTATTTATAAAGAGAGAAGGAGCTATATTCTGTCAACGAGTTTAATCTGCAATGCTGTGTCACTTAGAAAAGAATCAAGATAAATGTAGAATAGTCTAAAGTCTGCCTCTTGTTTGCAAAATGCCGTACAATGAAACTGGTCCAGAAAATAAAAAATAAAATTGAAATGTGCTTACTGAATAAAAATAAGACTTCGCCCTTGTCAAATAATTAAACTAAAACTTTTTTTAAGCTGTTTGTGTAAGAAAATATAATCTATCATATATAATCTAAAAACATATCAAGCTTCTAATCCGTTGGCTATGCTGTTAATTATTTCCACAAATTTGCTTGAAATCTTAAAATTTGGAACCATATATCGATTGTCACATTTGCTGAATCTGAGTAGAAGCAAACGAATGGAGGTCTTTATCGTGTCTCCAATGGCCCATACTTAATACATTACACAAAATACTAAAAATTGAATCATTTATTTTCCTTTAAATATGTTTATGCTGCCTTTTTTTACCTTGTGTTATGTTAATATGTCAAGGACATTGTTTTTTTTTTATATCTTACAAGCTGCAACTAACCTACAATACTCCCTATGGTACTTCCAATAAGGTTGTGGAATAGGGATGTAACACAGCTTTAAAATTTATAGCACTTTAATGATTTTTTCGGCCATTAAAATGAAAACCATATGGTTGCGGTCAATGTCATAGCGACTAGCCTTTTGTGTTGCAAGTTGCCTTTAATTTTACAGCATTATGTATAATTTTGTCGGTTGGCATACTTTTAAAATAAATTACGATACAAGTTTCTATATATTTTCTTTTAATCTCATAACATACTTTATGAATTTCTGTTCTTGATATTTGTTGCAGCTCAGTAATGTGGACACACGTGCTATGGTGAAACGTCACAGTTTATTTCCAGAGAAGTTCAAGCTCCAAAAAGTATCTCAGAGGTTGTTTGTCGAGCACGGCATCGATAAGTTTAACAAAGCCTTTTCCGTGAAGCTAGATCTAGAGAGTCTCCGAGACAACACAGACGCTGGCATACTGGAACCTGTGGCAATCCTATGGGATGGTGAGGAACCTACGATAAAACCCAAGGCGGAGTGTTCCCTGCTTTACGAAGCAGACAGAGTCGTCATGACAATGAAGAATTTACCTAATAAATCAGGGTAAATAATTTTTTAAAAATCTGAATGATTTGCTTGGTTGCCTAATTGGACTTCAACTATTATTTGTCTCGCTCATTTAAAAATGTACCTTTCAGCAATACTATCCTTAATAAAGTCGCTTTTCTTCTTTATACCCTTTTAATGAATTTTTGTTTTAATATGTAAACATAAGTGTACTAGTAGTTACTGTACATGTGAAAGTTTTTGTGCGCAGGATATTATAGGTTCAAACTTATGTACAACATAAATATAGGAAACACTCGTTTGTAATTAAAAGGGTCTTTTTCCAGTACATTCCTTTTAATATAGCTTGAGACAACACAGAAAAAAATTGCCAAAAAGTTGGTTTTTTGGGTGTTCGTTCAGAATAACCAAAGAAGAGAATGTGATTTAATTTCAATTTCAGCCAATCAAAATTTAATCCGTTGCTCTGTTTTGAATGATAGTAGATCATATAATTTTTTCTAATACATGTAAACGTAAACTGCCCATTATACATATTTAAAGGATGACTGCACTTAGCGCCGGGTTTTGGGCCCTTTTCGGTCGCTTCTATTGCGTTTATTTCTTAACGTAATATCACTTTTGTTAAATTTTTTAAAGAGTCTAGTCAATTTCCAACATGAATTAAGACTTTAGACTGTGATACAATAAACTCATTCTATGTTTTTCTCCTTACAACTTTCGAAATAAGAAAATTTTCGCTTATCTGCCCTTGATCGAACATAAGATTGATGTTAATATGCATGAGAGGTGGAGCTGACATTGTCAGAATATTATACTAGCTTGCATTACAATGCCATGTATAAAAATTTATGTGATCCCTCTTTCACCATAACCTAATCTATTCTATATGGTACAAGTATATTATTTACTATGGTTTCAACAATTAGAACACGCCCATATAAGTACCGAAGACTTTAAATCAATGCTTGACAACTTAACGTGTTCGAAAACATTGTCCTAGTTAGCACATAACATGATACTTTACACGTCACGTGATAGAATTTTGTATTCAAAAAGTTACCTGATGTGAGAAATCACGTGGTGAATTATAATATTCAATATGCATCAACCCTTGGTTACAACAGGGAAAGGAGCAGTTTTTTCTCTTTTAACCCATGAGCGCATGTTTGTCTATTAATCTCCTTTTGACATAACTTTGATAATGCAAATATTCAACTACTGTTAAACGGAGAACAATAGACAATCATGCGCTGACTATTTATGATGTCAGTATAAAAGTGAGCGTCCTCATTATCGTATGGAGATTCAAGAAATCGTGATGACCCCGCCTATAAAAACAAATTCGAACTTGGTAACAACATACTTTATTTAAGGAAGTATGGGACACTCACCAAAGTAATTAAAAAATTATAAAACTTGGTTCAACGGTTAGCACTGTATTTCCTCTAACAGAATATAAAAAAAAATTGATAGGTCAATATGTTTGTTTCCATGGTAACGGTACCCAAACATACCCTTGTTGGAAATACTCCAGCTCATTAAAATACACCGCTTGCAATAGAAATGAAGCAATGCTACAGAGTTTGCAGTTATTTGATTTCATTTTTCTTATATGCTCTTCATAACACATTAACAGAAGATTGATTTTTTATAAAAATATTTTGTCAATGCCTCCTCAGTATTTTTATTTATTTAACCGATTTTTATGTCGTAAAATAAAGCTTTTATGTTAGATTACACTTTTTAATAGTTTATTTTCGTTTTTTATTGTGAATAGTGGCTATAAAATCTTTTCTACGGTAAATTCTATTGTTTAATAGCGTAGTATTGAGCCAACAGATTTAACGACCGTGAATCGGTTTACGTCATTTGGAGTTGCGCGGTAGATTCAAAATCATGAGTCCCATACTTCCTTAACGCAATTACGTAAAGTTTCAGTTTGGATGTTGACCATTTCTGCAATTGAAAGAAAAATTCTTCTTTTAAAAGTTTATTTTCTCGCAAATATCGCATGTCCTTAAGTGCAGTCATTCTTTTAACAATAATGTGCATCATGAGTACCTTTCTCGTATCTAAATTTTCGTTATTAGAGTAAAATATAATAGAAAAACTGATGACATTACACAAAAGAGCTCAAATTTTGATTTTAAGACAAATTCTCTTATTCTTTTTTTAGATTGTCAGTTGGTTTAGTTGCCCCTGGAGTGGTAGATAAAGATGAAGCCAAATTAGCCTACGCCGACGTCTTCTTGTGTAACATAATCATTCATATAAAGATTGTTAATCCTCAGGAAGCCATGCTTTATATCAACTGCGTCATGATAGAAAACTTACCGACCTTCCTTAAACAAAATCAGTCCCTAGATTTAATAGGTACATCAGAGGACTTCTATTTGAAGAATTTTCATAGAATTCGTGCTCATCTTTCTGGAAATTCTGAGCGGAAAAAATCAAGAAAACAAAACAAGCTCGATTGTTTCATCGTGTTTTCAAATCGAGCGAAGGAGAATTGTTTGTCTTTTAAAATATTGAAGCAAACGCGGTTGGGTGGGAGTCCGACTACGGTTTTGGTATTTAGTTTAGACAGTGGTCCCAAGAAGATAATACATCGACAAGAGTTTGACCCGTGGGTGCTCATAGGGAAAAAAGCCGGATGTCTTGATAAAAACCCTGCACTCAGATTATCTAAAGGACTAACATTCGATGATTTTAAATCACCCAGACCATTTTAAATGTTTTGTATTTTGAACTTTGTTTTTCCAATTGTCAACATTTCGGATGGTCTATTTCTGAAAGAACACATGCTCAATGCAACCAGTTTTCTTAACACCAATTATTCTAGATTTGACTATCATTACATTTTGACGCAAACAACATTTAACTCGCATCATCGATGTACGGTTGTTTAAAAAAACATACATTTTTTTTATTTATGTAGATAAACTAATAGTCAGTGTTTGTAAGGTATAGTTCCTGTGTTCTTGTGAATCATTCTTCAAACGTTCTACAGTTATAGCACTGTATATCACCCTTACATTTTTTCATTTGACAAATCATAACAAAACATTGTATATTCTAAATATAGAAAATGAAAAATTCTGCTTAAAGTTAAGTAAACTAATAAATAAGCTGGATTTAGTCGATGTGCGGCTGAATAAAAATCCAACAAAAAATGGTTATACATGGTGTGATGCAGAAAATTCCCCAAAGAGTAGAATAGATTACATTTTTGTGTGCAATGACTCAATCGATTATGTAAAAAATATTGTTGTTCGAAAATTACCAGGTACTCATAATAAAAACACGCGGTTAAGTGACCACAGGTTAATAAAATGTAAATTAAATTTTTGTTATTTGGAGAGAGGTAAAGGGTATTGGAAATTAAATATCTCGCATCTAAAGAACGAAGACTACAAACGCGGAATCTTAGAATTATTCAAAAATATAGATGACTCATTAGATCCAATTTCAAAATGGGAAACTTTAAAAATTAAAGTTCGTGATTATTCCATTAACTGCGCAAGACAATCCAAGAACAATGTAAAACATAGAATAAAATTGATTGAGCAAAGGATAGATGATATAGAAAACTTACCTAGCGGAGATATTGATATGAATGAAAAAAGAAAACTTGAAAAGGAATTAGATTACATGTACGATGAAATAGCTAAGGGAGGGCAGACTAGATCTAAAGCGAAATGGATTAACGAAGGTGAACGAAATACACAATTCTTTTTAGGTTTGGAAAAGAAACATCAATCTAACAATACAATATTAAAAACCGATAACAAAACTGTAGCAAGTAATAACGAAATTATAGAGGAAAATGTGTCATTTTTATGAAAACTTATATACAAGTAAATCTATTAAAAATGTTGATATAAATGCTTATTTAAATGACGTTGAATGTCCAAAACTTAGCAATAGTGAAAAGAATATTGCGACTCATTACCTACAATTGATGAATGCGCAGATGCAGTAAATAATTTGAAAAATAACAAATCCCAGGGTTTAGACGGTGTACCAGCTGAATTTTATTAATGCTTTTGGAAAACAATTGGTCCACTCTTTTATGAAGTTTTATTAAGTATTTTCAATAAACAGGAACTACCCTTTTCACAGCGGTTAGCTCTTATCACTCTTTTATTTAAGAAAGGGGGAAAATAGCCTTAAAAATTACAGACCACTAAGTTAAAAAAATACCGACTATAAAATTTTAGCTTTTGTTCTTGCCAAAAAATTACAAACAGTTATTGATAAACTAATTAGCAAGGAACAATCAGCGTATATAAAAGGGCGTTTTATAGGCATAAATACAATATTAATTTTAGACATCTGTGAATACTGCATGGAAAACGATAATGAGGGTTTATTGCTATTTTTTGATTTTGAAAAAGCATTCGATTCAGTCGAGTGGAATTTTCATTTTCAAGTTTTAAAACAATTCAATGTTAGTGAAAATTTTATTTCATGGGTCAAAATTCTTTACACAAATCCAATTTTTAGAGTTAAGAACAATGGATGGATTTCTAAAACTTGCAAAATGAATAGATGTATAAGACAAGGGTGTCCTATCTCAGCACTTTTATATCTGTTTGTTGCGGAAATATTGCCTTATAAATTAAAAAACAATGTATATTCAAATTTATTATGTAGGGGAAAGGGCGCTTAATTAATACTAAAATATTAACAAGATGTCCCCTGCATAGAAAACCCACAAAAGTCATGTTAACATAGTAAAAATAAGATGGACATTAGGATAAGAAACAATGAACGAAGAAGTAAAGAAGTTCTTTCTAAATCATGAGTATAAACTACAACATTTTGAAAAACACAATGCACATAAGGTCGACCTTCAACCCTCAAATACCTTAAGTCTTTTACAGTCCTAGAAAATATCCTTATTATTTGAATGACAACACAATGTCTGATGTAATAGTGTAATAGTAAACTAGATAGTTCCTCAAAAGGTGCTATATATCGTATATTTAAATCTAATTTTTGTTGTGAAGACTATCTACTACAACTACCACGAAAATTAAGAAACTTATTTGTTAAATATAGAACTACAAACCATCACCCCCCTATAGAAATTGGTACAAAAAAATTGTTTAGTAATTATTATAAAAAAAAACCAAACACCTTAAAATTAAAAACACTAATGTCATCTTCAAACCATGTAATTCTTATGAAAATTTGTACTTTAATTAGTAAAATATTTGATTTGGTCGGTCATCCTACGTAACAAAAATATAAAAAATACTTTGTTTATTTTTTTCTGTTTCTATTTTGTAAATCCTGCTTTTCTTATACTTTTGAATATAATTCATTTGCACCTCATGTAACATTATATGTTTTGAGTGAAATAAATAAACTTGAACTTGATGTAAATTACATTTGTACACAACTTAAATTAAGGGATCTCGCAAATTGTTGGCATATCAATAATTAAACACTTAATCCAGACTCATCAGACATATTTTACAAGCAAATAAAAGTAATTAAAACTAGCAAACATCAAGGAACAAAAAGAACACCCAATGGTTGTACCTACTTTGGCCTGTCGTTCCGTGAGGAAAATGTGTCATCAACAACCACGGTTCTAGGGTGCTTTTGCTGCGAAGTTCCAGGCTGTGGTTATGCGAAAGGAAAGCCAGTTCATCGGCAAAGTCGAGGTAGTTGAGCGTCAGGAGTGTCCACTATATATATACACCATTGTTCTTGCTTGATGTGGTAGTCCTCATGATCTAGTCAATTACTTACCAAGAAGAAGAGGAATGGTGACAGCAAACAATCCTGTCTTGACCTCAAACCTATTGGACATCTGGCCAGCATGGGCAACCCTGCATATCATGCCTTGGTAGGTGTTGCGGATCATTGAGATGAGTTTCTCGGATACTTCATAGTGCCTTAGTATCTTCCACAATGTCTCTCGGTCTACGCTCTCGAATGTCTTCTCGTAGTCAATGAAGTTGATATAGAGGGGGGACTTCCATTCTAGTGATCTGTTATAGTACATGATCTGTTGTATAACATAAATTAAAAGTTGGTCTCTTTAGCGGTTGTGATAGTTTATGAGTTTATGATATTCCGTGTTGCTCTGCTTTGTATTTGTATTTCGTTTTATGGATATTTGATATGGTTGACGGTTTGTTATTGTCATTTTTTTTATTGAAAAAAAAATATGTACAGACGCGCTTTTGCATGGATAAGTTCAGTGCTATGCCCCGTTCTATATACTGGTACACGTGTCTGTATGACACAGTGGAGCAATATTTAAACAAAATGTATATATATGTTTGTTACAGATAAAAATAACTATATCATATTTTAATTCACACTTGTTTGAATGTAATTCAAAATTTATCTTTAAAAACCCCAATATCTTAAAATGTGTATAGTAAACTGGATTAAATAAAAGTAAAAGAACAAAGCTACATTGGACCGAATACCTCCTCATCTAGTCAAATAAACCTAGGCAATCATAAACTTTACAGAAATTTACAACTTAAGGATGTGGTTGTAACACGTATTGAAAAAATAATACAAAATTTAAAAAAGAAGAAATTTTAAATGACGTCTGAACTTAAAAGATGACATTTTGAAAGGTTTAATGACCATTTAGTTTCTTAAAACTCTCGACGAAAGAAATGACTATCATTTTTTAATTGTAAACTAAATTAAGTTTGATACTTAGTAGTCTCGCCATGTACGGTGATAATGCGATTATTTCTATCATGAATCAAGTTTCTTTTTTTGTACGATCAATGATATGGAAGAGAAAAGCTATTTTTACAAGTTTACTTGGTGTAGTTGAACCAAAATGGTTTTTTTTTAATCAAATCACCTTTAAAAAGACACCTGAACAGTCTGATACTAGATTGACTGCATTACAATAATTTGTCAAATTTGTCATAAATACTGTGTATACTTTTATGAGCCTGTTGATGTACATGTAATTACTAAAGACATTCCCTTACATGGTTTATGTTATAAACTACATGTTGCTTCACCAGTTTATTTGACCTGACTATTTCCAACTACATGTATAGTTTAAAAAAAACCCACAAATTTCTCTCATACAATCGATATTGTGATAATGAATGTTCAAACGGGTAGTCATCACGACCCACCATATAAAAGCACTTTGCTGATAACATTTTTTTTTCTTTAAATTTATTTTATAAACTATAAAGACTATATCAACTTTATTTATCGCAGTATGTTTCCAAAATCCCATATTGTATCCGAGTCAATAGCATTATGACCATTTTATTGAATATTCTAAAGAAGTAGATATGATTTGACCCTCTTCACCTCGTAGCAATGCATTGCTGTAATATTTTGATAACATCTTTAGAACAAAAAATGAAGTCTTAAATGTATGCATATTTCATATTCTGTACAAAATGCGGTAGATAGCTATTTACGAATTGTGTCTATAGATAAAG
The DNA here is from genome assembly GCA_020458035.1 of Magallana ariakensis. Taxonomy (NCBI): domain Eukaryota; kingdom Metazoa; phylum Mollusca; class Bivalvia; order Ostreida; family Ostreidae; genus Magallana; species Magallana ariakensis. Next base: position 34,642,690 of record CM035818.1, on the reverse strand, counting down.
AGATATTAACATGCAAGTTGGAGAAATTGAAATTTTTCTCTTTAGACAAGTTTAATATTGGGAAAAGGCGCCTGGCAAATTTCAAATAAAAAAGGGTTAGTACTCAAGTTATTACATGTATTATTTCCGAAGACATTTAATTGATTTGGTGTCCAGTACACTAGGAAGATGAAATTCAAGAAGCCCATTGAATAGCTCGGCATTACCTTTCCTATCCATTTTATTGTGTCGGTAACTGTATGTGTACACATTGCATAAATCACTGAACCCATTCAATTCCAAATTAAATATTTCCCGATCGATCTGATACAAGCTCAGGTACGGTCGCCATGTCTGTGTTCAGAAGTACAAGGTAAATCTTCCACCTTTATATATTTTATGAACTGCTTTCGTAATATTTACAACATGTCAAACCAATGTATTATGTTTTAAGGATTACGTTTACTCAGAATGAAAAAAAAATCCACTGATGATAATGAAAAACCATCTATTGTTTGTTATAGACCTTTCATTGTAGTGTTAATTTTCACTTTCAAAAAAGTGGGTCAATTACCTACTTTTTGAGTTAATGGCCACTGAATATTTTTGGAAAATTTAAGAAAAATCCCTAAAAATTTTACACCGTGATTCAGATTTTCTTATCTGTGAAAATGATACTTAATGGCTTAACTCTTTTAATAATGAAATACAGTTAGTGGCACTAAATAGATCAAAAGCATTAAGTTTTCATTGACAAATTTTTTATAAATATTCCAGTCCGAATTTCCTCTATCAGTTTTCAAATCCCTACCCATTTTTGATTTAATTTAGCAAAAAAATTTAAGTTGATAAAACTAAAACATTTAGAGTATTAAACTACTTATATTGACCTTATTCTGCTGGCATAAAATTTATATAAGGTCAATGATCAAAATTTTGATATATGGTATCTTTTATCGTTTTAAGTATATTTAAATATTTTTGCAGTGTGTGCCATACAATTATCTAAATGAAAAAGTGAGATAAAACCAACAGAAAATATGCAAAATTATGTTGACTAACAAATAAAGTCTTAACTTTTGATATTACAGCACTGCCAAAAATATTTCGGTGAAAAATAAAATTTGAAAAATTTAGTCTGAATTTCATCTGTTCTGCTAAAAGTCAAATTTCGTTTGAGCTTAATTCCATAATGTAGTAAAAATATCGATTGTTATGTCAATAAATATTCATTTTTTAATAATTTATGTGTTTAGAACAAATTTTGCTCATGGCATTCGAATCCGAATTTGAGAACTCAAACCCTGAGTATACAACATCCTTAATGTACAATGAGCGAAAATCAATTTGATATCTAACACCAATGGCTGTTTGCCATTCACGCATGATATTCTGTTTTTAAAAGTTTAACAGTAATTGTTATTATTGACAACTACATCCCCTACTCGACCACTATGCACCACAGTTGCATATCACTTTTCAGTTATTCGTTACAGTATGGGCGTTGAATTTTGATCTGAAGAATGAACTGCATTCCAGGGTATCTTCTAAATTGTTAGTACCTCAGTTAAAATGCATAATTAAATTTTTAAAATAAGGACATCAGCTAAACAAGAGGCCCATGGGCCACATCGCTCACCTGAGCAACAACAGACATAATAAAATCAGCTTTATGGAGTCATATACAAAATATCTGAACAATGTCGTATAATAGATCCTGTATAAAAAAAAATCCCCTGCATATTCTTATGTTTATCATTGAGCCCCTTTGTAACAGGATGATTTTACAGTCGTATCACATATTGAGCATTGCAGTTCTCGAGAAGATGATCAGACTTAAACAACTGTTTATATATGGATTTTACACCTACATCAAACTTTAAACCCCTTGTGAGGTCTAAGAATTGTCCAGGGGCCAGAGTCTAAACAATTTTAAAGAATCAACAATATGTCAAAATGCTTGCATATAAGTAAAACCATATATAAAAACATTTTTGTGAACAATTTAAATGTTTTCCTTTGTAAAATTGGACCCACCACCACCACCACCACCACTCCCCCCCGCCATGTGGCCCAACCCTACTCCTGAAAAATCATTATCCCTGGGGGTAGGGGGTGTCAAATTTTTACATAGGAATATATAGGGAAAAATCTTCTAAAACACAAATTGTCTAGAAGAGCTCTAACTTTAGTCAGTTCAGTCTTCAAATAGTCTAGATTAAAATTTGTCAAAATCATATTCGAACAATTTGAATCTTTCCTACCTGAGGATGCTTCCACAGAAGTTGCAGCTTTTCTGCCCAATCGGTTTCTAAGAAGAATATTTCTTAAAGATTTTTCTCTATATATTCAAATGAGAAAATTCTACCCCCCTCCCCCAGTGTGGCCCCACCCTACCCCTCGGGATTATGATTTTATCCAACTTGAATCTACCCTAACCGAGAATGCCTTTACAGAAGTTAAAGCTTTTCTGGCCGATCGGTTTCTGAGAAGATTTTTAAAGATTTTTCTGTATATATTGTAAAATTTTGACCCCCCCCCCCATTGTGGCCCCACCCTACCCCTGGGGATCATGATTTGAACAAACTAGAATCTACACTACCTGAGGATGCTTCCACACAAGTTACAGCTTTTCCGGCTGATCAGTTTCAGAGAAGAAGATTTTTAAAGATTTACTCTAAATATTCCTATGTAAAAATTCGACCCCCCCCCCCCCATTGTGGCCCCACCATACCCCTGGGGATCATGATTTAAACAAACTAGAATCTACACTACCTGAGGATGCTTCCACACAAGTTTCAGCTTTCCTGGCTGATCAGTTTCAGAGAAGAAGATTTTTAAAGATTTACTCTATATATTCCTATGTAAAAATTCGACCCCCCATTGTGGCCCCACCCTACCCCCAGGGGTCATGATTTGAACAAACTTAAATCTACACTACCTGAGGATGTTTCCACACAAGTTTCAGCTTTTCTGGCCGAATGGTTTTTGAGAACAAAAAATTTGAAAAATACCAACAAATTTTTAATGATTTTTAATTATCTCCCCTTGAAAAAGGGCGTGGCCCTTCATTTTAACAAACTTGAATTCCCTTAACCTAAGGATGCTTTGTGCCAAGTTTGGTTCAAATCGGCATAGTGGTTCTGGAGAAGAAGTCGAAAATGTAAAAAGTTTACGGACAGACAGACGGACAGACGGACAGACGGACGGACGGACGGACAGACAGACGGACAGACAGACGGACGCCGGACAAAAAGTGATCAGAAAAGCTCACTTGAGCTTTCAGCTCAGGTGAGCTGAAAACAATTCAAACATGATATGAACATTGGGAAAGAAAATACATCACCTTATTAAAAAACATGGCAGTTATCATCAATATAAATACTTTATCCTAAGTCCGGATTCCACTTGCATTTTCATTGCCATATCATTTAGACATTTTAAATTATCATACTTGCATGTTTTACATCCGGTTATTATCTATTATCAGCTTGTTTTTTGTGATTTTTTATAGATTGGTTCTGCTGTGTTTGTTCTACTCTTAAAAGAAATCTTAACCTGTTTGTTTCCAATTTCATTCCTGTGTGAATGTTGTCTTGACTTCTTTGTTTCTTGCTCTGTAATACGGTTTGTTTCTTAAATTGTGTGTGTGTGTGTGTGTGTGTGTGTGTGTGTGTGTGTGTGTGTGTGTGTGTGAGAGAGAGAGAGAGAGAGAGAGAGAGAGAGAGTGAGAGAGAGAGAGAAAACTCATTATTTGTCTTTTTTATTTCACTGTCGTCATAAAGTTGTTGTCATTCGTAAATAACTAGTGTGCAATGATTGTTGTTCTTTCGATTCGATAATACCTAATGATCCTTGAAAATTTGGTAAAAATGATAATTTGCGTCATCATTATTACAGAGCTGTAAAATGATTTTTGTCTTTGCGATTACATTTATGTGAGAAATCTGTTGTCTTTGTTATTGCATTGCAGGGAAATAAGTTATGTAATCTTAATAACATCGCAGTGTAATGATTGTAGTAACCTTCATTTTACCGCTGGGTAATTGATTTATTTTGCGTGATTACACTGCAGTGAATGAATGTTGTCCTCTTGATTTTACTGTAATTTAATTATTACATTGTCTTGTTTTCACTGCTTTGTAATGACTGTTGTCTTTGGTGTTCGCTGTGTGCTAGAGAAACAATAAGAGATCAAAACCCTTTAGAACTGATACAGTAAATATAAAGTATCAAATTCATTTGATTTAAAGTTACTTTAAACGTAACATTCGCATTCCTTTGTTTGAAATGATTAATGGTTCCTAAATAAGCAACAATCAGTTGACTAACTTCTGCTTATCTAAAACCTCCGATCAACCAACTACGCTATATCCGAGTAAAATTGACATCACTAGGAATGACAGTTGTTTGCCTAACTTGACAGCTAGCACACTTGACGAAAGGATGCATTACAAAATAGAAGTCATTGGGTTTTGTTCTTTCTACTGAAAGAATATAGTATTGACACCAAGATGTTCTGGAATATCAAAACATGAAAAAACGTAATGAAAAGGAGAACCAGATACAAAGTAAAAAAAACATCACGACCTACAATTGTTGTTTTCTTACGACTGTATACATAACTAGGAAATGAATGGTGTCTATTATATGTACTAGTATTTATCGCTGTCTGTCAGTCATTCTGTCCCAACTTCGTTTTTTTCAGACTTTTTGGTCGTTATGGATTGGAAAATTGATTTTTAACTTGCTGTGTAGCTTTATAATGAGAAAGTACAGATCAAGTTTGAAGTTTTACTAAACTTGATCAACAGATAATGAAGAAATTACCGTAATTTTAACTACTCGTTTAGCAATGCATTAGCTACAACTAGAAAAGATTTTTAGCAAAAAAATACTATGTCCAACCAAATATTATGAAGTTCAGTAATTTATTGACGAATACCAATTCTTCATTTTTAAAAAACTATGTATTTTCATTACAAAACTTTATGAGATCTGTACTCCATATGCAAAATTAGCCAGCTCTGCTCATTCAGACTTTGTGTATATATATATATATATATATATATATATATATATATATATATATATATATATATATATATATATATATATATATATATTGTACCTCTTGTACCTTTTATATAGTTTTGAGAGAATAAATGAATTGAAATTGTTTTCGTTCTCATCAGGTTCGTTAATTTAAAAACAATCATCTTTCACCAAACCTACAAGTATTTAGCGCATGGAACGATATTAATCATTTTATAATTTTGGGGTGCCGGTAGGGGACATGGATTGTTTATGCAATTCTCTCAGAATGCCTTTTTGTGTTTAACGATATGTTTTGTCTTTTTGCAGAAACGGGCGGTTATTGATTTCTTTCGTATTAGCATTACATGTACGATGTTAGATTTTTTTATTTCACTAACGATTCACTACAGCACAAAAATTGCTATTTTCACGGTTTTACCTTTGTAATTATTGTTTTAAAAAAATATTGCTGTTACTTGGTTTGGTTTTCGTTTTCATTTTGATTTGATGCTCAGTCACGAATCGTGTCTCTTTTATTATTGTAGTGATCTGTAACACTAGTTATTGTGGTTTTTTTGGTATATATCTATACGATAAATGTTGTCTTCTGATCACAAATTTTATTAAGTGCGGTAAAACTTCGCAATGATTGTAGTTATTTTAGTTGTTATCTTTTTAATTCTGTATGTAAAATGAATGTTGTCTCTTTGTTTTGCTACTGTGTAATATATAATTTCTGTCACCTTAATTTCACCGCTGATTTTTGATTGTTGCGTTCTTGTTTTCCTTCATGTGTAATAATTCGGGTCTTCCTAATTCTCATACTGTATCATGAGAGTTGTCTTCTTGATTTTACTTTTGTGGATTGATTGCTCTTTGTTTCTTTTATTTTACAAGTGTCAGTTGTGCATGTGGAGTCAAAAAAGCTATTGGTGTCGATTGTTTAAGAAATAGACCTAGCATAGTCAACCTTAAAATTATAAATTAAGACTCTATTTAACTATGTTTAGATTTTTTCTATAGATATTGAAAGAAAGAAAATATCTGGCTTTATAAACTGATAACTGGGAACGAATCTTTTTAAAAGCAGTTATAATAAGTTTACGGAATGCGTATATTCACTACACCAAAAATCTGATTGTAATTTTAGTTTTTTTCAGTTGTATGTACTCAATCGGCTTACTTAAGAAATAGTGTAAAATACTCATTGAATATAAATGTTGATTGTTGTGTTCTTGATTTTATGTTGTGTAATTATTGTCTTTTTAATTTTAAAATAATGCTATTAATTACGCTTACTTGAATTCAGTCAAAAGGACTTCAATGAAGACGATGAAGAAGATGATAACGATGAGAACAAAGGCTCCGATTTTGTGTCGTCGTCTAGAACGTGAGTGCACTTAATTGATTTTGCACGCACCCAAGCACAAACACACAGTCACGGTGTAATAAGTGTCATGTTGTAAATTTCGAATTTACTGTGTGGGTAAGTTGTAAATTTTGTATTTACACCCACCCAGTAAATTCAAAATTAACAACATGACATAAGTATAAATCATCAGACTCAATTCACAGTCACTTGGTTGAAATGTGCATTTTACAGATTTTAGTAGGGAAAATACTAGTAATTTATGTAAAAGAATGTAGAGCTTTTTTATGACATAAGACCTCAAAGTTTCTAAACTAAATGCGCATGTCAAATTGAGATCTAGCTTATGTCTTCTCATGACCCATAAAACATAATAGATCAATTGAATTTCGATTATTGTTAAAAAATAACTGTAAACAGAATACTTAACTTTTTTTATTTCCTTCTCAAAATAGAATATCACCCGGGGCAGGCTACGTTCCGGATTTTGAGAGCGATGAGGAAGATAGGTAATTTGTTCTCGAGTTCTTTTTCCATGTATTATTAAATTTATCTATCTTCTTAGGTGTTGGTTGTACCATAAGGTTAAAGAAAATCGTATACTAGTAACACGTATAGAATGTGTTTAATGTTTTGGATTTTGGAAATTTCGTTTGTTATGGATACCTAGCTACCCTTTTTCCGCAGTGACAAAGACGAAGTCGAACAACTGTTGGCAGATGTTGAAGAGAAACAAGGTTTTCACACAGTTCGGAAGTAAGAATGATAGATATTTTCATTTGCATTTTTTTTACCAAAAGATATGCTAATAATGTGAGATTTTTTTTCCAAACTAAATAGGACATCGATAACAAACTACTCAGCATTAAAGTTTTATAAGGTTGTCCAAAGTTAAAACGTTTGCTAAGATTTAAAAGAAATTTATGTTTTTGAAATACTTACTGAAACTGTCAAATGTCTGACAGAATACACCATTCAAAAGCTTGTCTATACGAACATAAAATCTCACACCTTTTTTTCGCATCAATATAATATCAATTAATAAAAATCACTTGTTTAAAAATACCTGAAAGTGACATTAAAGGTGACATTGAATATAGGTTTAACTTTGAACTAAACTTTGGGATAAACTGAAGAAAGAGCCGGGATCTTGAAATTGTCATTATCGCATAGATTCATTGATACATATTTATTTTTAAACATTTTAGGGAGGTGGTAAAACCCCACAAACCATTGTTAGGAGTAGACTTTGATCCAGCATGGAACAAAAAGATCGGAGCAGTAGAAAAAACACCCAAACCGCCACAGTAATGATTTTTTCTTTAAATTCTAGAATTGGTCATATCCCCCAACCATTTTTTTTTGGAATTTTATAAATTGAATTGTTTCATCATTATTTGTAAAACACCAACTTCATAGATCGGTTTTATTGAACATCAAACATTCATCAATAATCAAGAAGCGTTTGAAAAAGTGGTCAAAATGTTTTTATTAGTATGACCATTGTCCTCGAATGTACGTTTCCCCAGAGCTGTAAAATTTAAGACATCTATTGAATCCATTTAAATTGATAGTTTAGAAATTTAAAATCATTGCAATCACAACAGTTGTTAAAAGAAATCGCTTCTTTTCATTTTGCAATTTTCTGTACACAGACAAGATGAAGATTCTCCAGCAGAAGAAGTAGACAGGTAATTATACAATATCATAAAAAAAACCCAACAAAACAAACAAGAAGTACGCATCAAATGTAATAATTTTCCCCAAAAGATAAGTAGATGAAAACTAAATTTACTAGACTATATAAATTAAAAAAAGAAAATACATACTAGTAGTAGAGATGAAAAAAAAAACAACAAAATAAAACTGTGTTAACAATTTCTGAATGGTCCTGCATTTGATTGATGAGGATTTTTGTTTTAACTTTTTTTAAGTGAACAAGAAGAATATATCGACCACGCGAGCCCTGGGAGTTGGATAGAAGAGGTTGACTTTGAATGGTATATTCCAAAGTTTAAAAATATTTTCATACGTTTTTAACTAAAAATACATGATGTTTCATTAGTTTTAATATTTCTTCGTTTGGGATTTTGTCATTAATATCATCCAAAGATATTACATCACCATATTATTTAAAACTAGTTAGATATATGTGAAAATAAATTCTCTTTGTCATACAATACCAGTATTGATTGTTTTGAATGAATATGAAAATAAAAAACAGATCATCACAAATTTTAATGGAATAATAAACACATGAAGAAATTATTTTGTTTTAAGAGTCAAAAACAGTGTCACCTATTTTGTGCATTTTGAATTTCCTCCGGTAGTATATATATATATATATATATATATATATATATATATATATATATATATATATATATATACACAATATTTATATACAATATTTATATATTGTATACCTGTATTATACTTTTTTTTATTGTATTCAAGTTTAAAATCATTTTTACATTTATAGTGAATCTGAAGTCTCTTCAGACACTGAAAGGTAATTTTACTTTAAAATGAGTTAATTCTTAAAAAAAAACCAAGAAGAGAAAAGATATTCTTACAAAAATAATGTGGGAGGGTAAACACATTATCTCCTGTAAAGTGATTTCTTAAAGACGGTAAAATTATATGTTAATAACACTTTTCCCTATGTCAGTGTGGTTATATATTATTTTTGATTCAGTTATTCATTTAAGATTTTCAATATTTTAGTGAATATGATGCACCTCCAGACTTCGAAAGGTAACTTTTTCTTCTAGAAGGTATGTATAATAAATAATTATAAATTCGTTTGTAAAAATCGCGACTATAAGGAAAAGTGATATTCACCTCCTCCCCTTTAAAAAAATATATTTGAATATAAAGATTGAATATTCATATGCATTTCCCTAGAACTTCCTTATAAGCAAATTTTGGTGCGTAGTAATTTAATTTGAAATATTCCTATTTCCTGATTCGTTTCTTTTATTTGGTTTGATATGTAATTTTTCATTGATTTATTGGATATTATACGTCATGTCGAGAATATTTAACTTGTTTTAAAACAACACTACATGTATATGCCACAACAGTGCTTTACTTTTAGACTAAAACTCGGTGCTCTGGGTCATCGAACAGTTAGGATTTTTTCATATGGACTTTACTAAGACACTAGACATCTGTCACCTACGTAACATTAACTTATATTTCCTACCACTTAGCGAAGATGTTTTTTTTAAAATTATATAGACCCCTCACACCCTAACGGCTACTAGTGAGCTGAGATTCCCCCCTGTTGGATTGGCTTCTATAAAAGATGAATATAGTTTTTGTTTGATAATTTATTGGGGTTATGGATTTTTGTGTAAGACCGAGAAGCCACGATTTCACAAAATTTGAACTACAACTAATTCAAATGACTTAAACTGTTACTTTTTTTTCAATTTATAGCGATTCCGCGAGTGAAGCACAAGATGAAAATCCAACGAGGTATTATAAAGCATTCATAGAGTGCAGTGATCTTTATTAAATGAATTAAGGCACATAGTTTTTAAGTTATTGTATTGTTATGTTATTGCTAAGGTTTAATGATATACATGTATTTACATCTAGTGGGCATTTTATATTTTGCCTTGTTTCTAAAGAAATCTTATTCCGTCCATACACGGTCAGGAACTGGTAAAACCGAATCCGATCTAATAATTTTCAATCAGTTTGTATGCGTACGCAAACATACGCATTCTTTGAACTTTTTAACGGACTGACATCAGGCTTCCAAATATAGTTGTGGTATAATCTACTAGCATTTACGGAAGAATGTCTATTTCTTCTATAAACGAACTTGTTGACAACAATTATATTTTACTTTTACTCACTTTATATCTTTGGTAAACAATAGGCTAAGAAGGAAGGGAAAAAATACATAGCCCGCAAACGTGGGTTTCTTATTTTTGCTACCATGCTCTTTACATTTATACCCGTCTAAACAACCAATATAAATATTTAAATAAAAAATTCCTCGTTAATTTCAGCATATTTGTTTATTTTGAAAATTCAGCATCACTCAACAATCATAAGATATTTCAAACATGTTCTTATAGTTTGAATCCTACATGCATGACTAGAATGACACTGTCCTCAAGCGTGACCATCGAGTACCCTGATAGGTACCACGTGGATCCTACAAGAGCTGTCACGTGGTCACAAGAGAAGAGGGCTGCTGAACTAAGGGATATTACTCTGCGATTCATGGAGAAAATGTGCACAGACATTTACTTGCTAGTAGATAAAAGGGACAAGAAAAAAGTGTTGGTGTTTGATCAGTCTGACGAAGCAGTGGTTACTTTTTCTGTGAAAGTAAATAAAGACGAAAAAGATGTCGGGTATAGGTATGAAGCAAGGATAAAGAACAAGTCTAATTGGGTAACAAGAATGGCCTATTGCGAGGTACTTTTGCTTAAGGTAGTTTGTGTATAACTGGAATGAATTAAACAGTTTTGAATTTCATTTAAGGCATCTTTTTAAAATATTAAGAGGCTAAGAAAAAACTAGATTCAGGAGACTGTATATAATCAATTAATGAACTTTCTGCACTTGAAAAGAGTTGTCTGCCATTCATAAAACATTGATTTTTTTTTTTTTTTTTTTTTTTTTTTTTTTTTACAAAATATGTACGGTAAGTTATTAATTGTTTTTTTTGCATTATCATTTAAAAAGCGAAAGCTTATGCAGCTTGTTTTCAAGAGATTTGTTACAACCCCCCCCCCAAAACAAACAAACGAAAAACCAGGAAACCCCCAAAAAACAAACAAAACAAAACACTTATACTAAAATGATATACTTAAAAAAATCAACCGTAGTACCAACTTAAATTCATTGTTAAGTGGTGATAAATTTGTTCCTATAAAGATTTTTTTAATTTCAGAAGTAAATCTTAATCATTTAATAAACGCTTTAATTCTATAAGAATTAATATGAAATGTGACAGTTATGGATATACTACCTTAACTAATGATATGTAAAAATCCGAATTGAAACGAGTGCAAAATAACTAATAACAGATCTTGTGTACGTCTGTTTGCGTTGAAAACGCGTGTTACAGTGTATGGAATAAAAATATACTTTAATATTTACATTTTCAACTGTCTTTGTCTGTGATAACATTATGAATCAAGTTTGAACCTATAACCCAATAATTTCATAAAAAGCTGAGCGACACAAAATGGGCATGTATTATAGCATTACCGAAAAACGGTATTGGCTGCGCTGCGTACTTAATACATGTAAAAAATAGTGATTTTAAAATGTTGTTTTAAACTATAGAAATTAGAAATAATATAAATATAAGTAATAAGAAATCTTTCTTTGAATATTATGAGATGATAATTTCGGCCGGAGCGTAGTCAAATATATCTTCGGGCTTTATTTCATTTGACCACGTTTTGACCAAAATTATCACCTCATAATACTCAAAGAATGATTCCTTGTTCCTTAAATAACATTAAGATAAATACATTTTTTTATCTCAGAGGTTGAGTTACAACCATAAGTATTAAGGTATTGTAGAGTATAGTGTAAAGGTATATCGCATTTCATATCACAGGGAGACAAAATAAAATTCCACGCAACAGAAGTTGAATCGTTCTACATCGTTAAGATACCCAAAAAAGAAACAGAAATAATTCAACCCGAGGGCAACACACTAGCTTTTAAACATTCGGGAGGTGTGTCCCTGGATATGCCATCACAAACTGTGGAAACACCTCAACCAATTGCTATGCAGGTACATGTAGATACTATTATTTTCATAAGCTGTGCATTGCAGGTATAATAATAAATAATTTAGTGAACTGATTGAAATAGTGTATAACTTATTGGAAAAGTGTATAACTAATTGGAATAGCTTCATTCCGGATGAATCTGTGGTCAGTTTTCTCAAAGTTCCAATGAGAGGACTCAAAACTTATGACAATTTAGGCATTATGCATCATGTTGCAGACAAATTATATACAGCTTTTTCTGTGCTTTTTTCAACTCCCAAAAATTCTTTATAAATTTCTGTTCTTAATATTTTTTGCAGCTCAGTAATGTGGACAAACGTGCTATGGTGAAACGTCACAGTTTATTTCCGGAGAAGTTCAGGTTCCAGAAAATATCTCAGAGGTTGTTTGTTGAGCATGGTATCGAGAAGTTTAACAAAGCCTTTTCTGTGAAGCTAGATCTAGAGAGTTTCCGAGACACTGACACTGGCCAATTGGAACCAGTGGCAATCCTATGGAATGATGGAGAACCTACGATAAAATCCAAGGAAGAGTGTTCTCTGAGTCACGAAGCAAATAGAGTCGTCATGACAATGAAGAATTTTCCTAATAGATCGGGGTAAAAGAGGTTTTAATTCAGGCATCAAAACAATGGCTTGTGCTTCAGTTATTGTCTCGCTTGTTGCAGTGAGCCGTTATAATTTTATTTTTCTGACTAACCAGTAGACGACTCAGTCAAAATTTCAGTATCTGCTTTATAAATCCACAAAATTGTCCATACAAGTACTAATTCTACAGCAAACGTGCAAATTTCAAGTCAATATCAATGTCATAAAAAGTTTGAATGTTGAATTCAAGATATTTCTTGTTTATTGATTTAATTCTATTCTAGATTATCAGTTGGATTAGTGGCTCCTGGGAAAATGAACCAAGATGAGGCTAAACTGGCCTACGCCGATGTCTTCTTGTGTAAAATTACCATACATATAAAGATAATCAATCCCCAGGAAGCAATGGTTTACATCAACTGCGTCAAGATAGAAAACTTGCCGACCCTGCTGGACCAATATCAGCCCCTTTGGTTGATTGGTACATCAGAAGACTTCTATTTGAAGAACTTCCAAAGAATCCGTGTACATCTATCGGGAAATTCTATACGAAAAAAGTCCAGCAGGCAAAAGGTGCTCAACTGTTTCATAGTGTTTTCAAATCGGGCAAGGGAAAATTGTTTGTCTTTTAGAATTGGTAAAGACACCAGGATGGGTGGGTGTCCGAACACGGTTTTGGATTTTAGTTTAGACAGTGGTTCCAAGAGGAAACTCCATCGGCAAGAGTTTGACCCATGGATGCTCGTAGGGAGGAAGCCCGGATGTCTTGATAAAAGTTCTGTTTTCACATTGTCTAAAGGACAAACGTTTGTTGATTTGAAGACACCAAGACCCTTATAAGCATTGTTTATTTACAAAGTTTTATATATAAATCTGGATGGTCTAATTATTAGAGGACTCACATACTCAACAACTACTAATATTTGAATATTTTATTTGCATGCTTGTATTTGGATATCTAAATATAATTATATAGTATTCGCTGCAGTGCTCCAATTGGACCAAAATCCCTTTTCGCCACTTGTGCGGACTCAGATGTCTTTACACCAGTAGTGATCGATATAATTTATGAATTATGAAACTTTTATATGCATACAATTATTCACTAATTACAGCTCAAGTTTCAAGCTAAAGTTGCAAGCTAGTTTTATTAAAAAGATATCCATAGTTGGTGTATGGTATTTATGATTTGTATGTATCTTCATTATCTCCTTAAGGAGGAAATAAAGTATGAATGAACGTGTTTGTAAACCAATAAGCATAAACTAATTAGCATAATTAACTAATTCAGACTCCATTGATGAATATGCTTCAGATTTCAAATTTCTCATATCTACTTACACATTTCTTTCGTTGATTTTAATTTTGGAAGATATCATTCATAAACTCATTGATGTATACTAGCATTTCAGCCTGGCAAGTTCAAGTTTCAGTTTATTAACTCAAACCAAGTAATTTGGTACAAGAGGAACATATATATAGAATAAACAAAAATACAAATCGTCAGAGTTATACAAACATTGTCATACCGGAGCTCCAGTTGGCGAGTTGTCTACCTTCGACTTGAATGTCGGACCACTTTAATGGCACGCCAAATTCACAGAAATAAGCTAAACATATTTTCACAGTTGATTGACTGTTAGCTTTAGTTTACGAACCATAAACTATAGTTAATGGTTCGTTAACTATAGTTTTATCTATAAAACTATATTTAATGGTTATAAACTATAAACACTGTGCCGAATAATTATCCCGTCTAAGCTGCATCACAGGCACCTGAATTTTTATCAATCAGTTGCTCAATAAGCCAAATATAAAAACAATTCTACCTCCTCTATATATAAACACACAAGGTGTGCAACGCCATTTTGACCCCCTCGTCGATTCAGGCTTCAATTTACCACATAAATCGGATATGCCTACCGGTTTGCGTGTAGCATTGGGTTCAAATATGATATTTCTCAATATACATTTCATCCTCAAGTTTAAATCCAACGCATTGATAATGCTTTCAACTAAAACTCATCCAAACTTCGAATTTCGTCCCGAGTCATATCCGATTTATGTGGTAAATTGAAGCCTGAATCGACGAGGGGGTCAAAATGGCGTTGCACACCTTGTGTATTTATATATAGAAGAGGTAGAATTTTTTTATATTTGGCTTATTGAGCGACTGATTGATAAAAATTCAGGTGCCTGTGGCTGCATATATCGAAATATTCAAATATGCCATATGAAAGACCATTGGTTTAAGAGTTTACAACCACCTTTGTTATCATTGTATCTCACCTGTCAGGTGAGATATTTACCTTTCAAAAAAAAAATTCCTACAGGAAAGTAATTGTTCCCATAGGAAAAACAATATTCCCATAGGAAATTTGAAATTTCCTGTCGGAATAGAAGAACTACCTATAGGAATTTCAATTCCGATAGGATTTGATAAAATCCGATAGGAAATCTTAATTTCCTATTGGAAAACTGTCTGAAGCAAATTCCTACCGGAAATACCATTCTCCTATAGGAAATATAATTCCTATAGGATTTTTCAAAAATCCTATACGATTGTCAATATTTCCTGTAGGAAAATCATTTCTCCTATGGGAATTATCATTTTCCTATAGGATATCAATTTTTAAAGGTAAATATCTCACCTGTCAGGTGAAACACATTAAAAACAAAAGTGGTTATATACTCTCTTGACAATGGTCTATTATTTGGTATATATGGATTTTTCTGAAACTACATCTTAAGCGGGTGCAAAAATGCCACCTTGGCACTAGCAAAATATCCGGCACAGTGTTTATAGTTTACGAATGCTAATTTAAGTTTATCTGTCTGTAAATAAACGTTAACAATATATTTTGCTGATACATATATATTCATATCTGAAAACTATAATTTACATTCGTTAACTATAATTAAGAATTTTTAATCAATCGTTAAACTAAATTTATCAAATAAACTATGTTTTGCAATCGCAAATGATTGTTTCAATGTCTTTTAAACAATAAAATGCTTTCTTTGGTGATTCATGCGGGATATAAAGGTGGCGACATTGCAGAAAAAATACATAACCCGCGTTAGCGGGTTAAAGTAATTTTTTCTGCAATGATCGCTCCATCATACTCGGTAGATGTAAATATTATAGTTTACACTTCTTAAACATAGACGATAGCGTTACTTATGGTCTACAGATGTGAAATATAGATTAACGTCGTTAACTATAAATTACTGACCGTAGACTACAGTTTACAACTGATAAACCTAGTTTATCGACTTTGAAATAGGTTTAGCTTTTTGTGAATTTGGCGTGTCATACATATTGCACGCCAAATTCACAAAAATGAGCTAATCGTAGTTTCACAGTCGATAAACTAGGTTTAACGGTTGTAAACTATAGTTTACGGACAGAAAACAGTTAACGACGATAATCTATATTTTACATCTGTAAACCATAATTAACGCGATAATCTATGTTTCAGAAGTGTAAAACTATAATTAACACTGAAAACAACCATTTCCGATTGCAAAACATAGTTTATCTGATAAATATAATTATGTTTACGAGTGTAAAACTATGATAAACAACACTTAACCATAGTTAAAGAATGCAAATTATAGTTTACCGATGTGAGTCTTTATTTTTCAGCAAAATCGATCGTTAACATTATTTGCAGACAGATAAACTTAGATTATCATTCGTAAACTATAGTTTACAACCGTTAAATATGGTATTGCAGATGAAAACTATAGTTATCAGATCGTTAATTAAAGTTAACGAATCGTTAACTATAGTTTACGGTTCGTAAACAATAGTTAACATTATTATACCTCTGTGAATATTTTCTATGTAAAACTACAATGAATAAACATGCTATTCTATCTAACCGTGAAATAGTTTCCGTGCTATCTGCCCATGGTGAATAGTCATCGAAACTATTCACCGGCGGCATTCGATTTCCCTCCTTTTTAAACTCGGAAGTCCGATAAGTCGAATTTGTTTATCATCAAGAAATTCTGCATCGCCGACAAATAAAGTTTTCTTCGGTATACTAAAATACCTATTTACTGGCTATGAGGACGATAGCAAGTTTATTGTCCCCTTCGGCTTCGCCTCGTGAAATAGTTGCTGTCTTGGGGGACAATAAGCTTGCTATCGTCCTCATAGCCAGTAAATAGGTATATATAAACTACTGTTTACTATAGTTTCGCGTCCGTAAACTATAGTCAACAGTCGATAAACTAGGCTATCATCTGTGAAACTTTTTTTTAACCCGTTAATCTATATTTCACATCTGTAAATCATAGTTAACGCAATCATCAATGTTTCAGAAGTGTAAAACTATAATTAACACTGAAAACAACCATTTCCGAATATTTACATTTGCAAAATATGTTTCCTAATATGAACCTATGGAATAGCGAAAACGTTCAATTCTGTAGGAACTTTTGGGGTCAGACTAAAGGTCTTAGGGGTTATAATACATAAACAAAACTCATTAAATAATTCGTTTGTTATCATACGGTAATACGCAAAATCGTAGACTATTCATTGCATTATATTTATGGCACGCCAAATTCACAAAAATGTGCTAAACATAGTTTCACAGTCGATAAACTAGGTTTATCGGCTGCTAACTATAGTTTACGGATCGTAAACTATAGTTACCGACGTTAATCTATATTTCACATCTGTAAACTATAGTTAACGCGATAATCTATGTTTCACATTTGTAAACTATAGTTGACACTGAAAACAATCATTTGCGGTTGTTAAACATAGTTTTTCTGATAAATAGGGTTTTATGATCAGCAAACTACGGTTCACAAATCTAAAGCACGCCGAATTCACATAAATTAGCAAAACATAGTTTCACAGTCGATAAACTAGGTTTAACGGTTGTAAACTATAGTTTACGGATCGTAAACTATTATAGTTACCGACGTTAATCTATATTTCACATCTGTAAACTATAGTTAACGCGATAATCTATGTTTTTTCTGTCTGGAAATACACGTTAACAATAGATTTTGCTGATAAATATAGATTCACATCTGTAAACTATAATTTACATTCGTCAACTATAGTTTAGAGTTGTTAATCATAGTTTCACAATCGTGAAACTATATTTATCAGATAAATTATGTTTTGCAATCGCAAATGGTTGTTTTCAGTGTTAATTATAGTTTTACACTTCCAAAACATAGTTTATCGCGTTAACTATGGTTTACAGATGTAAAATATAAATTAACGGCGTAAAATATAGTTTCACAGATGATAAACTAGGTTTATCGACTGTTAACTAAAGTTTACGGACGTTAAACTATAGTTAACAATAGTTTATTGTTAACTATAGTTTACAAACCGTAAATTATAGTAAACGATTCGTTAACTATAATTAACGATCCGTTAACTATAATTTTCATCTGCAAAACCATATTTAACTGTTGTAAACTATAGTTTACGAATGATAATCTAAGTTTATCTGTCTTCAAATAACGTTAACGATAGATTTTGCTGATAAATATAGATTCACGTCTGTAAACTATAATTTACATTCGTTAACTATAGTTTAGAGTTGTTAATCATAGTTTCACACTCGTGAAACTATATTTAACAGATAAACTATGTTTTACAATCGTAAATGATTGTTTTCAGTGTTAACTATAGTTTACAGATGTGAAACATAGATGATCGCGTTAACTATAGTTTACAGATGTGAAATATAGATTAACGTAGTTAACTATAGTTTCGGATCCGTAAACTATAGTTAACAGTCGATAAACCTAGTTTATCGACATTTATCGACTGTGAAACTATGTTTAGCTCATTTTTGTGAATTTGTCTGATAAATGTAGTTTCACGATTTGTGAAACTATGATTAACAACTCTTAACTATAGTTTACGATTTTAAATTATAGTTAACAAATGTGAATCTATATTTATCAGCAAAATCTATTTTTAACGTTTTTTACAGATAGATAAACTATGATTATCATTCGTAAACTATAGTTTACATTCGTGAAATATAGTTTTACAGATGTAAACTATAGTTAACGAATCGTTAACTATAGTTTCGGATCCGTAAATTATAGTTAACAGCCGATAAACCTAGTATATCGACTGTGAAACTATGTTTAGCTCATTTTTGTGAATTTGGCGTGCCATATATATTGTGCAACCAGGCGTTGAACTGCGCTATGAATTTCTCAGAATTTAGTGAATTCCTTTTGTTTCGATTTGTTATATGTAGTGATTTATATGTCAAATCAAAGAAGGGATATGATTATGTATCACAAAGGGATTATATTCTAATTTTAACTTATTACGTCACTTCCCCCACTGCTGGAAGGGCAAAGATTAAATCAGCAGTAAACAATGATCGTTTAAGCTCATGTTTAAAACAAATTCAAGAAAGTTTTCAAGCAAATTTACTTTTCTTTTTCAAAACAGAGGGCTGAATTAAAAAATCTCGGATAGTCGCGTGCTATAAACCCGTACTCTCAGTTTAGCCGATAACTGGTCTTAGCCGATAACTGGTACAGTACCAGAAACAGTTCTGAACGATTTGTCTCTCTCAAACGTAAATATAAGTAATAAACAGCAATGTTAAAAAGTTCACCGGGATATGAAGTTGGTTGGTACGTAATCAACCCTTCGGGCTTCACATGATTTGATCACGTGACCAACCAACTTCAAATCCCGGTGAGCTTTTTAAATTGCTGTTTATTTCTTAATTGCAAAACATAGTTTATCTGATAAATATAGTTTTACAAGTGTGAAACTATGATTAACAACTCTTAACTATAGTTAACGAATGTAAATTGTGAATCTATATTTATCAACAAAATCTATTGTTAACGTTATTTGCAGACAGATAAACTTAGATTTTCATTCGTTAACTATAGTTTACAAACGATAAATATAGTTTTACAGATAAAAAATATAACGTTAGTTAATGAATCGTTAACTATAGTTTGCGGTTCGTAAACTATAGTTAACAGTCGATAAACCTAATTTATCAAATGTGAAAATGTGTTTAGCTCATTTTTGTGAATTTGGCGTGCCATACATACACTACTGCTATCCTTATATATTATATATTTATTTATTTATTTGCATGAAACTTTTTGCGTGTATAATATGTCCTGTTATTGGCAATGACTTGTTTCTACGTCAAAATATATTTTAGTAATTTTTTATATACAGTGGATAGCAACATATGTATTAAAATATCTTGCTGTTGTATTCCACTATATCGGTGATTTTAAAAACACGTGTCTTCTCTCTATAGAAACAACCCATAAAATTGGAACACTGATCGAGTGTAGCACTAACCCGTAAATACGAGTCACGTTTAAAAATGAATACTTGTTAATTAAAAGTAACAATTAAAGACAAACTTGATCGGCAGTTTTTTTTTATATTTTAAAACTAAGCAGCAAGTTTCAAATCAATTCACTTAACTATAAAGAAAACAAGTCTGGAAAGGAGGTTGGGACAGAATGGCTGACAGACAGACGCGGAAATACAGAGATAAAGACTATAACGTTATATTGTTCCCCCTGGTTTCATTGTTGTTGTTTTTTAAGGTGTACCTAAAAATAACTGTTATTGTTTAGTAACTTGATAGAATATATCTAAACAACTTTAGAAATAGACATGAACCTGACCCAGCTCTCGTACGATGGGCAGGGTACATTCTTTTCACCCAAAGTCCAGTACTTTTCACTCGCTCCTGTACAGTTTTGGGGTCTTCAATTTATCACAGTCATATGTGAACACCTCGATCCCCACACCGCTTTGTATGCTTCATACAATATTCAGCTCTTATCATTGTCTACATCGTAATAAACTTGTCATTTTTTCAGGGTTTTTTTCACAGGACAATATGAGCCTGTATTAAACTCTGTCAGGTGACCATTTTACCCCATGGGCATCTCTCTCTCTCTCTCTCTCTCTCTCTCTCTCTCTCTCTCTCTCAATATTTCTTATGTGATTTTAATTTATAACACACTGTGTCATTAATGCACTTGTCTAAGAGAAATCTTGCCGCGACTTATCTTTTTCCCCATGGCGAACCTCGTGACGTCAGAAAACAAAAATGGCGGCTGAAGTAGTAACGGTGGTATGGAAATATGAGTAAAAAGTTCAATTTAGAGAAGGTAAGTGTATGGATTCAATGAAACGACTCATTCTTTTTTGTATGATGTTGGGCATATTCTTTTTCTACTCCTGTTTTACTTTAAAATGAATTGGGTTTTACGAGCTTCAAAAACGAGCTCCTTGCAAGTGCGCGTTGTTGACAACGGCCAATACTGCCATTAGATCGCTATCAGAGTGTCAGTTATCCAACTTGTTTTAAATAATTAATTAATACGAAAACGGCATGACACGTACAATGAAATTGCAAGGACTATTGATATAGATAAACTATATGATTGTTCTTGACGAGTTTTGCAATCCCAAATCACTAACAGACTATATTAATCGGACCTATAGCTGCAGTATATCAGGTTATAATATATACATGTAAGCTATATATTTTGATAGTATATTATATATGTAACTGCAAAACCATTTTAGAGATTTATTATGAAAGGAAATATTTTCTTTCCTGATTTCTATGGTAATGTACCACTTTTCGTAACACTTTATATTTATTTATTAAATGTGCACACCATTTTTTGATTAATGTTGATCAAAAATGATTTTTTAGAATTTTTCACTTTTTGACTATACAAAGAATTGTTTGACTGAAACAGTAAAAAACCTTGTTTGTCACTTGAAATAAAAATAAAGTATTATTTCTTATTCTAAAAGCAAAACTAATCAATACTTTTAAATGATTTAAAGGTAATTATAAACCTGTTTATGATAAATGTGTTGCTGCTTCTTTTATTAGGCATGCATGCAGTTTAATTGATATATTAATTAGTTTAGCAGAGTATGTTTAAGGTTGTATTAAAATTTTCAATCAACTGTAGTGTAGTTTATATATATGAAGTCATTATTTTCCAAACTAGATGAAATATTGCCCTGCAAATTAAAGAGCAGACTATTGCTGTTATTTATATATAGTGTTAGTTCATGCATGCAAATTTATTGTTACAAACAATTTTTAGAAAAAATTCTATATGTTGTCATTTTGTTTTTCCTCTATTTATTGATTATCATATATTTAAATAATTAAACATGCATATATGATGTTTCATTGATAATAATTGATTACTATAGATAATCATATAGAATATTTCGATCAATTTATTAGTTTACCTTGTACATGAATATATAAGTTCAACTGATATTACGTCATTTAAAATTTTGATTAAAGGTGGAATAACACGTACATCATCACAAAATGGCTGACCGTTGATCGAAACGACATTTCGTTTTTATTAAAAGGATTTTGTTGACAGCAATATGTAACTTACGCTGTAGCCGAATGGATAAAGTGTCGGGGTTGTGAACTGTACATCCCAAGTTCGAATCTTGCAGGGCCTTTTGTTGTTACTTAATTACTAAATTGAATTTTTTAGAGATTCATTTAATTCTTATACCCAGACTGCAAATTTTTCGCTTATTTGACATATGTACAATTTCTTTATCATTATATCTTTTATAATCAAATAATTTAGTGTAAATTTGAGTGACTTTTTCTAGGTGTGTTATTCCACCTTAAACAACTTTATAAATACTTCATTTTTAGTAAAGAAATAAGATTGAACAGCATATAATTCTATATTTGTTCCCTCTTCTTATAAAATTCAGAATTGTTATCCCCCTTAAAAGAATATAGAATTCTTTTAGCCTTGGTTGTGATATCTAGGTAATTAGAACTGTATCTCTGGTTCAGATATTTGATTTGTGACTGGCATGGTATTAAAAATTTAGAGATTTTAATGATGGATTCAAAGCTTCCTCTATAAAGCTGTCAGATTTGAGAAATTCATAAATTTTTACAACAATGATAAAGACTCGCAAGTCAAGTATACACAAATTAGAGGAGTGAAGCAAGAAGAAATCTCAATTCCCATTGAATTATTAAAATGTTTTTGAGATTCCAGAAGATTGATATTTATTTATACGTGTATAAGTCCTAGCTGATTAAAATTTGAACTTCCAGCAGGTACTCTTGCCCCGAATATAAAAATGTATATGGTTGCATGCATGGTAAATCAACGTGAACATATATATAGATATTAATTGTTTCAGCTATATTCTTTCCAAAGTTTCTTGCTATTTCAAACACATTTTGACAATATCCTTAGCAAAGACACATAAACATTTATCAGTTTTTAAAAAATTGGAAGCTATATATAAGAAAATTTATTTATTTATTGAGTCAAATCATATTTTTTTACCCCTAGAAATTAATTATTAAGATTACTGGAAACAAATTTCGTACAGGAATTTATAATGTAAAGGTTTGACATCCTTGAATTAAGAACATTTGACAGGGTATACTGTAGATTCCTTATTTTATGCAAGTACTTTAAAATTCCATATGATTCAACTGTTTTGCATCAAATCGCGTGAACTTCAAATCGTGAATGACAAATTTTTAATCATATTTTTATTCAGTTTACATCCGTTCGAAAAATAAAAGCAAATGAAATTTTAAAATCTGTGAGATGTGTTTAATCTTGTGATTTTACGCGGATATTTATTCCTCGCGTTTAATTAGGAATCTACAGTAGCCACTCTAAATTTGAAGTTATTGCTTAAATTACGGTTAAATACACTAACAATTAAAAGGTATATAATTATTTGTTTGTAATAAAAAAACAACAACCCACATTATATATACCGTAATCAATTTCCAGCTACTCTAATTTAATTAATAGCTTATCATTAATGACAGTACAGTGTCATGAGATAGAGATATATAAGACAAAAATCAAGTAGGAGTGGGCAGCAGCTAATCTTCACCACATGCAGTTATCATTATTTTGCAAAAAGAAATGAAAAATGGATTTTCCTAGTTGATTACATGTATTAAGATTGAGTCTACTAGTATTGTGATAACTTAAGTAATTTAAATCTGACAATTTAGAAATAAAAACCTCAGAATATAGATAAATTATTAATTTATATCAAAATCATTTGGTTCTATTTAGCTGAATTCACTTTATTGCAATAAAAATAATCATGATTATTGCTGGAATCAAATTAATTCACAAATGTAGATAAAAGATTTCATGTTTTTTATCTATTAAAGAATTTAATACATTTAGTTTTAATTATCGATTTAAATAATGTGTATGTACGGCTTAAATGAAGTAAACAGATTACAAGTAATTCATTTATTCCCTTTCTCCTCTATAAAAGAGCTGCTAAATGCTATGTAAGGATTTTGTCATACTTTTCCATTAGCCGTGATTTACCAATATTTACTTTGCCTGAATTAAAGGAATGAGTTCTTTATTAAAAAGGGAAACGTTTGATGGAAAATGGAAAGTGGCTGAGTTGTCAATTCTACCAAGAAATCTTTTAAATTTAGCAGAAATGGTGAAACTTAATCCACCAGGAATCCTATAATTAATTCAAAAAACGTGTTTTGAATTTAAATTAAATTTTATTTTTTTTTAGCATTAAGTCACGATGTTTTTACATTTGTGTATTGTAAACCTCCGTAATTGGTACTCTGTATTAGAGATTATAGCCAGCAATCTTTTGTTCAAATGATACTGGATTTCTTAAACTCTAACAGGTGAAATTTCTTTTATACATTAAGAGCTAAAAAGCTGTAATCAGTCATGATTCTAATGTTGTTGGAAATCTTTGTACCTTTAAATTTCAACAGATTTGTAAATAGAGTTATATACCTACTACGTATATATTGCCTTTCAAGGTTTCTGATAGAACTCATTTTATCATGGAATCTTAATTTACACAATATAGAACATTAACAAAATGCTCTAGAGAGGAAAGATTTACCTCACTCTAACATTTTCTTTATGCTGTCCTCTAAAATTGTAGCTTTTAAACTTATAGCTGGCAGAAATAGATCACCGAATGTATTTGATCGAACATGCAATGTGTGGAGTTTTTATCTGTCATCAGAAATTTGGTAACTCTACCCGCAAGTCTTTCAACGTACTTGATAGTAGTTTTGGCAAAGGTCCATAATCAAGGGAAGCAACTGAGCAGATCTCTGTTTTGTGTTCATTTACTCAGAAGACTGCACATTGTTCTTTTAAATGCTGAGTTATATATTTTTTTTTTATCCTATCCTTGTTGTTATTCTTTGACAAGGACTTAAAATTCTTCACCATTATCGACAGTGCTTTGGCTATATCTGTGTTGTCAAATGCCGATGGATAAATCGTGTTTGAGATTTTATTGGTGCATTGAGATTGGAAAATGTGTTTAAAGAACCAGCCTTCGATCATCAGTAAGCTGATGAGATTAACAAAAGGATTAATTTTTAAACTTTGTATGAATTTGCATTATAACCATAAACAGTCACTGGAATTAGAGTAACACCCTTGTCAACCATGGAAGCTTAGATTAATCAGGAATATTTCATTGCTGAGCAGGTGGAAAAAGTGTTTTATCGCAAAGGAAAGAGAATCAAATGACCCTTTTATCAAATTGAGAATTCTGGGTATTTCATTTTTGTGTACGTGTTACAAATGTTCGAACATCTTTGATTTTGCATGTTGAGGATTTTGATAGAATTGTATATTTGCATTCACAGTAGAGAGCATGGATTTGTTCCTTGGATTAACCTTATAATGTACTGGGATTAACGGTAGGTTTTATGGTCCTAGTTACCTACTTACTCATATATTTATATTGTGTATTGTTTGAAATATTAATAAGGTGAGCTATAAATAATGAGGTCACTTCGTTTGCAGCCATTTAACTTGGGGCTTACTTGTGATGCTCTTATGCTCTCTCCGTCAATTATAATTTTAATAAATTGAAGAAATAAGTTCGAAGATAAAAAAAAATCCCTTTCACTGCAAAGTTCATGCACTCTTGTACTATAAATTGACATTTGCCATGTTGGCCAATGAATTGTTATGCAAATCTATGAATTGTTTATGGTATTGAAAATATGTAGGTGCAATAGAATTGGGTCTGCAAGAGAATATCATTACATATATAAGGCCAAAAAAAAAAATATGTGTGTTTCCTATTTCATCAAATTTTAAAATAGGGTAGGTAGGTCGTCTTTTTTTTTTTTTTTTTTTTTTTTTTTTTTTTTAAATGAGCTTTTAAGTTTTCCCCTTTCCTAGCATATGATTTTTCTATACAATAAGAATGTATTATACAGGTGCAGCAATCATGGATAGAGACAACTGTTACAGAATTAAAGCTTTCTTAAATCTAAGGTTTATTTTGAATGTATACGAAGATTTTATTTTCATGTAAATAAAAAATATAAATATGCCAGCCACTATAAATTAACAGATTATAATACTCATTACCACAAATATATCATTAATTGGTTATTAGTTCTATTTTCCTGGTCAACTGACATAACAGTAAACATTAATATCGTAACTGTAAGTGTTGAATTCAGAAACAGAGGAAATTCTGGTTGATTAGACGAGAGCCTTAGAATTAAATCTTTTCAATAATCCAAAAAAATTTTTTTAAAAAAAACATAATTAATGGTTTAAGACTAAATTTAAAAATTTCATTTGCAATTGAACTGCAGCATTTTAGAATCATATTTATAATGTGAATGATTGTTGGGCCTATTCACAGACTTAAGATGTCTGCAGTCTCCATACCCAGAAATATAAAAAAAAAACTTTGCCTCTGCTTTTTTCTTGTACATCTTTATATTAATTTTTAACACATCACTGCCCTATGAAACTATTTATTGCATTGATAATTTAGCTAAAATAACCAAGGATAACTTTCATCCATACTGTCAATCTGCACTTAGAAATCTTTAAAACGCTTTGATGAGTGGTGTTTTCTATTGAATAGTTACAAGCGTTTTTTTAACTCTGATTTGTAAGACTCTTTTGTTTAAACCAATTACGGTTGGTAATCTGGATTTGGAATAAAAAGTGTTAGGGTCGGCGCATAAAAAATAGGGTCGGTCGGGAAACCGGAAACACACATATTTTTTTTTTTGGCCTAATGACAAAGTATATATATAGCACTAAGTAAGTTTGAGATGAAGAAATTTCACCTTTGCATTGATCAGTATGTCTTGAACTATATGGAACTTTTTAAAATTATAATGCTATTGCTGTTTGCAAAATGATAGGATAGTGATGAGGCTAAAGGATGGGTTAGGTGGGGGCATAATAGTTTTGTTCTCTAGCTGGTATTATCTCTCTCTTTTCAAAATCAAATTATTTTGTACAATAGTCAGAGCATTTCTCTAGCTGATACAGGTTTTCCATGTTTTATATATGTTTTGCTTAATTAGTTCTACAATGAACTATTTGAATTCAATTGAAGCAGCAAATGTATTACATCATAATGAAAAGAAGTTTAGTTGGTTTTTCTTTGATATAGTTGTGAATTGTTTGTTGGTAATTTAAATTGCCAAAAAGAACTATTGTTAAATGCCAATTTGTTTGAATGAACATTTTCGTTAAAAAAACATCAATACATTTACTGTGACATCAAATATAAAAATGTAGTAATTGTTGCCATTTTGTCTCTACGTTTCTATGTTTAGTGTATTGGCAAACTTCATGTACAACAATGCGATCTCATCAATATCAAAGATGGATAAAACTGCACCAGATAATGTTTAAATGTCTCTAATGTAATGGGCCAATGGAAACTTTTATGGTGTCAATAATTGTTAGGAGCCTCTGTTTATTTTGTCCAGGTTTTGTTTGGATCCTGGCTCTTTTAGTGCTTTGTCATGTAGATTTGGCAACCCTTAATGAGGGTAAACATTTAGTCTTTGATTATGTAGTATCAGGACAACAGGAGAACAACAGCAACGTCTGAACATTGTCTGGTTACAGAGATTTTGTCTCTTGCTGGTGAGGAGTCCCTGTCATGGGAACAATTGTGACCATTTTGGTACACTATCAGAGCTGTTGCTAACACTGCTGTCCAATCTGCTGACAGTATATAAATTTCAGTTGCCTGTTAGATCATTCCTATCATAATGCATCTTATAAGTATACTGTAATCCAACTTTATTCGCGACAACTTTATTTAGCGATTAACATCCGATAAATTGGTTCGCGACGACTAATGTTCGCGACCAAGGCTAATCCAGACCAAGGTTGTTATAATAACCATACAACAAGGACTGGTTTGCGGCAAGAAATATTCACAACGATGAGGCTCTCGCAAACCTCGCGAAAATTTCTTGCACGCGAATAAAAGTTGGTTTACAGTAAATTGAAACACTGTCTAATAACGTGTACAATGTTCATTAATTGTTTATCATCTTCGTCATCCATTCAAAGCTTTTGAAATTTGTACAATTGTAAATAACTAGCTTTTAATAATAAGGGACTGCAGTCTCTGATTTCAGGTCCAAAAAAATGATAAAAAATTTAAAAAAAAATAACCTGAATGATTTACTGTAAAGAAACTCTAGCTGTGTTAAGTAGTATCTTTGCAAGTGAAGGGTATTTGGTATTACTGCTCTCATTGCAAAAATAGGGTCTAATTAGTTGCATTAACTGTACAGAAATCAATTTAGAAATCATAAATAATGTGATAAAATTCCCACACCTTTTTAAAGAATATATATTATATATCAATCTGATATGATATTGAATTTTAACCTTTAAGCATTCCTGGCCAGAGCTAAGTATTCAATTTGGTTATTTTTCTATAGATCTGTTCATATCATTTCATTATGGCAGAAAGTTCTGTTGATGGTTATACATGTAAATGCAAAAAAAAAAAAGACTTGAATTCACAATTTACAGTACTTACCATGGACCAGAGTACCAAGTGGGTTAGTGTTTGAACCCAGAAAGTATACATGGAATCATTATAATACAACCCATAAATTAAGCATGTTGATTCAAACTGAAGATAAAAATTTTATGGAGCTGCAAACATTTTCATTTCAGAATCAATTCATTAATCAATATAGAAATGCACATTTAATGCTTCAGTAGTTTATAGGCTGCAGATTTCATTAAGTGAACATCATTGACTTTATTCTTCTCAGTGTGTTATGAGAATCTCAACCAAAAGCATTGCAGGATAGTGCAAACAAATGGCACCAATGCTGCTTTTGCAGTGATATCTCTACTCAAAGCAAAGTATCCTTTTCACATTTGTTTAATGCTTCGATTTTTGCATTATGAAACAATTCATGTGTTATAAAACTAGCCCAAAACCTTGCAAGATGCTTTCAAAATGAGTTAATTCTGATCAGAGAGTGAAGCCAATACACACAGAAGCACATAATGCATAGACTTCAAAAACGGCTTTGAACTTGAACTTCAGGCTTTTGACAAAGTTATGTCACATTGATCATTCTGCGGTGGGTTGTTTGTACATGACATTGAGACAAACATGCTGTTTAGGAACTTCAGTGGTGTAGAGAAGGTTGTCGTGATCTTTCGAAAGATCTTCACAGGACTGCATTACCCTGTTGGTTAAATGTCAAACTGACAAGCTGGAGTGGACCAACTATTTACTTGGTTTTGCGAAATTTGGGACTAATTCTCACTTTAAGCGAAAAAATGTTTTTGATTTTTACATACTGAGTACAACTGTTGGAAACAAATATCAGGAAATGTTGAGTTTCAGCCAGCAATTTTGAGGGATGATCATGAACATGCAGAATTGATTTCTTCTGATATTGAAAGAAGTTTCTTTCCTATAAAGAGTTTAAATTCTTCAGGGAGATTGATATCACACATATGTACAGACATATTTGTGTGTAGTTGAATATCTTTGTTCTCTGATTTAATGCTTGTTTCTATAAAAGTGTCTTCTGCTTTATTGCAATACTTTATGATCTGATATCTGCTCTTTGATTCTCTCTGTCACACAAATATTTAAGTTGGATTCAATTTGAATAGGAAGACAGATTTCATTTTCACTTTTTGCTTTTGGGAGATAATATGAAATATATTTGCAGTGAATGTTTGCTCAGTCTTGCACACAGAAGGGAACACCCTCATACGGTAAATAGCTCTAGAGATTGAAAAGAAGTTGGAAAGGATTGATCCTAGCAATTTGTTTCATGCATTTGTGTACTGAAATTTACCTTTTATGTAATTGATATTTGTTTACCTGATATAGTCTAGTTGAAGTATAATGGCTGAGTTACCTATAGGTCCTGAATTTCTTTGGTTTTAAATTGAACATATTGTTCTTTAAGAGGGTTGCCTTTGTATGTACAGTATGTTTATTGATTTCATGTAGATTAGTTTAATTACTTGACTGCCCAGGAAATATTCAAAGTGAATGATTTGTGAGTTGTAAACAAACAATGAGAATTGCACTCAGGATTTCAAAGTCCTTAGTTCTGAATTTGCATAAAGGTTTTTTTTTTCTCTCAAATCTAAATGAAAATTAATTTATGTGACTTTAACCCTTGAATGAGAAAGCAATATAAACATGTATGTTCCATGCTCTGATATTTGTATTAGAAGATAGATAGTGTCTACTGTTTGTCCTAATGATAGTACAGTAAAACTTGGTTTAAGGAAACAGTGAATTTTCTTTACTATATCCATATAACAAATTCTTAATAATACAAGTAAGTATAACGAATTTGCAATAGACATGTTATTTTTCGCATGACTACCATTGGTGCTGATTGTGGCATTAAATTCATTGTAAACGATGTAAATTTCATTATTTTTCACCACTATGGGACTCAAAATTTATGTACTTTATACCCATTAATTCGTTACAACCAATTTTGTAGTAACTGAAAATTTTCAAGGATTTGTAAGGAATTTTTCCAGGAACTTAACTAAAATTTGCTATACCTGAGATTTCGCTTTATCTGTATTCTTTCTAAATGAGTTTTACTGTATGTAACCAAATAGATGTTCAGTCTCGTGCTCATTAAGTTCTTGCTTGCATTGCATGGCCATGCACAGAATTTAATTTTTTGATACCAGTATATTCTCTACAAAACTTAAGATACTTCACTGAATAATGATTTTGAATTAGCTTATACATGTATTCGGTATATGAAAAAATGTAAATTTCCATTGAAGAAATAAACAACCTTCCAGAACTATTTCCTATCCCTGACACCCACTTAAGTCTTCCTATCTCATTATCTTCTACTGGCAGAGTGTCCATGTCATGTTTTGGTACCCTGGAGTTGGCAGCCTCGTGTACTTCTATATTTATTCTACACTTTTTGAATTCATTATTGCATTTTTCCCCATTATGTTTCTATAGACATATGATAGGAAATTTATATTAAGAAATGTATATTCCTGCTTTGCCAGTGAGTAATATGATCTGTCACATCCTGTACGTGATTCAAGTCTTGATGCATACATTTTGGTGACAACTCAAAATTTTCTTCTAGT
This sequence comes from Magallana ariakensis, assembly GCA_020458035.1. NCBI lineage: Eukaryota > Metazoa > Mollusca > Bivalvia > Ostreida > Ostreidae > Magallana > Magallana ariakensis. The sequence goes on along the minus strand of CM035818.1, from coordinate 34,611,479 downwards.
TGGGATATGGTTTAGAATGGCCTAATTTAGTGCACAGGGGGTTTAATTCATGTTTATAACCGGGAATTATTCTATGGGAATGACAGCATTTTATCCTGATGCTCAGATCTCCTAGGATGCAATGTCTTGCCTGTATCCAATCCTGGTCCATAAATAAATCAAGAGAGGTGACGTACACATATTATGTACCTGATGGCACCCTGCAGCAAGCTGTGTGTGTCTGGATGTTTAATCCGACAGGGAAAGAGGATCTGAACAAAAAACGCAAAAAAGAAGTATTAAATCTTCACATTGTATAAGAACAAATCCCAGAAGTTTTATGACAGTATTGTGTGAGTTGATATGAAGGCCTACATGGCGGAGTCTCATTTTTCAGTCTTCAAGGAATGATTTATATTTTTCTGAACATAGATTTCGTGGTTATCTCTAGGATTATCCGCGGGAATGTGGGTGTCATCCCTTAGTCCATCGTATTGGAAATCAATGCATATCGCTCCGGGTGTACAAGATAAAACACAGAAAATGTAACCACCTACTGGTTTTTCCCCATTGGTTGTCATGTGTATGTATAAACCTCTAAATTCACAGTATTCATTGTGTTAAGAACTAAGATTTGTAAAGAGCTTCATTTTTTTAAATAGTATTTTATTCTGAAAGTATCAATGGACAAAGTTTCGTTAGTTTCTTATATGACCTATATTTGGAGTGTTGGTAGGTAAATGGATCAAATTCAATATGCTGTGACAGCTTAAGTTTTAATGTTAATATATTGATATGAATGACATCCATTTTTAAATATTGGAAAATTCCAATTGTCAAAAGTTTGTAGATGTCATTCCCACCATACTAAGTAGAAAAGTAGAGTAGGATTTTTATTGATTCCATTTGGTAGTGAATTGGAAATATTCAATACGATTCACTGAGTGCCATTTACAGAACAATCTAAAATGGCAAATTAAAGCTTGCATTTGTTTTGTACAATTATCTTACTCATGCACCCTCCCCCATCCACCTGAGGCCTCTCACACTGAAATATTTAATACATGTATCAAGTAGTTTAAATAAATGCTTTTAATGTTGAAACTTTCACTTAAAATCTAAATTTATTCAGTTTGAATCTGTATAGTCTTGATTGGTGAATCTCTTGAGCTACGGTAGTTGGAAATGTTATATCTTAGTCATGGATATATATACCGGTAATTGTGATTATATGATATACTTTAGTGAAAACTTCAAATACATATGTAATAAACTGTTGAAAATAAAAAAAAATATGACTTACATATTTATTAACATTGATGTACTTTCATTATCAAATAAGCATTGCAGAAAAAATACAATAATTAACCTGTGTCAGCTGGTTTTGTAAATTCTTTCTCCTAACTTATTGGTGGGCTGGTATATAACTTCATCTTTCATAGTCCTATGAACCACAAAAAGCTGTTTACCCAGTATTAATTAATTGTTTACATTTTACATCATAATAAAATTTAATGATCAAGAAACAGGAAGGTTTCTCCTAATTTATCCACATGTTACTTGGTTTAATGCATACCTAAGTACATATATATTATTTCTCAAAAGTATTCAAACTTCCAACTGCATCCAAATTCATTGAAATCTGATATTGAAAAGCCTAATTTCAAGTTTACAGTAAAATCAAAGGATAAGAGGGGTATTTAAGGCTAACTAAGACACCATGTTATGCTATAATTGTGTTTTTGAAAACTGCATGTATTTTAAACCTTAGAAAACTTCTTTTGATAATAAAAACCAACCCAATAGATTGTCCTCGAGCTGTTACTCAATACTCTATGAATTGCAGGAACTAAAAATGCAGCACAGTATTTTCTTTGTGTCATACCTCTCACGATCTTTATAATTTGTAACTGCATGAATGTTTTAATTACAAATTAGAATCATTTAAACCTCAGATTTAAATCTTGGTCCCTTGTAAAAAGAAGCACATATCTTTGGATGATAAGCCTGGAGTATAAAAGTACATGTACTTGGGTATGCATGATTTTCCAATAGAGTTGTAAAGTCACAAGGAGGAATTATGAAAGTTGCTATTTTGGCTTAAGGCACTGGTCACCTGAAGAATATATATATGTAGTATACATCTATTTAGTTTACCAAATGGCCAATAACCATCCTAACCCCCCAGCCCCTACTCAATGAAGAAAATAAATATGTACATGTGTATGATGTAACCTTTAGGTTTGAAGACGTATGAGATCTGATATCATCTTACATAGTCTGAAATTGAACATTTGGATGAGATTTATTATGAGGTCGTAGGCGATTTTTTGCTTGTCAAGGTTTTTGATAAGTCTAGCCCCCCACTTTCAATTTGCTTCTGACGCCACTGGAGGTGTCAATTAAAGCATTTTCTCCTTAAAAAAAGCATGTAGTTATAGTAGGCATTTACCGGTATATACCGGACGGGTGTTCACTGAAGTACATTGTATTGGTTACGGTAATTTGATGGATCCAAAGTAAGTCATGCATTGCCAATCATATACGAATGTAATGTATTAATGCTATTTATAGTTTAAGCATTCTTTTGAAGTTCATCAAGACAATTATATAAGCATACCTTATTAACCTTAAGCATTTTTTGTTAAAGAGTTTATGTTTAAAACGAATAGAATTTAGGTGAACACAGTATTAAAGAAATTGACACAATGGTTACTTTATTAAATGGCATTTTGTTTTAATCTGGTTGGGATATATAAAAATTACGAAGTTGTTTAAACTATTAAGCTGTTGGTTAAGACTTGTATTTGGATAATGTGTAGTGAAAAATTGTTCATATTAAAATCATAATATATATCACTGTAATAATATTTTTATGGAGATTTTTCTATAGAATATTTTTTTTTTTTAAATTTATACTGATTTAAATAAAATATTGATTTTATGGTTTTAGAATTTGTGAAATATATCATTCTGTTGTGTTCAAAATATGACATATATATACATGTATATACTGAAGAGCAAATTCAGGGTCCAAGACATTTAAGAGCATTTTAGCCTTAATTTTTGGAAAATTGTCATTCTTTCTACATTGATCATGAAGAAGATAATGCAACTTTCACCGTTGGTATATGTATCAAATGGTCTGATTTGATTATTCTTATCATCTCTATATTTTGATTATAATAAACAAATTTTACCCTTGTCTAGCAAAGATGATATTAAATGGGGAGTTGCATGTACAGTATCACAAAAAATACATCTTTTATTTTTTCAAATTTGAATGCATGCAGACTAATTGTTGTTGAATCTTATTTTGTAGGATAACTGAAAAATGATGAACCTGTTACAGCATCAAATGTCGGAAGAAGGAAATCATTGACTTAGTAGAAACTGTGAGGTCAAGGGTCATCAACTTAACATATTGAGAAGTGGGAGATTTGCTCCCAATGTTAAGTGCAGTCCAAATGACCGATACAATGTCCAGGCGCCCCTACCCTAACATGAATGTATCTGCTTCCCAAACCCACAAAGATGTAACGGACGACAGGTACCGAGATCTACGCCGACCCAGGAAGGTCAGATTTTTCGTAAACGGAGACAGGTACTTCAAAGGCAAGAAACTCTACATCACTCCTCACCGTTATTTCAACTTCAACGATTTGCTGAATGACCTAACAGGAAAATTGCCGTCAAATTTGAGCCTTCCTTACGGAGTACGTCAAATTTTTACGCCTGTGTCTGGGAGAAGGGTGACAGAAATCGAGGATTTAAGTGATGGTGAAAATTACGTTTGTGCGGGATTTGAAGGATTTAAGACCATCAAGTATGGTAAAGCTGAACTGGAGCCTTGGTCTGTCGGTATGTAGCATTCTTGTTCATTAGAGGCTTATTTTGGTGTAATCTATCATGTGGTAGAATTAGAACTTTATTGACTGCACAGTGGTCATTAATTTTGGAAGTGCCACTCATTTTTCACTTCTGGTCTTGGCCATTGACTTGTTTTCGGCTGGGGTATTGTGAATGGATTTGTTTGTGTTTGCCTGGACTATAGGTTACTCCGAATAATGTTTACTGTAGTTAAAGCTAACCCGTGTGTTGTCTTAAGAGAATGTTTAGTTTTACGAAGGCAAAGTCCTAATGGTAAAATGTCAATATATTTAGTGATAAGTTGTTTGAGATCATTTTCAAAAGTCGGTTAATTTACTTCTTTTGTGAATTTTACAATTTGTTTTCAAATAATTCCAGGAATTGAATTGTTACAATTGAAATAAGTTTTGTTTTTTAAATCAAGTTTTTGTCCTTTAGAGCCAAATTAGAAAAAATCTTCAAAATCTCTTCAATTTTTAAAGTTTGTGAATAATTCAAAATAATAAGGCTAAAATATTTCAATCCTTTTTGGAGTTGTCAAAAGAAATCTATTAGTACATGAAGATTTCACTTAGCAATTGATATTCAACGGCTGTCTTGAGTGTTACTTCATCTAAATCTATGCAGGATATTGACAATCATTGCAATATGTATAGGAATGAAAGTTTAATTTTTTATTAGAACTTTGAAAATCTTGAAATCAACATTTGCAAAAACCAAAAGAAAGGGAAAACTTAAGTTTTACATTAAGTCACTTATATATTTAATATTAAATCATCTCTTCATGCAAAAAAAACATAAACATGAAATGATGATGATGTTGAAAATCATTTTTGCTGCTGTATAATTATCTGAAGCAAGCCATTTGGCCCGTGGGCCTCTTCTTGTGAAATTCTAATGACAAAACAAAATTTACTTCTCCTACAGACCAAACCAGAAGAATTCAGAATGGTAATTGATAATACTTGTCTAACGTTCACCTCGTTTGCCTAATCAATGCTATGATGTATAACCTATTCAACTGGAATGTTCAACTCACATGAAATGTTACCATAATATTCTGCATTGTACCAAACCTCAAAACCACAGCAATCAATGGAAATGAACTGCAAAATGGAACACAATCTAGGCTCTGAATGATGAGTTATCAAAAAGCCGATTATTCAGAATTTATTTCGAGTATAGTTTCTATTTCTGTACACTTAATCATTGACAGAGACAATTAGGTGAAGAAACATACAGCCATTGTTTTTTTTTCCCTCTCAAGACTATCACTGCAAGGGTTATACAATTGCTTATCAAATTTTTATGTAATTTTCATCCATTTTGCCTTGAAGGACCTTCAGTTCTGCTTTGCGGTTTTTGCAGATTTACTTAACATTAATATTGGTTTGGGATAAAATTCTTGTTTTTAACAATATGCAAGTTTTTGTGAAGCATTTCTTTTATTTTTCTTTTGTTGGAGGAGGGATATGGTTATGTAAATGTTTAAATCTGTGATGCATTCAATTTTAAAAAAGGGGATTTGATTCAAAGAAAATTTCATTATTAAACAATTAAGTTGATGTCTATACCAACACATTAGGTATTCTAGAAATTCATAGTTCATATGAGGCAAGACAGGAATGAGAGTGGTATAGTTTGATAACCAGTTGAGTAATTGCATTAAAGAGGTTTGCCAACTTGAATTGTTTATCTATTTGTTGCAGTTCAGTTCCAAGAAAAAAAATTCAAAAATAACACAAAATTTATCAATGTGAATGTAATGTTTAAAGAATAAAAATCACGGCCTTAGCACAGCACAGTTATTGAAAAAAAAAATTCCAATATCACTTAAGGGAAAAAAAACACCCCAGAACCCAGGATATGGTTTTGTTCTCCAGTGTTCAAGTGTTCAATATCCCATTTAATTTGGTTTGAATCACATTGCATATTTGTACAATAAAACACAACATTGACCCACTAATCCCCTGCATGTCGGCTCATACATTATCCTTGCTTCCCAGCTGTCATATGTGACATAAATTATTGAATGGACCATCGATATCTTAATTCAGGTACAGTTATATGATCGATTCACCTGCTTTAATGATATAACCACATGTATATATGGGTTATATCTTTATTGAATATTAACCAGTAGGAGTGAACAAATTAACGCATGTACCAGGAGGAGTGAAACCTGACCAAAAGCCATGTTCATTTATTATGATGAGTTTGCTTTTTTTCTGCTGAAGTTGCTATAATAATTACGGTTATGGGGCTATAGTGTTGGTTGATACTCCTGTGTATTATTTATATACATGTATACATACTTATTTGTGTCTCATTTATATGTGAATATCTTTTTTTTTTGGTGACATCATACATCTTTTTCTGAATTTTCTGAATTCAGCAGAATTCTTGTTCTCATTATGAATTCATCCATAAATGACTTTTATGTAAATTTTTTCAGAGATTCTAAGTGATCGTAGATCCACCAAATATGGTACTTCAGTGTGCATTTCCCTGCCTTAAGCTTGCTGAGTTCAGGGGCTGCTCAGATTAACCTCGTCCTTCGGCCTCTGTAACCTGGTGTGAATAAAGCTAAACTCTGCATATTTAGAATTTGAAGAAATACTTGAATGGTGGAGGGAAAAATATATTACCTCTAAAAGACTGAGAAAAAATTGCTAGAAATATTGTTAAAATTCATAGTATGCTTTTCCAAATTTTATTTAAAAACACAATTAATTTGAAGCAAGCAATTTTTTGATAATTTAAAAAAAAATTTTTTACTTTAATTAAAAACATTAACTTGGTAAAAATGTGTAAATTTTAGTATCAGAATAGTAGTGCTTGCAAAATAAACATCCATTTTTAGTCTTCTGAAATCCCCATTAAAAAATATATATGCAAGTTTAGCAAGATCGAGCCTCAATCTTTTCTTGTTTTCTTCATAAAGTATTCTCTGAGCCTCCAATATGTTACGGGTTTTTTTTAATAGTGAGAAAGCATAAATTAACCCCAGTGCAGCTTTTGATGTTGTATATGCATCTTCCTTTTGTGTATCATAATCCATTATTGTCTATTAATTAAAGCCCCCAGTTTTTTACTTCCAGATTTTGTTTCATTAATTTCATTTGATAGAAGATCAAGAGGGTGGGGGGGGGGGGGGGGGGCTTTTCCAATCATTAGGGCATTATCATTTAAGGTTGAACTGATTTTTTCATGAATTTGACTGCATGAAAAAGGTTTTTGATTTTTTTTTAGTTTTTCATTTTTCTGTTTCATTTTACATATTCTTGACCAGTTTGGTTTAGAAGTGGTTTTTTTCTGCAATTTGGATTTGGATTTAAATATGTATGTTGTATGTGTGTCACATCAATTAATTAGTTACAGATATAGATGCTTGGTGTATGGGCTGATCAAGTTTAGCAACTTGATCTTATGAAAAGGAAATTAAATAAACAGCTAAATTTTAATAATTACTAAAAATAACAGTATCTTGAATAAGATTTACTGCTTTGCTTGACAAGCACTTCTTAAAAACATCACTTTGGAATATCAATGGTCCTTGATGCGTTTGATTTTATTTTAAACTTTTATGAATTCCATTGAATATATCAATGACCATGGATAATTTACAGTGAATACATTTTTGCATGGTGGGATATAATTATGATATGTACGTGAAGAATGGTATTTATTTAGTCTATTGGTATCTGGTATGGAATTCAATACTTTGATGCTTTTTTATATGGTGTAATATATATTTTATATATGTGATATATTATTATTATCTAAACTTGCACAATATGCTTATCATTGATCTATTGCAATTTTTGATTACCATATAGGGCTGAGAAAAAGTAAGTTTGTCATGTATATTTATTATAATCTCAATAACCAACCATACAGAAATAGCCAGGCTATAATAACTCAAATGCTTAGCACTAACTCCGACACAGCAGTACTTTGAATATAATGTACATGTCAAATGCTTGAATTCATTCAACACAGTAGTTCTCCATTTTTACAAAGCATGCATGTACAGTCAAGCTTCTGGCAAACTTGTAGGAGGAGTTTTCCTCATGTTTTATAGATAGAGTAGTGCTGTGTCCAGCTGATCGTAGAAATGTTTTTGAGGGTTGCTATATATGGTGAGAGATGTAAACTTCATAGAATTTTGGCTGCATGATGCTAATTCAATATATGAAGAAATATGAAAAAAATATATTATTTAATTTTTTTTTATGGTGATGGAACCCTAGCTCATTTGATCTTTAACATTTTTAAAGTAGACAGATATCTTCCTTTTTGAATCCAAATTTATCATAAATGTATAAGTTTTTGAGATTAAACATTAACACTCCCTATAAGTGAAGAAGCGTGTGAATTGTTATACTGGTGTCACATAACATTTTGAACCCTGGGAAGTTTAAAATATCGCAGCAAAATATTGAACCCCTTCTATCAAATATTGAACCCCCAATTCAAAATATTATGGACATGAAATCTTGAACCCCCTCTGATTTTCATTTTATTTCATTGGAGAGGGGGTTCAAGATATTATGGCCACAAAATATTGAACCTCCCTATGTTTTCATTCTATTGGAGAGTGGTTTCTAAATATGGCTGCATGATAAATTGAACCCCCCCTCCAATTTTCAATTTCCATTGGAGAAGGGGGTTCAATATTTTGCAACCATAATATTTTGAACCCTGCACTCTAAACTGACAGGTTCAGAATATCACATAGTATTTTGAAACCGGGTTCAACATCTCACTGCATCAAAATATTATGACATATATATACATTAATTTGTGTTTAAAGTCCATTCACAGCTATAAGGCCCTAACTTTGTACTCACAGAGACATCACTCAGAGATTGCATATATCTTTTCTTTCTAATATGTTTTTTCTGATTTTCCAAAATCATTTGTTTATGAATTTAACTTCAAGGTTAAATTTATATCGGACAGAATATATTTCTAAACCATATTTAAAATGTCATACCAGAAAATAAGTCTGGTCTGGTACAAAAGTTGCTTGTGACTTTCATTTGAGAAAGGACAGTGTCATATATTGATCAACGTCTTTTTGCAAAGAAATTTTTTTTTTCCTTCTAAAACACAATATGTTGGTCAAAATCATTTTCCATTGATTAGATCGAGTTATCTCTCTTTGCGCAGGAAAAAAAAACTGAGATGTGCATTGCATAAGGCTACATTTATTTTTAAAGTTGTTTTTCAAGACTTTTTTGTCAAAAATTGGATCTAAATAAAAAAAAAAGATATATATATATATATATATATACACACACACACACATCCAGCTTAAATTCCCTGTCATAACTTATATAATTATGCTGAATTTTCTTGTTTATATGATGGTTTGGATATATAAACTCATTATTCATTCACTTGGCTCCACACACAAATTTTTTTTTTTGCAATGCCTAAAAATTTGGGTCAGTCTGTCTTGAAAAACAACAACTGTAATATTATAAAAAAAGTTGCCTTAGGTTAGAATACATGATTGAGACTTCTACCGGGTATTTAACTTGGACATATAACCATATGATATCACAGCAAGTCTAATTGTATACATGTATAATCATTTATATCAGGTAAATATTAAACAAGTCTAATTTAAACTTTTTGTTAAACATCTGCGACTGCGAATGTCCTGAGAAAGTTTAATATATGTGATATATGCTGCTTAAGTATTCATAAAAACATCAGCTGAAAAATAAATTTAATGAAAGAAGATTTTATTACGTGAATTGAATTAAGCTATTTTATTTCTATGCAATAAAACACCCTCAACCATTTGTATTTACCATCAATAAGTCAGTTATGAAATGCCTCAGGAAGAAAGCATAGAATACTAATAGTATAGAGATAAGTATGGAGAATTGCTATAATCCGACATAATGGTCGGATTCCCGTGGGAATGAACCTTCCTAATCCCTGATACCCCCCATTCATTGATTTTATGTGTAGTCTGATACAGCAGTAAAAAAATTGTTGGGTACCTAGATGCTTCAGTATTCAGAACGTGGGGTTGCCAGGTGTAATTGCAAACTGGTTCTCAAAATCTCGGACTTAAGTTGAATGGACCAATTGGAAAAATAATCACAAAATTAATGGCTGATTTTGGAAAGACTGTTGAATCATTGTGAACCTGTCTTTCTGATCTGACTTGAGAACTTAAAGATATTAGCAGAGCTTATCATTTTCTTTTGGAATTTATAGGATTTGACCCAAAAATGCTCGTAAAATCAGACAGGAATATCCGACTTTGGCAAGTTGGATAAATCATGATCAGGAACTTTTCCCCTCAATCTTTCTTGACATGATCTATAAGATATATGGCAGATTTTAGTATACATGTGGAAGCAGGGCTTGTAAGATCAAATTATATAGGAATGGATGTGAAGAAACTTTTTGAATTGGGAATGAGTGTGAATCTCTGCGGAATGAGGGTTCCCTCAGGATAGAAATTTTCCCCCATTTTTGGACTTTTTTTTGTGCATTATCCATTTCCGATATGTTTGCCCCACCGCAACTTCCATCTCGCCCTGACCCCAGAGATAAGCTGCGATGCATGTACTCTCGGCACCCCTCGGGACGTATTGAGTTGGTCAAACAGCAGAAGACAGAGACTTCCGATACGTGGAAAAACCGTGATGTGGAGGTGATAGACATTGGTCCAGATCCTCCTTTTCTGTATAGGAGGTATATTTGGGGTCGCCAGCGTGAGTATTTAGTTTAAGGCAGTTGTATCATCATCATCAGTGCAGTAGTACACACTCTCATAGTAATGATCCATGGATGTCTTCAAAATATAGGATATATTATCATTGAAATGTTTATCCTAATGATGAAAAGATTCAATGCTAGAGAAAAAAAAAGTTTTCTAACCAATCTGATTTATTTTTAGAAAAAATACATGAACTATTCTGTGCTAAATTATAGGAATTCTAATAGCATGTCTTTTTATATTAAGTTTAATTCTAAAAATCAATATCCCATTTCCTTCACAAAACACCATGTCATGAATTATTCATTTCTCAAATACATTTACAGTGTCATTAGGGGCTGAGATACATGTATTCCCAGGGATTTATTCTAGGAGTTCTGAGTCTAAACATATTTTTGAATTTCATACATATGTATTTTGCTGCATTATAATGTTAATTTAAAAGAATAAATCAGTCACAGTATTTAATGTACATATTTTTGTGTGACTGTAGAGTTATCTCTCTTACATCAGATTTTTAGAAGGATCGAAATCGCAAATACCAAACATGTTCTTAAAATATGTATAGATATTTGGGTGTTGTTTTTTGTTAAAACTGATACATCTTGGAATTAGTGCTAGTAATAGGTACTAGATAAGGAAGTTTTGGTAAAATATTATTGATAATGTGTTGATCGTGATCATTTGCTTCTCATAAACTCTTGCACAGTAGAAAACAACAATAAAAAAATTGACTTGGCAGACTACCAAAAATATCAGTCCTAACATTTTTTGTTTTGGTGTTGCAAATAATTTAAAGATCTTCAAATGTTATGACAGCAATATTTCATAATATTTCCAAGACTTGTTTTTCTCTATCAGACTGCATGTTTTGAAAATTAAATCCCAAATAATAAATTCTTTCCATTTGAGTAGTTGAATGTTCAAGATAAAATATTTATAGTCTCTCCCAAGATATTTATGCAGCATATTTGGATGATTTTTGATAAAAATACACATACCCTGGTACCTGTGAAAGAAATACAGTTGAAATAAATGACAGGAAAAATATCCAAGATGTCTTCATCGACACATCATCATTTTTCACTCGGAAAAATTCACAGGAACAAAAGCAGATTTCTTAGGAAGAATGTTGACATCTTTTCTCCATGCGGAAGTCACTTGGAATACCTCACACAATTTATCAACATTATTATCTGGGTACTTTACTTGTCTGTTGCAATGCAAAATATCCATGGACTTTCTATTTTTGGTTGTGTATTGAAACCTAAAGTGCTAGAGGGGGCTTTTTAAAACAGATAATCTTGACTTTTTTCAATTTAATGGATTAAAGTAGTTTAAGCACATGCAATGGTATTTATGATTATCGAAATCGCAAGCAAAATATGGTGGAAGCTAAAACTTGGGACAGAGTATAGTTTCTCTTTGACTTAATTACTGTAATTCATACAGGGTGTCCCATAATATCTGATACCATTTACTCTTTAAATAACTTTTGTTTAAATTTATTTAACAAAAAATCAAATGCATTTTTATGAATGTATATGATGTAAATTTTTACTCAACAAATTTCACAAACATTCAAAAGTTTTTGACAAATTGGGCGTTGTTTATAAAAACACAACAAATTTAAAGAGTTCTCCAAATGACGTCCTTTTTTATCAATGATGACGTTAAGTCGATGAGTAAAATTCTTTACAACAGCCAATGTACGGAGCCCATATCTTCAATTTTTTTCACAATTTAAAGAAACTATTGCTTGTTGAGTCGCTTTTCCACAGGGTATTCTGTTTTTATAACTTGCACAACTATATCTGGAGTCAGTGTTTGATAATACTGTTTAAAAACGGAAGATGCCTGATCTCTTGTCCAATTTATCTTGTTTAAAATTCAATTCAACCAAAGACATATGATGCAACTTTGTGACATCATAAATTAAATAAAAGCACGTTTTTCTCCCAACCTTTTTTTGTGGAAAAAATTAAAAGGTTTTACTCTTTTTTGAGTCACAATTTACAAGTTTTGACCTAATGTTATTTTGTTTATACTAATTTCAAATGGTATCAGATATTCTGGGACACCCTGTATGTCTTCTTCCTGAGGTTTCAAATCAGGGTTTTTTTACATTCATTTATAACTTAGAACTTAAGCTTTAAATATAATGCAAGTGTTATTCAACTTATGTTAACTGGAATTGGAAATTAATTTTAAAAATCTCCTTTGATAATACACTTCAAGTTTTGCTTTCAGTATAAAAACAAATATGTATAAATCTTAATTTATATATATAGGCACATTGTAATTAGGATTTTTTTTTAAGTACAGGAATTTATGTTTAGTTGAGCTATTTGGACCATCACACAGTCTATAGCAAGTTTCATTAACTCAAGAACTGGTATATATGTTGTCAATTTTGATGATCGATAATAAGTTTTAAGGAAAGATAAAATCTTAGAAAATTTACAAGTCAATTTTAACTTGTTTGAACTATGAACACAGTTTGAAATATGAAGTATTAAGCATAAGAGCATTAAATATTTTTTAAAAATTGCCAAAAACCAAAGGTTTATCTGTTAACATGAATGGCTTTATCCTGAACTCACTGTAATACATGTACATACACTATAGCACTGCCTTATCATAACACTGTATGAGGATTATGTTTTTGGATGCCAGCTATTATCAAGGTCATCCCATATGTCTTTAATAGCTTGATAATAAATGGCACAATATCCTATGAATTCCGGTCTTCACTCTCCATGTGATTAATGTTGAGGCTAGCTCAGAACATTACGTCCAAAGGAGTTTGTTCTGGGTCTAGGTATAGTATTAGTCTGCTCTAATCTAGAAAAATTACACTGTGCTGAATCTTTTATCTGACTGCAGAAGTTCTAGATGTTTGGAAGGATTTTCAAGTGAAGGTCAAAGGTGATCTGGGTAGAAATCACAGAAGAATTTCAAAATTTTCTGAGTGCAAATGGATACTTCATATTAATAAATACTTTAATGTTTTTTCTTTGAAAAAAAAGCTATAAAAATGACCAAACCAGTCATTTAGTAATTTATTTAAAAAATCTCCAAAAATAAAAACAAAACCGGTCAATTACTGAGTATGATTCTATTCTTTTTATAATTACTGATTATATCTACCTGTAGGTGAAATCAAATGTATAGTACCTATATACATGTAGGTAAAAGTTCATTGTTTGTCTGATCCTGCAGGTCCTAAAGGACCTCTTTTTGGGGAAATTGATCATTACATTACCAGGTATTTTTATATTGACTCAACGTTCTCTTTCTTAGTTGTTCTTTAAGTAAGTAAATCAAAACATTCAGGAAAAATACAAATGTGTGTTTCTATTACTTCATATAGGCAACATTAAAATACTTATTGATAAAAACTGTCAGAGCCATTCAATCAGAGGTACCTCTCAATTTCATCTATAGTTTTTATCATGGAAATTATTAAATGAGGACTTAAAGATTAGTGCTTTTCAACAAGCAAAATGAGTCATATAAAAATTAATTGTTTTCAAAGAGAGAATCCTTTCCCTGTACATTAATTTTGACTAAGTTAATGTCCAGTAGGAATTGTCAAAAACTGAAATATCTGCCAGAAATTAGGTCCTTCAGGACACCTCGATCATACTATAGTAAACAGTCAGTGCAGATTGGTAGTACAAGATATCATTCTACATTTTGAATCAAGAGACCCCTAACTATGTGATAAGAATGATATTTAGGGATATTGCCTTTGTTTAAGGTGTGGTTTATTGGGGTGGAATTAAAATTTAATAATTACTTTTGCATTGTTAAGTTTATGCACTGTACTGTAGGGGGAATGGAGTGTGGCATGATCAATCAGGCCCATATTAACTCTGTCCATTCATTGTAGCTAGCAGTCAGAAACAAAGCGTTTGATATTGTAGGCAGATTTCTTTATTGCCATTCAGATACATTTCATGACGGGTGCTTATAGTTGTCAGGAACCATTGTTAGCCTCTACTTAAAGACAACGGCACTGTGTACATGAAATGTTAGAGCCTTCCATGTAACAAATGCTTTGACGACAACATTTTTATAGATTTCCATATGATTAAATATTATTTAAATGTTAAACAAAAGGCAGTTAAGTTATGGGTTCCATGACTGAGGTTTGTAAAACAACGGAAAACTTCAGAAAGATGAGGAATTCAAAGGTTACATAATGCCCAGGAGCCAATGGATGATCTTCTATGTTAACGGTAAATGGTCCCGCGCATGTTGAAGTTTCAACAGCTAGGTCTTTTAACAAAATATTATATCTTATCTTCATGCAATGCTTAATCTTTGCAAAAATTTATCAGCAGGCCTTTGTTTATAGAGAAGAAACGCATGGGTTTTTGTTATAGAAAATCTGCTGAAGACTTAGATATGGGAGAGCGCCATTGGGCCATTGTTTGCTTTTTCAGGTGAAGCACAGTGTGCAGAGGTTCCCTTGTCAGTGTCCCAACAGAACGCGCAATACTTTTCAATCACGACAAATCAAGTTTATCTAGTCTCAGTTGAATTCAACAATCTTGGGTAGAGACAATCAGTGATAAAAATTTTAAAATCAATATTAAGATTTCACAGGTACATGTGTCAAGACCATTAAAGATTGAAGCGGGAATATCAAGTTGATATTAGAGGCTCTCTGTGGAGCATGCACTTTAATGTAGGATGGCTGCAGAATAAGATTTGTTTGCATTTTGGAATATATCTTTTGTGAAAAGGAAAGGGGTCCTAGCTACCACCAATTCATTAAGGGAAATGTAGATGTCCAAAATGAATGATTTGATAAGAAGTTTTTCCCCATTGATTGTGTAATTATTTGTACTTTATTGTCATGGATGCGTACAAGATTTTCTACTAAATGGCTGGAAAATCTGCTTCTGCATGTAAGTTATTGATAATGATATGGAAATACATGTATAATTGATTGAATCATTACAGAAATGACATGATAAATACGTAGGATTATTCTGGCATTGCCAAGAATTTGAATTTTCCCACAGATATACTGGTTAATTATATGGGTTATTGTAAGAATTAATTTACCAAATATTTCTTATTTACACTTTATTGATTCCGCAAGTCTGCCTTTTTGTGATCAAATCACGAGAATATAAAGAGTGAACAAAAAACTTTTGACATAATTTCATATTATCTGTGAAGATTGCTTCTTGCAATATAACGTGGAGATAAATAAGTTCTTCATGTTTAATTAGGCATGAATCTACAGTAGTAATTTAGATGCTTACAAAGTAGAAGTGGTCATTATGATTCGTATTTCGTGTTCCTGTAAGAAGATTGATTAAAAATTCATGGTCACATCACCAGAGAATTTGATGTTTACCATATATTTAAGATATGAACTATCCGATAAACAGATAATCCATACAAAGCAGTCACATTTGTTTTCCTTTCATTGTATCCATAAAAGGCTTAAATAATTATAGAGGAAAACATGATGGTAATTAAAAGAAGCAGGTCAATATAACAAAAATTATTTCAAATTGTTTGTGCAATTGATTTTTCAATCCGGCATTTAAATATAAAGATTGTCAAGTGATAAACCTTTGCTTCATGACTAAAATTTAAGAGTCTTGCTCAACTTTTCTGATAGATTTCAAAAGAGTATGGAACAGTTTGAATGGCAAATTCTCTGTGAGAAAGCAGAACATCTCAAGAGTGCCTGAAGATTTGATATGCACTTGTCCGGATACACTATACAGCTATGCCCTCAGGCTAGACATCTCAGCCAGAAACATGTATTAAGGATCATAACTTTTTGAATAATTTTCACATTTGGCAGACTAGTACAGGTTGCATGATCAATATACTTGTCAGTAAAAAGCAGAAAAGTTTGAATCACATTTGAGTTTGTGAAAAGTCTCTGCCCCCAAATCGACATGACCTTAGCAGAAATTTTAATAATCTCAAACAGAGGCCTTCTTCTTTTTAATTTTTCACAATTTGTTTGCCTCTATAATCAGCTTTATATTGTACATTGATTTTGTGTGCAGATGGCAGGTGTTTTATAAACTGGAAAAACTTGGACCTCCGATTTTGTAATATTTGAAGTCAATACCTGTACGACATCTCATTGATACATCCATAAAGCCTGCAAATCCTTTGTTTGCAAAATTAAGATCTATTTGTTGTAGTGTGAGTAAATGTACCTGTTACATAAGGAATTTATCCAATATATCAATTGGTATTAAAGTGACCTACATATTTCGGAAGAATTAAGGCAGTTTTTTTGCACAAAAATCAGTTGCCTTTCAGCCATTCATTGTTATTAGAGTTTCCTGGCAATTGAAAATTGATGCCACATATTTGATTTTTTTGCTTGGAAAAGGATGTATATAAACCACGTTAGGTCAAAAGATAGTAGCAATAGATACTGAATTATTCAATATTAGTTGTTTGCGAAGATGAATTTTTATCAATTTCTGGCTAAACTTAGAAAGCTGTGCAATTAGATTACTAGGTTGCTTCAATGTATGTTGCAGATCTGCCAGGCTTTAACACATTAGTACATATGTATTATGATATGAATGTAATATGAATTAGTAATGCAACAACATATATGACTCAATCAACTGGAAGTTTATTGAGAACTGATTATGTCTTTTGTTGGTTAGGGGATGTGTCCTATGATTCAATATAGCCTTATAATGGGGAAGACAATTGCAATATTCTCTAGGACAACATTTTGACAAGAAAATGCTTGAATAATGTGTTCAGTATCAGTTTGGTATTAATGGATATTGCCACAAAAGAAGGAAGCTGTATTTAGAGTATACAATACAGACCAGACACAACCTAACACTAAAGCAGACCCCAAAAGCTGACCCTTGTCGCTTTGCGTCTGCTCTGGGTCTGCTCGTGGTCTGCTTAGGTCTGCTATAAGTTTAAACAGGGTCAGCCCTTGGTGTCTGCTTTACACACTGAAGTGTGAAGCAGACCCGTCTTTTTCCTTACTGTCTGTAAGCCCGCCCCTTGTATATTCCAAATGAACATGTAGAGACATTTGGGTTTTTCAGAAGCAATTTATCGATAAGGGTCTGCTTCTTCAATCGGGGTCTGCTTTCTATGTCTGCTCTGGGTCAGCCTGGGGTCTGATATGGGTCAGCTCTGCCATAGCAGACCAAAAGCATTAAACCCTAAGTGGACACAGAAAAACAGACCCAGGTTTTCGGTTGGGGTATGCTTTCTGGTAGGTTGGGTCTGGTCAGTACTGTATTGTTGCATTGAGACCTAACAAAATGGAGAACCTCTTACTAATGTACATGATTCATTGAGCACCAGGCATATAGGTCATAGATTTAAAACCCTTTGCCTGCAGCAGCCTTAGTATATTGAAATATTCCTTAAGTAAAACAACAAACCACAACGAATGAAAGGAAAATTTTATGAAGTCGACTTGGTGAAAAAAAAACAATATAAAAAATATTGAACAAGAACTTGTGTCCTTTTTTTCGTGAGTAATCCTTCCATAGATTTCTTGTTTTATTTTACAGTCGATTGTGTTGACCCTAGTAGGGACCTCCATTAAGCCCCCCAATTTTTTGCTTTTTTAGTCGTTGTGGTACTGCAATGATATCCTGGCAACCAATTGCAACTGATCTGACACTGTAATCTTAGAGCCACAGTAGATTGACAAGTTTAATCCAACTGCAGAAATGGTCCCACCAAAAAAACAGTTCAAAGTTACAGCAGTAGCTAATTTATTTTCAAAGATATTTTTTTCTTCTTGAAAATGGAAGTGTTTTAAATGCAATCTGTAGAATTGAAAGGGGTTGGACTGTTGTAACAAACTAATTTATGTGGAGTTCTCCTCAGTATTTTTTTTTTGGTCTGACTCAATTTTGTTTTGTTTTATAAAATACCCATTCTGGATTAAGTTTATGAGTTTTTTGCTCACTTTCATGATTCTTGGACAGGGAAGTTATATTTGTAACTGACAGGCGCATTTCACAAGTCACTAGGTGTACTTTCTAGAATTTAAAATTCAAAATGGAAATTGGCAATTCTACCTGTGTACAGATCATTAAATGTAAAGTTTACTGTGCTATATTTTTTTTTATTTTATGAAAGCAAACATAAAACTTGTTCGGTGTGCTAAGTCTACACATTCATGTGAATTTTTTGTTGTATGGAGTTGAATAGAATATTGCGACTTAATAGATTTATATCGCGTAAATAGCTAACATTTATCTTTTAAACAAACAATGGCTGGTCTAAATGGGAACAAGGTACAGAAATGGGCATGTTTTGTTACAAATTTATGCAGTGGTCGAGGCGCATTGTGATGATTGTTGTTGATTAGTTGGGACTTGGTGATTCTCGGATTTCTTCCAATAATTCAAGGACAACGGTACAGCCAAGCCTATAGGAAGGAAGTGATGCTTCATGGGTAGCACGTAGGAATTAATGTCACCAATACTGTGAATCAGTATGGATCTTTTATGTGATTTGTTGTGGTCTTGTTTGCCGATATGAATCATCTAGATTCTGGATCTTTGTCTGTGATGGCTGTTCAGGCTCCTCTTCACCATGGTAATCATTTCGTTTTAATACCATTGATTTATCATGTATGAACCGGTGTGCCATTTAATTTTCCCTTAGCTCGGGTATAAAGTGGTTGGATCTTAAAAATATATACGTACACCAATGGGGAAAAAAGGGGGAGACTATTGAATTTATAAGTGGCACACTCTTGCAAGTAATTATTCTTCAATTTTACTGTATTTTGACAATCATTTTTAAAAGTAATTTCGTTTAAGAAATATAATTGTTATACATGTAATTAGAAAATAATTTTTTAAGCTTTTAGAGTTTCATTGTACTTGGTTTATAACTGGTACATGCACTAGAACATCTATTGATATATAGTTTAAAGGTTTATTGTGTCATGAAAAAACAACTTTCAGGAAACAGTTATAGTTTGGGGTCAAATTTGTTCTAAATATTGGTCACACTTAGGGCCAAAGACCGATTGTTCATGTTGACTTAGAGTTGAGTCAACAGTTTTGAGATTCGGGTATATACAAACGCAATACCTGACTATTTAATGAAGGATGTTATTAAAGCTGAACAATAGGAGAAGTTGTACCAAGTATTCCAATTTCTGAAATATATAAGCTTACTCCATTATTCATGGAGTCTCGGTACACTTTCAATTTGTGATGGGGGTGATATTGTCCCCGCAAGATCTTGAATGAAATGATTTTTTCTTTTGGTTTGTCAGTGCAAGCATTGTCTTTGTATGTACAAGTCTTATAATCTGGCGTTACTTCTATAAAGTCAATTGACTTGCATGCCACCTTTGCTGCAGTGACAAGGGCATTGATTGTGTTATTCCTCTCAGCAAGGTTTTTCAACCCTGTGTGTATTGTGATAAGAGTTTTCACACCTTTCATGTGGGTTAATTAAATTCTTACAGCAGGAAGCCTAGGTGCTCTGTGTATTGTTCAGATGACAGATCTGAGTGATACATAAACTTTGTTAATGTTCCCCCCCTCTGTGGTCTTTACATTAACTTTTACCTAACAAATCATTTTAGTGGGGAAACTTATGCAATAACTTTATCAACAAGAATATATATGCTTATTTTCATTTGCAGGTTTAGAGATTTGAGGTCTAGATCATCTATTTAATACATTTTTTTTTTTTTGGTTGTAAAGGTTTTGATATATATGTACATGTACTTCCTAAACTTTTATTAACACTTTTCTGAGGTAATCTTCTGGTTTGTTAAATCAATTTATTTTGAGGAAAAGAACTCGATAAAGAAATTGAATTGCACTTTTATATCAGAGATTTTACAGTGTCATTAGAAAATTTTATAGTTAATTTTGCAATTCTTTTGGCAATCCCATAAAAAGAATCCTGCTGTCTCTGAGATATTTAAGAGAAAAATCCATTTATATTTTCGTTTTCTTTTTATTGTAGCTCGTCCACATAACCATGAATTCGGAGAGACAGAATCAAACTTTGGAGCAAATCAAGGAGCCTATGGGAGGACCAGAGGAATGTACGGAAGCAATGCCTTCCACCCGGGGCGATTCTTTCACGGAACTCAACCACATCGACGATGGGCGGGGACATTCGGCCACGCCAATAAAAACACTTATCTACCAAATGCTGATAACATTCCACTTAAGCCAAAAGTTGTGACGATAGTCAGAAATGGACACAAACCCCGAAACAATGTGAAGATTCTCCTCAATAGGAGAAGTGTTCAGTCCTTTGAGCAACTTATGGCAGACATTTCCGAGGCCTTTGGACCGAAATATAAAAACAATAAGGTGAAGAAATTGTTCTCTATTCGTGGGAGGGAAGTTCAAGGAATTTCAGACTTTTTCCGTGACGATGATGTGTTTATTGGTGTGGGTGGGGAATCTCTTACTGAGACAGACATTGTTGATATTGTAGAGGAATTGTATCCAGACAGCTCAATGGCCAAAAGCATTCTCCGAGAACTGGAGAGGAACAAGCGTAAGCGTCAAAACCTAGCTAAACAGACGCAAGCGGATCACGATGCTGATAAGAGAGACAGTGGGTTTGGTGAGGGTAGTGATGGCAGCAATAGGGAACAGGATGGAGAATATGTCATCTACAAAGGCAGGCCCCAGGAGAAGGGAAAACGAAGAAATGATTATCCCAAGGAATACGAACTGGCCGGAAAACTTGAGCAGGAGAAGGATAAGGCTGTTCATGACGAACGAGAGAGGACAAAGAAACGGCAACAAAAAATGATGGAAACAGAGCGACGTGCATTGGATGAAGAAAGGCGGAAGAGGGGTTTAGTACCAAATAAGCCAGAGGATCCGTTTAAGAGAATAAAGGAGCAGAAAGAGAAAGAAAAAGAAGAGGCTCGCAAGAAGAAGGAGGAAGAGAGATTGAAGAAATTGGAAGAAGAAGAAAAGGAGAAGCAGAAGAAAGAACAGGAAGCTCGAGAAAGAGCCATTCAAGCTGCTCGGGATAGGCAAGCTGCTGCAGAGAAGGCAGAAAGAGAGAAAGCAGAGAAAGAAAAGGCAGAGAGAGAGAAAATGGGGAAAGAGAAGGCAGAGAAGGAGGATAAAGAAAAACCAGATAAGGACAATAAGGAAGCTGCCAATAGGGATAAGACACCAAGAGATCAGAAGGCAGATGCTGTCACAAAAGAGAAGTCACCAAGAGATCCAAAGGCAACGAAAGAGAAGACAGATCCAGCTCTGAAAGACAAAGCAGAGAAGAAGCGAAAATCAAAATCCAAGATTGTACGCAAATCGAAACTGGAGCGCCAAGTGAGTGGTGATGAACACATCACAAACAAGTATGATCTAGGCAGGACTCTTGGAGATGGAAACTTTGCTATAGTGAGACAGTCTAAGCTAAAAGCAGGTAGTGGTGAATATGCCATGAAAGTGATAGACAAGCCGAAACTGAGAGGCAAAGAGCATATGGTGGAGAATGAGATTGAAATTATGAAAGACTGTCACCATCACAATATTGTCAAGTTGTACGAGGAGTATGAAACGTCAGACAAAATTTACCTGGTTATGGAACTTGTCAAGGTTGGCATTATTTCTTGAAATTTTAATGTGTATATGTATAGGCTTCAGATACAAAAAAGGTATACAGAGATGGACAAAATGAAATTCAACAATACCATTCACTAACACAGATAATTAAATCTGGCAGTGCTTTTTGTAAAGTACTTATGACATTAGTCCTTTATCTGTTTCTGTTTTGTCCTACTTTCCTTTAATTTACATCTCAAAAGTAGAATGTTTACATATTCTTACACCAAATATTTACCCAAAGTTCAACTGGTTACACGATTGATATTTTGTAGGGTGGGGACTTGTTTGATGCCATTACTCAGAGTGTGAAGTTTGGGGAAGTGGATTCCGCTCGTATGGTCAAGGATTTGTGTAACGCTCTCTTCTACCTCCACTCACGCTCAATAGTCCATCGAGACCTCAAACCAGAGAACCTCCTGGTAAGTAATACATAAAAATGTATACAGTTATGCCATGTTTACAGGTATGAAAGAGAGGGCCTGAGAGAGTGATCTAAGTTGCAGAACTTGTGCTCAATCCCAATTGTAAATTAGTACAATAAAAATATGTGATCGATACACATTTATGTTCGCTTCTATCCTCATAGTACAAAAGTTCACTGAGACTTCACGCCTGCCAACCCAGGCCAATAGTCATGTACTAAGTATTTATATGTTTATGGGTACCATTGAATCGGATATTAAGAACTTTATATATGCCAAACCATGCATGTTTGCACAAGGGAATACACATGTACCAGTACTTGTAATGAGCCATTAGAATGTTGAGACTGAACAATTGTAAATGGAGAGGATCTTGAATGAATTGTCTTCATGATTTTCATGTGAAATATTTATTTAGTAAACTTGATATCTTTACCCAATGAATTGATTTATCTGGAAATTGTTGTGTTTCAATCCTCAATGATAGAATTATACTCTGTCCCAAGATATCCTGGATTCACATTTTGCTTAATTAATTAATATTTATAAATACCCCAGGGTTCAAACGATGTTCATTCAAAAGTATGAAAAATTTCCAAGATTTCTCAGTTAAAAGGCCCCTGTTAGCTTATCAGGTTTCAATACACGGCTAAAAAATGTGATGTCTACGGGGATTTTGTATTGCAGTAAGCCCGGATGATAGCGTTGAAAAATTGCGTGAGATATACTGAGTACATGTAGGTACTTCCAAATGGAGAAAAAATGTAAACATTCCCCATTATAAATCTCTGTAAGAAATCTGTTTTCGTTCCTGGGAATTTTTTCGAGTGACAAATGATAATGTGTCAATGAAGATATCTTGGAAATTTCCCCTTTCATTGATTTCAATTACACTTCTTTCACAGGTATGTGTATTTTTAGTAAAAATTGGCCAAATGTGCTGCATAAATATCTTGGGACAGACTATAATATAAGTAACAGTTTCAGGAATTGTTTATGCCTTAGGGGTTTAAGATAGAGGCACATATCATTTATTTATTTAGGCTTTTCAATAAACCATTGGAATAATTTAATATAATATAGTCAACCTTCGTTATCTCGACCTAGATGGGACTGTTTAAAAACTTCAAGATATCCGAGTATTCGAGATATCGAGGGTAAAATACTTAAAAACTAAGTGGTTGGGACTTGCAAATTACTTTGACATATCCATTGTATTCGACATATCAGTGTTCGAAATATCGATGATCAATTGTAGTTATTTTCAAGGTCAAGGTTAAAGATGACTGGTATGTAAGTTCAAGGTCATTCATGAATATGAAGGTCAAATAGATGATAGAGATACACCTGGTTTTATGTAGGTTCACAGAAACAAGGATGGTTCCATCTCACTGAAGCTGGCAGACTTTGGGTTAGCAATGGAAGTCAAGGAGCCAATCTTCACAGTGTGTGGAACGCCAACCTATGTAGCCCCAGAAATCCTCTCAGAAATTGGTAACCATTGTCACATTTTCATAACACATACAGTATGTCTTTTCGTACATGTACATGCATCAAATTGTTTACTGCACACATCTACTAGTAACCAATGCTGAAGCATGCAGTTTATAGAGATTCTTAATCTAAGGCTTGCAGTAAATGATATTAATTTATATTGTTTCTGTTTGCAGGCTATGGCTTAGAGGTGGACATGTGGGCAGTAGGAGTTATTACCTACATTTTGTTGTGTGGTTTTCCACCATTTCGAAGTCCTGATAGAAACCAGACAGAATTGTTTGAGTTTATCAAAGCAGGAGAGTATGAGTTCCTTAGCCCATACTGGGACAACATCTCACCATGTACGTATCACATAAATAAAATTATGACTACTACTACAACTGATAACTTACGGTATTAATTAATCTATTGTTTCATGAGGAATGATAATAGATAAGTTAAATTAATTTATTGCTTTATGAGAAATCATATTAATCAAGTTAATTGTGAAATAGTAATTTTATATGGTGCATTTTATCCATAATGCTAATTCACACATATGTATGTTAACTTTACAGATGCCAAAGATCTGATAGAACACTTATTAGTGGTTGACAAGAAAAAACGGTACACATCCATAGAAACTCTCTCACATCCGTGGATTTTGTTAAATGGTGATATGTCAAGGCCGCCGGAGAGCTCTAAACTGGACGAAATGAGGAAAAATACACGAAAAGAGCTGGAACTTCAGGCTAAGCAAAGCTATGACTCTTATCAAAAACTGAAGGAGAAACGCAAGCTGGAGCAGCAAGCGGCCTCGTGATCACTAACCCTTAGCATTACCATAGCAATGTCTGCAGTCTTGTGTAGCCATAGCAACATGAGTATGTTTTGTGAAGGAAAAAACCCTATTGGATTGAATTTCACTGTGCCAACTTCTGTCCAAAATCTATATTTGTATTACACAGAAAGGACAGTTTATTGATTACCACGTATATATTGTTTCAAGTCATAAACTTTCATCATGAATCTGATGAATAGAATTGAAATGAGTTTTGAGATTGGAGTTTAGTTTCATTATTCTTGTTTTATGTGTCAGTTTTGTACATATTGAAACCAATTTTTTTTTGTATATATTTTATATGCAAGTCAGGAATGTGCTAAATGTTGATTGTTTTCACTGATTTTGATATTCTTTGGGCTTTTCAACCCATTAAGTCAAACAGTGGCCTAACTGTGATATAGAAGTATGGTCAATTTTATGGCATTGTTCGTTTGTGAATGAAAAACTGGTATTTTTAAATTTACCATGGTTTTAAAAGTATACTTGTGTATGTAAAATTCATTGAACAGAAGATAACTGTTATAATCCTTTTCAAAGAGAACTCAAAATGTTTACCATGACCTTATTATTTTTTTTTTTAAATTGGATTGTGAATTCATCAGAATTTTTTACTTGATAAGTCTCCATTCTTGTTTTGCAGAACACCGATGTATAAAAATATAGCATCAAGCATTCAAATAGTCCAGAGGTGTTATATAAAAACTATCAGGACAGATATTTTACTGAGTAAGTGTCAATGATCGAGTATTTTAAAACTTGATTTTATGGAGATATATATACCAATTATTATCTTATACTGCAGATCTGCAAAGTCTAGTTGTTGTTTACATGTCATATTTTATTAAGTCCGTCCTTTTTGTTATGTTGTGAATGGATGAGTGTTTACAAGCAGTTGTTATTCATTTGTTATTTGTTTATTTCTATACCACAAGTCAAGGTCATTCAGTTGACCTTCAGTTATTATATCTTTATTTTTTTGCTATTACCGTCCCTGACAAAATTTGATTTATACAGCATTTTTACATTTTTTTTTAAATTAATTTTTGTATATTTTATCATATGTTAAAAAATCAGCATGTCTGAGGACATTCATTTAAGAAATCAAAGATGGCATCGATTCTGTTGGTGGTGTTGATGGTATGCATTTGTAGTGATAGATAGAGTTGAACTGTGATACATGTACATATACCATACTTACTACTGAGCAGGCTGGCATATTGGTTTACATATTGGTCAATCAATAGTCACACAGATATTTTCCTAGCATTTGAAAAAATTATATTGTCATTGAAATTCAATACTAAGTGGATTGATAAAATTTCTCTCCCTATAAACAACAGCTGTGCTGTTGGATTTTATTTTGTATTTATTTGTATTTAGCATAACTTTTCTATCATCTCATAGTATTTATTTATTACTTTTAGGATTGGTCTCAAATGAGATAGCCCATTATTTACTGTAAAAGTTTCTAAATCATATATGCATTGTTTTAGTTAGGGAAGGATGAAATACAAAGAGGTCCTAGTATATTTTCATTATCAAAGGAAAAGTATTTTATAGCTTAAAAGTAAATATTTATATAGTTAGAATTTCTATTCCAGCAATATCAAACTTTACTGATAGATATTTAATGTTTAATGCTACTTTCATTATAAATAATATATTATATGAAAATGATATATCTTTAACTTATGAAGAAAAACAATACATTAGCCATTTTCTTCATAATAAGCATTGATTCGTTTTGATGATACTCTTTTGGGTAGGAATCTGTCTTTAAAAAATTCAAAAGATAACTCCTAAATACTATTTATCATAAATTATCTTTTTCATCATTTTTCCAATAATTTTTAAGGGTTTTAGGTTTTTGGTGAAAAATTTGATTGATTTCATTAATGAATTAATTTGACATTCCTTTCATATACCAAGAATGTTTGGTACCAGTTCGTATGTCCTCATACTGTTGAAATGAAGGGGTAGCGGCTGGTTTTTATAAGTCTAATTAACTTTTGTTCAACCATGCAATAACCGCCAGTTTTGTTGGAAACAATAAAAACAAAGCTTTGCTGATCAATCTTTTGACATTCCTGTAAATGTTTTATTTTTGCTAACTCTCTGTTACATGCATATGATATGTATATTTCATGTTATGGAATAAATTCTTTATAGATCATTCAAAATGTCCTTATACATTATTTATGCAGATGGTGTTTTGTTTGTATTGATTAACAGTTATGATCTACATTTATTTATATGATTATTCTCAACTAACAAATATTCTTCTAGCAAAATAAAAGCATGATTGAAAGACAATTAAAAGAGAGAACAGGGAATTTATTTTTACGCATATTAATAAAGTTGTTTGGTGCAATTTTTAAAAAAGTGAAGATCAAGAATTTAACATTTTTACCTTAAAGTTGACTCAATAGATGTGTTGATAAGAGATCAGCTAATCAAAATATATTTGTTTTACACACCTGTTAGCCTTTCAAATACAGTTGCAGGAGAATTTAATAAACAAAAACAGCTTGAAATGATTATTGAATATTTAACATTGCACTATATAGCCATTTGCAAGGCAGAGGGATTTACCACAAATTAAAAAAAATTCATTTGCCTTCATGCAAGATAACTCACTGTTAACATGTAAGAAAAAATTTGAAATTGTGTGCCATAAATAATAATAAATATTAAGCCATTATACATTTTGTTTGTGAAAAAGACAAAAGTATATATGGCAAAAGAAAGCTATTACACCAAAAATGTATAAGGCCCCTTACATGACAAAAAAAAGCTATTACACCAAAAATGTATAAGGCCCCTTACAAATAAAAGTATATATGACAAAAGAAAGCTATTGCACCAAAAATGTATAAGGCCCCTTTACTTTGAGGGCTAAAAAAAACTGTTTTATTGTACAGAGAATAGCACATTCTTATAATCAAGATAATTAAATTTATTATATCAGGGATGTGTTCTTAAAATTAAATTTCATTTCAATATCTTATTAGTATAATGTCAACATTCTTATCCTGCATGTTTTCATGTTGACATAAATAATTTGTATATATTGACATAAATATATAACATGTCAACAATATAAAAACTTGAATGTCAACATAGATAAATTATATGTTTACATATTTATTTTGCACTTCAACACTAATAAGATACATGGCATCATATTTATCTCACATGTTGACATATAACATGAATGTTGACATAGATAAACTGTATGTCGACATATTTATCTCACACCTCAACACTTATAAATTAAGTTACATGTCGACATAAATCCAGTGTTGCATGTCAACATAAAATTTAAGTTACATGTACATCTAGCATATTGAAAGTCACATATATGATAATTTCTTAAAATTTTCCATTCTCATTTTTAACTTGACATATTTATATACGTTGCATGTTCACATGTATATTTATTACTTAATGAAAAATTTGTGATTTCTAATTCCACTTAATTATTCTCATAATAAAATGAAAAATTCATATATTTTTAATTACATTAATAGAATTATATAAATATTTAAAAGTCATTAATATGGTGTCTTGAAAACCATATACATTGTACATATAAATTAAATGATTAAAATTTGAAAATGAAAAATATTGACCTTATAATGACAATTAGATTTTAACCTTTACAATTTTTTTTTTGTATTAAGACGGGGGTGAAAACACTCGGTGCGAAACCGCTCAGAGCGAACATGTAATAGGGACGAAACCACCCGTCACCTAGAGCTATCCGCGCAAGCATTGTTTTCGTATTTCAAAAATAATTCAATAAAATGAAATATGTGGTTTACTCAATGTATAATATCGAATAAATATATTGGTTCCTCTTTTGGAAGATTTTAGAAGCTTTCGGTCAAATTATCGATGTTTCAATGAAATAAGAAACGGTGCTTCAAATCAGTAGCCCGGATTTTCTTGTTGACATTTTTGCTGTGTGGTAAGAGACTTAGAGAGCAAAAGTGAAAGACTTAAATAATCTAAGCAAAGATTCATGCTGATATATTTATGATATTCAAAGTCATAGCTTAGTTATTTTAATTACCAAAAATTAATTAAAACAATACCTCTTTGCAGTCAAAAATATTTTTACAATGTAAATTGAAATGGGCGCGCAAATTACATTTTTCATACACGTGAAATGCATCCGATTCGATTTTAAAGTTTAAGGAAATCACATCGGCAATTCTCTTTCAAATAATGCATTAGCAAAGAAGAGATACACGCGTTGGCGCTTCCACATCGTCATTATAATCCTTTTAATCCACGAATGAAAAGGCAAAATGCTGTGATTTTGGGAGAAATTAAAATAATGAAAAGATGTTGGATAAATGCTATTCTTAAAAAAAAAATGGAATTTAATGTTATAATTCTCTTTCCTGCTAATAGGTAGTAAATGTGTAAGAATTGAATACTACTGTAATATATGTCATTGTGATACAAATATTGTAATTTAAAACTTTTAAATATTGTACAGGCCTATGTGTTTATAGGCATCAGTCATGGTGATTGCTGATGCAGAAAGTCCGGGTCCCATAAAGAAGCGACCAAGATTGTCTCTGAAAGTTCAGAAGAACAACGAAAGCAAAGATGTCAAAGTAGGCAAGGAGGAGACTGATCAAGGGGGAGAAAATGGAAAAGAGTAAGTATACTTCTAGTATACTTCTAGTCTGTTATAAAGCAGACATTTCTGTTAATGAAAGCATTTGAAAATTCTTAACACTTAAACTTGTTAATGTATTGTCTATCTTTAAACCAGGTCTGGGACTATGTACAAAATGTTTACAAATTTAGTAAATCCTTTAAAATTGTATCTATCATTTTAAAATACCTGTTTTTACGGGAAGAAAGCGATAGATTGTTGGCCTATTTGTTTTACTTTATTATATCTTGAAACATAATTAATTCTTGTAGAGTCTTTGAAGAAGAAAATGATGTCATTGTGAGGGATTCAAACAAAGAAGAAAGTTCCAAGTCTGTTGTTCCTGCAGCTGCTTCTTTGGATAACTTAGGTAAAAAAAATTGAAACTGTGGAAACTTCAGAATGAAATATTAACATGCACATTTGAATTCATAATTCATTTTAAATCTGCTGGCAAAAGTAAAGTAAATTTAATTCTCTGTAACTTAAGCCACCTGTAGGTTTTATAGTTAAGCATTATAGTACAAAGTTATGAAAAATTGCTTTAAAAAAAAAACCAGAAATGAAAATGTGTAATAAAGGAGGAAATAATTTTTATTTTTTTCTTTAAATATCTAAAAAAATATATCACTAATAGTTAGCTGTAGATTATGCATTATGTGTTGTATCCTCGCACTAACTTATAGATAACATAAATTAATCCAAAACTGGACTTTACTGGAATTATATTGCAAAGTCCACACCTTTATAAATTGATGGATAATTAAACTATGCCTGTGTAACTAGACTTGGTGAAGCTTTCCTGTTCAACTATTGATCTGATCTGTATCATGTTGTCAAAAGCAAAATTAATCGCAAGTGAAGCTTTAATATTTGATCTGGTCTAATGTGTCAGATTTGTAGAGATACATGTACCTGTTTGTTTGTACAGGTAACACCTGCTTCCTGAACAGTGTGCTACAGGTGCTTAGGTACACCCCAGGCTTCTTACCTGGACTGGAGCTGTTGTATCAGGAAATTATCCAAGTTGAAAAACTCAGAAAGCAGGATGTACTCAACAAGGAGGTAAGCAAAAGTTATGCCCCTTGATCACAACTTTTTGAGAGAGAGAGAGAGAGAGAGAGAGAGAGAGAGAGAGAGGAGAGACCATATAAATAAGGTATTTTAATTTTTAAATAATTATGAGCTTTGGGGTTTGTTAATGCAATAAAAATTTTGTGACAGTCTGTTTTGTATGTTTGTACCTTAAAAAAATTCTTGAAATGCAAGGTGATGTATGTTTCATGAAAATATTATATTTTAATGCAAAGTAAATGAAAAATGAGACAGAAATAATATGGTATGATTAGAGTATGTTTTTAGCTCACCTGAGCTGAAAGCTCAAGTGAGCTATTCTGATCACCTTTTGTCCGTCGTCCGTCTGTCCGTCCGTCCGTCTGTCCGTCTGTCCGTCTGTCTGTCTGTCCGTCTGTAAACTTTTAACATTTTGAACTTCTTCTCTAAAACCGCTCAGCCAATTTCAACCAAATTTGGCACAAAGCATTCTTATGGGAAGGTGAATATAAATTGCAAAAATGAAAGACCGATCTTTATTCAAAGCGGAGAAAACCTCGAAACTGTAGAAAAAGGGGGGTGCATTTTTAAAAATCTTCTTCTCAAGAACTACCGAGTCAAATTCAATGTAATTTAGCATAAATAATCCTTATGGAAAGGAAAATATAAATTGCAAAAATTATTGGCTAATTCTGTTTTAAATCTGAGTTATTACGAAAATAATAATAAAGGAAAGGCGTGTTTCAATCAGTTTATAGCTTCGGGTTCGGTATTCCATGAGCATGATGAGATTGGTAAAATGGGTAGGCAAACGCGGGCCGGGGCAAAACAAAAGATTGGCAGTTATTAATATGCCAATCTCATTAAAATTTTGAGGATATGTTACGGACCAGTATATTTGTATTCGCTGTAAATATTGCTGCAAAACAATGCGTATTTTGGAATTGACGATTGCCGATCTGCCCCGGCTTTTATTTTGCCCCGGCCCGGGTTTGCCCACCCATTTTACCAAGACTCGTGTTTAAGATAAACGGGTCGATCTGACAATGTTGTGCAACAGTTCGCGTACGAAGGGGATCTTTGAAACATGCAGAATGCATTGGTGCCGATTTTGTGAAGTAAATTGAGGTGAAATATTTCAATGCGTTGACAGTTTTCACATATGACGGTGGTGTTAGCTTGTTTTGATTTTCGTTTCGTTTTCATTATCTATGCTTTGTAACCTGGGAACTATCGCCTGTATTTTGTAAATTTTTACGTATCAAATCAAACAGAGACTTCGGTAAATCAGCCAGTTAACTGTTTACCTGCGCAAATTAAGCAAAATCTGATGTATTAAAAGAGTACTAAAATACTATTCATTCTATCGGTAATTCGGTATGATCTTTTGCGTAATATTAGATTAATGCAATGTGTTTTGTTGAGATGCTTAGCATTTTCTCGAGT
The DNA here is from genome assembly GCA_020458035.1 of Magallana ariakensis. Classification (NCBI taxonomy): domain Eukaryota; kingdom Metazoa; phylum Mollusca; class Bivalvia; order Ostreida; family Ostreidae; genus Magallana; species Magallana ariakensis. The sequence continues at coordinate 34,579,372 of CM035818.1, read as the reverse complement.
TTATTCACAAATTTAAATAGAGTTTAATATCGCTGACGGAAATATGAAGGTATATACATGTATATGATTTATTTTGAAAAATAAATTGTGCACTTTATTTGTTATAGTGCATGTTTCTTATGTTTAATTGTTTACAATTTCTATTTACTAACCATATTTGAGTGTTAAGCTTCGAATTATAAGCAAGATACAGAGATTTGCTCACAATTCTATGTACACAGATCTGATGCCATTCTTTTTTTCCACTTTAAATGCTGAATAGGAAATACCAAGTTAAAAATCTTAAGCTGAATGTAATAATTTTTAACTCGTGTGAACAAAATATGACTCAAACCTAGCAGAATTGTAAGCTCTCTATCTAGCTTATAATTCTACGATTGACACTGAAATTTTGGTTGATCATTAGAAATGTCTTGCTAAATGTTAAATACTTGTACAAAAAAATTAACGGATGATATGCTGTATATAACTACTCTCTGGGGCCCCCTCTTTATACAATGAATAATGTGAAATCTACATCAATTTTAATAGTTTTTCAGACATGAGTAAATAAAAACGACACCGTTAAACAATATCCATAGTTCTGACACATTTCTTTTGCGGGGATAAAGGAATTATCGCTATTCCAAAGAAAATATTACAGCGGAAAATTATCCTGGTCTGTAGCCATTTTTATTTTTGAATAAAGATGAAAATAATGGGTGTGCCTTAGTAAAATAGAGTGATGTGCCTGTCAATACTGTAACATTGATTTTTATAGTTCTTTAACATGTCACGTGACAACAATTTTCATTCCAGTGTATTCATCACTCAAATGTGAGTAAAGTTATAAAAGTCACACGAGTTTACGCCAGGTAAACAACAACGGAGAAGACAAATTAAATTTTTGAATGTTTTTAATTTGAGGAATTGAGCGGATTGGAGTACATTTTTCTTCTTCACATCTATAGGATATTTGATAAAATGCAATAACTATTATATGATATTTTTAAAAAAATACAATAACTAGTAAGTAGTTGAGGAAGAAAATGTACCTATATGTTCTCATATATTTATAAAGTGGGGAAAGGGGGTGGGGCAGAACGAAAATATAGGGAATTGGAAATTAACAGTGTACCCCTACCAAATGTTAGTTTTATATCTTGCGTAGGATTTTCTTATTCTGGGTAAAAATAGTATTCCATAAAGATACAATGTCAAAGATTACGTGTATGCAAAATTAAGTGTAAAATTCGAATACTTTACAATATTTATTTTTTAGCTCACCGAGACGAAGTCGGGGGGAGCTTATGCTATACCCTCGGCGTCGGCGTCGGCGTCGGCGTCCGGACCTGGTTAAAGTTTTTGTTGCAGGTCCTGTATCTAACTTATTACTTGTCCTATCTTCACCAAACTTGCATGAATGATGCATCTGGACCTACTTATGGACTTGAGAGACTTGGATGCTGAATCTGGGCCATGAATTTCAGATGCTGAAGGAGGTTAAGGTTTTTGGAGCAGGTTAAAGTTTTTGTTGCAGGTGCTGTTTGATAGGCATTTCTAAGTTACTACTGGTCCCAACTTCACCAATCTTGCATAGATGGTGAGTCTTATGATACTGATGCACCTGACAGGCTTAAATGCAGAATCTGAGCCATAGGTTTCGGATGCTGGATGAGGTTAAGGTTTTAAGAGCTGGTTAAAGTTTTTGGAGCAGGTGCCCTCTAATGATCATATCTTAGTTATTACTGGTCCTTACATCACCAAACTTCCATGGATGGTGCGTCTTATGATACTGATGCATCTGACAGGCTTGAATGCTGAATCTGAGCCAAAGGTTTCGGATGCTGGATGAGGTTTAGTTTTTTGGAACAGGTTACATGTTTTATAGATAATAGCTTGCATAATTGATTTAACTATAATATAAATGAATTGCAGAGGTAGCTTCAGATGCAGAGCCTGATCTCCATTATCAGGGATGCCAAAAATTCTCCTACCTCACTCAAACCTGCTTGATTGATGTGTTTGTTGTTAAATGATATAACATGATTCCTATGATATAGTATTCTATGATATGATACACTTTTGTTTTATATGATACAATGTAATATCATACATTATATTGTAAAAAGTTATATGATACGATATGATATTTTATCAATTTTTTGTACATAATTATATGATATTGTATTATGATATTGTTATGTATAGTATTGTATATTATTATACAATATTGTAGAATATGATATTGTATAATATATTATTTTATCGAATGATATTGTTTCATATTATATTGAAATATATAATATTGTATCATATGATACGATATTTTATATTATAATTTAATTTATATCGTATCATATGATACAATATGATATAATATGATATTGGTTTATATTATATATTGTTATATAATACATGAAATTGTATTATATGATATTATAAGATATTATACAATATTATATTGTATAATATGATATTGTATCATATGATATGATATTGCATAATATTGTATTATATAATATATTACTATATCAGATGATATTGTATCATATGATATGATAAAATGTTTTATAAAATTATATTGTATCATATGATACAATATTGTGTATCAAATATGATATAATATCATATTATACTATATTATACAATATAATATCATATGTTACAATATTGTGATGTATTATGTGATATGATATAGTATCAAATAATGCTATATTGTATTTATATTAGGTATTATGATATTGTATTGTGTGATTAAATACAATAATGTATAACATGATACAATGTCATATTACATGTTACAATATCATATTGCATCAATATAGTATTATATTGTATTAAATGATATATATTGTAAGTATCATTGGATGCAATATCATATTTTATATTATTGTATTGATAAACATTGTATCTTATAATATTGTTTGAAATGAAGATATGATTATCATACAATTTTTTTTTACATATGATATATGATATTGTGTCAAAACAGTATCCATGAATATCCAAGATCATTAAGTAAACTATGATTTTCATATAATATGATAAAGGTGGTTTTATAAAGGTGATGCCTCATAAAGTTGATGCCTCGTCTCGGTGAGCTTTGTAATCTGTGATTACCTATGTTTGTTATTCTACTGAGGGGCCATATGGCACAATATCTTTTGAACGCCCATTGTTGCTCAGGTGAGCGATGTGGCCCCATGGGCCTCTTGTTTTAAATATGTTTGAAAGTTGAAAAACAAACACAAAGGAGGTTTCTAAGTCACTTATAAAATTAAACATGTCTTTGTTCAGGATGCTGGAGTGTTTGAACCTTTGGAGAGCAACAAAAGTATTCATCTGGTGAAAGATCTATACAGGGTACAGTTTTCTCAAGACCTTGATAATGAAACAATTTTACTTAAACAGATGAACTATTCTCTCTAAAATATATATCGTTGAATCATTTGTTTTGTAGATTGACAGCATTATGATTAGAATTTATTAAATGAGATGTTTCCATAATTTTGTAGCTGTACAAAAACATGGAGCAGCGTGAGGAGAATCATGAAGAGATAGCTACCGCGGATGTCATGTCTATGGCAGTCAAACCACAGAAGCTGCTCAACATCATCCGGTCAGTTACCCTGTCATCTTGGTGTTATAGAATTTTAGTTTAGGTAAAACATTATTTTAGGGGAAAAGAAAATTTACAGGATAGATTTTTTTTTTAAATCAACAACACAGGAAAAAAATATTTATCCAATGACAGTCTCTTCAAAATCTTGGAACTTGCTTGTCAGAAGGAGCATTGAGCATTCTACATTTACTGGCTTCTTAATTTTCACAAAGCATTCTTTGTTAGTTGATCAGCTTTAATTTGAAGAATAGTGGGACTATTTTATAAAGTTTTAACAAACTGTTTGTTGAATATTTGTACATAATGATCATTTTGCTACTCGCATACACTGGGACTTACATTCATGATGCTGAAAGGCTCTTCTTCTTTTCAGAGAGCTCAATCCAATGTTTGAAGGGTATCTACAGCATGATGCACAAGAACTTCTCCGATGTGTCCTCTCTTACCTGCAAGATTCTGAAAAAGACCTGTTTAATATAAAGAAAAATGTCTCAGAAAAGTTGCCTAAAAAAGAGACGCCAAAGAATGTTATCATGGATCGATTCTTGTCAAGATGTGCTAGATTGAAGTCAGAAAATCAGCCTCAGAATGTGTTTCACCAGCCTGATATTTTAGATCAGATAGAACAAAGTGAGGCAGCCAAAACTAGCATTACTCAGACCACCACCCCTGTGGAAGCAGATACAGCCTGTCTAGCTCAAGAAGAGGTTTTCAAAACGGAGAATGTGCCCAACTCAAAACTAAGGACAACACGCACACCAAGGGGAAAGAAACCAAACGAAGAGCAGAAATCTAACCAAAAAACAAAACAAGCTTTAAAGCAGAATACACCCAGATCAAGGAAAGGATGTGATGAACCGGATGGTACTACAGAATCCAAGGGGGTGGAGTGTAATGGCAGGAGAAAAAAGACAGAAACTGGTACGAGTGAAACGAGTGAGTCTGGGACAGGGGAGGAGAAAATGGAAACAGACTGTGGGGACAATAAGACTGTCAATGGCAAAGTAAATGGTGAAAGTGGAAAAAAGGACAAGAATGGAAAACAACAGACAATTCTCGGAATGTTCCAGAATCAGAAGACGGGGAAGAGACTAGGCATGAGTCGAACAATATTGAGAAACTCCACGGTTAAATCTGGTGCAGCTTGTCAAACAAGTGATGGACTAGTAAATGGTCATTGTCGGGATGAACGCGATGTCGGTAAAACCGAGGATGTGGTGAAGTGTAAATCAGCCCCTGCTTTGGCAAATGGTGTTAGTGGATCCCCTTCAAAGAGCCAGTCTTCTCCAATGAAACCAGTGGTGAAACTAGAAAAGTGCGACCGAGTTTGTAACAGCCCACTGAAGTCGGTTAGTGCTCAACTAGCCACCCAGAAGCTGTCGCCCTGTAAATCTGGTTCATCTCCATCAAAGGGGAATCCCAGAGATGCTAAACAGAGGCTTGATTTCGTTGTCACTTCTGAAAATAAAGCGCTGAATTGTATTAACCTGAAAGCAACCAAAACCAACTTTATTGAGGATCTCTTCCTGGGAAAGATGATGCTGCGTACTAAATGTTGCGAGTGTGAGAATTGCCGGGAGAGGATTGAAGACTTCCACGACATCAGTGTACCAGTTCGAGTGGAGAAGACAGAAGAGAACGATGATGAAGAGAAGGAAGAAGGTACCTGATTTTTTTATGTAAACTCACTGATCAGCCATAGTAATTAAGTTTATTGCCTCAATGAAAATGGGAATAACTCAGATTTTGTAATTTTGAGTTATTAAATGAAAATTGAATTACTGTATTCCCCTTTCCAAATATTGAATTACAAATAAAATGCTCGGCTGCTTCAGTATATTTTGACATTTTTTATTATAAAAATTATTTTTCAATTGGTCTCATTGATATTCCATGGCATACTTAAACAATACATTTGGTACAATTCTGAGATTATTCTTAAAAGAAATTGTGTATGCTATTTATGTTCCACGTAATGTGTGGTTATGATGTATCATGTTAATGATAATGTTATGTTTATTTTAAATTAGTCAGTGCAATTAGGAAATATGCTTCAGTATTTTACTAATATAATAAGACATTGTATAATGATTGTAGATAGTGACTCTTGCTTGAGGAAGCTGATGTTTGCCTTCACTGAAGTGGAACGACTGCGGGATGACAACAAGTATTTCTGTGACACGTGTCTGAGCCATGTGGAGGCTGAGCGGTCCCTCCATTACCAGGGTCTCCCCAACATTCTGACCCTGCACCTGAAGAGATTCTCCACCAGCTCAGGGTATGTTTAGATTTAATGAGAGATTTATTTTTAAATTAGAGATCATAGGGTTAGGAGTTACTGTATATACCCTTTTTAAGATTTGATGTTTTTTTTAAGGAATATTTGAGTACAAATATGATATTGCTTCAATTATTATTGGACTGTATTTCCCTATGCTGACTACAAATTGGGATGCCATTTAATTTAAAAAATATATTTTTATGTATTTTTACCAAATTTACCATTACTCAAAGAAATGAAAACTAATGTTATTTTCCTATTTACAGAATGTTTGGCTATGTGTCCAAGATAAATGATCATGTGTCCATACCTCTCTCACTGCCCTGTCTACGGTACAAATGTCCAAGCCCCTGCAGCAGACCAGACCACAGGTGAATATTAGCTAAAATTGTCTTTAATGCAAAAATTTAGAAATTGTAATTAAAGTCAAGATCTAGTAAATGATTCCAGAGTGTCTGTTTGGTTCTAGAACCATTATGATGTCATAATTGATTTGATTTTTTCTTTTCCCCTAATTTACGGCTTTAAAGGAATTATGTAGAAAATGTATCAATTTCTTGACACTCTATATTAAACCATGGGGAAAGTAATCCTGATACCTATATTCAGTTTGCAAGGCCGTCACTCCCCTCAAATTTGAACCGAATATCGGACCCATTCCCAATGGCAAAAAGCCGCAGATTTTCCCAATTTCAGGATAAAAATTCCCAAATGCATAATTATTTACAACTTGCGAATTGCGCAAGCTGTTTGCTTTTTGGTCAGTAGATTAGCCGTAATTGATTAAAGCTGACTTACATGTAATTATATCATGAATGATCAAGTAATGGGGACAACACTGATGATTATTTTAATTAAAAGGTTCTCACAACTGGACTTAACCCCTATGGTGACCTAACAAGCCCAACTAGCAGAGTCGGTTATACAGCACTTGCACTGCGGGGCATGAGTGATGCATTTTAAAGTGCTCAGAAATTTACTAACGATGGTTATAAATTATTGTGATCACAGTATCATTGGTTGATATCTTGTAATTATAGTCTGTCCCAAGTTATTGCTTCCATCACTTTTTGATGATTTTTAATAAAAATACACATACCTGTGAAAGAAGTACGGTTGAAATCGATGAAATGTAAAATATCCAAGAAATCTTCATTGACAAATTATCCTTTTTCACTCATAAAAGTTCACAGGAACAAAAACAAATTTCTTACGGAGATTAATAATGGGAAATGTTTACATCTTTTTTCCATTCTGAAGTTCTCGGGACACCTCGCACAATTTTTCAACGTTATCATCCGGGCTTAATAATGGCTGATGCAATGCAAAATCTCCGTAGACTTTCTATTTTGGAATGTGTATTGAAACCTGAAGCGGTAGAGGGGGCGTTTCAAAACAGATAATCTGGACATTTTTCATATTAGTGGATGAACATAGTTTGAGCACAAAGGTATTTATGATTATCGAAATATCAAGCAAAAAGTGGTGGAAGCAAAAACTCGGGACAGAGTATAGATAATTAGCCTTCCAAGTAAATTCTTTGGTTATCAGGATATCACTTAGACTTGTAAACAGATCTTTTGCATTATGGCTGTAATTGGGTCACAGGGTTTTACTAATACCCGTAAATACACAAGATGTCAGTAACATACATGTATTACACAGAATTTTGCTTATAAAATATTTCAAATATTTATTCTATTAAATGAAAAATAATAATTCCACATTATATAAATTTGGTTCCCTTTTCCAAATTTGATGTTTATCTTTTTTTATTTGCTATTTTTGAAGAAATGTTTTGGGGTTTTTTTAATATACGCCTGTGGGTAGCCTTGATTTAAAAAATATTAAACCAACATGTATCAATCATGTGAAAAAAATTAAAAATTTATTTTCCTGACCACTGTAAAATTTCAAATCAAAATTTGAATTTGTAAATCAACATGTATAAATAATTTTTTTTTAAATTGAACTCTTCATAATTCTAAAAATGTCCCTATTTTTTTAGTTTGTCTTCTTTTTACTCTTAGTTAGTTCTGAAAACATCATGTGATCTTAAAAACTTTAATTTTAAGAAGTGAACGACAGATTAAGCTATTTTAAAAATACAGAAATCAGTTTGATGATATATTAAACTATCTTAAATTTTCCCAATTTGACAAAAAATGTTGATAATTTCCCAATGGAGAGGGACCCGGTCCCTGTACCAAAAAGTGCTGTGACAGCCCTGGTTTGACATCATTTTAAAGAGGAGGACAAAAGCTTGTTTAATTCCATTTTTGGAGAGACTGTAGGCATTCTAGATATATTTCATTTGTCAAAAATAGACAAAACTCCGAAATTTGTGACTCATTTTCTTCATTGAAAATGACAGTTTAAAACGTGATTTTTTTATTTTTACCAAAAATTTAAGCCCCGGTACATCCTATTAAACTGAAACAAAATTAATGTTATGATGCATCATTGAAAGAATTTTGATCTTAAATTTCATAAACCTGTAGGCACCTTTAATTTACTAGATCTTGACCTTAGTATATATCTGTAAGATGTTAATTTCACTTTGTGTGTTATTTCTGGTGTAATTTTGATAATTTGCTCAATTTAATAGGTGATCTCTTTTTTATTGGCAGATATTTATTGTATGCAATAATCACTCATGCGGGAGTGACCTTGACCTCTGGACACTACCTCTCCTACGTCCACGTCCCCAGTGATCAGGTGCCGGGCAGGGAGTCCCCCCGCCACTTCCTGTCCACCCCCACCCGCCAGTACCCCGGTCAGTGGCTGGAGTGTGACGACGAGACTGTGAGGGTACACGATGAGGAGAGCTTCCTCGGCATGTTACAGGGGGAGGATGGGTCCCTGATGGGGACACCTTATGTCTTGTTTTACCATCGCAATACTCCAGTATCAACTTGGTCTGTCTGACAGACTGCCATAGATGTTAACTTATATATGTATTCTAATATGCAATGACTTTCAATTCTAATGAATCGACTAATTTTGTAGTATATCAATTTTTTTTCTCATTTGTTTTAACTGATTGTATATATATTATAATACATGTAATACATTAAAATTGTTGAATTTCAAAATATTGATTTATTATTATTTAATATTTTAAATTGATTTATTATTATTTATGGGTTGTATTATAGGAACCCTGTTTATCTTTAGGATTTCAACATATTTCTTTTAGATTTTTACGTCAAAATGATATTTCTTGCTAGACTTGTAGGTCAGTATAGGACCCAAAGTTTTTGTGTGTATAAATATACAGGAAGCAAATTCATTGAAAACACATGTCACTTTTTGGCAGCCATGTTTATGTATTTTCTAAGTTCTTTTGCACATTTAGCTGCAAATTTAGCTTTACATAAAATTTTTGATGATTTCTATATTTTCTTTTTTTTTCTTCTCTTTTTTTGGTACAGTTAAAATATCTTATATGAATACAACACAATCACACCAATGAATCTTTTAAAAATGTTCAGAAATAAAATTTGAACCTACTGGATTTTAATGTCATGCTCAATTACTGTAATAAATGTACACAACTTATAGATACTCGGTTGATGCGTTGCATCTGCCTGTTGCACTGGCAGTGAGTTCACCAATAACCAACAGATGAAACATTCTACATTGCCAAGAATGCTAGTTAATTGGAATTCAGGAATAATTTGTGGTGAATTGCTGTACCAACATTTTATGGGTTATTAAAGTATTATTATTTAGTAACTGATATCTTTGTAAGCTTAAAAAAGTTGCAGTGGAGGTGTTTACAGTTTATAGTATAGTCAATTTTACGTTTATGCTTGTCAAAAATAGTAGGTATATTCCCCTTCCCCTCCTTCAAACCAAAACGATCCAACGTGTCTGCATTATGTGCAACATTTAGTTATTTGAGAGAGTGGGGAGCGAGAGCTAAAAAACTCACCTCTTTTATTATTATTATTAAATTTATAATATATTTGTTTAATTTTGAAAATGGAATTTTTATTTGGTTGCAATGCCAAATAATTTACTTGAGATTTTCGAATTTCCTCGATATTTATGTTGCCTTATTCAACTTTAATTTCGTGTGACATCTTTGACATTAATATCTTTTAATAAAATGTTATAAATCAATTTTAGTAGTGTGCCAAGGGAAAAGTGCGGCTTACTGGATTTAAATATATACTAGCGGAAAAAAGAAACTGTACATTATTTAATATATGAACAAACATTTAAAAATTACAATGAACAAATTTTATTTTTTGTAATACTGTTAACACATGTATTCGTAACAACATCTCATAACACATTAATGTCAACGTCGAATAACGTCAATTTCAGCACACTCGAAAGTCACTGTTATTTGAAATTGAATTAACAAAATTAATAACGCGTGTGACCACCATTTGCGGCCGTTCACGCATGCTTGACAGCGACGCCTCATTGATGTCACTAAAGTGTTCAGAAATGCTTGAGGGATGTTGTTCCAGATGTTGGTTAAAGCCTGGACTAAATCAGCCAATGTCACTGGCTGATTTGGTAAACGGCGTAAACGTCTTTTCATTTCATCCCAGACGTGCTCGATCGACGACAAATCTGGGGAAACAGCTGGCCAAGGCAAGACATCGACATTCTGTTGAACAAACAAGTCCCTGACTACACGTGCAACGTGTAGCCTTGCGTTGTCTTGCTGCAGAGTGATGTGATTTTGATGTCTCTGTATGAAGGGTATCACATGACGCTGTCAGAATAATTTCATCTCGATAGCGTATGCCGGTGAGATTTCCATTGACAATTTGTAGAGGGGTCCTTCCACGTGCTGATATTCCACCACACACCATAACGCTACCTCCACCAAATTGTCAACGTTGCACAACACAAGCGTCCTGATAACGCTCCCCAACGCGACGATACACCCTACAACGGCCGTCACTGCTATCCAAATGAAATCTGGATTCATCAGTGAACAGAATACTCTTAGTATTGGCCCAGTCCTGTATTCTGAATCGCAGATGTCGTGTGCACCACGCTAGTCTGGCGATACGATGACGTTGAAGCAGTACTGGGCGCACCGCTGGACGTCTTGGTCTGATGTTTTGCTCGCGCAGACATTTACGCACAGTTCATGGACTAATTGGTCGAAGCCCTGGAATGCTACGGGCAGTCAAACTTGCTGTCTGGAAACGATTTCTCAGATGCACAAGTCTAATGTGGTTGTCCTGTTAACGTGACGTCACACGAGGTCGCCCAGAGCGCGGCACCGGTCGATCCTGGGTGTTGCCAGATTGTTGAAAACGTCTCCATAATGACTGGTTGGTGTTCCGATGAACTCCAAAGTGTCTTGCTACAGTATTTTGTGCCATTCCAGCTTGCAGCATCCCAACAGCACGATTACGTTGGTTTTCGTTGAGTCGTGGCATGACATAAGGGTAAATTTTGTTGAAACTAAAGTGATTTCCTTAATTAAAAGAGTTTAAACAAATCCTTTACAGTTCTTATTCCAAACAGTATTGGCCCGTAAAACTCGTGCGTACAAATTCTTCAATAACCAACAGGTGCTCACTAACCATGAAAAAGTCCGTGCAACCGGACGGTTACCATCCGATATTGTCAAAAACAATACCATTATCGATTGTTTGAATTTTATAAATACAAACATAGATATAGAAAAATTATACTAAATTTTATAATGTACAGTTTCTTCTTTCCGCTAGTATATATCTTAGGTAAAATAAATTAAATATAAATTGAGCTTCGTGTTGGGCTCCAATCAGGATTAAAATTTTTACGTAGGAATTAATTAATATATGAAGAAAAAATTTTTTGAAATGAGATGGATAAAAATTAAAAAAATAGATAATTGTATGTACAATATTACGAATGTATATGTAAACATGTATTAACAAATATAGAATTTATAAAAACAGTTTTAAAGCAAAGGCTTTATGATCACTAAAAAAATCTAAATTCAGTTAATTGAAGGTAACGTTACATGTACACTCGCATGCCAAAAGTATGTCAATTTTATCTTTTTTCCCTATATATTTCATTGAAAACAAGACTTGTTTTAGAAAGGCTTTCTGTTGCTATTTTTTGTCAGATTTTAAAGAAATTTATGTTAATTAAAATAGATTTAATTTGCACTTTCTGACATGCATTGAAACAGTTTTTTAACAACTCATTTGTAAAATTTGATATTTCAAACACAACACGAAGATATTTTTTTTAGAGTTCTACTACACATCTTTTACAATATGTGAACCAAAAAATCTTACTTTGTATTGTGAATATCAAATCTCAGGAACTGAAGGTTGGAAAAATATGTAAATATGATCCCAAAAAGCTATAGAATTTCTAAATTTATCAATCCAAGGCTTTTTCAAAATCGATCAAGGGGTTTCTTTTCAACGATTCTTTGAAAAATGTTGTTCAATGAACTATATAGTGAAATTAAAAAAAAAATTGACATACGTTTAGCACCCGAGTGTATTTACATGTACTTTCAAACATTTGCAATTACCGTTCATGGGATATTCTTATTTTTATCGCATGTTTAGGCATACAGTGGATACAGAAAATATATTTTCTAGTTGGACATTTGGAGTTTATCCAACTTCTCCCCTCTACTTTTCCCTGTAAGTTTAAACAAAACTACTTTTCTACTTACATGTACCCCCTCAGTCCCTCTCTCACCCATCTTCGCTAGCCAAGGGTGACGATCCACGGTGTTTCTCTATTCAATAGAGAAACACTTTGGATCGTTACCCTTGGATAGCGAAGATGTCTCCCACCTACAAAATATCAAAATACATATTTAAAAGAAAGATAACTCCGTCGCTTTTTATACCTTTTAAAATAGAGTGACCTCCCTTATTATGGCGGACATCCCGGCATCTTTCTGTAATACAGCTTGGATACAGCAAAAAGGAATTATAATTTCTCTACAGTATCGTCACTGGTTTTTTAGGCCTATTGATGTACTATAATAAAGGTAAGCATATGTAATCAACTTTTAATTGATCGATCGGAGAACGTCAGATAACTTTTCATTGAAAAAAAATCATGAACCTAAACTCTTACCAAGAGGGACTAAGCTTTCCCTTATCAATGTTTCCCTTATTAGTGTTACAAACAATTATAACAAACAATTTTTTCCCTGTCATTTAAGTTAATGGCCTACGGTAGTATCGATAATTTATAGATTTATTCATAACCTACTGGAAATCGTCAAAAACCAAACGACAACAAACAACAAAAACGTTTACAACGTCAATAATAAATCCAATTTTGTATTGTCGGTATATATTTCCCCCAAAACAGTACTGCAGTAGTAACATACGCATACTGAATTGGTTTCGCTTGCTTTGAAATATACTTTTATAGGTTGAATTCATTTAGGCCACATCGTTAATTTTATTATCAATTTTTTTTTTTGGGGGGGGGGGGGTCGGATACCGCTGCTGACGTTGCCAGTGACAACGTCATTACTATATAGCTACGTTTTGTTTGTGGTTACGGCTCATTCTTTACGAATTGGTCGAAGCGAACAGACGTGTCTGAACGCAGAGAGATAACAATTGCGAATTTGATAGAAAGAATTGATTGGAGCGAAAGAGAAAATGATCCCAAACATGAATAAGAGGGTAAAGATTGTTTTTGAGATCTTTTCTCTCGTGGGTTGCGTAGAGATCACGTGTATTTTAGATAATTTGATAAAACGGCCGCCATCGGTCAAATCATCAGCAGCCATGCTTCTTGGAAATCTTAGATTTATCAGTCATGTTTCCAAAATTCAACGGTATTTCAAAACGAAGATTATTTTTTGGTTGCTTTGTTTTGTTTTTAAAAATCTTTTGGTAAGAAAAAAGTTTATTTTATTGTTTTTCGAATCTGACAGAAATAATTGTATTCCATAGCAACGGACATAACATGGGGAATAGTTTATGAGTACAACGTTGTTGTCAGTTAGTTCTTATGTCATCGTCGAAAAAACCATACTCCGCTTCTTCTTTTTTATAGTTTTGATAGTTTGTCTAGGACTGAAAATTATTTATTTGAGTTTTATAAAACGATTACTTATGTAACCACTGATTAAAGCAATGATAAATTTTTCAGATCAATTAAAGAAGTTTTGATACCGTACAATTATAATTATAGGCCATCACGAACTTTAGTCTCAAACCACATCTTTAGTCGAACAAATGCAATAATTAAAATCAGGCCTATCATCTCGCTCTTTGTTATGTATGGTTATCGCTCGTGAAAGCGAGATGAAAGGTCTTATTTTAATTAGATTATTATTACCTGCACCATTTATGCACATGTACTTCTGTTTCTGTAATAAAACTTCAAGTTAATTTATGCCAGTTATGGTATATCATTGTCAACAATAATACACGGTATTATTATAAGGATCTTTTATTAGATAAACACAAGTGCCTGTTTCTTAAAGCGACAGTACAGCTGAAAACACATGTGTGAATAACTTCAGATTTACCCATTGTATTGTTAGGAAATACGAAATAACGTTGATTGTGACAGTTGAAGTACATAAAAATCTCTTTTACATACCTAATTAATGTAATTATTAGCTTCCGGAAATTTAAGGGTCGTACTAACAGGAATAATCTTATATCGTTTATTTGTACCACGTGGATTTTGATTGACAGTAATTGACACGTGCTGAAAACTACAATATCTTCGCCCGACTACGGTCATCATGGTATACGAGGTAAAAGGGACACTCTAAACGGAACACATCATCACTTTCTCGATAATTTATTAATGGTTTACCAATTTCAATTCATTTTAAAATTAACAGACATAAATATGTCAAATTATCCCTCAAGGGGCCTCACTTACAAAAATGAATTTAGGTTGTAGCAACTCCTATGATAAACACGCAAAATACATGCTTACAAAATAATAACTGTGGTTATTTTAAAAACTTTGAACAATTATTACCTTATTTTCTTTGCCAATTCAGTCAAGTAAGCAGGCCTACCCGGTCTCTTACTCGCCATGCTGGTTTGTTTATAGTAAATACGCATGCGTAATGGTATAGAAAGTGGAACCGTGTTACACGTGGCGATGTATATATGTATAGGTTATACCTAATTATTAATTTTAATGAAATAATTAGATTTATTTCACGGAGAAATTTGTAATTTTCTGAAAGTTTATACATTTATGAGTAGTACAAAAATACCGCACCCGATCGGAAAATTTTTTCAAGTCGGTTTTTTAATAAGATGCGCCGTACTGTCTCTTTAAGTCTCAGAATATAGCATTAGGATAGCCGAATCGCACATTATTTATCTATTCATATTTTCACAACTGTGCACTTTAGACAATGCAAATCAAATCATCGATTCCCTCTCTGTTTCAGAGAAGAGTCGAGTCCGCCTCTGGCGCGGATGACGCCTCCAGTTTCTACAAGAGGCTGGGACTGGACATACTGACCCTGTCCTCCACTCCCGGCCTGTCTCAGCAGGTCTCAGATTTTGTTTTATCTAGCACTGTGTAATTCACTGTGTTCTAGTATATCCAATGTGTAAGTGTCTGTCCGGGATTAATATTCTGTCAATTTTTATTATTTTGGAACAATTTGCAACAACTCATTATTTAAACACGATAATTTTTGTATTGCCTAGTAAATCGTCGATCATCATATTACACTAAATTTATAAAACTAAATTGATATTAATCAGACGGAAGTGAACAGAATAAACTCTGTCCAGCAAACTTGCCGTACAGCATCTCAAACATCAAAGCCCATCCAAAGATCGGACAATGGGGTGCTACAGTGGGTAAGTATTGTAAGAATAGAAATACCAGTAATTTCATTATTTGTCTGCGTCGGGTAATTTATGAAAAAAATAATAAATACAGGTACTATTATCAGCCCTCTTGATAAATTGAACCATCTTAATCTTTTTTCCAGGTCCAGTCTAATCAAAGAGACAATCGGACAAACACTGCTAGATCTGATGCTCACCATTCAAATTATGCTCAATGGAAACAGTCAAACCATGCTCACGGATACCCGTCAAATCATGGGCACCAACCAAGCCAGTCTCATGGACATCGGTCTTACCTTAATGGACACCAATCTACTCATTCCAATGAGTACCAAACACGCCGTGCACACACCAAGACTGACTTTGTCAATGATGACGCCCATTGTTGGTCACGACATGATCCACTTCAAATTCATGATCAGTCACAACCAAGATTTGACAGACCAGTCAGGAAACAGGTAGGCCTAAACGCAACTGATCATTTGGTAACGACATTTTGTTTAAAATTTTCTTACAATATGAAGTCAGTGAAAAATGAATTTGATGTTAATTATGTCATTAACTACAAGAAAATTTCGTTATTTGAACCCTGATTAGTTTTATACAGTATTTTCATGTTCTTAACATTTTTGCAGCCTCAGGTCAAGCCAATTGATAAGTATGCCCCTCCTGACTACCTTACCATCATGTATCACCCGACACCGACTCTAGAGGACCTGGGACTGACCAGCTATTTGGACAGTCCCCCCTCGTCACCGAGAGCTATGTCACCCGCCAGAGATTTTGAGCAGACTATGAGAGCGGCAGCTAGCAAGTTTGAACAAACCGACAAAACAGAGGCTACAAGTTGTAAGCAGACTGAAACAACAGCAGCTACTAGCATTATACAGACTGATACAACTGCCTTTGCAGGCTCAAAGAAAACTGATACAATACTTCCTTGGAAGCTGATAAAGATCACCATTCCAGATGAGGACGTCAAGCCGGCTGTACGTCTGGAGGGAAGTCATGTTGGTGATCCACGTCTTCTGTTTGGGAGACGATCAAGTGGACAACTCCCCAAGAGGAAAGGCAGTGTTAATGTTGGACAATCACAACTACCCGAGAGGGAAGGCAGTGTTTGTGTGGGACAATCACAACTCCCACAGAGGGAAAGAAGTGTTTGTGACACACGCCATGGATTGCGTTCCTCGCAATCTACGGCTCAACAGTACATGGATACTCATTCGTCGGCTCTGACTGGACCAAACGATGCAAAGAGAAAGGGACCGGTGTGTAGTATGGCTGAAAACGAGAGAGCCAATAAGAAGTTGTGTGTTTGGGTAAGAAATAAACACGTTATAAAGAATGTTTGCCAACAATGATTAAATTTACCTAATGTGTAATGATGGAATACTAATGTTTTTACATTCATTTTTACAGTCAACGGTCGCTGAGCAGTACGTGACAGAGAGTCGTCAGTCTGATAACCAAGAGGCAAGACGTGACGCAGCGTACAGACGCTACAGCAGTGACGGGCGTCCATGCATGCGTCAATATGACACAGAGCGTCAGCAGGCAAACAGGTCTCAAACACAATCTGCAAGGGAAGAATCATACGATGAGGTGGGTAATTGTAACCAAACTTAAGTTTTAGTTCTGTTAATTAATCAGTTAAATTATTCAACAACAAAACGTGATCGTGTTGTTATTATTTGTAGATGTTGGCTCGTCAGCAAGCAAGGCAGATTACGCATAAGCAAAATCTCAAACCAAGTGTTCAATCTCTAAAACACACCAATTGTGCTGGCTCCACCTTGTTCGCTGATTCAGACAACAAGGTAGAACTTTTGATTATCAGATTGTTTTTCTTTCAAATTTTAATAGACAATTCTTAAATGTATACAACTGGTTATACATGCAAAATTATTCAGAATTTAATTTGGTATGTTCTACAGACTTCCGGACCCGCGGTCTCTCTGGACTTGTTTGGTGGAATGTCTCCATTTAGTTGTTGGAATCAGACAGCCCCGGAAGATCCGAGGTTCTCCTAACTTCCGGTTTATGTTTTGTTAACTTTCTGTTGTGCTACTTTTTCAAGATTGGAGAGCATGGACCTGAAACTGCTCTAGAGTTGAACTACAGTGTCTTTCATGAATGTTGTTGCCCATGGCAACCGATATGTGATATTGTCTGTGACAATGATTAACTTTATATGTTGTCTGTGACAACGTTCTTTATTATGCATACCATTATTTCAATTATGTTCTAATTGGACACTGTGTGTCTGGATAATAAATTCCGGTCATCTTGATTTCGATGGAAAAGCTTGTCATTATAAATCCACGAAAAAGCATCATGGTAAAAGATTTTGAAATCATAATATATTTATAGCTGCTAGTATTTAAAAATTTACTAACCAAGGCTTTTTGTTAAGTATTTGGATCTTTTTAATGAATTTTAAAGCGGTTTTGTCGAGTAATATCTACAAGTTTTGGAGACATTTCTTTCTTTTTTTTTTTTGTAGATTCTCACTTTTATAGCTTTCATTATTTTTTAGTATAGTGTCGTATACCATGTCAGAAATAAAAATATTTAAGAAAAAACCATGTCTCTTATTAATTCTTAATACATTCAGATAAATTAGTAAAATAGGGTATATAGATATGTACAAGCAAAAGAAATCCGAAGGTCTTATGTTGTCTATAAGTATAACACGAATATTTTAGAACACCTGGCGTATCAATATAAAAAATATATGCATTATGAGGAGTTTAATGTAAAAAAATACGACGATAGCATTTATTTAATCAATGAATGCTTATTTTTTATATCGTCGGTTCTATAACACACCAGTCCGTGCAGACAAATTGAAAAAAGCGCGTTAATTTCCTGGCTAGGCGTCATACCATCCTTCACATGTATTGTACTGTACAGTGTCAGAGAAGATCCGAAAACAAGAATATGAATAAAGACCGGAAGGAAGTGGCCAGCTAGTTTTGCAGTCCATCAAGCAGAAAGCAGACTGAAACATGCAACTATAGAGGGCACAATAGCAGAGAGGAAGCAATGACTAAACGATCCCACACAGAAAGTTAGATGAAGAGTTACACACCGAAAATCGTGGGATAATCAAGCTAAAAATACATCAAATGTGGGGGGAAAGCTGAGTAAGGCGATAGCAACTGAAGTGGGAACCAAAGGCGCATGGACATTTAAGATGGACAAACAGGGCAGAGAGGATGCTAAAATAGGAGAGATCTGGCGGAACGGACCATTAAGACATGAGACTGCTTGGGAAAAAAAAACCCACCAGATATCCTGGTAAAGAAACGAATTAAGAGGGGAAAGAAAAGAAATTTGTAAGAGAAGGTGACCCAACAACAGTCAAGAAACTTCAGAAACAAAAACCGATTTTAGGTTTAGCAGCTTCATGGCGGACCTTGAACGACATCATTCAGACAAATATTCGGCCTGACATTATGTTATGGTTTTATGAATGTAAAATGATTGCATTGGTGGAACTAGCTGCCATATAGGAAGAGGGGCTACCAGAGAAAGAAAGGGAAGAACCAAGATGTGGCGGCGACATTCATAGCAAAGGATGGAGTGCACGCGTACTACCAATGTAGATTGGATTCCTGGTCCAGTCTTCCTGGAGAGCAATGGCATCCCTGAGAATCACAGAAAAGGGCAGAAGAACAGGAATGCAGATCAGAGATTGTCGACAAGAGCTGAAAAATCATCCTGCTAGTCATCTTAAAGTGGAGAAGAGCAGTACAGAGCTGAAAGCCATCTACAGATTTGGGGCAATCACTGCAGACTCACCATCCTGAAAACGAAACCACGTACGGATGGATATGGATGACGACGTTTGTTAAGACCAGCAGTAATTATACCGTGTTAGTATTACAATGTACTGTGAGGGGTTTTTTTGTACTAGTATATCTTTAAATGCTGCCATAGTTCTATAGGTAAACTCGAATATTGTTACTTTATATTAACTTTCACAAAAACCCAAAAACAAACAAACACACAATTACAATGGCCAAAAACAATTACTAGTATAAATGATACATCATAAGGGTATTATTTGTAAATGAAATCCATTGTACAACCATTTTCATATCTTGTGTAAAGAATACCCCAAGACATTCACTCTGTGCAATCAGGATTATCCGTTCTTATATAATATCAATAGGTCAGGTCGAACGAACCCATAATGGCAGACGTTTTTATTACAGATTCAGAAACAGACTGACCAAAACAGTTTTTCAATATCTTAATTATAATCATCTATAATTCATCGTTTTAAGCTTAAGCTATTTTATTTAGAATAAAATACAATTCTAGTATCAACTCAATTAAAATTTGACTTGTAAATCCGCTCCCCTACGATACGGCATTGAATTGGATTGATTACAAAGCGGGATATTTATTCATTATCATAATATAAAATAGATTGTTACTTTTCTACATCTTTTATTCAAATCATAAGGGGTGTCCCTCCTACTTTGTTTGAAACATATACTTTCTTCATTTTTTTATCAAAAGAAAAATAAACGTACAGTTAAATTGGCTCTAGCCCCTCTACTTTGTAAAAAAAAAGTTACGTGCCAAAATTGTGCTAGGTGCATAACAACCGTTTTATTTCTCTAGAAGGACACTGCGTTAATTATTGGGGTTTCCTTTTTGTTGGATATTCCGTTGAAGTATTGATCTTGCTACGAATGATATCGATTGAAATTAAATTTTAAGATAACTAGACTTTGACCCGTGCGTGCACGGGTTGACATTGCATATAATATCGGAATAATCTAAGTTTATTCTAATAGAATAATCTGTGTCTCGGGACAGGCCTTCACCACAGTTAAAATGCCTCCCATATACTCGTAATATAGCAAAAAACTGCAGAATCGCTCCGATACGATTTTGAGAAAATTAATGAAGCTTTATTGAAAATAACAGTCAAATTATTCATAACAAACCATTTTGCGCCTGTAAATACATTTCATCTACAAATTTAATTCATACTAATGAAGAATTCAACACTTTTTCCCCAACGTTTTTTACTCGCTTCAAATTTTACACACCAATGTTGACATTCGGAACTCTCGGGATTTTTCAAATCAAATGCACTGAGTTAGAGTTATCTCCCGTATTTTCTCTGATGAACAGAATAGATACATGTAGCAAACTTTCAATGAAAATTTACACGTTTTTGTATTATCGTTTCTGAGTTTATCCATGCAAATGTGATATTGTGGAAACATAAACTTAAAAGCCTCCCGTGATTTAGCGTGAATGTAATGCGCATGCGCAAGATTGTAAAATCCAAAAATCCAGATGATTTCCGGATTTTTAAAAGGATTAATTAGTGAAGCTTGATTATGAAAAAATAAAAACATATTGGTAATCTTCAAGTATCAATGATGTTTAAAATATATATAACAAAAGACAGTACTCTTCCGATTTCTCGGTATTAAAGCCCAAAAATTCGAGTCTATTATTTTAATATATAGTAGTGTAGATTCGTTGGAAAGCGGTAACCTTACAAACGAAATATACCGTACTTCAGTATTGAGATAGTAGTTGTGCGCAACACTTTTGTTGAACTTTCCTCGTACATTGCATGGAATTTGTCCAACACAAGCTTTTTTATCAGGTTAAATTTTCTCATCACGACTTTAAAAAGTAAATTGAAAATAGCATTTGCTTGACCCCAAAATAACCGACATTTATTCTACTAAGTCTAAAAGGTAGAGTACATACATGTTAAGTGTATACATAAATTAAGTTTACATGAGTAAGTAGATTGACCGAGGGTTTTGGCACATTTCCATACATTTTATCCATTATTTACTATGCAATATATATTTTTATGTATATAGTTTTATATATTTGGCAATTACACATTCCGAGAAATTACACCGCAAAAACAAGTTTTGCACAAACTTAAAATCAATCACACTCAATTGCTCAGAATTCTCTTGCATGATAAGAACTTTAAAAAACACCCAATATTGATAGATTAATAGCGTTCATTGATTACTGCACAACCCGGGTATTTAGACACCAAATAAACACACAGACGAAGCTTTATCAGCTCCATTTGAAAATTTTCTTTCGTTACATAATTTTGTACATATAGGTATTTTCTTATCTCTCATGATGTTATCGATCCGGAAGTATAGATCTATCGCATGGACGAGTTTCTTATATATCTTCTTCAGCATTGGTTGCAACCATGGTAAGTATGCTAGTGTTGTAAATTTTTTTCCTATGGAAACAATATCCAAGAATGTCTTATCATTATAATGATTTTTATTCTAAAATATGATTTTTTTAAAAACATTCTTTAGTTATTTTTTTCTTATTTGAGGGGGAAAAAGTGAAATGACGATAAAAAATAAATAAACTTAAAGTTGATGAATCATTGAATTCGTTAATCATAATCTTATTGGTGAAAAAATATCTTATTGGTGAAAAAATAGTCCACAATAGTTAACTTTTGAATTATAAAGTATAGGGGTGAACCAAAACTTGTCCTTTGCGCACCCCTCATACATGTAGTTTTATATGATGACATTTAAAAAAAAAAAAAGAAGAAAGCGACCCGTTTATCAACCTGAAGTATGTACTCAAATCGGTATTGTACTATAGTACATGTTTTCAAATAATGTAAAAGTCTGGATGAAACAACGAAGCCAAATACAAACACACATACAAACACACTATTTTTTCTTTTACGGAACATAATGCTTTTCTAGGGTTGTACTCATTTAAAAAAAAATAATATAACTATATCTATATACATATATTATAAGTATTGTATTAATTAAATGAGTATTATTACTTTATTTACACGTAAACTTAACAACTAACAGTTTCAACCATATAATTTCTGAGGTTTGTGATAACAAAGATTTAAGTTATATAATTTTATGAAAAGAATAAATGTATTCTTAACAAGAAATTGGCTGCGTGACAAAATACATTTTTATATACAAATGCAAAAAACTTGCAGTAACCACCCTAGCAAAGCAGAGCCTAGATGGTTTCTAAGTGTAAGGGTTCTTTAATCCCCACACTTTAAGTTTTAGCATTATTGTTACTAGAAGATAGTGTGACAATGCTTTTACAACTTACTTGCATTACTGTCTTTATTCTATAATGGAAGCAAACAGCTTTCAATGTTTCTCTTAATGATCAATGTTTTAATATAAATAACATTGTTCAATTAAGCTTAAAAGATATTTATTCTTCATTATAACAATAAAATAAAACGAAACGAATATATATCTAAAGCTAATTTGTAATCTTTAGCTTAGTCTGTCTTGTATGTTTTTTTTAACTTGTTCATATTCATTATTTAGTAATAAGCCAAACAGGAAAAAATCAAGTATTTATCAAATCATCAAGACATATCGTACTGCAAATAACATTTGAAATGTTATATTCAACACAATCTGTCCAGTCTGACTTGAGCAAATATTCACACCGCAGTAGCCAGTTTCTACTAATTCAAAAGGATGCAGTTGAATTGAAGGTCCGATCGACGCTGTATAGCAGGTTTAAATGTAAAGAAGTATATATGTCTCTATATTTCCAACAGGAATCCCCAGAAGTTTTAATCACTGGTGCACTGGCTCAAGAAGATGGCAGCGAAAACTCTAACACGAGCAAAGATGTCCTCCCGGAAACGGTAAGGTTAAAATATCACAATTCAAAATAAATATGTAATGCATATTTCAGGTTTGAGTGAATTATTACTTATTCTAAACTGAAAAAGGAGATGAGCACGTCGATACAATTTATAGGAAAAGGTTATATTGCAGAGAATAGGTTCATTCTCATTAGAAATCTCAAGCAAATTGCGGAATGTTTTAAGGTATCACACCGGTAATTGTTTTTATTATATTACACTATAAAGGACAAAAATTTCTTTAAAATCAGTTTGTGTTTTACTTCACAAAATATTCAGAGGAAATCATATTTGTTAACTATCTCATCAATTAACACAAAAAGGGGCACACAATACGGCATTTTCTCAAAAAAGGTCTACCTTCAAAACCACGTTTTTTTCCGTCTGTATTTAAACATTCTGCACACTCCCAATAAAGCTGCTGCATGTGCTTTGATAGAAATAGTCCCTATCCAAAATGATCACCATCTAACAAAGTACTTTAAATAACCTCAGTTGTACAAAAAAATTAAAACTGAGTAAAGGAAAATGTTAAAATTAGAATTTGAATTGGTCGATTACCGGTGTGAAACCTTGAAACATAACTTGACCTCAAAAAATCAAGCTCAAAACACTTTATATGCTTACTATTTGTTATGTCTTTAAGAAAAGAAAAAATCTCTTTCCGAAAATTTTTGATTGTTTGTCATATGACCATTTAAGCACAGTTGGAGCCGACATCACTCAGACTATCAACTCACAATATCCTGCTTTAAATAAGAATATAAACGATGCAAATTTTGCAAATATATCTATTATTTAATATTTTTTGCAAATATGAGTTTGAGTTTGTATGTACATGCAAGATTCTCAAATTGTTTATCTTATACTGATGACTGAAGAGTTTTACAGATTCATTTCAAAGAATTTGCACTAGGTTTTACTTTTCATTATGTACACGTACGAATAGGTTTGGCTCTACTTAAAAAAGCCCTTTAAGTAATTAAAACCCTTTAAGTAATTTGAAATATTATACATATTCTTAAAATGACGGCTTTGTTAGTTCATGCTTAAAATATTAATAACTTTCCTTGTGAGTCTTTGAATACCACTTCACTTTTTAAGACTTCGTCAACTATAATGTATTAGAAGTCTGATGCCATCGTTAGAAAAAAATTATCATAACTATGGCAAACACTGAAGTTTCAACAAAGATATACAAAAAAGAGTAAGCAAAATATGTACGTACATAACGAAAATAAAAAAAGTTCTTGCGATGTTTTTGTACATGTAGCGTTATACCACTTTCCACTGGTGTTTTAATGTAAATCACTGAAATAAATAGAAAAATTGAATGTGATATAAGATGGTTTGGCAAATGTTGCATACGCAAATAGACGTAGACGTGTCAATCAAACAACACTGGTTCACATTCAGCCAACGACAACTTCGGCCTGCTTATTACATGTAAAAATTTATCCCTGACGCACGCTTTTATCGTTCGCTAGCCATTTTCGTTATATTTTCATACGTCGTCATATGTTAGTGTTTTTCGTCGTAGTTTGACAGCCAATTTACTTAATTATTACATATAGTACTAGTGTGACTGACAATTTATATCCAACAGGAGACCACACACGACTCGACCACCGGTCCACAGGCTCACGAAGATGATAGCAGTAACGCGTACGTGGATATACTTCCCGAAACGGTAACGAAAGGTTTGATATATAGTTCCATGTACATGTACCTGCAATGTGTACACCAGATCACGTTAGCTTGATGACGCGACCTCTAAATAAAGAATAGCTATATTTACATCTACCGAGTATGATTCCCTCTATTTCTTACGGAAACTTATAGTTAATTCATAGCTCTATAGAAAAAGCCAGACTGAAATCTACACGCCCGTTTATCAATTGGTCAAAATCTACAGCGACTGAAACTGACAGGACTGAAATATACATGCCCCGTTTATCGATTGGTCGAAACCTACAGCGAGCTGATAATAATCACGGACTGCACGAAATAATCATGATGATGTCAGACTCAAATTTCCATAGAAGACAGTTTGGCAGTTTCTTTTAGTTAACTTACTGATGTACGTTAACAGTAATATAGTGAATTAAGGTAGCGATCATTGCAGAAAAATTTTACATAACCGCTAACGCGGGTTATGTATTTTTTCCGCAATGTCGCCACCTTCATGAATCACCAAAGAAAGCATTTTATTGTTTAAATATACAAAATTTAAACAAGAAATATCATATATTAATAAATTTATTTGTGATTAATCAATAAACCAGCTGTCATCTATGGAGGAAATATGCACATGAGATTAAAAACATTTAAGAACTGTTAAGGTGTTGGTTTTTTTTAAAACTATGAAATATAGACATAATTGCAGTATTTTCAACCCCCCCCCCCATTTTTGTTGACACTAAACTCTCAATTAAACTACATTAGGGTATGCGTATTAAAATTGAAATTAGCATAAGGTAGAATGCTCTGTAATGGTTGCTTTGGAATTGTTATATGATTTATTGTACAAAGCTATAATGTATTTACATAAAGGTTGTTTCGGATAATGCATGTCAGAAATGTCAGAAACCAATATGAAAATGGAAATTGATAATCCATAACATTATAAACCATCTTTTTATAAATTCCGGTGTTCTATATTTCCACAGCAAAATATGGTGGCAAAATATTGAATTAAAAAATATTTAATTTTCCGTATAAAATTCTTTTTAATCCAGCAAGGCACGGTTACTCAATCGTCTATTCCTTTCCAGATGACACAAAGTCAGGTAAACGTTCTTTTGAATTTTATTAAATTTTCAAATTGGAGTTCCTTTGAAATTAATTTTTAGAAGTTAAAAAACCCAACTTATTATTTGATTTCCTGATATTGAAATATTCCCACTTACGAATAAGATGTTGAAAACATAAACAGTTTTTATACGATGATTATTTTTTTCTTTAGAAAAGGCGACGGAGATTTATTCCTTTTAAGGTCGGTAAACACTGTTGTTCTGAAATCCATGTATTAAGAATTTATATTTTAAAAATACAATGTAATGAAAGTAAAATCTTAATGTAATTAAAATTTCAGTATCATTCCAAAATATTCAAGAATTCCAAAAAAGTAAGTACTTACCAAGGTCATACATGAAAGTTTTGACGGGTTTGCACGCTAGCAATCTGTCGTTATACACGTGCGCTATAAAAGAACTCATTAACTTAACAATCTTTTACAGAAGACAAACAAAAATGGAGATGAATTGTCCGTATTCAAGGGAGCGGATCCACACAAGCATGGGGTATAGAAAAAAAATATTGTTTGCGGTATTATAAAAAGTCCAACTTCATTAGTTAAAACTTTGTTTGCCTTAAGTTTATATCTTTTTATTTAATCGTCAAGCAGCAAATAATAGGCAGCAACTATGCGGCCGTAAGGACTTTAAACATTATTCAATCATATAAAAAAAGTTTAGTTCCCCGACAAAACAAAACATAATTTTATATCAAAGTCTGTCCCAAGATATTTTTGCCGCATATTCTATTAAATTATTCGATATTTTAAATATACCTCTGGGTTCAGACGATGTTAATTCAATAGTATAAAAAAATCCTAAACGGCCCCCTCTAGCTTGTCAGGTTTCAATACCCGGTTAATGATAAAAAGTCTACGGGGATTTTGCATTACAAAAGAGATTAAAGTACCCGTATTATAACGTTGAAAAGTTGTGCGAGGTATTCCGCGTGACTTCCGAATGGAGGAAAGATGTCAACACTTCCCATTATAAACCTCCGTAAGAAATATGTTTTCGTTCCTGTGAATTTTTACGAGGGAAATTGATAATGTGTGAATGAAGTTATCATGGAAATTTTCCCTCTCATCGAATTCAATTGCACTTCTTTTACATATATGTGTATTTTTATTAAAAATCGTCCAAATGTGCTGCATAAATATCTTGGGACAGCCTATAGGTTTGTTACTGACTGTCAATGGAAATATGACGTGTTTTTTAAGGACATAGAAGGATGGGCTTCGTCTTGCCTTCTATGGACGTTTACAACCCTGTTGTGTAGACACTTGAGTAACAAATCTAATAAGTAATAATATACATCTATCTTTATCAATCAGTCAACCTTTCATCATTTTAAGAAAAATTTATGGTCCAGGAAGAAAAGGCGCAAGTGAAACCCGATATAAACATTTAGGAGAAAAGTGGCTAGATTCCTACTTTTCCATATGAAAAGATACATGTTTTTAGATTTTAAAAGTGTCAAATGTAAAAAAAAACCCAAAAAAACAAAAAAAAAGCTTAAGGTTAAAAGTATTGGTAAAAGAATTGATTAGGTGTTACCAAGAGAAAAGAATAATTGGCATCGATATTAAAATACTAAAACAATAAGATACTAGGCATAAAATCCCGATTAACATCACGTATTTAAGCATTATAACAGTCTAATGTAGTTGATAGAGTCCAGATAAACGGTACACACAATTAAGTTAATTCAATCGAACACCGTTACAAAGCAAACATTTTTTTCAGGCTAGGCATGCCATCGAGGATAATCGCATGAGCACGAGTAGCAGCAGCTACGAAAGTTGTCGGGTAAGTTTGCAAATGATTAATTTTTTGTTTTTTGTTTCTTTCTGCCATTTTGAAAATGGTATACAATACGTGTCTCATTTACTGCTGTCAGTTGCTCGGAAAACAACAGCCATTTTGCTTTATTCAATTTCAAGAGTGTTTGATTAAATGGCTCCAAACAATGAAGCGTCATTGGAAGGAAAACAAAATTAGATTTAGGCTTTCAGATTTTAAGAACTAAAATGTAATTTGGAGGAGAAACATGTGATGTTTTTATTTCGATATGTGGATACATACAACACTATTTGCCATATGTACATATGTTTATTTTAATTAAAAAATTCTGTACAAACTGACGAAAAGTCCTTTTGATTCAATATGGAATAAAAATGAATATTGATTTAATTTAACAAAGATTTTTATTTGTATGCAAATAAATACAACTGAAATTTCAGTTACAGTTTCAATGAATATTGATTTGAAGTCTTCAATAAATTGAACATTGTATTTAGATTATGAATCATTTTGTAACAAACTCTACTTTGCATGATTTAAAACACAATTAATTCGGTAGATATTAAATAAACCGTTGTATCATGTAGATTAAAATCAAGCGTAATGATGCGTAGTTCAATTAAGCATTGAATGCTTATATTCATAGTCATACTGATGTCTATTTTTATGAAATATATAATCATATGTGTATTGTCGCTGTAAAGCCATTATATATGCTCTCAGTCAGGGATATGAAACATACATAGAACAGCCATATTAACATGCTATTTAGTTCGCTTCCGCGACTTAAGGTCGAATAACGCATCATCACTAAATGGCTGACCTCTGATCGAAACCACATTTCGTATTATTAAAGGGATTTTTTTCGACGGCAATATGCAATTTACTCCATAGCCGAGTGGATCAAGTGTCGGGCTTGTGATCCGTACATCCCGAGTTCGAAACCCGCAGAGGCTTTTGTTGTTACTTACTGAATTAAATTTTCTAGATACATGTATTCATTTTTTATCCAAAAACTGCAAATTTTCGCTTATTTGACATATGAACAGTTTATTTATCATTATATCTTTCATAATCAAATAATTTACTGTTAAATTGAGTGACTTTTTCCAGGTGTGTTATTCCACTTTAAAATATAGTGCCAGAAACTTTGTAGAGAAAAACCTCTTTCATTAAGGATTAGATATAATCAAATAATTTACTGTTAAATTAAGTGACTTTTTCCAGGTTTTTTTATTCCACCTTAAAAAATATAGTGCCAGAAACTTTGTAGAGAAAAAACTCTTTTATTAAGGAGTAGATATACATGTAATTTAATAGTTAATTTTTAAAAGTACATATCAAATTGATTATATGAGACTGAATGTTTTATTTAATCTTACAAAAATGAATATACTCAAAACATGAGAAGACATTTATATTTGTGCAGGTGGCGCATGAATTATCAAAGAGTATTCATAGAAAATTGAATGACGCAGATTTCCAATGCAAATATATGGGGAAATATACATTGAATGTAAATATTATACTGTTCATGATTTAAATTGTAGCCACACAGAAATAATGTATCCTGTCATACATATGTGGATATTGAAGAGGTATGCGAACATGGAGGCTTTTGACCACAAAACATCTTATAGATAAGATAAAGAATATCGGGGTTTTGGGGGGTAACTTTTCGTTCGACCATGTATAGAGCGTAAATTTTGAGACAAAACTTGTATTACAGTACTTCTTTAGTTGATACATCCTAGATTAAACGACTGATCTGAATATTCTGTGAATTTAACAACATTTTTCCGTTAAAAAAAAGAAATCGTCAACTTTCAACATATTTATTGTAACTTTTATGATTATACCAGTGCTTGGAGCACAGAGACATGGATATTAAGCGATGTGACAGCATCTCTACAGTTTCTACTTTGCCTGTGGTTACGTCTCGACTGAGGGTAATTGTTTATTGAATTCGTATTCTGTTCAAGGCCTTAAGTCATGTTCCATGTATATCGTACCAGTATTCTTCTACTAAACGTTCTCTAAATTATTCGGTGTAATACTATCATAACATTAATTAAGCAAGGTCAATATTGAGTAACATTCACCTTTGCAAACCTTGCACGGCGTTTTAGTGTAATTTTAACAAATAACGATCAAAGATTATAAAAATGCAGAACGTTTGCAATCAATTAAAATTCAAGAAAGCCTCAATTGGAGTTTTTTCCCCCTAAAATTGCCGTATTTTTATTTAATTAATTTTCTTTTTAGAATGTGATTGCTTGATTATTACTTTGAAAGTGATGTGTATTTCGATTATTTAAGGCATTGTATTAAATAATGATTTCCACATTAATCTTTTTTAAAATACAAAGCTTACACATCCCTTTAAGACATGTATAGTTTGGTTTGCTATACTGTGAATAAATTAAAACAATATTTGAAGCTAAAAAATACTTTATATGCACATATCTTTTCAGTTTTTCTATAAAATAAAGCTTTTGCCTGTCTTTCAATTGTTAATCAAGTTCTATTAAGATACAGTAACTATAAAGATTAATTATAAGCATATATCGGTGTTTCTAGTCACCTCGATTAATTTTCATTTGCAGCTTATATAAAAAGTATTGAACAATCATATACTGTAAAGCATGTAGAATATTTAAAGGACTAGACATTTTCCAATACAATAATAATGTAGATTTATTAGAAAGCAGTAATGCTGGTTAATTGCTGCTAAACATCTATTTCACACAGTGCGGGGTAGACGAACATGCTGGAAGACAATTGGGATACAATGAAGAGCAACCATCAGTCAATATGACTCCAAAAATAGATTACGAGGTAACTGATTTTGATTACAAGGAATAAATAGCAATAAATTATATGCATGCCCTACCCCCCCCCCCCCCCCCCCCCCGCCAAAAAAAACCCTACCACATTTCTGAGTACATTTTACACTACAAAGGTAATGAATGAATGAATGAATGATTGAATGAATGAAGCATGAATGTTTCTTACAAGCTTAATATTTCGTGCATTTATACATTACTGAAAACAAGTAATAAGAAGAGAAATTCGTTAAATACTTTTAACGTCTTTAAATGTTAGCTTGTCTAAAGATATATTTCCAAAAATGTATCTATATCTTCTTTAGAGGAGATTATTTTTAAGTACAATTGACCCCAACTGTGGTCCATCTTTTAACTTCGGGTTATAGCTTGAAAACAAAATTTAAAGAATTTCTTCAAAAAACTTTATATTTCTATGGGTTTTTTTTTTTTACCCCAAATCCATTCCTATTATAGTGAACCCTTTTTAATATCCAGGATGCATGCTATATAGATATATATATATATATCGGTATATATATATATATATATATATATATATATATATATATATATATATATATATATATATATATAAAGCACTGAAAATGGCTAACGACACGAACAATTGAAATTTTAGTGCTTTTTATATATATATATATATATATATATATATATATATATATATATATATATATATATATATATATATATATATATATATATATATATATATATATATAATAATAATAATTGAAACTTATTTTCGCTTTTGTTTGCTTTTTAAATTGAAGCTAATTATATGGATACGTATATGTTTCAAACAGAAAAAGAATAAATAATTTTTTTCCCATTTCTTTATATATTATTATAACTTTAATTATAAAAACTATTTTTGCTCTCTAAAGATGAAGCTTCCTGACAAAAGCAAGGGAATGAAGAAGTACATTGTTCTGTTTTCCATTGTCCTTGTGTCTATCGTTGTATCAGTAGTCGTTGCTGGTTACGTCAGTACTGAGAATGTCGTGAAGGATATCCCCACTAAGGTCCAAAATCAATTTCAGATGATGCAAACTAATTTGACAGCGATCAAAAGCCTTCTGAATAATGGTATTCTTCTTTAACAGCAGTGTTAATAATTACTTGTAGTTGAAATAATGTTAATAAAGCTAGTTTTCAAACATTTTTTCATTCAATTCTTTGTTGATGATTAAAGGTTTATCCGATTTTACCAAAAAGCTCACGGCTCTCGACGAACAGCACTTTGCAAATTTAAGTAACAAATTAGGTAGGTATTATGCGTTTAAGTTATCTGAAATTAAGTAGGAAATAGACAGTAATATAGGCATTTTGGGAAAAAAATTCATCAGAAATGTTAATGAAATACTATTTGGGTATTTTTAAGGTTCAAACGACTTTTTGTTTATACATTTATATGAATGAATATTAATTGTTGACGAAGGCTCAAACATTATTAACATCATTCTTAACATTACATAACATGTTATAATAAAATGTCTAACATATGTTAAAAGATTAAAAAAGAAAAAAATTAAAGTCCATAACACATGGGTAAAATGTTACATGAAATTGATCAATCAATAAATCTAGTATCCGCGATCATTGGATCGAATATTTTGTCTTTCCAATTTTGAATAACTTTATCATGGAAAATATCAGTTAACTTTGTTACAGTATATACTTTTTTTAATAGAATTAAACTTGGACCTATCTAAAAATGAAACAAAGATGCAGAATGAGATTATCGAACGACGCATTTTAAACGAGACAGGTTTGTATTAATATATCTTGTTTTAAGTTGAAACATGTACAAATTATTGGAAGAACCCACCCCTCTCATAAAACTTATAAACAATTAAGTGTTTATTTTTAATCATTCCTTGACATGTTGATACTTCTAGCGTCGAAAGAAGACGTCAAGAAGAGTTCAAACATTATGTCAAACGAGACAAGTGAGTACATTTTTTATTTAAAACATTGTGCAGGATAATAATGCTACCTGTCTGAGGTAACAATAAAAAATGGACACTTTATAGGCACCATCTGTCTGGTGAGATATTGACCTCCAGAGGAACAATTCCTATATGATATGTAGAAAATTCTTAAAGCATTTTAGAATACAGTATTATATAAGAAAAACTAAGATTGTATGTATAATGGAGAACTACCTGTTTGAATAAAATATTAGAAAAAAATTTATTCGATAGAAAATAAAATTGCTATAGGATTTATAGACAGTTATATAGGGTGTTCTAGTATATGTTCTATTTGAAATTGTTTTTATCCTTTTGATATTGATTTTAAGGTCACTTGATCTGAAGGCTATAGTGAGCTTTTATGATCAAAAGTTGTCCGTTTTCTGTTGTTGTCGTCTTCGTTGTCGTAAACTTTTCACACCTTTATCTACTTCTCCTTGACCACTGATCCAATTTCTGCCAAACTTTGCACAAAGCATTCTTGGTAAAGGGGATTTAATTTTGTTTAAATGAAGGGCAACGCCTTTTTTCAAGGGGAGATAGGACAACAATATGGGTTAAATTACTAGAGAAAAAGGGGCTCAATATTTTTTTAAGAATATGCGGGGGAAAATTGAAAATCATTTTACACAAGACTTTTTTTTTCCAGATAATTTGTATTTGATACCCTAAAGCTTTTTTCTCCCAGAGTTACGGATTTTGATGCTCATGTGAGCGACTTGATCCCTGGGACTCTTGTTCAAGGAAACTATTTCGCATGTCAGGTGTGATACAAAAACATGAAACATGAAACAAAGAAATGTTTACTAAACATATGTGTCTTCCAAGATACATTAATGAAATGATAGTACTTGATTAAAACTGATCAATCAGTTAAAGGTATATGTGGCGTATTGGGGTAAAATTTTTTACATAAGTTTGAGTAAAAATATACATCTTGCTTCTTATGATTAGACGTTTCACCAACTCTATGACCTTAAAATATGTTATGTGTTTAGTTATTTGTCTCTAAACTTTGCTACACGTCTGATGGATATTAATGTGATCCGCCATTTATAACGCCAAGGGCTGCGCATGAGTGAGGGGAAAACCCTGCATTGTAAACACGACGGAAGAACAGTTTGTTTACAACTTAGAATCACGTTTTTCATGTCTTAAATTAGATAATTCTTGTATCAGATGACAATCGAAGCATTATTATTCCGATATTCATTAATGTAGAACGGTATAATTTGTAATTATGTGTATTAAATGTGAAAAACGATTTTAGCGTCATCGACACGGTAAACAGATTAAATACTAGTACCCTCTTCCTGAGGGATGCATGTACTGAGAGTGTTTATTTATTCTTTTTCAAAGATTCCTTTAAACGAAAATCCACTTGTGGTTTATAACTTATAAAGATACGGATCACATGGAACACGAACTTGGTTAGCAAAACCCCTTCAACTTTATGATGGAAACTTAAGTTCGATTCGGCTTTAATTCCTATTCCATCAATCTACAAGGTCTCCGATGTCGATCTTCCCTTTGCTCTTATTCTTGTCTCTTTTTTTTTTCCTTGCCAAATATGTCAAATTTAACGGTCTACTCCCCTTTCTCTTCGTCACCATTGTTGGTAGACCGAGATGGATGTCACGTGACCCATTTAAGGCGGGGGTTTTCAAATCTTTTATATTTTTTACGGCACGTAACGTAAAATCAAAGTACTGGAGTACTGACGGGAGTTGATTTTAACAACAAAAAATAACATATATTTCTTTATTTCTCGTATCTCTGTTATGCGATTGACAGCGTAATTTATGTGAAAGTCCTATCTTTAAATAAAGTAATGAAGCAACTATAATCAGTTCTTATTATCTTTATTCACCAAAAATACGTCACATATACCTTTAATATCCTTGAACATTGGATAAAATATTTTTTTTTCGAGGAAGAATATTTGACATTATTCTGAATAATTTTATTTGTATTAACTTTCTTCATTAGAATCAAACTTGGACCTATTAAGAATTGAATTAAAGAATCACAATGAGCTAATCGAACAGCGCATTTTAAACGAGACAGGTTTGTATAAATATATGTTGAAACGCGTGTATTTTCGGGAGAAAAACTAAACATAAATGAACAATAAGTGTTAAATTTTGGATTTAATTTTGACATTTTGATATTTCTAGCGTCGAAAAAAGACATCAAGAAGAGCTTGAACACCATGTCAGAATGTAAGTACATGAAAATTTGTATACCAAACAATGTGCCGAATAATAATGCAACTACTAAGATGACATACGTGCACCATTGTAAGACAATATAATGTTTATTTTGAAGTTTTTGTCTTAAAGAAGAAAATCAATGCTCGACTTTAGTTAAACAAATTTATCTAAAACTGCCCTCCCAACCTATGTGCTTGCCGAAGACCAGAAACCCCTCCGAGAATGCAAGACAAAACCATTTCTATTTTGGTTATTAAAAAAGGAAGTGTAAGTGTATCCGGGGGATAATTTATTTGTGTATGGTAATATTTTGTTGTATATTAAACATCTCTCAAAGTTTTTGAACGCGTTTAATGTTTAAAAGATTCAAATAATGTGATTTTCAAAGCTTTGTCGCTGTTAAACCTCCTCCACCCGGACACACAAATAGATATACAATGTATGATGCGCACTTATTTCTGACGTTGTTGTCATGCTTAAACTTTTCCGCCATGTTAGTTTTCGGACTTTTCTGGATTAAACCAATAAAACACGAGTTACCTTTCGCATTGTATCGGAAGTTCTGTGACTGAATTAAACCGAGTTATTTTGAATTTTATTTTTTAGCTCACTTGAACCGAAGGTTCAGGTTCATGTGAGCTTTCTTATCACCTATTGTCCGTCGTCCGTCCGTCTATTTATAATCTTCTTACATCTTTTACTTCACTGGGTCAAACTTAACCATACTAGATAGAAACCTTTCTTATGGAAAGGGAATTCTGAGTTGTTACAATAAAGGGCAAAACCTTTTTTTAAAAGGAGGGGTGTCTTTAAAAATCTTCTCAAGAATCACTGCACCAGAAATGCCAATATTTTTACCCAAACTTGTATAAAATGAAGATTTTAAATTGTAAAAATCGTGACCCCGGACCAATACTGGGGCCCCAGGAGGGGTTCAAAGTTCAACACAGAAATATTTAAGGAATATACATGTATAAAAATCTCATCAAGGTTCACAGTGCTAAAGGTTAAAACCATGACCCCCGAACCAATACTTGGGCCCCAATCGGGACTTAAAGTTTAACATAGGAATATATAGAGAATATGTTTGAAAATCTTCTTCTCAAGAACTACAATGCTACAATTTTTGATATTACTACGCAAGCATCCTCAGACATTGAAGATTTTAATTACACATTCGCGGATCGTTTATATGATACGTGTATGCATAAGAAAAAAATATACGTCTCCCTACAAAAAAAACCTTAGTTCTGAAATAAAACTAATTAATAATCTGTCGCATTTGTCACAATGAATTCTTTTATACTTATATGCCAATGAATTCTTTTATACTGAAAAACTCTGGTTTTCAACTTGGCATTAAGTTCTAAACAAAGAGAGGTGTGAATTTAAATCTAAACAATAAAATGCTATCTTTGGTTCAAGTGTAACTCAATTTGATTGCTCACTTTGCAGTTATGAAGCTATAACTTTCAACATTAACAATACTAAGTTTCAGGTGACAAAAGTTATTTAAAAATCATTTTGTTTCAACATTTCTGAGAAAATATGCTACTAAAGAAAAATTTAAAAACTTATTTGAATTTTTCCTCACCATTTTTCAGATTTTCTATCATGGAAAGAGGAGGTCCAGAAATTTATTTTTACAATGATTCATTCTTCAAGTAAGTACATCAAATTGTTTATTATTATCTAGCCAGAATTCGTTCCTAGTTTCGAATTCCTTCGTTTAGAAGTACCTGTTATTCAAAGATCCTAGCTATACCAGTAGATAACTTTCACTAAGTTTGAGTCAAACTAAGTTTTTATTATTCACTGAAATAGCCCTAGTTTGTCAAGTTTCTTTTACAGTCTGTGTTAACAACTGTACTGGTCACTCCCCAGGAAACTACCAATCCTGCTATACATGTTACGGATACATTGCATGCATCGACGATAAAAATCTAAAAAATATGACTTGTCAAGAGGGTGAAGGAGACATACTTCTCCTATGGGACAACATGAAAGGAAGATGCGAGAGAACATCTCCTACTTGTCACCAAGCATATTTATAATATTGTAGAAACTTTTGTGTGAATTGTTTTTGTTATCATCAATTAATTTTGTTAATTGTTGGTGAAAACATTTAGGACTACAATCTAATTAAAAATAGACTTGTAAATCCGCTTCTCTACAATATATTTGTACAGCGTATCGTAGAGGAGCAGATTTACAAGTCTAATTTTAATTAGATTGTTACAAAGATCGCTGTATTTTATTTTTAAGATTGTTCAACTGTAGATGATGTTTATTTTTTAGCCAATATAAAATTATAGTTGATACAAGCATTATGGAAGTACTGCATAAGTAATACATGTCCCTTACCCGCACCCCAACCATTTGAAACAACTGTTGTTTTTCGTGCTAAATAGGTATGGAGAAAATTTTGTTTAAGATTTTTTAAAATAAAAGAACAAACTCGATTAGTAATGAAGAAATCGTTGTATTCATCTGTGTCCATTTGGGCAAATAGAGAGCCGGTGTAACGACGAAAAGTGATCCCCGTAGAATATTGACCGGGGGTCATTTTTCTACGTAGAAAAATGACCCACTCAGTTGTAGAATACTTGGATTACATCGTAAAAATTATGGGCTTAGGGTAATTTTTCTCCGTGTGAGTTGTAGAAAAATGACCCCGTAGAATATTGACTAAATTTTATTACATATTCTATGTTGACTTGTTTTAGGTCCATTCTTTTTCCTTAGGGTGGTTACAGGGATGGTGGTGATGGGGGGGGGGGGAGAATTACAGTGCCTGCTTGGTACTTAGATTTTTTTAATCGTATAACCTTGTACGAATTACCAGCTTTAGTTCGCTTTTCTAATCACCTGTCATTGCCTATCATCATCATTTCAGTCTGTTTTTAACCACCCCCCCCCCCCCAAAAAAAAAAGATATACATTTCTTTAACTAAAGTACATTGTCAAACAATGACTGAATACGAATGATATCAATCTTAATGAAAAAAAAACTTGTACAAATTATAAACAGGAACTGATACCAGTAAATGTACAGGGGAAGAGAAAATTATTCATCATGGTCTCTATCACAATGAGGAATTTATTATTAACCATGGGTCTGAAATAGGCAGATCTCATCACTTGCGTGAATTTCGGAATTTTTTTTTTCGCGGGGGGGGGGGGGGGTCCCAAAGGATATTTCTGGGAAGGGGTTGAGGCCTATTATAGGTAAATTTAAAAAGTGACCTTAATAAGTTTGAATTCCCATCCCTTAGATCCGTGATCGATTGCATGCGTCATCTCATTTATATATTTTTAACAATCAATTCTTTATTGTTACAACATATTTAAAAAGAATGCATTTTAAACAAATACAATGCTTGATTTTAAAACCATATGAACATCACAAATTCCAAAACTTCGAATTTAGAATTGAACACAAGAAACAGAATACTTTTCAAATGGTTCTGCGTGAATTTAAAATCGATATCTGTTGTAATCAAATTGACATTAAAAATGTACTTGCAAACTTCGGTATATAACAATGAAAGCAAATTGCAAAGAAACAATGACACTAAAAAGGGCTTTGGCATTGACTTTGACTCCATTTGAATATAACTCTTGTATTTAAAAACTACAGTAGAATCTAGTAATTAATACCAGCATATTCTTACATAACTTTAAACTTTACTTGGATTTCCAATTTAAGTGTCCCAGGCAATCATACTCATTTCTAGCAGTTTCTAAAAGTAGAAGCAACAGCTGTTTTTTATTACCATTCTCGAAAAAGTGATCTCTTAACTAAGTGTTAATAAAGTATACCATCTATTGAGATATATTTGTTGATAAGTAAAAAACGAAGTACTAGTATAAGGACGCTGCTGCTGTAAGGACCATATTACATACACGAGATTTATAGATACCAGACTTACAAATTATAAAAGAATATGGACCTGTTATCCCTAATCATATCCTACTGTTTACTAATAATTGTAATTGTAAAGGTTGCAAACTTATGTAAACTTATTACTGGATAAAAAGAAAGAAACATTATAGTGTACATCTATATCAAAATGGAGAGAAAAGGGTCATAACTATGCACAAGAAACCTGGACTTTTTTTTTTGAAATCTCTATTAAATCTACACAAGAATCAAAATTACATTGGTTACAGTTACAAATTCTTCATATAATTTTTCCGACAAATAAATATCTTTTTTTAAAAAGCAGCACAGTCTCCTGTATGCACTTTCTGTAAAAGAGATAAAGAGAATATTGGACATTTATTTTGTGAATGTACTGTAGAAAAAGTATTATGGACTGATGTTGAACAATGGATTTTGAGACAGTTTGATTTGTTAATAACAATTGATAAACAATCAGTTCTTTTTGAAAAATATAAAAATAGAGAAATTTATAAATTTCTTAACTTGGTTGTTCTTATTGTGAAGCAATATATTTTTTCTTGTAGGCTAAATATAAAAGTAAGGCGAATCCAAATATACATGAATTA
Source organism: Magallana ariakensis (assembly GCA_020458035.1). Taxonomy (NCBI): domain Eukaryota; kingdom Metazoa; phylum Mollusca; class Bivalvia; order Ostreida; family Ostreidae; genus Magallana; species Magallana ariakensis. The sequence goes on along the minus strand of CM035818.1, from coordinate 34,539,864 downwards.
AAAAAACGTTATAATAGATAGGCTTTTGATCGAAAAAAAAATATATGCTAATAAAAAATTGTAGATATAAGGAGTATGAAAGCCATTGGCAAAAATATGTGATAAGCTGTAGTACTGTAGTAAAGATGGTTAAATTGTTTTTTTATTGTGTCCTTTTCTATTTTCTTTTGAACTGTGATCTTTTTTTTCATTTCTTTATCCTCTTTCAAGTATCCCTGTAGAACAGGGACCTATCACGTGAATATGGTTTATATTTTATATACATACCGGTATGTAAACAATGCCCCTACCCCTGTCCCTCGCTCTATCCCCCCTCTCTCTCCCTCCCTCTCTCTCTCTCTCTCTCTCTCTCTCTCTCTCTCTCTCTCTCTCTCTCTCAAAGTTTACTTTCACTATATAGGGACTGTAGTTGCATACTGCATACAGAGCGTCGAGAAGGGGGGTCCTTTACAGTATTGCAGTGTACTTGACGGTTCGTTATAGATCTAATTAGTTATTAAGTTTATTTTAGACAAAATGTATCTGTCAGGTTAACAGCATTCGGTCTAATATAATGTCATTTGTGAATGACTGCAACATTGCATCCTCCAACAACATGATTCAGCGATGCCATTAATCATTACCTTTTGATTAGAGTAGAGTTTCATGCATGTGTTGTTTGTATATTTAGGAAACAATTTAGGAACTTCAATATCAGAATTTGAACAACGCGAAACGTTGTGTGACCTTTAATTATATTATTAATTATAAATTAGTCTCTGCAAAAAAAATTTCTCGAACAATTTTTTGATTTAGGTATTGTCCGATCCTGAGAGCAGTTTAAGTTTTACAATGTACTCTCCTGAGCATATAATGGCGGCGATGCAGAGTTTAAAGTTAAAGTTATCAGACATTGAGTGTTACGTTAGCGCAATCTTGATAAATCCCAAATTCCGTATTTACACGCGAGTCGCTGTCTTATGTGTACATGTAACATACATCTGTTGGTGTGACGGTGTTTTGTTCGGTTGTCAGACATTGAGTGTAGCTAAATAGAACAGATAATAAAAAATCCGCTTTATTTGTTGAAATTTCACATCTGTCTTCTGGGTTTTTTCTTCTAAAAATATGCAATACGTAGTCATTATTTAGGTTTGTCTACGAAATCATCTACTATAATAATGGGGCCTATTTAGCAAAGCGAGCATAATGCAAAAAGGAAGCGCATGCGAGCACATCATAATGCATATAACTCGGGGGGGGGGGGGCACAACCATAAAAAGGCTTATCGAAGGGGCACCACAACGCAAGCTGACAAGTACTTGAAGATAAACACAGACATCACTTTGTTCAAACTGATGTTATTAAAGGGGATGAGCATACTAAGTTCTGTCTAATCTGTCATATGCTTTCGATGCCCCACCCCCTCCCGACCCCCGGGACACTCGCCAAACATGAATGCTACACGTATCGCCTTAAATTTCTATAATTTATATGTAGTTTTTAAGCGAAGTCAAAATTCTATGGGGGTCAGTTTTCAACGTTTGGGGGGTCGTAGATCTACAGGTCTGGAATGGTTTTCTACTGTAGAAAAAGGACCCTAGTTGTCATAGAATACTGACCCTGGGTCAGTTTTCTCCGTAGAAATTTGACCCCCGGGTCAATATTCTACGGGGGGTCACTTTTCGTCGTTACACCGGCTTAGCACTAGTAACCCGATCATAAGTAATAGAGATGTTTTTTTTTAAATTAATAACATAAAAACCAGTGGATAAAAATCTTGATTAACGCAAGGTGAACTCGATGCTTTATCGAACATGTTGAAATGGTGTATATATTCGCGAGGCTTGCCGAGCAAATATAACCATTTCAACGAGTTGGATAAAGCAAATATAAAATCACACAATTATAGATGTTTCATATAATATCTCATACGATTTGATTTATAATATAAAGCTTTTGAGACAGCTCCTTTAATGACATGAATTTATTTTTTTCGCCGAATCGATGATGCAATATTGTGTTATGCGGTTATTGTGACCTTGCGCAATACAAATTAGTACATCATTTCGGAGATAATCTGTTTTGGTGGTAAGCTTCACTAAAATAGACAATAAATAATTTTTCACCAATAAATATTTTATTTCGTAGAGCTTAATCACTTAATACTGAAGACTTGAATAGTCACGTTTGTTTACATGCACAAAGTTGCGAATGCTCGTTAGTTTGAATTGACTCGAAAAAGGAACAGTAAATATTTTCTACAACAAATACTAGTGAAATACTAGTGAAGTTAAAAATGTTGATTAAGGGTGCTTACTGGTGGTAAAAAAAAAGTCTTGGAAGGTAATATCTTGGTAAATTCATGTGAAACCCTGCATAAATACAACCAAAGCGTTCTGTTTTCATCGCGCCGCCAAGAACCTTTTAAAATAGCTAACGTGATTTGCAGTTTTATTAACTACACACGAATGTTTTTTGCTTCATTTTTGTAATCTAAATCTACGACTAAAACCTATTTTAAATTTATTTTTGGTAGTAGATATAGTGATGTGGAATATACAGGAAAATCTTTAAAAACTAGGTTATGAAGCGTTGAGGCGAGGGGCTATAATAAAAAAAAGTTCTGACAGGAAGTATTTGATAAATCGTCATCCGTTGATAAAGCAAAGGTGTATCACATGGGTAGTATACATAACACGTATGATCAACAAATATTTGAGTGTCACTCGAAAAGTTATAAACAAGATACAGAGCTCGCAATGTTTGTTATGTAAACAAGGCTTGTTGTGGGTTTTTTTCATTGGTTCAATATGAAAGTTCTTTTTCAAGTTGGGTTTTCTATCTGCTAATTTGTTTTGAATATAAACAGTTCCTAGCGTTTGTCATATTCATTTTAGGTGTAAACCTGGAATTTTCTTTTTAACATTCAAAATGTAAATAAAAACATGACATGAGCTTTGTTTACATAACAAAGAATTGTGAGCTCTCTATCTCGCTTATACATGTAACTCGACGACTGGCTATCAAATTTTAGTTGACTTTTAGAAATGCTTTACGGAAGCATTGTAAACATTGAAAAATAAAAGTAAATTTTGACCAAATCGAGACAAGCCCTTTTATTTTAACGGGGCATGGTCACGATTTTGGTCAAATTCTATTTTTTCTGTTTTTATTATTTACAATGCTTTATAAATGCATTTCAAATGATCAAATGAAATTTGAGATTCAATCGTAGAGTTATAAGCAAGATACATGGCTCACAATTCTTTGTCATGTAAACAAGGCTCGTGCCCTGTTATTGTTTACAAAGGTTTAATATACCAGGAACAAATCATTTTCAAAGCTGATTTGTCTATAATCTTATTAATTTTAAGCATAAAGACAACGTTTAACACATTTATAAAAGGTCTAAAACTGGAATTATTACTTCAACATTCAAAATGTAAACAAAAGCTTTGTTTACATAGCGAAGAATTTTAAGCTTTATAACTCGCTTATAACTCGACGAATGACACTCAAATTTCGGTTGCATATTAAAAATGCCTTACTGAAGCATTGTAAACATTAGAATCGGAAAAATAATTTTGACCAAAATCGTGACCATTCTCCTTTAAAGCTGTCATGAATTCATAAAAGTATTTGGTCGCCATGTTAGTTTCGATCGCTCCTCAACTGCTACAGGGATATATATATTTTATATATATATATATATATATATATATATATATATATATATATATATATATATATATATATTCATATATATATATATATATATATATATATATATATATATATATATATATTCATATATATATATATATATATATATATATATATATATATATATATATATATATATATATATATATATACCGTAAATCTGGAAATTTTTACGTCGATTAATTTTTGCGAATCCGAGTCATGTCACACATATTGACATGCACAATGTTAGCTAACCTTCGGATATCGTACATAACCGCCACCTCTAATTTTCTCACGAATAGTATATGTTTACCAACTTCATATAGTATCCTGTTAGAGTTGATGTCTGCAATTTATATCTTGTACAAATTACCGATATATACAATAACAGCAGCAAATGCAACAGAACTACCTAAAGGGGTTACTTGATAAGGATTTATACCGAGATAATTATCCTTATTAGCAGTTCACACCTTCATGACGTTTTCCTGTGTCGAGCGAGCGAGAATAAGAGGAAAATGGCGGCATTCAGCGAAAAATTGAAAATAAAAAAAAAATAATATAGTAAGAAGTAGAGACCAGCTTTGGCAATATTTTATTAATTTTTTTTATTGTTGATTATCGGCCAAGAAAGCTGCAGTCTGTTGTTTTCCGATCGAGACATCAGCAGGCATTTTCACAAACATTTCATAAGATATGACTTAAAGCTATACACGCTATAATTTGCGTCAATTTTAAATGACGGGGAAAATGCGTGTGTTTCATTCCTTACAAATGTTACATATATGCTGTTAATTATCATGCTCAATTCGATCACGTAATAAAGATATCAAATTTTAAACAATAAAAAATATTTATTTTCCTGCCAGGAAAGTAATGCCTTCTCATGAATATCAATTTGTCACGTGATATCGACAGCTAATTTTAGACAATCACACAAAACTTGATGGGGGTCAACATCTTCATAATTGTTTTAGTTTCACGAAGGAAAGGATATAATTTTTTTCAGTAAAGCATAAATTTGTCCTTTATACGAGTACAAATTAAAGAAAGCAAAAACCCAAGCGTATGAGCATGTTCATGTACATACATGTACTTCCTTTGAACAATGACGTTCATTATGTGTTTTCCCCTAAGTGCTATTTTTAGTTCGTGAGTGTTATCCTATTTAAACGTTGAAAAATAATATTACCGGGAATGACAAACGTATTACACTCAGAATACATGTATATATTTCAAAGTAACAACTGTTAAATCTGTATATAAAATCGAGACGGATATGTAATTAGGCAAACAATAACGGCTACCTGATTTCCCGCGGACATGCGCAATGAGGTCGGTTTCGCTTCTTCTTCCACAATATTCATGAATAGGCATTAAGAAAATAAACAATTAAAATTCTATATCTTTGTAACTAGAAAGAATTAACCACTGTAATTTACAGAATAAAGTTAACTTTTATAAGTTATCAAACACATGCGTTTTCACTGTCATTCAAAATTGACGCAAATTATAGCATGTATAGCTTTAAGTGTGTTCCGAAGACTTAGGGAAAAGGTTTGATAAATCCTAAGATTAACTTAGGACATGCCTTCAGATATACCTCGACGGTAACTTAGGAACGTTTTAAATTAGGATATCCCAACCTACTAAAATCATTTTTATTTTTAACATTAATTCATACAGATAGAATTTGAGAGACTTGTGCAGGGAAAAATTATTAAACATTAAGAAAAATAAGTATTAGAACAGCTTTTGGCTTAAAAGCAAATAATTATTCAAACATCACATGTGCCTTCTTTGAGTGTAAATTTAACATTTAATACTATTGCCATTCAAGTACTACAAAAGCACGCGCTTTTCATAGAATTTAACGTTACCTGTACAAACACAACAAATTTCCCTTTAATCTACAATATATAAGAAATAATTTGTCTATCTCGAGAATACATAATTTTATTCAACATTAAGAATTTTTTAAAGAATATTTTTCAGAATGAAGTGATAAAAACTAAGAATGATCACTCATGGCTTATATAAACTATGTAGAATTACTCTTTAGCCAAGGACATTTTAATAATTTTTTGGCCAATACTAATTATCAAAACAATGAATGTATCTTACGTGTACTTAGTGTGGATATTTAAAAATAAATAGTTTTCTTTCTCCAAACAGAGACAGTATTTGCTTTAAAAAAATTGTTTTATTTGTCAGCTCCAAGGCAGGAATGGAGAAGGAAAGGGGGAGGGGGGGGTTGAGGTTCCTCTCCACATAGTTATGCTAAAATACATGATAGAATTAATGACTATGCCCCCACCCGGATTGGGAATTTGAGGTTTGTCGGAAACGATGGAATTGTACAAAAGATTGCCTTATTCTACCGGTCTTAAGAAAAGGATCCACAATAATCTCAATATCCCCAAAAACGTGATTTTACAACCATAGGATGGTCATAGGACAAGATTTGTGATGTCCTAATGTTAGGACAAAGTTATGGCGGTTCTTAAAATCAGGAGAGCTTCGAGAAACACACTTAAGACCAAGACGTATCCGAAGATGTACTTAGGACGCACCATAGTCATTTGATAGCTTCGTGAACATGCCTGCAGGTTACACGGACTTCTAAATGCATTACCATTACATTGTAGTAATGTGTTTGAAAAAAAAGAAATAAAGGAAGACCGTAATTGATCACCTCATAGTATTCTAAGAATGATTCCTAATCTATATAATTTTCAGCAACTGTTTAAAGGGGCATGGTCACGATTTTGGTCAAATTCTATTTTTCTGTTTTGATTATTTACAATGCTTTAGGAATGCATTTCCAATGACCAAATAAAATTTGAGAGTCAGTAGTAAAGTTATAAGCAAGATACAGGGCTCACAATTCTTTGCCATGTAAACAAGGCTCATGCCTTGTTTACAAGTAAAGTTATAAGCAAGATACAGGGCTCACAATTCTTTGCCATGTAAACAAGGCTCATGCCCCGTTTTTGTTTACAGAAGTTCAATTTACCAGTAAAAGTTGTGTTACAAGCTGATTTTTCCATCTTCTTATTCATTTTAAGCATAAATAAACAGATCCTAACATTTACTACAATCATTTTAGGTTTCAAACTGGAGTTTTCACTTCAACATTCAAAATGTAAACAAACGCTTTGTTTACATTGCAAAGAATTGTAAGCTTTGTAACTCGCTTATAACTCAACGAATTACACTCAAATTTTGATTGCCTATTAAAAATGCCTTACTGAAACATTGAAAACATTCAAATCGGAAAACTAATTTTCCAAAAAACTTGCAATCATTCATTTATGTAATAATAAGTTAGTTTCTAGGGATGGTTTTAAATTACTTACGTAAAGAAAAAAATTAATTGTTTGAACGCCAAAAACGTCAATAACGTCAAACGCTTCTGAGTTCAATTAAAATGAAGCGACTTACCGGCTCATTTACCTCTGACCTTCTCCTTTGGCAACACAGTTCTTGAATGAAATTGTTAATGGTAAATTCTGGTAAACAAGATAATTGATATGTAATATAATAAAATCATATCATAAAATAATTGATATGAAATTATTCAACACATTGTGAAGAAATCATACTTATCCATGCCTCAATACACACAAGATGGTAAGCAGTTACTCAGAAAATGAAATTGTTTTGCCTTAAATTGTTCCATAACTTAAATTTGTTTGGATAGCTTTTTTAAAAATTAACATACTTAGTCGCAATTAATAAAGCTATATAGCTAAATTCCAGACTCATAGCAAAATAAAGAGATGGTTTTGGACCTACTAGATGCAACACATTTTGCCCTCTCCTTTTTTGGCAGAAACTAAAAATATTGTCTTAATTCCTATCATCATACTTATACCATGTATTGCAATGTGCAATAATCTTACAAATAAGTACATCGGTAGAGAATGTACCATATAGTGCGTTGATTTTGCTCGTCTATCAGAAGTACACGTTTACTGGAGACCAGATGCTAGGATCACAAAGGTAAATGATATATTCATTTATTACTTATAGGTTTGTTACTGACTGACTACGGAAATATATCGGGTTGATCAATCTCATAGACGGCTTCGCTTCGCATCGCCGTCTGTATGAATGTAATTTCATTATAACATTATAAATTTCAATGACAGGAAAAATTAAATGTTTTACTCTTTCAAAAGATATATGACCATAATAAAAATGTATATAAAATATATATATGGTAATGTTCTACATGGAATTCATGTTTGGGTCGAAATAAAGTAATGATATTTATTCATCCAGCATAAAGTGACGCGCTGGCATCTTGGAACAAAAGTCGTAATGGTCCAGGTGAGGTACATTACATGTTAATTAATTATCGTATCAATAAATTTTTTTAAAAGGATTCCCTTTCGAGGGCCTCTTGACAAAAATATAGGTATAGCATGGGTACAGACAAAGGGACTTAATCCTATGACCTGACACTAACTGAGTAGATCAAACATCAAAAGGAAGGATAACTGCACTTAATTAACGCCGTATTTTGGGTCCTTTTTCGGTCACCATTATTACATGTACGTCTATTCTTCGCTCAATTTTAATTACTTCGTCATTTTTTTTATAGAGTTTGGTCAATTTCCAATAGAAATTTATTGTCATAATGGTTTTATACTGCGTTGCAATAAAACAATTTGTTTTCTTACTCTTACTGCTCTGGAAATATCTGAATATAGACTTGTCTGCCCTTGAGTGCAGATAAGATTCATAAATATGCATTGATAAATATTGAAGGGTGGAACTAATATTGTGATAAGTAGTCTAAAATTAGAATACTATATTTGAACACACACACATTCTCTCTCTCTCTCTCTCTCTCTCTCTCTCTCTCTCTCTCTCTCTCTCTCTCTCTCTCTCTCTCTCTCTCTCTGCATGGTGCCATTTTTTAAATGGTTCAAAACAAAATATAAAACATTTAATATGAGCCGGTATACAGATGGTATAAGTAGCGATTGTTGATCATAAACCAGTGGCTGATGTCAACAATTTACGTGTTCGAAAATCATTATCAAGTAGATTAGTTAGTAACGCACAGAATATATAATCCGAAAATAATGAGACCCTGGATCGAGTCCTTTAAAACAATCAGAATGCGTGCTACCCGACACAGCACGTGACGGACGTCTAGTATTCACAAAATACATGTGGTTAGAAATCACGTGGTGAATTATAATGTGTGGATTTCCACAAAATCAAAATTTCATCGAAATAAGAAACAAAATAATTTTATTGGCAAAATCATTGTCCGTAATTTTACAAATGCTTAAAACTAATTTTCATTGTTGCTGGATCTGCTAAATATTAAATGTTACTAATAATGTTTTTCCATAGTTAATGCCATGAATCTTTTTAGATTCCAACAACTTCGTGAAATTATTTAATTTTCAAATTCGTTTTTGGAGAAAAACTATTGATGTCAATAGGTTCTTTCCTTAATTCCCGATGCAGCATACATCACTAATACTTGAAGTATGTTTGTGATGTGGCTGCTTTAATAATCTAAACCTTAGCAAAGATTGTGCAAAACATTGTAACAAAAAATCCTAAAAGGTGCACATGTTAACAAAATAAAGATCTCTTTATTGTCATATCTAAACAAGCTGATTCCGCCTTAATAGGATACCTGGCAGACCATTTAGAGACCCAGCAAGGTATTGAAACTCTACAGGTATTCTGTAAATCGCTGTAACAAATATATGTACAATATCTATGAACAGGAAAATAGTATGCATATCAGCATAGCAATAACCTTTAATGTTAACTTAAAACAAAACAAAGAAAAATAAAATGTACGGAAATCTACATACATGTACGTCTCAGAGAGGTAGAACGTTACAATAGCAATATATATAAAAGTGACTAATTTTTGCAACGCTACCTCTGTCATGCAATGAAATATCTATCATCAGTAAATGAAGCTTTTAGATATATCTAGGCGTAATATTAAGTTTTGAAAATAAAATCTGAAACATTATTTTTATTACAAAATGAAGAAAACCAGACGGAAATGTTGGAGTAATATGTATTTCCACGAAAGACGAATGAAATCCAGATTGCCTATTTCTTAGAAAGCCAATAATATAATATTCTTTTACAAATAACAAAAATTATTATAAAAAGTTTTAGACCTCTTCAACTAAATAAAAAGTATTTAATTAATCTTGATTAATATAATTATAAGACATCTATAGACCGCTTAACGAAACTATTTGAAGACATAACAACGCTAGAACTCTTTTTCAAGCGATCGTTACACAATCTTTTGAGTAATATTACATTCTCAATGAGAAAGTGTAGACCAATCTGAGTTCTGTGTACATCTAGATTTTATACTGTGGTCATGGTAAGTTCACTTTTTCATATTTTCCCCCCAGAAACTTCTCATGGTTTTTAACAATTTAATTTTCCCACATCGAACTCGTTCATTCTAATTAAAATCGAAAGTTCGTATATTTCATTAATGCTATTCGTTTCGTCACCATTAAAAGTACTTTGTTTGGATTAATATACAAAGATTATATATAAAGATTCCTAAGCTCTGTTAAAGTTACGTTGTGAAAACTTTGATTTCTTTTAAACTCTCAATGTATCACATAAATAAAAGATATATGCGTGTTTTCTGTCGCTTACAAATAATGTTGACTATAGTATCATTCCCATTTTTAAGCTTAAAGTTTTTCCAGAGAGATTTAAATTTTCTAAGAATGAATAAAAAACATACACATGCATCTGTACATGCAGCAAACAATCATTACATATACAACCAGCACTTTGTGTCAAAAAGCAATGTATGCACGGTTTATGAAACAGTGGCATACTCTGCTGTATTACCTTTACAATTATACAGTATTATACAGTAACACGGTCTCATACATTTCCCGATAACTTTTTGAATCAGTATTATAATACTTTATCAAAACCATAGATTACGTATTGGTACCTTTGGCATACCTAATAAACTTGTGTTAATTAATATAATATTAAATTTAGGAGCTTAAAGCAATATGAGCTGTATTTTTTAGAATTTTATTTTGCTGCAAAATCTGCTAAGTCTGCATGTAACTTTAACTTTTATGAAAAATAAAATTTGAATTTTTTTTTAATTTTTGACAGAAGAAAGATTTTTCTTCTAAGGAATATATAGCAGTTCAATTTTTGTACGGGACGACAATAATTCAATTTTGTTTCAATTAAGGCTTCTTAACGGCTTTTCCCACAAAAATAAGACTAACAGAAATATAAAAACCATGATATTTTTGTCATTTTAGTAGAAAATAACATTTTCGTAAAAATAATTTCAGCATGAAAGTTGCAGCTCATATTGCTTTTACGAAGTGGTGTTAAATGTCGGAAGAACAAAAATGGAAAATGGGAAAGAACAACCCAAAACCGATATGACCAAAGCGAAACAGAATGAAGTAACCTTCTATTATAAGTGCAAGCAATGAAATCAATATTGAAAAAAATGCTTTGATAAATCTACAATCAAGTAGAGGCTTTCAATATTCTTCAATCTACATCATAGGCAGTATTATCTCTTTTTCCAGTTCAAGATGAAGACGTCAAAAGGACATATTTTGATAAAGTACGTAGTCTTGTTTTCTTTAATCCTGGTCGCTGTCGTACTGTCAACAGTCGTTGCTGGTTACGTCAGTACTAGGAGTCTCGTAGAGGACATCCCAAGTCAGGTCAAAATGGATTTGCAGAAGATGCCAGAATGGAAAATTCTTAAAAGATTATTGTCCAATTTTTTCACAGTTGAAACATGCTCTACAATATTGTAAAAAAAAATACCGAACCCAAAACAATGCATTGCAATTGTATGAGATCAGTAGTTAAATATCGTGTTTTTTTAATATCTATTTTATACCATATAGATTTTAAAAATGAAACAAAGACTGTTAACGAATGGCTTCTACAGCGTTTGTTGAACTATGTCGTGTACTTAAACAAGTTACCAATAAGAGAGCTTGTAAACAATCTATTGAAAACCTGTTACCAACATCGAATTGTGATACGAAATGCTAAACAACTTAAATAAGCATTTTTGTTTAAACCCAGTGCTTTAGATTCCTTAAGAGGTGGTTTTGGGCCAAAGGTTTCTGTTTCTTATAGAAAGCAAAATATGTACCTGTCAAGGATTTTCCTATTATTCTTGTAACAAGATACATGTAATAAGATTATATGAGTCGATCTTCAACGGGCATTGGTTTAATATATTTCAAATTGATTTCAATTTTATATAGCCTACACTGATATGACTATGATAGTTTATAAAAATACCTTTTTTAATTTTTGACATTAATTTATTTGAACACGGTTTAATTCCACTGGTCCTAATAACTTTGTTTTACCATTTCTGTAACAGTCTGTGTCAACAACTGCACTAACCGTATGGTGATGAAAACTACTAACCCTGCTATACGTGCTATGGATATGTTATATCATCCAACGGTCTATTATACAACATTAATTGTCCAAATTTTAGTGAAAACAAACCTCTCCTTAGTTTTAAAAGTCTAGTTAAAATAAAACGTCATCTCACAGGGTGAGAATAAAATATTAAGTTATTCACCATTATATAAATAGTGCCTGTTTGGGAGGGTACCTGTTGAAATTGACACCACGAGAAAACCATTGTCAACCGACGCGAAGCGTTTTCGAGGGGTGTCAATTTCAACTGGTACCCTCCCAAACAGGCACTATTCATTTTATTATACTGAATGTCTTAATTTTATAGCAAATTTTACTGCTTTTATATAGAAAATACGTGAGTTCTCCAACGAACCGTACGCCCATATTTACGCGCATGTAACAATTCGTTCTATCAGCCCGTTGTCAAGTGTGTTGCTAACGCTGAGGGTATGAGAACGGATTGTCAACTGCGTCTAAACCAATCAGATTTCAGTATTTAACATCAAAGTGTAATAATACAAAATAGGCACGGCATGCCATTGAAGATAACCGGCCCAGCTCCAATAGCAGCAATTACGCAAGTTGTAGGGTAAGTCTGTAAAATTGTGGTGAAATAAATAAAAACCAAAAAGCTGTCATACATTAATTTTGGTTTGGGTTACTAGTGTCCTTATAAAGTTTGGGGAATGCACACTGTGGTATCATTGGGTACATTGAAATCCGTTATAATTTCTTTTTGTTAATAACTTTTATTGATATAACATGGTTATACAGCATTTATCTAATGCACTCTAATGCACTCCAAATGGGACCTTATTTATAGCGTTGAAATATTTTTAAATATATTCAAGAAGTGTTAAATCATACTTACTGAAGTGTCTCCATACTAATTGCTCTAAGATAATCTGGAATTTAATTTTTGGCAATAACAATAAAGTTCTGGTTTTAATCATTATGATTTTTTACAGCCATTCAGAAATACGTGTCTTGTCATACATACATGGATACCGACGAAGTATGTATTGTCATACACAATTCAAGATCCACTGAATACCTAATTGTTCTCTTAAAATATTAGGTCATTTGATTAAACTTCTTTTGTATATACTTGTTCTTGGAAACTGACGTTATATCCTTTGAAATCATTTTTAATTGTTATTAAAAACGTCTCCAACAATTGCGTGCAAATTTGTGAAATAAAATATTGATTTTTTATTACTTATTACGATTTTTTTAGTCATATTGTAAAACAAATGTAGTATGAAATTCTGTTGTATAATCATGCCCATCATCTTTAAACTTTCAGTGCCATGATCATAGAAACAATCAATGTAACAGCATCTCCACGGTTTCATCAATCCCTATGCAGGCTGTTTCAACACCACAGATGGTAAACATAGCGAATACTAGTACTTAAAAAAAGGCTGACAGTTTATTTAATTTCCATGGTTTTTATTTCACTGTCATGTTGAAAATTTTGAATTTACTGAGTGAGTGTAAATACAAAATTTACAACATGATAAGTAAATTTTGTATTTACACCCACCCAGTAAATTCAAAATTTACAACATGACATCACCTCGAAGTTTTGTTTCTATATAATTCTAAGATTGCTTAATCAGAATATATTTTGCATGTAATATAGACTAGTGAACAGAGGGAAATAGTGGGGACCACTGGAAGAAAACAATCGGTCATTAGACAAGAACAAACCACTTCCAATATGGACTCAAACATAAAGTATGAGGTAACCAGCCATAATATACACAATTGATATGAAATGAAACCTCATGTGATTAAACATACCAATGTTCAACTTTTTTCAATAGTAAATTTTTCTCTACTTTTTTCATTTAAGATAAAGAAACGGAATGGCAATCGAATCAAGAAGTACGTGGTTCTGTTTTGTATTGTCCTTGTCTCGGTCGTTGTATCAACATTCCTGGCTGGTTACGTTGGATCAAAGAGTGTCGAGAAGGATATCCCTAATGAAACCAGTCAGAACTCTCAGTTTCAGAAAAAAACAGAAAGGGAATTTCTGGAAATGCTGTATTCAAATCTTACAGAAATCAAAAGCGCTATACAGTTAGGTAAAAATCGTGATTTCGGCAATTTCAATGTATAGAATTAGCGAAATGCAAGTGATTAGGTTGCGTTATTTCCCATTATTTTTACTTTTTAAGGCTTCGATACTGTTGAGAGGAAGTCTATTAACAAAGAGCAATTTCAAAATTTCACTAATGCATTTGGTAAGCATCAACCTTTTTGTTCACTTTCACAAAAAGCATATGTAATATCTTTTTTCCAATAATATGTTTACTTACGCTTCATCTATCTATCTATCTATCTATCTATCTATCTATCTATCTATCTATCTATCTATCTATCTATCTATCTGTCATTCTATCTACCTGATATCATTATTTGTAAATAATTCATTCTTAATGAAACAGACTTGAAAAATGAATCAAAAATGGTCAGCGAATTGGTTCTCCAGCGTTTTCTGAACGAAACAGGTATGAATCTAAACACATTACGTTTATCAACTAGTTTACAATACTTATTCACCTAATTATATTTATATCGCCGTTATATTTTCTCCACTTTTAAGAAATAAGATTCATTTTTGGTTAAAAACTTATCGCAATACAGCCAGTTTTAACCAATTTGTAAGCGTATTGGTACAAGCATCCCTTTCTTATTTTGTTTAGGTCATTTAATTTCAACTTGAATTCAAACATCTATGAAAAAAGTATCCACATCATTTAACAATGGTTTTAGATAGCTCAAGTAAGCTTTTCTGATCACTTTTTGTCCTGCGTCCGTCTGTCTGTCCATCTGTCTGTCTGTCCGTCCGTTAACTTTTTACATTTTCGACTTCTTCTCCAGAACCAATGGGCCGATTTCAATTAAACTTGGCACAAAGTATCCTTAGGTAAAGGGGATTCAAGATTGTTACAATGAACGGCCACACCCTCTTTTAAGGGGAGATAATTAAATCATTGAAAATTTGTCGGTATTTTTCAAAAATCTTCTCAAAACTATTTGGCCAGAAAAGCTGAAACTTGTGTGAAAGCATCCTCAGGTAGTGTAGACTCAAGTTTGTTCAAATCACGATCCCCGGGGGTAGGGTGGGGCCACAATGGGGGGTCAAATTTTTACATAGGAATATATAGAATAAATATTTTAAATCTTATTCCCTGAAACTGATGAGCCAGAAAAGCTGTAACTTGTTTGGAAGCATCCTCATGTAGTGTAGATTCAGGTTTGTTCAAATCATGATCCCCAAGGGTAGGGTGGGGCCACAAGTGGGGGGGGTGGAATTTTCACATTTGAATATATAGAGAAAAATCTTTAAAAATCCTCTTCTCACAAACTGATTGGACAGAAAAGCTGCAACTCGCTTGGAAGCATCCTCAGGTAGGAAAGATTCAAGTTTGTTCAAATCATGATCCCCGGGGGTAGGGTGGGACAACAATTCGGGGGGGGTCAAATTTTTACATAGGAATATATAGGGAAAAATCTTTTAAAATCATTTTCTAAAACACAAATTGTCTAGAAAAGCTCTAACTTTAGTCAGTTCAGATAGTGTAGATTAAAATTTGTCAAAATCATATTCTTCAGGAGTAGGGTTAAGCCACATGGGGGGTGGGAGGGTGAGGGGGGGGTTCCAATTTTACAAAGGAAAACATTTAAATTATTCACAAAAACTCAAATGTTATTATATATGGTTTACTTATTATGCAAGCATTTTGGCATATTGTTGATTCTTTTAATTTGTTTAGACTCTGGCCCCTGGACTATTGATGGACCTCACAAGGAGTTCAAAGTTTGATGTAGGTTTATAATCCATATATAATCAGTTGTTTTAGTCGGATCATCTTCTCGATAACTGCAATGCTCCATATGTGACATGACTGTAAAATCATCCTGTTACAAAGGGGCTCAAATGAATGATAAACATAAGAGTATGCAGGGGAATTTTTTATACAGGGTCTATTATACGACAGATATTGTTAAGATAGTTTGTATATGACTCCATAAAGCTGATTTTATTATGTCTATTGTTGCTCATGTGAGCGATGTGGCCCATGGGCCTCTTGTTTTTAAATATGTTTGAAATGTTTGAATTTTTCTTGGGGTAAACTTGCTTGAAACTAATAATGTAAGAACAAACTTCAAGTCTTAAACGGGCTTATCTCAAGTGTTTTGCAAGCATGAAACACAACGTTTTTGAAAGAAAGCTTTTGATTTTTTAATTAGCAAAGTGCACAGATTTTCATGATTTAATGACACATTTTGAATATTTTAGATTTTATATCTTGGAAAAAGTACATCAAAAAGAAAATTTACACCATTATTTTTTCGTTATGTAAGTATTTTACTTCCACAACAGCTCAACCGTAACGTTAAAAAGATAATCATGATACATTGTCATTCTTAAGGTATTCGATCCATATTAGGACCTAATTTTTCTAACCTTGAATATCCATCATGTATTAAATACTCTGGTATTAATTTAAAGCATTTTAGAGTAAAAAAAGATTTACCGAGAGAAATTTTAAAAAATATCATTAACTAAGCAGTAATTAATTAATGAAGATTGCATTAATGTCTATGGGGACAAGCATATTTTTTAAAATAAAAAAATAAATATCAAGAATATCAATAAATGCATCGGTGGAAAGATGCATTTCATCATTATGAATACAAAAAGTATTGAAAATAAATTTTATACCATATATATTTTTTTATAATTAATTTTTATAAATTAAAAGCAAAGGGGAGCAACTCTTCATAAAAAGGTAAAGGTCATTAATTAGGACACATTCTGCTCTTACATACTGACACTTAAACATGAAAATTATGTCCAAGTATACTAAGTATGAAGCCCATATATATCTGTTATGCATCCATATTCATTGAATCTGGGGCTATTATGGGTCGGATACCTTAAGGTTTAGGGTAGCTGCAGGTCTGTAGCTCCCGGTCTGAAAAAAATTCGGATGGACGACCGGGAGCTACAGACCTGCAGCTAGGGTTTAGGGATAAGAAGTCGATCTTTAACCGAAACTGGTTCAGTAATAAAATGGGCAGCTGTAATCTAATGGACCCCCCCCCTAATTTTATTACTTATAACTTATTTGATTTCGCGAGGGGGGTCATTTTGTTTGCTATATGGAATGGGGGAGGGTTTCGAGGCTTATTTTTGGTAGGTTATCAATTAATCAATGCGGTGTTTTGTAAATTATTCGATGATGTAAATTCGTGAGTAATGAAAACCAAAGGAAATCTGCGAAAATAAACCACCACGAGTTCTAATAAATCTTATGATTACTAATTGTGTAAAAATTTCATGAGTTTTTATTCACAGCAAACATGAGTTGACTACTGCCTTGAATAAGGATTCTGAGCAATTGGATTTTTTTTTTATCAATACACGTATGAATATAGAGAGATGTAATCTTAGCTTTAATAAGCGATCATGACAACACTCTCCTTTTTTCTATCACAGTTTGCGTACACAACTGCACTAATCATGATGATGGAGACTATCAATCCTGCAATACGTGTAATGGATACGTTTCATGCGGTGGCCATGTTTTATCGAACAGGGACTGTCCATCAACTCTTGTGTGGGACAGTCTTAAAGGTAGATGCGAGTACAACTCCTCTACCTGTGACCCACAACATCTACCGAAATTAAACTGAATATTTAAGTATTGTTTTGTTTTATCAGCTATTTATCATCAATGTGGTTTTTTTACGAGTTGACGATCTTAACAATAACGAATTTTAAAATATGATAAAGCAGTAAAACACCCTTTCCTGATTTTTCAGAAGTAAATTGATTAGTCGTGTGAAGATGACCTCATATCGATATCAGTCAGACCCTGACGAGTGTAAGGAAAAGGGGGATGAATTTAATCAGACAAATAAAAAAACAACATACTTTTACTTTTTAATTGGGTTCATTAACCTTATAGGATAATATACATGTACACATTGCCCTTCGGTTTATTAAATATTTCTTACCTTGGGTATCGCCCTATCATTTGTAAAAGAAACTCTCTGTAAAACATTAATCGTGGTTCAGGGTACTAATTCTTTTATTCCGTATTGCATTATAGTGATTTTATTTCTTTGTTGTGTTTCTGGATAAAAGATTAAGACCAATTTAAGTGAATTCTTCAAATGTTAACTTTATTTCCACTTAAATTGACGTTTTATCCTGATCAAATAAATGTTCCTCAATAGAGTTAATGTCTCAATATCTTAATCTCTTCATTTTGTTCAAAATTACACTATTTATTATTAAGCCGTTCTTTGCATAAACTTGTCTATGCTGAAACAAATTCATTTCAGTTTAAATCGTGATGCAATATGAAGGTTTAATTTATTTTACATGACCAAAGGCAAAACTGGTTTGTTTCGGTATATCTGATAGATGTTCCTTTATTGTAAAGTAGATATGCAAATATTTAACAAAAATAAACAATTAAAATAAAAGACTTGGCGTCCAATTGACAAAAGATGGTGGTGTCAGTTTTTGGTG
Organism: Magallana ariakensis; assembly: GCA_020458035.1. Lineage (NCBI taxonomy): Eukaryota > Metazoa > Mollusca > Bivalvia > Ostreida > Ostreidae > Magallana > Magallana ariakensis. Next base: position 34,521,164 of record CM035818.1, on the reverse strand, counting down.
AAATGATGTGACCCATTATGTTTAAAAAAATCTTTTTAAAATTAGTGAGGAAAACTAAAATATCATATATGTAAACGAGAGAATAAAAAATATGTACGAATTGACCAAGGATCTTTAAAACATTATGATGGGTCTTATTTCAAAATGTTAACGCAAAATAATTTCATTGTTGCTGGGTTTGCATGAAGCTAAATGTCACTAATTTTTTCTCAATATTACTTAATGGTTTGTGCCATGCCTTTTCCTTTTCCAAGATCTAAGCAACTACAATGACCTAAGAACTTGTAACTCAATTCCACTACTTAGAAAAACATAATGTATAAATAGGACCCTTTTCACTGCATTCTTGGCTTGTGATTTCTAAACTGAAATCTTGCATTCATCTCTTTATATCTTACCTGGCTATCGACCATGGACTCTTCTGTAGCCTACAATCGTTTTTAAATTACGAAATTGGGACGTCAATATATTAATGCAGTATGGAATAAACAACAACACCAGATGTACTGATAACAATTATATCCAAATACAGAAAAATAGTGCATATAAAATTCAAAGCTAATTGGATTACTCAAAATGGTATACCATTTGGTCTGCCAGGTATACAAAAAAGTCTGATTTTAGGTCTTGTGATAATTCAGGTATACATGAATATTGTTATTTCACTGTCAAGACATTCGTATTAAACAAATACATTCTCTAGAGCAATCTCTTTTATTGCTAGTTATTCTATTTATAGTCTTATAAAAAGAATCTGAACATGGCCAGCAATGAACTTTAGAGCACCAGTTTCGTTCAGAATTAGTTATAAGTTGGAAAATATTTCAGAAATGAAATGCAAAAGACATATTTCTGAAGAAAGAAGAAAATTAAGAAAAAATAATTAAATTCTTTTTTCAGAAAAAAATATTGATGAGACTATGGTTCCTTCGTTTCCGGTGCAGCATACATGTATAGTATTATACTTGTTGTATGTTTGTGATGTGACTGCTTTATTAATTCAAACTTTAGAAAATAACGTAAAAAAATAATTGTAACAAAAACGGCAAATAGGTGCAAATGTTTTCAAATACAGCTCATTTCATTGATTTAGACCTACTGAATACATGGCAGACCATTGTATATCCAATGTAGCAATCCAGCAAGGTGTTGAAAAATCTACCGGTATTCTTTTTAAAATCGTTGTAACAAAAATATGTACACTATTTATTAGCATTAAAATAATACGCCGATCGGCGCATCAATAATCATTAAACTTTAAAAAAAGAAAAAAAAGAAAAATAACATTCGAAAATCATCATAAATGTACGCCCCAGACAGGAAAGGGGAAAGGATCCTACTACCAGACCCCGACCCTAAACAAGTTGTTTTAGTTATATTTGGCGGTAATTATAGCATAGTGTCTAACTTTAACAACGCTAACTTCCACATGCAATGAAAAAATCTATCATAACTAAAATTAGTATTTAGATATCTCTAGGTTTAATATTAATTAAGTTTTGAAAATGAAATCTGAAAAGTTATTTTTCATCAAGAATAAAAAAAAAACCCGGACACAATGTTGGAGCTACGTCTATTTCTATGTCAGACGAATGAAATCAAGATTGCCCATTTCCTAGAAAGCCAGTAAAACCATACTCTTTTAAAAATCACAAAACTTACAGTAAAGTAAAACTTCACTATAATTTTTGTGATTCAACTAAAAATTATTCAAATAACCTTGATGTACATCATTATAAGAAACCCATTTACCGCTTTATGGTACTGTTTTTTAAGACATAGCAACGCTAGAATCCGTCGGTTGTAAATTTTAGACTAATGACATTTTTCAAGCGATCGTTACATATTCCTTTAAATATTTTCTTTACTTACTATATATTCTCAAGGAGGAAGTGTAGATCCTGAGTCCTGTGTATATCTAGATTTTATACTGTGGTCATGGTAAGTTTATTAAGTACTTTTTCTTATTTTCTATTTCTGAAACTTATCATGGTTTAATTTAATTTAATTTTCCCACATCATTCTCGTTCATTCTAAATGAATTCTAATCGAAAACGCAAGTTATAATTGGTATATTTTATTTGTAGAAATACTATTTGTTTCACCATTATTAAGAGTACTATTGTTTGGATTAATATAGAATTCTTTTCACAACATAACTGACATATGTTTATTTAATTAAAGATTTCTAAACTCTGTTATAGTTAAGAAATCTTTGATTTTATACTTTTAATGTATCACATATATAGATTTTTTGCGTGTTCTCTGTCACTTTTAAGATGATGTTCACAATGATATTCTCATTTTCAAGCTTTACGTTTTTCCAAAAGTTTTAGATGTTATATACGACCAGCACAAACTTTGTCAATAAAGCAAAATATTCAAAGTTTATAGAATATTGGTATATTCGGATGTATTACCTTCACAGTTATATACGATCTCGTACATTTTCCGATTACTTTTTGTATCAGTATTATAATACTTTATCAAAACCATATATTACGTAATTGTACCTTTGGCATACTAAATATACATGTGTTAAAATCAGATACTATATTTAGGAGCTGAACGAAGTGGTGTTAAATGTTGGCAGAACAAAATTGGAAAATGGACAAGAACATTCTACAACTGATATGACCACAACGAAACAGAAAGAAGTAATATTTCATAAATAATGCCAACAATGGATTCCAATTTAAAGAAAGTGTTTAATAAATCATTTAAAACTGAGGTTATACAATTTATTCGATATACATTATAGTCATTATTTTCTTTTCCAGTTCAAGATGAAGACGTCATCTTTTTTGATAAAATATGTGGCTTTGTTTTCTATAATCCTGGTCGCTGTCGTACTATCAATAGTCCTTGCTGGTTACGTCAGTACGAAAAGTCTTGTGGAAGATATCCCAAATCAGGTCAAAACGGATTTGCAGAAGATGCCAGAGAGGGAAATTCTTAAAAGGTTACCGTCCTATCTTTCAGAGATGAAATATGCTCTACAACTTGGTAAAACTATTTTGATCGTTTAATAAAAAAAACATATCCAAATTAAAATGATACATTGCAATTGTATGAGATCAGTAGTTAAATATCGTGGTTTTTTTTAAATATAATAACCATTCTTTACCATATAGATTTTAAAAATGAAACAAAGACTGCTAGGGATTGGCTTCTACAGCGTTTTTTAAACGAAACTGGTATGTTATGTACTTAAACAAGATAACATTAAAAGCTAGTTAACTATTTATTGCAAAACTTGTTAACAACATTGAATTGCAATGAGAAATCCTAAACAAATTAAATATAAATATATATTTACTTTTCTTTACCATTCCTAGATGCTTTATGGCGGAGGAAAGATATTTATAATACAATTTATACAATGATTCATTCTTCAAGTAAGCATATTTGTTCAGCAAAGTAGTTTATATTGCTGAAGTGGTGGTTTTGGATCAAAGGTTTCGGTTTCTCATTAAAAGCAATATGAATACCTATTAAGGATTTTTCAATTTTCTTGTAACAAGATACGTGTAATAAGATTATATAAAGTGTAGCTTCATTTCTATACTAGTCTGTGTTAACAACTGCACTTACCATAAAGATGAACACTACCAATCCTGCTACACGTGTCATGGATTCGTCGCATGTAGCAATGGTATTTTAATCAACTTGACTTGTGTAGAATCTGGTGGAAACGAACCTCTTCTGTGGGACAACATCAAACGTAGATGCGATATAAGATCCTCTACTTGTGACCCGGACTATCTACCGCTATTAAACTAAAAACTAAGGAAAAAAACTAATGCTTTTTGTATCATAAACTGTTTTTGTTAATTGTGTCTTTACAGCCAAAAATATCACAGATGCTTGCGAAGCCTTAATTGGTTTTCCACTAGAAATGCTATTGCAGAGGAATTTATACATTAATACCTAGTTATGTTAAAACTAGTCTTCTTTGTACATAGGTACATTATATGTGTTGTATTATGAAAATGCATATTTTAAATAGAATAAACTGTTTATTTGTTTATCGTTTGTGTTATTCTTCGAATACTGTAAACAGTTATACTTGCAGTGTACGATATTTGGCGCGAAATAATTTTTAACAAGTTGACGTGGATTTGAATTAGCATATTCCTAAATATTCCTATTGTTTCACATATACACGTATGCATGACATTTACCGATGTAGTTGATTTAACAGAAGGCGTTTTTTGACAAAGATTAATGCTTTACAGAATACATAGTCAAATGTTATAAATGTATTTTTACAGAAGATATAGAAAAAATAGCTACCAATTTAGATAGCCATATGAAATATTGAAATTAGAATTGATAGTTTTTGATTTTCAGATAATTCCATTGTATATTGGATATGGACATCATAACCTGCCTTCAGCGAACGTAGGAAAATGTATATACTCTGTATCTTAAACGACAAAATGTCTTTTCTTATATTTAAAAAATATTTAAAAAACAAAACAAAAAACAAAAAAACACCCCCCCCAAAAAAAAAACCACACACCCCCCCAAAAAAAACCAAAAAAAAAAAACCAAGTGCCCATCGACGATAAACTCTTGCCTTGTTTACTTTATTTTGTATAATGCTTGTACTTTCCCAATGTCTGTATGTAATCTGAAAAAAAATTAAAATTAGATATTTGTTTGATAATTCAGTAGATCATGATGTATAGTTTATAAAGAACAATGGGATTATCCCGTGGTAATTAAGTAAGTTTTAAGTGTTAGTATTATGCATTTATTGATTAAATTCAATTTGAAAACAACAAAAAATGTAAGATTTTCAAATTTGTTCTTCAGGATATTTTTTGGTCCAGATGGTATACTAGTATTTCATTGTACAATACATAACAAACTTAAAATGATCAAATAGTAGAGATATATTTTAAATGCATATCAAAAATCTTTAACCAGTTCATTTCCACCATTCGCAATTATTATAAACAATTAATACGAACATTGTGCAAATACTGGTTTTCAAAACTATTTTTCTGCTCATAAAACCAAAACGGTCACTTTGCAGCATTTCAAAAATGTGTTCTCAAAATCAAGGTATTCACTGATTTTGCTTTACCCCCACCTCTTGCATCATAATTTAATATCATAACTTAAAAATCATGGACTTTAAAAAATTACTAAGTTTAAAGATGTACATGGAGATTTTAGAACTGGCTTGGTTTCAATGACTTATCTTTTGATCTGAATAAAAAAAAAGAATTATCGATTTCATTGGTAGTTGTGCAAGGCAATATATTAGACATTTGATAACGTTGCGTGGCTTCTATGCAAGGTTCTTCGATTTACGTCCTTTACCCTTTCCTCAAGCAAATAAGAGGGTTTATTTCATGTTTCCAACTTGGAAACTTACATAAAGCTGTAAATTTTAAAAGTTTGGTGGGGGTTTTTCTTCTATAGGATATCTGTATTAGAAAAGTAGAAATCTTTTACATTAAAAAAATTATGAAAAATTAAATGGCACAAATACATGAAAACGGTTTTAACGAGAGTTCACGAATTTGCTTTTCACAATACATGAAGACAGTTTTAACGAGTGTTCACGAATTTGCTTTTCCTTTTATGCATACAAGAAAAATTGAAAAAGCAAAAAAGGTGGAAAAGATGTCAACTGTCTATAAATCATGAATACATGTATCTTTTAAACCCACTTCAAAACTATGTATTAAAAGTGAATTTTTTATTATTAAAATTAAATCGTTTTTTCTACTTCCAAAACTTTAACAAGCCGCCTTAAATCTAATCGTGAACTGAATTAACTTATTTCAATCAACGAAATGTGAAGGTTTTTTTGCACAGGGCATAAGAAATTAAATTTAATTCATAAAACAAATAAGATTTTATTTATGATAGTAATAACACTTTTGTAAGCTATTCATGCTGTTGAGTCACTGCATTCAAATTAAAAAAAAAAAGCTTATCGCATATACACTAGAACTTGTATGCAGTTGTAAATTTTAGTCGGTTGTTGAATCTGTCCATTGTTACATAATTCTGAACATATCTTCTTGTATATCATTCAAGACATTATCGATCTGGAAGTAAAATACCAATCGATTCGACCAGTCATCGACACCATCTGCGGACATGGTGAGTTTAGCAGAAATTTTCATTTTGATTTTTGAAGAAAAACACTTTGCCTAATATATTTATTCTAATTATATGCATCAATTGAATTGAACTGGATTTTAAATTCTTATAAATTGTTATTCTTTTAGATAGATCCCATTTACATATGGAAACTACATGTTCATTTACTGTTGAACAGAATAATTTTCATTAAATTTACACGTGCGTACTATCTTGCAGGATACCCCAGAGGAATCTACTACTGATCCACAAACTCAAAGTGATGGCTGCGGTGCTCCAAACACGTACGTGGATTTGCTACCAGAAACGGTAAGGATTTATTTCTGATTTCACCTTTGCATTGAATTTAAATCTGGATTGAATTATGGGATTTATACTCATAGTTACTCGGCTTAGTATATCTCATATAATGTTCAAATTTTACGACAAAACATAAATGTAGTGGTACATTTAGAAAACTTAAATATAAAAAGGAAAATAGGCAAAAATTTCATCAGAACAATTAAAATTAAATTAACAATAAAATAGTCTATGCAACATTGAAAATAAACAATATGAATTGATTTTAAAGATATGATAACAAAAATAAGGTTTTTCAGTTTTTTTTTTTTTTTTTTTGTAGCATGGTGTGGTTGGTAAATCTACTATACCTTTTCATATGACACAAAGCCAGGTAAATTTAAATAGGAAGAAAGAAACTCTTAAACATGCTTTAAAAACATAAAGGAATAACCCAATGCATTAGAAAAACACAAAAATTTGAATTTTCAAATACTGTCTACTTAAAAATTGTTCAGCTTTATATTTGTTTTATATTTCTTCCACCTAATAATTGGGACAATTCATTAGAACGTAATTATTTAAATCACGTTTTTGCCTTTAAAAAGTATTTAATGTTTTATATATCTCAGAACTGATTAAAAACTTGGCATAATTTTCACAAATGCGGTGAATATTGACTCTTTTCTCTTTATCTTTAGAAAAAGCGTCGAAAATTCATTCCTTTCAAAGTACGTATTCACGGTCGGGTTATTTTTTTTTTTTTTTTTAATGATTGAAAAAAAAAACTTCGAAAAATACTCAAGTTCTCTTTCATTTTAATTTTACATTCTAGTATCATTCCAAAATATTCAAGAATTCCAAAAAGGTATGTACAATGTATATGTAAAGGTAATATTTTTTGCTTAATTCAAGTTTGCAAGCATTTTGTTAGTTATATGTTTATTATAACTCTTATTATCTAAATGTATATGTTTACTACACATTTTATTGTAGAGGATGAGCAAAAAGGGAAATAACTTGTCTGTATTCAAGGGAGCTGATCCTCACAAGCATGGGGTATATATATATATATATATATATATATATATATATATATATATATATATATATATATATATATATATATACTACTACTACTACTACTACTACTACTGCTGCTTACGTGTTTTGTCCATATCCTTTGTTTAAATGTATATAATCATAATAACTTTAACAAAATAAATAAAACCATACACGAATTGATTGAAAAGTCCAAAAAATAAATCTTTTTAAAAAGACTTATATTTAGAATAAAAAGGCTTATGAAGTTAAATTGTTTGTCTTTAAAAATGAAGCTAATAAGTAATTTTTTCATCATTAGCAAAAATAATTATGTTTTTCTTAGACCAGGCACGCAATCGAGGATAACCGTATCAGCACCAGCAGTAGCAGTTACGAAAGTTGTAGGGTAAGTTTGTAATGATGTGTTTGTAATATTGTGCATAATCGTCATTTTACCAATGTTCAACATCAGCAGCTACAGTAACAGCTGTTTGTTGTATGTTCCAAAGTCTGTAAAGACGAATCAGGTCTCTGCAACATCATAAATGGATTATAGTTTGGCAATCTAAAGAAAATCTATGAAACATTAAAGCTGAACACCGCTCGTAAATAGGCACTGTCCGCCATATTTCTTTCTCATCACTGTTATCCCTACAACCCTTATATAAGGGGTAGACCTCTAAACAGTACTTCGCTGTAGAGGTCTCACCAGTGTGGACGTACATCTTGCTCTTCCTGTTACTCGGTCGCGATGAAATTATCAAATTTTACGCACTTTTTTCAAGCCAGGAGAATACTAACATCAAATAAATTGGTCGATTCATTATTTACAAACAGAATATGCACATAGAATTAGAAATAAATGCATAAAATCCAAAGTCGACGAAAGGAATACTACATGTCGGCAACGAGTTTCAGGTGTGCAATCGGGTGTAACGACATCGAAGGGTTTATATACCAGGTACCTGTGTGACGGTACCTATTTACGAGCGGTGTTCAGCTCTGAATACATATGAAGTTTTGACATATTCTTTCTTCTTATGTCTGTGTCTTAAAATCTAGTTTATATTGAACATCGTTTTTTTCTGTCAAAGGTTATATATTTTCATTTTATAAATAATATATGCAGATACCATATAAAATTATATATATATATATATATATATATATATATATATATATATATATATATATATATATATATATACGTCATCAATTGACGTTGAAGGGTAAAGTGAAGTACTTTATATATAAAAGATAAGACAGGTTTTAAAAGTGACACGTTGCAAAGAAGAAAGGCGAGGAAATGGAAAAAATCCAAGTATGCCAACCATTGCTTAGATTTTAAAACTCTTCAAATTGTATAATTTATATCGTCTCTTGTGTGTTATATTACCGTGCAAATAACAGTTGATCCAATAATTCATATGAGTTGAACAATACGAAAACGAATTGCGTATTTAGAATAAAGATAACAGAGATTGAGTAATAAAATATTATGCATGAAATGTCCAAGTCAACATAATTGTTGTACAAACGCAAACAGTATTTTAGTTGAATAGTTGTTTAAAAAATATAATTGCACTAAGGTTCGACAAAATTATCATCGGATGGAACTGGTCTAAACCACTGATTTATCATGATAGATGGTTTAAATACACATAGATATCTATTTATAATGCATCTATTTGCAAGATACTTAAGTGTAAGTGTTCATAAGAGAAAGTCATATGCACTTAAAACTCTGTCTTGTAAAAACTGCGTTTTAGTTAGTTGATAATATTTTTGAATTATTTAATTACAGCCATTTAAAAATAATGGGTCCTGCCATACATATGTGGACATTGACGAGGTAAGTACATATTGAGTGTTTTGTCACACATATATAAGCTTTGCTCCACTGAATATCTTGACAGTAAATCATTGAATTTGTTAACATTTGTCAATTTACATTGATTTTGAAAACAATGGCAACTCTTAGGAAATACAATTTAAAATATTAATAACAAATAACATTTTGTTATTACATAACCATAAACAGGAAACTTTAACAATAACGTACTTTTTGAATTACTTCATATCTTAAATATATATTTTGTGGCAATCTGTTGTTTTAATGATACCACACTCTTTTGTATCAGTGCCATGTAGATAGAGACATGGATTTTGAGCGATGTAACAGCATCTCCACAGTTGCTACTTTGCCTGTTGTTTCGACTCCACCTACGGTAAATTGACAGCTGATTGATTACAAGCATAGTTGAAACAAAATTAAACCTAGCCAAGGAAACACAATTACATATTCCCAGTTCTACTTGACGCTAAATAATGCAAATATGTCATTTTAAATAGCAGCAGAAAGCAAACACAAATAAGGATAGAAGCACCTCAAAATCATATTGATGCTAGATTTAAAACATTTAAATATACATGTATATTGTGATATCAATATCATTACTCCAATAATGCGCTGGTAAGCAAAACATTTAATTTAAAGTTAATAGAATGCTGTTATATGATACAAAACCTTTAACGCTATTGACAAATCCGCACATTCTCCATGTATTTATTTGAATATTTGTTGAAATGTTGGTTGCTATACTAGTATGTTAAAAAAATATGAGAATAATCCATGAATGTTTTAAGTCGCGCAAACAGAATGAAATGGCCGAGAACTCCGACAAAAGACAACTGGCCATCCCTACCGTAACGACCCCCAAGATACATTATGAGGTAAAATTTCATAATCAAAGCGATCAACATAATCGTATCAAATGACATTTATTGGTGTTAAAATACGTATATTTAATCATGATTCATTTAGGTCTATATGCCTCTTGTTTTTATAATTTTTTTCAATTCAAGATGAAGGTTCCGAAAGGTAATGAAATGAAAAGGTACGTGATTCTGTTTTGCGTTGTCTTGGTCTTTATCGTACTGTCTACCGCCCTTGCCGGATATGTTAGCACAATGAATATCCCCAATGAAATCGACCAGAAGTTTAAGAAGATGCCACAATGGGATATTCTGAACAGCTTACCTTCCAATCTAACGGAGATGAAAACCGCTTTTAAGTTAATAGGTAATTTTGCTTACAAAATAAATAAATTCCATGGATGATAAATTTTATATTAATGTAATTTAGCGTTTTCAAATATTTATCATACGAATTATAAAGGTTTGGACAATATAGAGAGGAAGACAATCGACAAACAAAATAGCCTTCTCCAGTGTGTTGAATAATGTTTGTACATGTAACAGCATATAACTACATGTAACATATTTTATACTATACCTATAGACTTCAAGAATGAGACGAAGATGATCAGCGAAATAGTTCTGCAGCATTTTCTGAACGAAACTGGTATGTTCCTTACACATTCCACAGACAATTAAACACAGAGTTCGAATTTTAGATGTATAGGTTCCTGGGGTAAGGTTATATAATATTAAAAATTAATATTATATTAATAAATTATTAGTTCGTTGTTTTGATCAGGTGACATTTATATCCTTATAAAGAATCAAAAATTATATTGATTCCTTAAACAAAGAGAAATGTAAATGTAAATCTAATATGAAATTGGTTTCTTTGTGGGCTCATATGCAACTCAATTTAATTGCATTCGTTGGAATTAAATGTATACAATATACCTTTCAAAAAATAACCAAAGTACTGAAGTACTAAAAGCCGGGCTCTTTTGATGTGTCTTTATGCATATTGTTTAGAAAAGACTCTCTCTCTCTCTCTCTCTCTCTCTCTCTCTCTCTCTCTCTCTCTCTCTCTCTCTCCTTTTTTTCTGTCTCTTAATGTCGGCAAAACGTCAGAGAACGACTAAATTTTGCAAGTGGCTATTACAAAAAATGTCTGTGTGATAGAAAAAAAATCAACAGAGCATTGAATTTTGAAACAAGCATTATAAAATCAATCCCCAATTTCTTCGATGTTCAGCCGAATACCAATGCTATGTAAAGTAGTACATGGAAATTCATGCGCATTGTATATGTCTGTTTTTAAAACATGTAAGTAATAGGAAAAAAAACAAAAAAAGAAAAAAAACTCCCACGCTAAATTTATTCGCAAAAAAAACCAGTACATTTATCATTTAACTATTTGGTATAGCGGAAGGATTTACTTTGACGCTGTTCGGTTTTTTTTTTTTTTTGTTTACTTTTGAAGTTGTGCTATTTATAGAAACATTGGCGATTTGCCTGCCTACAGCCAGGACTCTGCTTTCAGCAGAGCCCGGCTAAAAATCAAAACTCAAAACAAACTCCTTTTTTTTTAACGAAACATAAATTGCCACTAAGGAAGAGTAAATAAAGTCGTATTACTTTTTCTTGTTTTATTTTTTTTTTTTTAGATTTTCTTTCATGGAAAGAAGAGGTCAAAACAATTATTTACACTATGATCTATTCATCAAGCAAGTACAATTAAATTCAATATTTAACATAAATTTTAATTATTGTTGTCTAACTTATAGATCTATAACTTTGATTAATTCTTATGGCAAATTTTATCCAGGCATTTCATTTGCCAAAAATGTCAGTGATTTATCATAAAGCTACTTTTGTATATCTAAAATTGTGACAACATTAATTTTATTATTTCTATACCAGTCTGTGTCAACAACTGCACCAACCATACGGACGGAGACTACCAGTCCTGCTACACTTGCCATGGATACGTTAAATGCAGCAATAACATTTTATTTAATCAGTCGTGTTCACCAGCTCAAGACAAACCTCTCCTGTGGGACAACATTAAGAGAAGATGTGAATTTAACTCCCCTACCTGTGATCCAACATATGTATTATATTGAAGAAAACTTTTGGTAAAATGCTTATATTTTCATCAAATTTATTTGTCATTGAGTGTAAATTGTTAAGACTAATGACTGGCACGAAAACAAAGATGACTGTAATTGTATTTTTTTTAACTGTTTAACGGTATGTAGTGTGTATTTGCTTCGAGCCAAAATCAATAAGTTATAATTAAATCAATGAATGTGGTTATACATTAGAATTAACTTAAAAGGTTTATTCCTCTGATGTGAAAATCCAGCTTCATTTGTTACCTTTAAGTATTATATTTGGATTCTATAATGCCACATCAACTATACCCATGGTTGAAATATATAGAAAATGTTACTTTGAAATAGTCAGTGTTCGAAGGTTCATATTAAAGAAGGCCATGTTCATATTAACAGTGCTGCAACTTTTTAGTTTTCAATTCAAGGTAAAAAGATGTGTTATCATTGGAATATTTTTGTATGTTCTCAAATTACATGTTATATATATAGATTATTACATGGCAATTTTTATATCGCATCCTATATTAGCCCTCGGTCGCTGTATATCAGCCGGACGGCTCTCGGGCTGATATACAGCGACCGAGGGCTAATATAGGATGCGATATAAAAATTGCCATGTTATTATTTTTATATCATATACTTATAGAAAATATCAAAGAAACAATAAAAAACATTTTGTGATGAATGATAATTGTTAACAAATCGCTCCGTGTCTATATATTAAATCTCTAATATTTTCCCTGAATTTTATTGCGCCAGCTGTTTGTATACCGAGTTGACGTCGACGTAAGTATTTAAAGTCATACTCGGAGATCGGAGTTGAACGACGCATACCGAACTCTACGTCACAATAGCCGATGGTTAACGGAAAGGGGTGTGATATAACATCCGAAGATTGCCGGAGAGGGGTGTGATATATATAGATTATTACATGGCAATTTTTATATCGCATCCTATATTAGCCCGAGGTCGCTGTATATCAGCCCGAGAGCCTGACGGCTCGAGGGCTGATATACAGCGACCTAGGGCTAATATAGGATGCGATATAAAAATTGCCATGTTATGATTTTTATATCATACACTTATAGAAAATATCAAAGAAACAATACAAAACATTATGTGATGAATGATAATTGTTAACAAATCGCTCCGTGTATATATATTCAATCTCTAATATTTTCCCTGAATTTTTTGCGCCAGCTGTTTGTATACCGAGTTGACGTCGACGTAAGTATTTAAAGTCATACTCGGAGATCGGAGTTGAACGACGCATACCGAACTCTACGTCATAATAGCCGATGATTAACGGAAAGGGGTGTGATATAACATCCGAAGATTGCCGGAGAGGGGTGTGATATAAATCTTATATCACACCCCTAGTGTTTATATCGCACGGGTAGGAGAATTTTCTGTTTATATCGCACCGGGCGGAAAAGGGTATATTTTCTATAAGTATACGATATAAATCTTATATCACACCCCTAGGGTTTATATCGCACGGGTAGGCGAATTTTCTGTTTATATCGCACCGGGCGGAAAAGGGTATATTTTCTATAAGTATACGATATAAATCTTATATCACACCCCTAGGGTTTATATCGCACGGGTAGGCGAATTTTCTGTTTATATCGCACCGGGCGGAAAAGGGTATATTTTTTATAAGTATACGATATATATAAATTAATTAGTTCATAAGTGCATGTATACTATCGACATACTTTTTATGTTTTCACTATTTATCTATATTGTTAAATCAATTTGCTCCAAAATTAAAACATTCTTTTGACTGCAATATTTTGAAATTTAATTTTACTAATATAACGCTATGATAATGTGGAAATTAAATGAGATCATCAAAGCATGCTTTTTGGAAGCTTCAGGTAGTACAAAACACATGTGAAATAAATCATTTGAATTATTTTCTCAAATACACAATAAAACGGCTTAATATTATGTAAAAGTTAAATATAATCCATTATCTTAACAAAATAAATATGAATCATACCATAAATTACTCTAGGCAGAAAAAAATGAGGTGCATCGTACTTTGATAAGTATAAAATGACGTTTTGCATGAATGGTTTTAATTTGATTTTTGTGCAATTTAGCCTTCTATCATTTAAAAATGAGTAACTTAAGTTCAAATCATAGTAAAGACTTGCAATTTGGACATAAACATCACCACTGTTTATACTATATGCCTTTCAAATGTCAAAGTCATATCAAAAGGTTGAAGGTCAAACATGATGACGTCAATACGGATTTTTATTAATTTTACCTCCGTCAAATATACTTAGGCCGACTTTAGTTTTCATTGCGCATGTTTTTGCGCATTCTAGTATAATACAGTTGATTTATACTTCTTATGAAATTTTTTCGATATCATTTATAAAATTGAACACAAATAACAAAATACAGATAAAAATATTTAGATTTTTTAAGGAAAATTTTAATTTTTAAATGATTTTTCCGTTGTGCGGTTGGGGAGCATTGCCATTGCGCTTTTATGACGTTGTGATAAAATGAAGCTTTGTAGGGGTACGTTATAAGAAATAACATAAAAGAAAAAGTAAAAATTGTACGCAGTTAAAATTTTAGATACAGAATGATCCAAATTTATAGCAAAATTTGGTGCATTTTAATATTTTGAGATGACTCCCACTAAAAACCAGACGGTAGAATTGGGTATTTTTTACATATAAGGCAGGAAATGATATTACTAATCATATAAAACAATTTGAGAAAAATAGCTATTGTAGTAATTTTTTAATTTGCTTTGGTGTGCGGAAAATGACAGTTTCCTAATTTTTCGTATATTACTACCTTATTCAATCATAACAACACTAATTATAGGTAAGTGCTCCAAGACTAGCGCATTTATTCAATAAGATACATAAATATCGCGTAATCTCTGTCGTGTTCTCTTGAAATAGAACTTAAAAATTGCAACAAAAAACATCATGTAATGCATATTACTACTTAATAAAATTAACTCATAACACATGCAGGTATATATGCATCAGTGGGTGGGCGGGTGGATGCGAAACGTGTAAAAAGCGCATAGTCTTGAGCTCGAATAGCTTAAAATCACATAGCATGCCTGTCATGCTCTACATAACCGGTCTAACCAGTATTACTACGCGTAAACTACCCCTAATAAACAAACTATATATAGACAACCACGTGTTCGATAAAACCTTGTTATATCTTTCAACCTGCATTAAATATATTTATGTTCTAATTCGGACAATCTCAAACGAACATAAATATTTACTACCTTATTCAACCATAACAACACTGATTATGGGTAACTGCTCCAAGACTATTGCATTTCGAATGTAACAAAGAAAGTGAAAAAGAAAAAATATAAATTATAATTGCTATAACTTTATATAGAAAATCAAATATTCAAAGACTTGGACACAGACATTAATGAATTAACATTTTCATGCACATAACCATCTTAACATTTTCGGAACGCCACCTGTCATATGCATGCTTTTGAAACAGTCTTTCACTCACACCAGCATTGGCAGCCGCGGTAGCGCCCCAGGACCTAAGACTATGAAGCCCAAATTTGGACCTATCCACACCAACATTTTCTAATGTTTCAAGTAATAATTCTCTAGCCCTACTATATGACAATGGTCCAGAATTTCTTAATTTACATTTACCAGATTTCTTACAAAAAGTAAGTGTCCTAAGAAATAAAACAATCAGAATCTGAAGAAATATCAGCAATTTTCAAATACAATTTTAACATATTATACGGACATGTTACATTATCTGTTCTAGAAACAATAACATTACTTCCAGTCTTGTATTTGTCCGTTTTGTTCTTAGAAATAAACAAAGAAAGATGATCCTCATAAAATACAATGTCAGAGCGTTTTAAGTTGACCAGTTCTGAAAAAGCAAAAAAGCTGCATAACTTAATAAATACATACATGAAATTCAATTTTCCGGTAAACTTCTACTTCTCGTTCCGTAACGTTTCACAATTTGCTGTAGAATATCGGAAGTTATTGGCTCTTTCTTGGTTACGGGTTTTGCACTGATGCGACGAGCTCCTTCCAAAATTGAAACTACTAATGAGGAATGACAAGGATTTTCTTTTCCTGAAAGTTCGTACGCCCAGGAAATTGCGTAAAAAGTTTCATTATTCTTTGCGGCTGAGTTGTATTGTTTTGATAAATAAATTAAATAAACTGATATGTTAAAATCAGAAGCAGGGATATGTTGCACTTTGTGAATGGCACCATTTATCCATGAATTAAAGGCATACTAATATTTCCTAAAAGTACTATCAGATTTGGATTTTTCACAATAGAGCTTCAATTTCGCTAAATTTTCGTCTGATGTCTGAAATGAGGCCCATCTTCCTGCATGGAAAACATCTGAAAAATGTGAACACAAAAACACTTGTTGGCCCCTCTTTTAATAGCAATTCAAATTTGACCTTGTCACTCTGTCCATAATAGGGACCATGTCAAACACCGTAATTCTAAGACCTTGTCCCTAAATACCTGACATGCTGATGGTTTTTAAGGACCGTGTCTTATATTATTTCATCTCATCGCTCTGAAAGTAGATCTATACAACAAACACATACACTAAACGCTTCGTGCATCAGTGATCTAACCATGTCACTCAGTATAAAAGTAATAGGATCATGTTTATTCTGTTTATACAGAACACAGTTTAATGGCCAATAAAGAACCTTTAAATTTTTCTGTACCGAACATGCAGTTCTTGGAAGTACCTTTGCATAAAATACCGCTAATATCATTAAACTGAATAACATCTGTTGCATACCTTCTATATGTAAAACCCGGTCCAAAAACCATAGATCAAAACGGCGCTGATGGCCAGTTAGGCACAATCAAAGTATCACGTTATCTACAGTACACAAGATGCCTTAAACTTCTCATGACTAAATGAATAGATGGCACAAGCCAGTTATTATCCGAATTACAAATTCTGCGAAAAACAATCTACTGCCTCAGTACCAGGATTCCAGAAAAGCGAATAAAATCTTGGTAATTTCTTATTAAAATAATAGTAATTTGCAAATCTGTCCACTGTATAAGGACCCCACATATTGTTCATAAAGTCGAAAAAAATCTTTAGATACAGACCAATCATCATAATCCACCAATTTACTCAAAATATCTGCCTTTTCGTTCAATGGTCTTGGAATCTATGCAATATCTAAAGAAATTTTTTCTTTGCAAACATAAATAAAATGCA
This sequence comes from Magallana ariakensis, assembly GCA_020458035.1. NCBI lineage: Eukaryota > Metazoa > Mollusca > Bivalvia > Ostreida > Ostreidae > Magallana > Magallana ariakensis. Next base: position 34,503,651 of record CM035818.1, on the reverse strand, counting down.
GAAAGATCAACCTCATGTAAAGCATTTTTCATGCTACCACTTTGAACAATAGAAACACAGTTTTTACTATCAGTCAATATTTTCACACACTTACCACTAAGGTTGTCTTTGAAAGAAAACAAAGCAAGCTGAATAGCCTTAAGTTCTCTCCAGGTAGAACTTGGTGAACTCTCTACCTATGAAAAATTAATGTGAAAGTACTGTTGTGTACCTTATAATTGGCAAACAGCTCCTTCAGCTACAAAGTTAGTATCTGTACACAAAAAAGCAAATGATTTAGAATATTTTTTCATACAACGACAGTTATAAGTTTCCAAATTCTTTGACTAGAACAAAAGCTCTTGCAAAAATTCATGTGAACTATCAAATCTAATCAAACTATCCCATGCAAATCTAGACTCTATAACTTAATAACACTTTTGCGTTATACGTATTCTAATGACCTTGCCAATAAATTGAGCCAATTGTTTTCAGTAATTTTTGGTAATCTGTGAAATATGTCTGCTAAAGTGCTCTTATAATCTTTTACGCGTCTCTCTGGAATAGACAAACAAAACATTTTAGAGTTCCATAACATTCCGAGCCATTCTAATGTTTGACAAGGTTCAAAAACTGACTTTTATGAATTCACCAAAAACCCTGCATTTTCTAACGATTCTTTAACAAGAAGGCTATCAGAAACTCCCTTCTCGTATGATTTAGCCAATCCTTAGCTATTGTCTAAATACAATACAATGTTTACACCTTAATGCCTCCAGTATCTTACCATTGGTCGTAAACACTTCGTAAAAATGTTAGGCGCTGAAGAAAGACCGAAAGGCAAAACAGTTAATACTAAGTACATAAATAATATTTTTTTTTTAAAACCCTATGAATGTTTGTTATGCTGCGCAAATATCTATATGATGATATCCAGACTTTAGGTCAAATTTAAACATATAATACCCTTTTTGAAAATACTGCAATGATATTTTCCAATCCTCAAATTTCACTATGTCTTTTCTCACAAACTTCTTTAAACAACAGGTTTGAAAGGTACTTGTGTAATACAACCTGAAAGCAACAAATCTGAAACAGTGTCAGAAACAAATTCAGCGGTGAGCAAAGCAGACTTATTATTTTTCATATACATTTCTTTAGGTGGCATAATAAATGGTATTACATAGCCAGTGCTTATAATACTGATAATGAAGTCAGATGCATTAATATTCTTCCAAAATTGTACTGCATTTCTTAAACGATGCTTAACCCCTTTAGAATTTCCGAAACTTTCTAAATTCTTTTAATATATTTGATGTTCAGATTTGATATCATTTCCTCTCAAATTACTTTAACTTTCATACATCATGAGATCAAAATCATCATACTTATCATTTACTGACTGATCCAGAACCACTTGATTGATTTGCGGCGCTGAAGAGGACGCAGTATTTCCTCCAATGCCCAGCTGATTAGCAGTGAAAACAGTTGTCGTATGTTGAAGGTTTGCGGCGTTTACCGAAGCCACGAAAAAGCTGCTGTTGACTTCCAGCGGCCGCGGCGGGAACACTACCAGTAGTAAGCTGAGGAGCGTTGTAACCGGAAGGGCGTGGTTTATAAGGCTGAAACCTCTTCTTCTCTTTAATGACTCGCAAGGCCCTGTTCACAGCTTGCCGAAGTTTCTTATCATCGGAATCTGAAGCGATGTCGTTGTGTTCATACTGATGAACTGTTGCCTACCCTGCTTTGAAGTTATCTGCGATACGAGTGAACTTGATGCGTTTAGACAATTTCCTAATAATGTTCTCAATTAAAGCGAAGCACTTAATTTAAAGTTTGACTTTATTCTGCAGTTTCTGCAAATCTGCTATGATTTCCTCATTGAATTCAAACTGAATCTTGTTGCCGGGACTCTTAATTAAATGACGACGATATGTCCTTTTTCAGTTTTTTCTGCAAGTCGATTTCTCTGCCTTCTTGACTTTCCAAAAGTTCTTTTTTAAAGGAATTAAGGGGAAGAATCCAAATAGCACTTAAACAAACTGAAGGTATCGAATAAATCATTAGCGGGAGTTGAAGAATTTTTAATTGTTGCCCCCGCCCAACAAAATGCTCTCGGAGTCCGACATTGCGATTCGAGTAAACAGAGCAAAGTCTTGAGCTCGAATTACTTAAAATCACATGCTCTACATAACCGGTCTAACCAGTATTACGAAAGTCAGTCAAAAAAATACGATGACTTTTACCATAGGTAGGTACCATTGTGTTCTGTCAACAATAATTGAAAAAAGAAAAGAAAAAATACCATACACACGAACGCAACGTTCCTTAGAAGGATTTGTTAGTGTTCTGCGTAGTTGGTTTTAGTTTAAAAATATCGCTCTGCGCGTAAATATCATTTTTTTTCTTCTACTAACTCCGAAAATGTATATGATTCTATCATAGCACGCTTGCAAGTCAAATTAAAGTGATCGGAAAATGTTTTCCTTTTTCTCTATAATCTACTTCAAAATCTGGTTCCTTCTTGTCCGTATTTCTTCTTTGCCTTTCATCTTTTTGTAAAAAAAAAAGATCGTATTTGTTTTTGTTTTCAGAAGCTAGGGGTTACTAGAATCTTTGATTTTGATGAATGGTAAAACTGTCGATTCTCTTATGGTGATTTTTTTTTCACAATCATTTTTTATAAATATCTTGTTTATGGGCGATTCGCACGCACCACAAGCAATTGGTGACGTACGTTTACTTGCAGTCAATCTAAGGGTAATGGATGGGAGAAGTGGGATCTTCTTACGTCATTCGTGCAAGTCTACGGGTTACTTGAGTGAATCGCAAGTGCAGTCAGCAGTGAAAAACGAATCTTTAAGTCACTTTGGTCTCAGTTCAAAATTCTGACCATTGACAACGGCATTTTGTATCGGAAATGGACCGATGACAAAGGTACAAAGATGCAAGCCATTGTGCCTTACAGTGAGCGACGACCGGTCCTGGCTCAATACCATGACAATAGATCATCAGGACATCTTGTTGTGTCTAAGACAATATCAAAATTCGTCAGGGCTATTATTGGCCAGGGATCCAGTCTGATGTTTGGGCATACATTGCTGGATGTGATAATGTAGCAGACGAAAAGGGTGTCAGAAAAACAAACGAGCGCCAATGCAGATAACACAGGCAGGTGTGCCAATGGAGCGCATTGCCACAGACATACTTGGAGAACTATAGCTACCATTGACAGAGAAAGGGAATAGATATATCTTGGTAGTTTCTGACTATTATTCCAAGTGGACGGAAAGCTTTCCAATGAAGAACATGGAAGCCGAAATCGTTACCAAAATTATTGTGGAACAGTTCATTGTGAGGATTAGGGTTCCCTATGTAATTCACTCTGATCAAGGCACGCAGTTTGAGAGTTGTTTATTTACCGAGTTCTGCAAGCTATTAGGGATTTTAAAAAAAAGACACGGACTACGCCGTATCACCCCAAGTCTGACGGCATGGTCGAACGCTTTAATAAAACATTAGCAACAATGCTTAGCGCTTATGTAGATGAACACCATAAAGATTGGGAAATCCACTTGCCGTACGTTATGATGGCGTACAGGTCTGCAAAGTATGGGACTACGGGGTTTACTCCAAACTCTCTGATGCTTGGGAGAGAGGTTGCAACACCTCTCGATATTATGTACGAGATGCCGAAAGAAGTTAATGAAGTTCCACAGCATAAATGGGCACTGTAGCTAAAAGCTCGTATGGAAAAAGCGCATAGTTCAGTGCGTTACCACATTGGGCAAGAAATGCAAAGGTGAACTGGCAACGTTTTGCCAAGAACGACAACGTGTATGTTTTCTTCCCACAGAGGAAGGCAGGCCACAACCCCAAGTTTATTAGTTACTGGAGAGGGCCATACACTATTGTCGGCAAGAAAATCTGACCTGCGCTTTGATGTAGACTGTGGATATCGTGGCAAGTTACACGTCATTCATGCAAACAGACTGACGCTACACAGGCCCCAAGTGATTGTTTGCAGAGGAAGAAGTAGATGCTGATCTAAAGGCTGAGGATGATGAGATACCAAGATCCAATGAGGACGAATCGGATAGGGAAAGCAATCATGAGGGTGTTTGCTCAGAGAATAAGCGAACACGAAGACCACCAGTCTGGTTGCAATACTATGTGAAATATTAGCCAGTTATCGCACGCAAAGACGTATTTTATGCGAGGACAGACGGTATCGGAACCAGGCTAGATGTGCATGAGCAATAGGGAGGCCTCGGGAACTACGAGTGATTAGGCGTCCCTAGCCTGAGGCGTGTTCAATAGAGCGAGCGTTCGCCAAAATTTCCTATACCTGCAACACAAATTTTGGCGACCGCTCGTTCTGTAGAACACGCCTCTGGTAAGTAGTGTTCACCGATCAAGCGTTCCTGAGGCCTTCCGATACTTGCACCATCGGTAGGCCTTAGGAACTAGGCTAGATCGGACTAAGTGAGTATCGTGTTCGCTGATCGGTTATGTTTATACAGTTAAGAAGTAATTAAATATAGTTTATGTCCGCGAATTGTTGACTGTAATAAGCGAGGTTAGAATGGTTCATTCAGCTGAGCATTGTCTGTCAGATAACTGTTGTCTCTTTCTACGAGAGAATGTTCATCGAGGCATAGCATCGTGATGCTAAGAATTTTTGACGTTATTTTGCATGTTAGAAGCGATAAAATTGTCTATTTATCAATATTTATTTATTTTTATCACACCAGAAGGGTGTCAGCTTGGAAACTTTTATAAAACATCGTCTCTCTATATTCATTACTCCTGTTATAAGCATCGCGCGGCTACTATCAGGAGTGTATTGTTATTGACACCGTGGTGCTAATAACATGAGTATATATAAATACATCAGCCATTATATTATATTGTTTTTTTTTTTTTGGTCTAATATCTTAGAACAAAACATTTTAAAATTTGCAAAACAAAACACACTTTAACAGAAACCAAAGAATCCAGAAAATACATCACAAAAAAATTTTTTAAAAAAAGTTTTCGTATATATGAGGCAAGCATGTTTGATAATACGTTTAAAGTGAAACTTTTGACTAGAGGTTTTTGATGACTAGTTGGGTATTTTCTCAAGCAATTTTATACCTGGTGTTTGTCTAATAAGAGAATAAAAGTTGTAATTTACGGTTACCAAATGATCAAAACGTATTGCCCGTTTTGAAATTCCGCTTCTAGATGTGGTAATTTACTTAAGTCTCTACCAAACTGTGCTCTGAAAAAAAGCAGTGTTGATATATAATAATTCCTTTTCACTTTGATAAGGATTGAAGCGCTTAAGGAGGCTGGGTGGTCAACAAATTAACCATCAGATCTTCCTTAAACTTTGACATATGATGTTTTTGGCCATAAACTAACATTTAGTAAAGAAAAAATCCAAATATTTTAGCTTTAAAACATTTTATTACGGGACACTCCCGTACGGGGTCTATACTGAGCCAACCTTGAGCTTATTCTCTTGTTGTTGGACCCAGCCTCATGAAACCTCCAACAAGCCAGCACACGTTTTAGATTTCAGACTTTTATATAGACTTTGCATGGAATATACTTTAAATTTACATGAGTTTGGTATGCATCAGCACCGAAGGTCTGATTCCAACTGCCGATAGTTTACGATTTAAAATCATACATAGTGAACAATGGAATAACACAATGAAGGATTAACATAATATGTACAAATATAAGGAAATCAATTATCAAACAGCTATTGAGTAACTTATGACATTTTAGTAGAATGTACATAAAAAGATCAATAAGATGAACGATGAAGTGTCAATAAACATAAACAGCAGTCAGTTAAAAGATTAGCTGTCCATCTCTGACTGTGCCTCAGGTGGGATTAAGGCTGCGCGGAATTTAGAACGTTTTTAAAACAGTTGTCGAAATAGAGGAAAAGTTTTTGTAGCAATTAACACAAAGTCCGAAAAAGTTGTTTTACACAATAATTAAAAATAGTCCAAATGATTGAATTTCACACCGTGACAATTTTCCTATAATTATCTTTATACAGAGCTCTTCTTCATTTGGAGGTAAATGTAGCCTAAAAATGGCCGTGACCATCCAGTCCACTCAAGAAATACATCTTTTTGTAGCTCACACAACTCATCACTCAATATTATTGTTAATTCATTTACACATTGACTGAATCAAGAAATGAAATTTGATAACAACTGTGGTGGCTGATGATGGAGACTACCAGTACCAGTGGCGTCGGAAGCAAATTGAGAGTGGGGGCTAGACTTATCCGAAATCTTGTATTGACATTCAAAATAATTCTGGATTCTAGACATTTTGTAGGGTAAAAAAGACTTAAAACCTGCAGTAGTCCCATCAAAAGCCTCTGCCTTGCAGAAATATACAAAACATTTCCTTTTATTCTTTTACTTAGGCATGACTGTAAAATAATCAATTTTGAAAAATGGGACGATGTAAATGAAGTTTAAATAAAAGGTAACGAAGCCAGCTTGTACTTGTTACTCAAAAGGTGGTTGATTGGTCACATTTAACCCCAAGGGGAGCGTGATTAAAATGGTTTTTCTATATGTTACACCATTAAACCCTCAGGTTTTCTTCATAATACAAAGTTGAAATCAGTTAAATGTAAAGAAACCCAAGAGTTTCCAAAAGTTGATAATTAAGACTCACAAGATGCTCATTTTCTTTGACAGAAGGAGAATGATTCAACTTTAATTTGACAATTTGAGGGGGGACTGGATGCACCCCCTCTTAAATCCATCACTGTAAATGACTGATTGATTGCTTTATTGATTGATTGATTGATTATGATTATGTCTATCTTTGCAAATAAAAATGGGGGGGGGACCCACTAGCTCCACCCCCCCCCTTCCAACGCCTATGAGTACTGCAGTAGACACATGCACGTGCCATTGATTTTTCCATGCAGCTGTGGTGTTTAACCAATTATCTCAGCTCAAAACAGTTCAAGGCAGAACTTGTTTATCTCTTACAGCTAATACTGGTCTGAAGATTTCCAAAACCTCATTGTATCTTCTCATAATCCAACTGCATCTTTTTGATAAGCATAAGAGCTTTGAAAATTATCAACCTATCATTTCGATTCAGGTAGTTGTAGCGTTCACTGTAGTAAAATAAGGGTAGCTCATCTTCATCAACATTCGAAGGGCCAGGTCTATTTGCAGGCCTTTCTTTCATTTCCTTCATGGTTGTTTTTGGAACCTCAAGGTAAGTAAATCTTATCTGAAAATACATGATATATATTAATTATACTTGCATATACCAAATAAGCCATATTGATCACCTGATTATCAATGCTAAATGTGACTCCGTTATTTAGTTATAATTCAATATCTGTTTTTAACGCGCTATTTAATTGGCTAGTTTTAAAACTTGAGTCAACAATTGCATAAACTTTTTTGATGATGTCACAATGACTTGTGCAAAAAAATGTTTCAATCCGCTTGATGTTATATCTAAATTTTGTTCAGTGAATGCTTTTATGAGTACTTTTCCTCTTGATTTCTGTACTCAATGATCAAAAATTGAAGTATATATAAGGAATAAATTCAATACCTACATAAGAATATGATGTACATGTATATATACAGAATTTATACTCATATAACTCTGTTTATAAAGCATAAACTGTCCAACCCATTTTATTTAAGGAATAAGAAATCATTCTTTGGGCATTATGAGGTGATAACTTTGGTTGGAGCGTGATCAAATCCAATAAAGCCCGAAGGACTTTATTGGATTTGATCACGCCCTGACCGAAATTATCACCTCAATATATTCAAAGAATGATTCCCTATTACTTATATTTATATAATTTTCAGCAATTGTACGTTTACATATTTGAATATTAAAAAGGAAACCCCGCTTGCGCCCCAATTTAACGTCATTTGAATTTATTGGACTGTATATAATTGAGTCTACACTAATTTTTTATCTGTCTCAACCAATATTTTCTGATTTTTCTGTGTTGATAAAGGCAATTTTCAGAAACACGCCTAGTATCCATTCTAAATATCAGCAAAATGTGTGGATTTTTCTTGCAACATTCTGATAAAACCATTCATTGCTTTGTCATTCAGTTTTGTGATAACTGGAATTAATATATGTCAGTTTTAGCCCTCATGTTCTTTTTTATCTTTTCTTAGAGTTAAAACTCAGCATTGAAGTAATGCAGAAATAACAATATACATTTTATAATACATATGGGCATTAATTGGCATTCATGCATCCAGTGTGATTTCATTGGACAGAAGGAATGGCTGCATTGAGTGAAGAATAAAGGTAATACTCATTGCTTGCATTGGATGACTGCAAAGATGAATAAAGAGTTGCTCAATGAAGGCATTGGAAAACTGAGGAGTCGCTCAATGCAGGCATTGGACTATTAGTACAAAATCGATACGTAGTGTTATCACAGGAAAAGACATTGAAAAATGTAAATATATGAGTATAAATTCTGTAGATATTGAATTTATTCCTATATTAATAAATCAATATGTAACAGGTGGTGAGAACTCTAATCTTAAAAATTGGGATTCAAATCCAGGACCTTTGGCATACAGTGCCATCTCTCTATTCACTAAGCAACTGAGACCTCATATTTTGACTGACAATCATATACCTGCTAATCTGGTGACATAGAGAAGAACACTGAACCTTAATTTAGGTGTGTCACACAATAAATTGATCAAATATATAAAACATTACTGAACTTGATTCAAGACAATTTTATCATGATGACTATCATAAAAACATAGTGAAATTTTATAAAAACCCTTTACATACCCAAGTTTTGTCAATGGTAATGCCGAGTATTCCATCATATCTAAATGACTTATCCAGATACAACAAAAGGTCTTCAATATTTTTTGCCCATACACTATGATCCCCACTGTTAGTTCTTGCAGATGCTGTATCACTTTGTGGGGATGCTATGTCAGTTTCCTTGGCCTACACAATTTCAATAAATGATTATCAAAATTTTTTAGTTATCTTTCAAAGTCACAGTGACAAATGGAAAGAGGCATGCATTAGGCTTATAAAAAAACTAGCTGCTTACAGTACATGTATATGCAAAACCAATCTTAGTGAACTATTTTAAATTGCATTGTACATGTACATGTATTCAACAATATTTAGATTTTGAACTGTGATAGTATATACATACATGGCCCTTCACTTGAATAAGTTATAAATTGGCCAAGTGGTTGTGGAGAAGAAGTAAAATGTAAAAGGTTTACAAACAAACAGATGGACACCAGAAAAATATGTAGGAACAGCTCACTTGAATTTTTAGCTCAGACCAGAGAGAATACTGAGATAAAGATGGACAGCCATTATATTTACAAAGTGGACAGGTCTTTAAATGAGATACATGTAGTTTATCCAATTATTACAGCATTACAAGCTTTGTGGTTCTCAAATACAAAATGAACAAGAGATTATTAATCAATATTTTTAAACAGAGAGACATATTATAGATGTATTAGTTGCTACATCAAGCTTCACCTTTTTCTTAGGAGGCCACAAATCATCTTCTTTCTCCCACTGTATAAAAATCAAATCTTCAAATTAAATTGTATTTCTCAGAAGTATAAACATAATGATTTCAAATGTACTGTTCCATCAATATAGAATTTATAAATTTAATATTCAATTATCTTTTCTGTCTTACTTATTCTTCTAAATTTTTTAGTTCTACTCAATAAATTCACTGTGTTAAAATTGAGTACATGAACATGCTACTTCAAAGGTGTTGAAAATCTAACATTGTGTGTGTCTGTGTCTGTGTGTGTGTGCGTGTGGGGGGGGGGGGTAAGTGGCAGAATTGTGTGGGGGTAGGTGGAGTTAGACCTGAATGGGCTACAGGGGAATATGGAAGAGGGAATCTTCCATTTTTTTTAATAATTCAATTTCAAGTACTTTACAGTGAACCTATTGATTCCCCTCTTTCTTTTTGGCTTGGACAAAGCTGAATTCCAATGGATACAATACGCGATTATATATATCAATTCTCATAGCAAAGTTCTTCTTGTTCATAGCAAAATAGCAAGTAATACACATCATGATTAAAAAGACATAACTCACACTGATAGGTATATCTAAATTGTAAAAAGATGCACATACCTTACAGACACAAATAATTGGATTATCAGATCTAGTGTCTAATCTGGAACAAATGATGTCAGCTTTTGATGAAAAGGTGTGACCCATTACCGAAATTTTTTCTGTCTCAACGAATTGTTGGCTCCTAATGGAGAATCAAAATAAATGAATATCAACATATAAGTGAAAAAAAATTGGTTGTTGGGAGAAACATTGAAACTTCAGTGGTCCTTGTGAATCAGTTGAGCACATCAGTGAGAAAGCTGAATCATAAAAATGAAATTTTATAGTGCGGAAAATTGTACATTTTTGGCTACCCAAAAGAGATCACATTAATGTGCAAGGGCCAGATAACTGAATCCGATTATAGTAGATCTCATCCTGAAAGATGTGGTCAGGGGTACTATGGTATGACATGTTTTGTATTTCATTTATTGGTTCATGACAGCTACACTAGAATAAGATCATGTGATCTCAAGAGACTGTATATAGACAGTCATCAACAACTAGAATCATTGAGAACCTTTATAAAAGCAAGAAATAATCAAGGCTCATATCTGATACTTACAAAGTATTAAAGCTAAATAGCTGAAGCAATTTTTCAAACAAGGTCAGGTATTCCCATTCTGACACTGCTTCCTTTGTGGTTCTAGTGATAATATTATGAAGACAAAAGCTGATTTCATGTAGTTTAACAGATAACCTGCAAAAACACATTATAAAAAAATTGTATTACTTTTAATATGCTTGTAAATTTTCTAAATAAGTTAATCAGTCTTTATTGGCTGCAAGTTTATTTATAAAATATCAAATACTGGCTGAATTTCAGATAGTACTGAAAGCTGAGCTCATTTTTCATATTTTCTTGGAATAAGACTGACATAAGTTTACTATGACATAGTGTTGAAAGGGAGGGGTGGTTGTTAAGGCCTATTTGACCTATGAAAAAGGTCAAGAAGGATTTGTCCACCTCCATGAAATATGTTTTTCTGGATTTCAGTTAGATACTTTATATACTAGTATTACTTTGCCTTGATAAAGCTTTAACTAATATATTTACATTTTCAGGTGTCTTTGTCTGTGATAACACTATGAATCAATTTTGTAGCATATATTGAGTAAGTTAATCAAGCAACTTCAGGTAGGTAAATAAAGCTATGTAGGTAATTCAAGCTATGTAGCTAAATCTAGTGATTGCACTAGTACTGAACCTGGCTATCTGGGAGGAAAAAGATACTATGGATAAAGCATTTTTAAACTGCCTTACCAGGGCACTTTCACGATTTCTTCATTTTCGTTTAATTTTAACGTCAACATCTGTTTTTCTTCTAACGACCAACTTTTCAACAATTCCTCAAATTTGCCCTCTCTCTCTGGAATTTCTTCTATCGCCTCATAGTCAAAGTTGAAATCACAGACATTCACTAAATTATCGATTTTTGATAGTGAATTGTTTGACAGGCGAACCAAGCACCATCTTTGAGAAATAATTTTCAAAACGTCCTTTTTGATACAGCGAATGCGAAGTCTATCAACAAAGTCAGAGGAACTCGGCGAGCAAGCGAAGAAATTCTTAGGATATGAACTTGATTTCTCTGTCTCAAATTTATCCTGGCCTAAATTCTCCGATCTTGGCGATCTTGTTGCCATTTTTATCTGAAACAACCCAATACTGTGAAGATCGTTGTACTTCCCGCTTTTTGTTTACTTTCACTTTGCAATATGTACACGTGATCTTTACATCTGAGTAGCTTGATGATGCGACCTCTAAATATAGAATGTTCAATTTGCGCTGTGCGAAAACGTGCTGATTAGGTTAAATTCTGCATGTGGCTGGAAAACGCCTCGACAAAAATACTAAATTTAAATCATAAAGTTTCTCTAACTGGGTAATGACAGTTCCTATAGGTATGTACGGAAACGTTTAACCGCCTCTCGTTGTTGCGTTAGAACGCGATATATTCACATAAATATATTGTCATATATGATTGTTTCAAAGTTTAGCAATTTAATTATGACAACAAACTTTATTTAGCGACACCATTTCGACATGTTTTCGACGTCTTAAGCAATTTAATCTATTAAAGTCGAATTCCGCAATGTCGCGTTGAATTATTGCGTATAAACTATGCCGCCAAAATTAAATGTCGCAGAATTTATTGCAAAATAATTGTGTTTGTCGAATTCACCTAGGCGACTTATCTAAGTCAGAGGCCTCTAGGGAAATTTTCACTAAAAATTTGAACGACTAGAATAACTAATTTACTTATATGTTGTGTGTGTGCGTGCGAGCGTGCGCGCATGTGTGTGCAATTTCTTATATTCTTTTTCGTTACCTTCAAATAATTTAAGTTATTATGGTTCCCATCACAAAGGATTCATCTCTCTTTTTTACTTTCAAATTAAAGTTTAAGAAATATATAGAGCAATCGGAAATGCATATTTCTTTCAGTAATTTTATATTTAATCTTTCAAAAGCTCTTTGAATGATTTAGAATCATCATTAATTAGGTTTAGATAAAACTCTTCAAATATACATCCATACATGTATTATTTGAAACCTAATTAAAATTTACTAAAAGTTTCTTCGTTTTGTATTACAAATTTAGTTTAAATAAACTCATGTGTTGATTAAAGTATTTACTGAAATAATAAAAAAAAAACTGTTTAATTCTTGGTGTATCCTGCATCTTTGTTTTATTTTTGCATTTGTTAATTTACACTTTAAAGCTATTGGTTTTTTTAATTACTAAAGAATGTGCTACGCCCTTGTCTCTCACGCTTATGGAGCTTTGCAGTTAGCTATTATGTTTACTGCTTTATATTATTAAGGTCTTCCGTTTCCAACGGAAGACCTTATTGTTATTGCTTTGTTTCTTTTCCTCTATTATTATTATTATTAATTTTTTTTTCTCCCACGTTTTCTCAAAAACGCTTTAGCCGATTTTGATGAAATTTTCAGATCTTATTCATGACTAAATTTGTAAGAAAATTACACGAGATTTTTTCGGTCGTCACTTCCGGTCCCGAGATATTAAAAAATTTATGTTTCTGCTTGTTCACGATTTTTCTCCAAAAGTATTTAAGATAGAACTTTCAAATTTTCAGGGATGATAGAGAGTCGTCAGCCGCAGTGCCCTTTGCATATCCGAACGTCCGCCGTCACTTCCGGTCGTCACCGGAAGGAAACTAAAAATTATTATTTTTCAACTTTTTTGACTTGAATTTTTTTTATTTTAATAATCGATAGAGACGCGTTCAAAACTTCAGAATATGAAATCCGTTTTAAAATCGATCCACTCATTCTCGAGATTTTAGGCTTCAAAGTCTTGAAGCGAGAGTCCGCGTAGCTCAGTCGTTAGAGTGGTGGACTTGTGCCCAGGCGACCCGGGTTCAGTCCCCGAGTGTCGAACGTTTTTCTTTTTTAATTGTGGTTTGTTTTACGATTTTATCTTGAAAATGATGGTTTAAAATGTTTTCAGTTTAAATTTTATCATAAATCAAAATAATATCGGGGTTTTTATTCAGTACAAATATAGAGTCCGGTTAGAAATATCGTTAATTTCCTGCTATGTGACAGTATTTTTTTATCAGCAGCTATCTAAATTCAGACGCTCGTAGCATCGCCGGCATCAAAGTCATGCCGCCGAAGAACCCCTGTAATACGACCGCATTAGAGCTCGCCGGGTCGCTTTGCCGGCATCAAAGAAATGCCGCTATCTCAATGACTGTGTGCACACAACAATTAGCAACTGCGGGTAGGAAATAACCGTTCTCTTAACAATATGCTTATGTTTCAATTATTATACATGACTTTAAATTGAGGTTTGTTTAATGTTTCTCCACATACTTGGATACAGGCATGCATGTATACATGCGTTTATTGACAAATGTTTTTTTTTACAGATTATATACATGTTTGTATTGTATATTTACTTTTCTCTCTCTCTCTCTCTCTCAGTCAAGTCATGAGCAGTGAATGTCTGAACTCCGCCTTAACGATGACATGTGGTGATAACTCTCTCTCTCTCTCTCTCTCTCTCTCTCTCTCTCTCTCTCTCTCTCTCTTGACATACTATTGAAAAAAGTCATTCTAAACACAAGAATAATTTTAAATGTTAGTACATGTATAAATATGAAAAATATTTGTTTTTCGACCCGCGGTTAGCTATTCTATCTATTTGTAATGCAGTTGCATTGTTGGAACCTGATTAACTGTTGTTGCGGCGGAATGTCTTTGATGCCGGCGAAGTGACCGAGGATCGAAATACGTCACAATACGGATTTTACAATATTGGTTTGACTTTTACATAGCGTTTTAGATATCCGGTATTGGTTTTGCTCCATGTTAAAGAGTGTTAAACAATGGTAGAAAAGAACAGCTATCTCTATAGTCTTTTTTAAGGTGTATTCAAACGGAAGACCTCTTGTTGCTCGCAACGAGCGTCTAGTTATTATTATTTTTTTTTTCTGTCACGGTTTCTCAAAAACGCTTTAACCGATTTTGATGAAACTTTCAAATCTTATTCATGACTAAATTTGTAAGAAAATTACACGAGGTTTTTTCGGTCGTCACTTCCGGTCCCGCGATATTAAAAATTTTATGTTTTTGCTTGTTCACGATTTTCCCCCAAAAGTATTTCAGATAGAACTTTCAAATTTTCAGGGATGATAGAGAGTTGTCAGCCGCAGTGCCCTTCGCATATCCAAACGTCCGCCGTCACTTCCGGTCGTCACCGGAAGGAAACAAAAAATGATCATTTTTCAACTTTTTTGACTTGAATTTTTTTCATTTTATTATTCGATAGAGACGCGTTCAAAACTTCAGAATATGAAATCCGTTTTAAAAACGATCCACGCATTCTCGAGATATTAGGCTTCAAAGTCTTGAAGCGAGAGTCCGCGTAGCTCAGTCGTTAGAGTGGTGGACTTGTGCCCAGGCGACCCGGGTTCAGTCCCCGAGTGTCGAACGTTTTTTCTTTTTTAATTGTGGTTTGTTTTACGATTTTATCTTGAAAATGATGGTTTAAAATGTTTTCCGGTTAAATTTTATCATAAATCAAAATAATATCGGGGTTTTTAAACAGTACAAATATAGAGCCCGATTAGAAATACCGTTAATTTCCTGCTATGTGACAGTCTTTTTTTTTATCAGCAGCTATTTAAATTCAGACGCTCAAAGCATCGCCGGCATCAAAGTATTGCCGCCGATGCACCACTGTTATACGACCGCATTAGAGCTCGCCGGGTCGCTTTGCCGGCATTATAGAAATGCCGCTATCTCATTGACTGTGTGCACACAACAATTAGCGACTGCGGGTAGGAAATAACCGTTCTCCTAACAATATGCTTATGTTTCGATTATTATACATGACTTTAAATTAATGTTTAATGTTTCTCGACATTCTTGGATACAAACATGCATGTATACATGCGTTTATTGACAAATGTTTTTTTTACAGATTATATACATGTTTGAATTGTATATTTACCCCCCTCTCTCTCTCTCTCTCTCTTTTTCTCTCTCTCTCTCTCTCTCAAATGTCTGAACTCCGCCTCTACGATGACATGTGATGATAACGAACTCTCTCTCTCTCTCTCTCTCTCTCTCTCTCTCTCTCTCTCTCTCTCTCTCTCTCTTGACATACTTTGAAAAAAGTCATTCTAAACATAAGAATAATTTGAAATGTTAGAACATGTATAATATGAAAAATATTTGTTTTTCGACCCGCGGTTAGCTATTTTATCTATTTGTAATGCAGTTGCATCGTTGGAACCTGATTCACTGTTGTTGCAGCGGAATGTCTTTGATGCCGGCAAAGTGACCGAGGATCGAAATAAGTCACAATACGGATTTTGCAATATTGGTTTGACTTTTACATAGCGTTTTAGATATCCAGTATTGGTTTTGCTCTATGTTTAAAGAGTGTTAAGAAATGGTAGAAAAGAACAGTTATCTCTATAGTCTTTTTTAAAGTGTATTCAAACGGAAGACCTCTTGTTGCTCGCAACGAGCGTCTAGTTGTGTTTATAATTGCCATTGATTGAGTTAAATTGTTTTTCAAACTTAAGACGACAAACTTAAGTTGACATTCCTTGTAAACAGACAAAAAGTCATCAAAACGCGAAAGACGCGAAAGCCTCGCAAATTGTACAATTTCAACATAATTAATTTTCAATATAAAAGATAGCGAGAAAATTTCTACGTATTTATATAAATACGACAAATTTATAACGCAAAATAATATTATGACTTAATCAAAGTCAACAAAGCTTGAAATGAGAGGTTAAATCATCAAAGATACATCGACTTGTTATTAACTCATTGTATAAGTCGACAAAATTTTGACAATATATACATTTTATAGGAATATGGCACTAAATTTAATTTGCCATTAAGAGATTTAAAACAACATCAAGAGGCGGTTATACGTTTCCGTAGGTATGTTCTCTATATATATATGTATTATATCTAGTTTTTGCATGTTTCTATACTATATAGTACATATTTAATAATTTAAAATTCATTTCATATATTACGAAAGACTATTAATAGGTTTAGATTCATAATAACGAGTTTAAATTGAATCTCGTAATTTAACGAGTTGGTATCTTATAACAACGAGTTAGTATCTCGTTAAAACGAGTAAGTATCTCATAATGAATTAGTTATCTCGTATAAATTATCTTGTTATAACGAATTAAATTACCTCGTTATAACAAGTGTTATCTCATTATAACGAGTATCTCGTAATAACGAGTAAGGATCACATAAGTAATTATAATAACGAATTATCTCGTTATTACGAGCCTGATCGAGTTAGCTATTTCGTTATAACGAGTTAATTATCTATTTATTACGAGTAAGTTATCTTGTATTACGAGTTAATTTTTCTCGATCGTTATTCTATAATGAGTTAATTTTCTCATTATAACGAGTTATTTTCTCGTTAAATCGAGTAAGATATCTTGTTATAAAAAATAACAAGTTAGTGATATCGTTTTAACGATTTAGTATCTCGTTATAACGAGTAAGTGATCTCGTGACAGTCTCGTCATAACAAGTTAGGATATTTATTTTAATAATTTGTAAAAATCAGAAAACAGTCGACAAATAATTTCCCTGACCACACGTCGCAATTAAAAGGTATCGATTAAAGGTTTTAGATCTGTACATGAATAAAAAATCCTTTCGCATCGTGTTAATTTTCTCGTAACAACGAGGTTGATATCTCGTTATATCGAGAAAATTATCTCGTTATAACGAGTTATTATCTCGTTATAACGAGATTTTTTTTTTAAAGTGAGCCAAATAGGCTTTCGCAATAAATAGAGTGTATTCAAATTTTAATTTTAAGATTACACGATTTTTCATTTTTTTTCTATGAGAAGAATTAATTTTATAATGAATGAATAAATAGTTGCATTAACCTTGATATTAAAATAATGCCTTTGATTAAACTCTAAGGTCGCGGGTTTAAAATTTTGCCCCCTCTGCGCAGGGTATTGCGCATTACTGTCGTAAAACGCAATTGTTCTGTGTGAGTGGAAAGGTGTTTTTGGGTTTTTTTGGTCTATTATAAATAACAATAAATTTGATTCGTAAACATCCTTTTATTCTATATAATTCTATGTGTAAAATGGCTGGCATGACGTTTATAGGACCAAACTATAAGGGCGGAAAGCATAAAAACTATCCGGTCAATTTCGTTTTAATTTGTCTCCAAGACATTAATTTCGATCTGCTTCATTCAGATCACAAGATAACCATGTTACAATCAGCCAAGTGAATGTTAAATGAAGGTCTGAAAAGAAAATTGAATAGTTGATCATGAGTTTTGCCATCGAGTCTCCTTTTAGTTACCTGTTCAAGGTTCAACTTCTTCTCTAGAACTTCTGAGCAAAATTTAAGCAAACTTAGTACAAAGCACCCTTATGAAAAGGATTTTTTATAATGTTAATAAAGGACGAACCCCTTTTCAAAAGGGAGATAATCACGAAAAAGTGAAAAATGGATGTGTGCCTTATAAAAAATCTTCTCAAGAACCACTGCACAAGGAATGCCAGTATTTATACCAAAGCTTGTTTATTGAGTGAAGATTCTAAAAACAAATCTAAGAAATAGTGCAGAGTTAAAATTGTTTTAAAATCTTTTTCTCAAGAACTACAATGCTACAATATCTGATATTACTATGCAAACAACCTCAAATAGTGTAGAATCTAAATTGTATAAACTGTGACCCCCTGACCGATACCGGGGTCCCAAGACGGGTTCAAAGTTTAACATAGACACATATAGGGAAAATGTTTTAAAATCTTTTCCTGAAGAACTACAGTACAACGTCAAGTGACATCACTATGTACATGTAAGGGTCCTCATATCCTCATATTCTCATATCAAGGTCACAGCGATCTTCTTTCACATTTTATGATTATTAATAAATAGTATAAAGTCCATTTCCAATATTTTGTAATCTTTGATAAGTTGAGGCAAATGATCGATAATAAGATTGGTCAGTTGATGCATGTTAGATCAAAGAAAATGATGTCCAAAAAAGTAGGCTTCTTTTTAAATATTGTTTTCAGGTATAGTCAAATCTTCAAACATGATAATTTTGGTGAGTTTTACAATATTTTTGAAGAGTTTCATATTTAATTATTTCGAAAGCGATACAGGAACTGTCAATTAGGTAAGCGATGTGGTCCATGTGCCTCTTGTATTACTCTGGTTTGATATCAATGATATGTGGTATAGCTACCCTACATACAGTGCTACATATATTGTACTATAATAAGCAAAATCTACACGCAAAATAGGTCGAACTTCGGGTCTAACGTGTCTAGCAGAATGTTGTTTAGAATTTTATTGTGGATGTTCACGTAGATTGGATGTATGAAACCCAATAGAAATCGTGCTTGCATGAAACACATTTAATATTATACGCTAATCGCGTTGGTTGGGTTTATTACCATAACCTTCATGACACTTGCTGTGATATTAAGTCAACCAGGTTTTTAGATTGTGATATCATGTATTAACTTGTTGTTTATTGTGTACAGTTATCAGCATTTGATAATTATTATATCATATAATAACAAATTCTGATTTACGGCCGCTAGTTAATTAAAAAAGATGATAACCAAATTAAGAAAATAGAATTATTTTAATTTTTTCAATTTCAGATTTTCTTGCATGGAAGGAACAAATCAAAAAGGATTTATACACCACGTTACATTTGATAGGTAATTTGTCTTCGAGGTTGTCTGTTTTTGTACGGGATACAATATAAGTTTTTAAACGACAGTCCTGTGTCAAGCTTAGCAAAAGTGGTTATATAGGCTCTTGTTTTTTCGGCTGTTCTTACTTTATTTCCGAACACAGTATCGCGAGTAGTGATTTTTCAAAACAACAAGAGGTCACATCGCTCACCTGATACAAAAAGTATGTACAATAGTAGGGTAGATCTTGTTTATGATTATTTTAAATAATTCTCCACATTTTCTTATGTTAAACATTGAGCTCCTTTTGTTGTTCATCGGGTTTTCAAACGGATAAATCCAGTTATTGACATGGTAAAAATGGCGGGCGAGCGGGCGCGGGTGTGCGGGCAGCTGCCAAAAGGGTATGCCTATTGTACGGATAACTCCTCCTACAGTTTTCAAGATAGGAAGTTGCTGTTTTGAAGCTACCTACCAATAATACTCAAAAGATGACTAACAAAGGACTCAGTTTCTTGTAATGATCTTTATCGTTTTTACTGTCCCATGGAAACAATTTTATAAAGTTAAAAAAAAACACACTTTAAGCTTTATAATATCTTTATGTTAATATAAATAATATAGATATTCATATTATGATATTCTCATTGTCTATTTCACAGTCTGTGTTAAAACATGTGTTGGTGCTGATGGTAATATTATTAAACATGATGGAGACTATCAATCCTGCTACACATGCGATGAATACGTCTCGTGCAGCAGCGGTATCTTAACCAATCGGACTTGCCAAGAAGGACATCCTGACAAACCACTATTCTGGAACGATGTTAAGAAAAGGTGCGACGAACACTCTCGAACCTGTCACCCGTCATATACGTTTGATTGAAATTGTTCTGTAATATTGTAAATTGTAATGGCAGTAGAAAATTTACAATATGACAACTGCTAACCGGTGGCAAATTCAAAACTATTCAACACGACCGTTCAACTTTGTGTGACATTGTTTTCTTTTTCTTTCTTTTTTTTTTTTACAGATCTTTTTTGTTATCTTGCATAAGGACGCTTTGTAATTTAATTCCTTTAATCCTTTGTTGTTTTCAAAGTTGTAACTGTTAATTGCAATGTCGCTTCCTGTTTAACCAAAGTTTAAATACTTGTTTAATTATATGAGAAAGGAATGATATATCTTATCTTTCATGGGCCTTGTTCCTCAATATGTAGGCTAACTGTCGTATTTTTTAATGTTAAATCAAAGGGATGTTATTGATTAGGTACATTTGGTAAAACTTGCCGATTTAAGCGAAATTCAGCGTGATTCATTAAATAAGATGCATATCAATTTTGACTTACATGTAATTACAACTTCGGATTTTGGAAACCAAGCATGAAATCTGTAGCTGTTTTGATACTTTATAGTAATGTGATGATGTCTAACATTTTTAACAAGAAGGAACAAGCCGTTATGATTAATATACGTATGTACATGTATTAAGCGCGTTACCACCTGATGTGGTTACATGTAAGGTTGTTCATCAAATCCTGGCATGCTGTTTCATATAACTTGGCATATAAAAACTAATTTGTATAGTTTGTAGAACACATTTTATAGGTTGTTTTTTAAATGTAAAATTAGAAAGGTGTATATATTGTCAGAAAAAATGATACCGTTATATGATTTATCATGAGTTCGATGTGTTAACAACTTAACAGGCAACTTTAATAAAGGATACTATATATATATATATATATATATATATATATATATATATATATATATATATATATATATATATATATACACACACACACACACACACACACAATGTAATGCATATGATTCTATGAACCAGATAAATACTTGAAGTTTTTCATGTGCTGACTTTAGGTCTTGAAGGCACTGTCATTTGATTGTAGAACAGTCATTTTGTTTTAAGCAGAGCTTATGAATACTGACGCAATATACACTATTTGTACATTAAAATTGTGGACCATGTATTTTTGGACTGGTTTCATCATCCTTCTCAGTAATTTTGTGTTTTTTTTTAATCACTGTATATCTCATATACTGCTGGTCCGAGATCAGAGAGACAAAAAAAAATTATTTGTTGATTGAAATGTTTGGTAAAACGTGATGGTTCTGAATAATTGTTAACTTTAACTTGTCATACTACTATCTATTTAATAACCTGATTCAGTTTAATTTTGGTATTTTGGATGAAGGGATTTGAGAGGAAGATGATTCGGAAACTGTGAACGTAGTATGGGTGTTTTGAAAATCTCCTTTTCAGGAACTTTTAAAATAGTCAGTAACAACTAAACATGAACTGCTTAATATTTTGTTGGTATTGCTGGCGACTTTATAGAATAAAGCTACATCTTTAAAATGCGTGGCGAGAAGATCCAGAAATAATGAAATCAATTAAACAACTGGTTTCGCGATTAATTTTCTTGCAAAATGTCTTGCAACAAATCCCAAATAAAAAACTTTCAAAACCTGGTATGCACGCATGTGTATTGTTTAAAATAGCGGAAACAGTGATATTTTCAGAGCGAATGTAGCATTTCCTTCAATGAAAAGTTTGTTTTTCTTCTTTATTTCAATTAATTCTATAATACCTCAAATTATTTTTATGCAAAATGTCAAATATTATATATAATCTCTGTTTATCTTTGTTAAAGGTAATGAGATTTAATAAATCAATGTTGAATGTTCCATGATACATGAACATTTTGGTAAAGGTAAAATAAAAATATAGCACTAGAGATTCATCATTTTTATTCTATTCATTCTAAACATCAAAACACATTATGCAGAGTAAAACCTGACATTAATTCTGAGATGAATCAATCATATCATCATTGTTCAGTAATCACATACCTTATCTTGTCAGTCAACCTTATAAACACTTTGGAAAAGATACAGATATAAGATTCATACAACTTTGATTTTTTTTTTTAACTAGAAAAATCGAAACCAGATAAATCTTGGTCACATTCATTTTCTAAGACATCCGCTTGTATTGTATTTGATAACCAAATTTAAAATAACCCTGAACTACAGTGCTGGTACATGTATACTTAAGTAACTTAGGCAATAGATGACAAAACTACCACCATCTAATAACTTAACCTTAAAGAAAAATTTGGTGAATTTTTGAAAAGCGCTGATGTCTATTTTACAACATAGGCCTACATTTTACCGTGTGAGAATACACAACAGGAGATGGGACGATCATTTTGATTATGCTTCCATTATGAGGCACTGATTACTAATCTCAAAATAAAATGGAGATCTGATTGTATAAATGGTCATGTAATTCTAACAGCTAAAATAAATATATACCAGTATAAAATGTCTGAATTCATAAATCAATCATGGGGAGAGGGGGGTGAGAATATCTCTATATTAAAACATGGATATACTGTGAAATCATTAGAATTCGTGGTGGCTCAATTTCCGTGGTATTCATGGGTACCCCTCCCCCACGAATTTACATCCTCAAGGAAGACAAATTCAGAAAGAGTGAATTTTCTTACTGAAACTGAAAACCGACACATCCACGAAATAACATCCCAACGAATAAGCAAAAAACCTAAAATCCACGAAAATTGGTCCCCACAAAATTAAATGATTCCACAGTAACTTCACAAAAAATTTGGCTGGTTTACTTTTGAATTCCTTGAACTGAATAGGGTAGGTGTGAAATACATTTTAATATAAAATGCATAAAATACTGTATAGGTAGTGTTATTTTGACTAGTCTTAAACCTATCTTTTTTTTCATTCAAGTTTCAAAATTCAAATACACAAATGTTGAACAAATGTCCAAAGATGGCTTGATTTGAAGAGGGTATGTAAAACAATGTATAAGCACAGTACAAAAACTCAAGACTAACTAATGTAAGCCTGGTAAAAAATAAAAATATACAGGTCCTTGAGGGGGAAATGTTTCACATCACCACATATTACACACTACCAAGGAATATACCGAGTAACAAGTATAACAGCAGAAAATCACAAGCACCGACAGAAATACCCTGTTCTCAAAGGAACACAGATCATTAACCCATATTTAACACTTATAGAGGATTTTTTTTGGCAGTTTTCATTCAAGAACTTTTAACTTGCAAAAAAATTTAACAGAGATTCTGCAAAAATACCCAGTCCACAACATAGAGAAAATCTAAACATTTTCCGACATATTAAAACCTGGATTTTCAAGCATTTTCTAACATGATTTTACAGTACGAGTTTTTTTTTTTACATTTTCAACAGGTCAAAACTCCTTTACAAATATCACTATGAATGAAAACCGAGTTTACAACAAAGATCAACAAAGAAAATGCACCAGTTTGATTACAAAAAAAAATAAAATAAAAATGAACAAATGTCTTCATAGTCTATAGACTAATTGCTTACACATTTTCATCATCTACAGACTTATGTAAAAATTGTTCTAAGTGACTGAGATTAGGGGGTAGACTTTTCCGACGCCAGTTAAGGTTAGCTGGTGGAGAGGCGTCATCTGTGGAAACCTTGTCAAAGTCCAGAGTGAGAGCCAGGACTTGCTCGTCGTCCAACATTGGTCCTGTGCTGATCACGCTCTCCGAGTCTGAGCTCTCCCCATCCTCCCCACTCGGAACACTGAGTACACTCGACTGAGGGGACCAGCCTGTGGTACTCTTGGACTTCCTACTGTTACGATTCTTGCCCTGAGATCTTGTTGAACGAGTCGGTTTTAATGGAGCACTATACATTCCAGCTAAAGGGTCCATGTTGGAGTCTATTTTCAGAATCAAGCCCCCTGCCTGGAGTTTCTTTCTGGATTCGGCTTTGTTTAGTCTGGAAGGGTCCGAGTTGGACTGACCCTGATCCAGATGAGCTGGATTTGGTTCAGAGTGTCTCATTGACTGGCTTCGCTCTCGCTGGTCATCAGAGAACACATCATCTTCATGTATCGGAGCACTACGAGTTCTAAAAGCTGGTTTGTGGGGATCTGGAAGAGACTTGTACTCACTCTCAAAACTTGGCACAGGAAATTCTTCGTCCTGTTCCCCATAATCACCCACTGCTTTTAAATAACTAGGGTTTCGAGCCTTTTCAACAGATGGGTAAATAACCGAGGAGGGAACATATTCCTCAGTCTCCACACCAGCATTCTGTCCCTCACCATTAATGTGACCAGAGTCTCTGAAGGGGGGAGGGGAAGGGGTCTCTGACCCTACCCCTGCCCCCCTCTCCCCAAGTTCATCATTTCTCCTCTTCTCCATTCTCTGTTGGTGGATTTCATCACTGATTGTCTCCAGATTCCGTAAAGCTTCAGAATACATGGTTTTAGCTGAACCGACATCTTCTTCTAGAATTTTTATTCCTCTCTTCTGTTCCTGTAAGAGACAAGCATTATAAATGGTTAATGTCTTATATTTGCAAAACATGTTATAAATTTCATCTAAAAAATTTAGGAAGGTGGATGTTCATCATTCTTGCAAACAAAACTTCAAGAAGAATTACAGATCTATAATTCTACACATTTAGGCCACACCAATTTGATTTCTTGGTTGCCGGATCCGCGCGCACGTGCCTAAGGACTTTCCAAAAAATAATATTTTTAAAAAATCCCGCACCTGGAAATTTGCGTTCCGTTTCCCGCTCCATTTTTGGTTATTTTATTTTTTTTAATAGTCATGATTGCGCTTTTTTTTTCTACAATGATCATACCAAACATTTCCTGGTAGATTGTAAGCAAGGTTTACAAGTAAATAATGCCAGCATGTGTGGATAGAATTAGCGATCAGAAGGGGTCTGATACAATTGCGAATACGGTCACGAATTTTCACTGCTTTTTACATGTATTTCAAAGAAAAAAATGACAATTTAAAATAAAATGTAATCGCTCGCCTCTAATTTTTTATGTCGCCCCAAAATTTTCAAATTTCAGTTTTTTAATTTTAAAATTAGTAAATCTGCCGCTCGCCCCAATATTTTTTTGGCTAGAATCCGAAGACCAAGAAATCAAATTGGTGTGGCCTTATTAACTAAATTTAATAATTAAATTAAAATTAATTAAGATAAGAATTTACAGCCAAAAATAAGGTACAAATAAATTCTTACCTCCATTGTTTGATTGAACTTTGCCTTCATTTCAAAATATGGCCTAAAGAAAAAATACCAAAAATTTACTCATATGTACCATGATTCAAACTTAAAATGTAAAAAGTACTCAAATGAGATTCTAAAAATAGTCTTCCTTACTAATAAACATAATTTTTAGGAAAGCTTTGTTCAAGCTGTGCGAGAACTGCATTAGATATTGTAACATTGTATTACCATGAGAGAGTGCAAATGAAAAGCTAGCATTAAAAGAACCTATTTGACATTCTGAAAGGGAATACATGGCCAACAAATACAATATAACATTAAATGTGGCTACATGGTTGTGGCCATTTCTTTCTTCTGTGTTTACCTCCAGACAGTACATTGTACTGTACATGTACTCCTTTAATCAAACACTTTATATCTACCTATTATCTCCTTCATGCAAATCTACCAATGACTTGCACTACAAGCACAAACAGATTACTGTCACATTTCTGTTGAATAGCATACAAAAGGAACAGTTATTTCTTAAAAGCACTATTCAAGGATTGATTGATAACCTATTCATTTGAAGTACCATATTCTCAACATGATGGCTATTATATGTAACAACGAAGTTACTATTGAAAACATCAAATTGCTATATGTTTTCATTAATTAATAGCAGCATCTGCATCTTTTTTGTTATATGATAATAAAAGCAATGTTCCCAAGCAAGGCATTTAAAAAAAAATCAAATCCTCTTGTTATGTTCTGAGCTTTAACTGTTGCCCACACATAAAGTCAACTATCTTTGATTACAAAATTCATCACATAGTGATAAATTAATTACTGTAACTCTAAAATAGATACAGTGATATATACAAAATACTGTGTGTGTATAAACAAAAAAATCCATTACTTGAGTACCAGAGTTCTCATATCAAGTCGAACATGTGTAGATGTATATTGATTCACAAAGAAGTAAATAAATAAAACATACAAGTAAATACTTGAAAAGTTCAAATGTGTGTATATTACTACATTTGTATTAACTCCCAGTAATATAAGGTACTGAAATGAATTTATTTATGATTTCTAAATATAGAATTTGGAGCTTAGCTGAATAAGAATGAAGTGTTGTTGTAGAAAATTCCGAAATGTGTACTTCTTCTTGGTAACAGACACAAGATTGTAAATGAGCCGAGTAGACAAAAAATGCTCGGCTGAAACTAGTCAGGGCGCAGAGAAATGCTTTCTGTAAATACTCATATCAAAAATAAACATGAAGATGAAATTGAGGCCAAGATGCTGATGCCATAAGACTAGAGCAATGCATACCAATTACCCAACCACATCATGCAAAAGAGATTCTTAAGGAGAATTTGGAGAAGAAAAAAATGTTTGAAAAATAAAAATTAAGCTTTCAGTAGGTGATAAAATAAGAAATTGAGGAATCACTTTTCAGGCCAATGCAAAGACTCAAGTAAGAAGACTTGAGAAGGACAAGGTTTTGAACTCATGCCTAGTATTAAACGACTACTTACAACATTGTTAAATGATATCTGTTTACTATATCACTCATCTGGAGGAAACTTCGACGAGTGGAAAAACTATGAGCAGAAATAAGTAAAAAAGCATGTTACCGAAGAGTTAAAAGCCAAATAATGAAATTTCCAGGGGAAAAATCTAATACAGACAAAAATCATTCGTTTGGCCAAGTCAGAAAACAGTGTTAGTGATAGAACAAAACCTTACAGCCAATAAATATGCATCTTTAGTTGACTAGTAGCAAATAAACAGAAATGATCCAAGACCAGAATATAATTGTCCAGATCATTAAGCTGAAAAACTTGGATCTTATCAATATAGCTTTAGAAATCACAGCCAAAAAACATGCATGTCCATTACCAGATGGTCTGCAACAAACATTCCACTTAAAAATAAACAAAGTCATTCATGTGTGACAATAACAACCAAAATGCACTGGATATAATGTTAAATGACAGTGATGTAAGACAGGTTTTTGTCTAAAAGAAAAATGAATGGGTTACCCATTGTTAACATTGTGCATGGGGAAAAAATGTATTTGTGTGTTGATTTAAAAAAAACCCAAACAGAACAAGAGGCTGTTGTTTGACCTACTTAGATTTGGCAATGGTTCTCTTGAGCTCCCTCTGCAGGTGATGTACGACTTCCTCACAGTCCTGAAACTTTATCATCGTGTGCCTATGATCTTGTTCACTCGCATTCCTCTCCTTTTCTGCCTCATTCACCTGTCAATAATATCACCCTCACTGTATGAAAACTGTCTCTCATAAATTAATAACTCTCTCCTCTATTAACCCAATTGTTAATCAGTGCACTTTATTCTAAAACCATCTTGTATCAAAGACACTAAATCTCAAAAGTGGCAAGAAATTGAAAAGTGCATGGTCAATACTGGTTAGGCTCAAAACATACTTTACATTTTTTACAAATTTCCAAACTAAAAGACATATAAATACAATGCAATAGGCCTAACGGATTTGTTATTTTCAAATGCAGTTGAAACATGATGATTCAAGATGAAACCCTCTAAAAAGAACTAGACTGATGACTGTCATTGTAGATATGTAGGACCTTCATTGTAGCATGGTTCAGCATCTCCTGCCAGGCAGGGTCCGATGGTTCCTCCCTACAATTGTAGCCCTGCTCCGCTAGCTGTACCATCTCCTTAGCTGCCTCGTGCATACTGCATGCTCGCTCAAACCGCAAAGCTGCCTTCTGGGTCTCAATGTGAGCCTAAAGAAGCAATATTTAATCTACATGAAAATAATGTGCAATTAAAAATATAAGTAGAATATGTAAATAAGTACCGGTATTATAGCAACAATGTGACCCTAAGTAAGCAAAAGATGATCTACAGGAAGACAATGTTTGTGGACTGGATTGCCAATTTTTTAAAGGTTTGTTGTGATGTAATTATGTGTGTATACGTTTATCATTCTATGTAAAATGAATAACAACTGTACTTCATAATTTGTTTATGATGTTAATTTGTGCGTTTTAGAGTATCAACAAAATCCACAAAAACTAATCCCCCATGAATATCATTAACTCCACAGTATATGAAATGAATGCTTCTATCAATGCCCCAGCATTTTCCAACTCTCTCTCCCTCTATACCTCCTTTGCTTTCATCCTGGCATCATAGTATGGTCGAGCCTTTTCCACACAGGAGCCAAGCTTTTTGGCTAAAGAATTGAGTTGGTGTGTGGAATCTGTGAGAGCTTGTCTGAAACTGGCTCTAGCATCCTGAAAGATTACAAAGGCACATGAATCAGTATTTTGCAACAAACCTGCATCAGTGGGTGTTCAAACAATAGAGAAGCCTAATTGTTCAATGGCTTAAAGTGCATTATAGACTACTACTATCTATAAATCCGAAAAGTTTACAATAACACACCATCATCGATAAAAATTTATACATGTCACTGTGTATGATACATGTGTTAAAGCATATTAATATATTACTAGTTATAAAAAACAAAATTGGCACTTACATCAAGTTCCAGTTCTAGCTTGTTTATTTCTTCAGACGCCTTGTTCAATCTCTCCAATTCTCCCTAATCAGTAATGAACCAATATAAGATTGACATATGATCTAGAATGTCTTTATCTATACCGGGTAAATATGGTAAATCTTGGAACTTATTCAAACAACCCTGTTGCTATTTATATTAAGACTTATATAGATCAATCTAATTTGCAAAATGTCTTTTTAATATGCTATTAATTATTCAGCTTCCATAGAACCTTTGTAGTTACACAACCAGTTAAACTTATTCAAATTTCAAAGAGAAAAGGTTGAAGAATTTTACATATGTATTTTACATAATACATTTTTTAAGTCACTGTAGAATATAGAAGCAGCCTGTTATCACAGGAGCTGGCAGCTTTAGCTATAATCACAGTATACATAGCTAGCAAACTTATGTTATTGAATTTCAGACCAATATTAAATCATTAAAAATGCATACTTCTGCGTTGTTGATACACACTTGATCAAAATGTATTCACCTTCTCATTTATTTCTTACTACAGTCTGTCCAAAGTTATTGCTTCCATCACTTTTAGATGATTTTTAATTAAAAGAAACATAGCTGTCAATAATGTACAATTTAAATCGATAAAAGGGAAAAAATCCAAGATGCCTTCATTGATACATCATCTGTTCCTTTATACCCGGAAAGTTTCACATGAACAAAAACAAATATCATACGGAGATTCAAAATCAAACGGCAAATGTTTACATCTTTTTTCCATTCGGAAGTACTTGGGACACCTTGCACATTTTTTTAACGTTATCATCCGGGGTAGTTAATGTTGTTTGCAATGCAAAATCTCCATAGACCTTCTATTTTTGGTTGTGTATTGAAACCTGAAGCGATATAGGGGGTGTTTCAGAACAGATAATCTGAACATTTTTTCATTCTAGCAAATGGATGTAGTTTGGACACACTATCGAGCTATTACGCAAAAAGTGGTGGAAGCAGAAACTTGGGACAGAGTATCTAATGATGCTGATCTTTGGTCATATTTATGTTTATTTATATAGGACATATTTTAATGCCAATGAGTCTTTCATGCCACTGAGTCTTTCATTCCTGCACTGAAAACACGTTGATCATTTTTTTTTATCTGAATGTGATTAATACACAGTATAATTTCTATAAAAATTTCCGAAAAAATATAAATTACATAACAGTTCAAACTCAAAGTAGCCAAACAAACCAATTAAATTCAAGAGACAAAAATAACAACAATCAAATTTATTCGAATACAGAATATAAGGTTAGAGAATTCCAATGAAAATGTGTATGTGTTTGGAATATAGTCCTATTACCTGATTCACAAATAATATGCTCTTTTTCAAAACCTAAACAAAGAACTGTCAAATTCAAAACACACGTCGTATAAAATCTTACAGGGACAGGTGAATGAATGTAAAATGATGTATACAAAGTTCAATGTCTATATAATTACGATCACCACACCTGTATTCTTGGATCCAAAGATTCGTCCTCCAAATCATCAAGACAAGCAGGCGATAGCCGACCATCTCGGTCGGCCATCTTTCTTTGTGTTTTTTATATTCCAGTTTGGGAAAGGATTCACTATTTGACGGAATTAATTATCAAAATTATTCCTTTTACCGAATACATAAAATAATATTTAGATAAATGTCAAGATATATCAAAGATTTATTTTTATACGATTTTAGCGGTAAGAATCTTCCTTTAAAAGATTTATAAACTTTATGAATGTATTGCTTTTTTCCCTGGTAATTAGCCCGACCTATCAGCGCACTGACTAACCGCGGGAGATTTCAGTTTAAAAATGAAATCAAGAAAATTTGTAAGGCATGAAATCGTACATCTGTTTCTGAGGAGCGGAGCGGACTTGGGAAGAACAAGATATCATTGACATGCCTCTGCTGAAGATGCAAGTTACCATTTACAGTATATCAGAGACATAAATAACATTGATAGGCCTATTTATCATGTTTATGTCTCTGATATATACTGTATGACACGGTGACGGTTGTATATTTTTTATCCACTATACTATATTTAGGCCTATATATAATAGGCCTACTTTTTCTTAATCTTATAATCGATTGTAATTCACCTGGGATGACAAGACTCGTTATCCAGGGCAATGACCTTAATTAACCGATTAAGTGTTAAAGTTAGATCTATACATATAAATTCTTTGGTGCTTCATTCACTGGCTATGAAGGGTAATAGCATTGCAGATTTTTTTTTTAATAAACCTATAACATGAACCAATACAGCATTCTATTGTTTATCGATAAATAAATCCTTAGTTTATTAGATATTCATTAATAATTAATCTTATGGATAAAATTCTTATCAGTCATATAATTTTACTTTGGTACCAATGAAAGGATACCTTTTTTTATTAATTAAGGAATAAGGAATCATTCTTTGAGTATTATGAGGTGATAATTTTGGTCGGGGCGTGATCAAATCCAATAAAGCCCGAAGGGCTTTATGATAGATTTCATCACGCCCCGACCGAAATTATCACCTCATAATATTCAAAGAATGATTCCTTATTACTTATATTTATATAATTTTCAGTCATTGTATGATTAAATATTTGAATATAAATAAGCAAACCCCGCTGGCGCCCCAAATATACATCATTGATTTGAAGTTATTGGACTCTATAGTACAAAATTGATATGTATATAGTGTTATCACAGACAAAGACACTGAAAAATGTAATACATGTATTGTCAAATAACTGGTTCAATATAAATGCATATTCATGATATTGACAGAGACCATACATTTGAGAACTTGTATCAATTGGCAGGCACTCCAGTGGAACCCACAAGTAAAAATCAAATAAGGGGAAGGCCAAAGAGAGTGTTCCAACAAAGATGGATGAGAAAGGTTATAAAAGTGATACCAATTGGAAAATCTACCGCAAGACAGAATGAGGTGGAGGAGCGTTGCCAATGACCTACATATGTATGCTCCTCCCTGGACATAAAAGACTTAAAAAAGGGGTAGTAAGCAATACAACAAGTCCATCACTATGAACTTATATCTAAATGCTCTTTTGAAAGAAGAAGAAACTCATTTACTGATTTTTCCTCTTTTTCAAGATTTTTTGAAATGGTTATGATTAACAATGGAAAGTATTTTTTTTACAGTGAACATATTTCTAAACATGTTCATTGGCAGGATATGAATCTTGGTATTTACAGTTACATCATGATGGTGAAAAAAGGTGAAGTTTGAAGCTATACATGTGCCATTACTAAATTGAAAACGAAGGTTTGTCATAAGTTTCAGTACTTTGATACAAACATGTACTTTGGACTTAATAGACTTGCCCTGGCTGCATATGGAAAGATATATACCGGTACGTATACACAGTACATATATTTGTAAACAAAATTAAATCCATGGATTCAGATGCAGAACATCAGTCTTATTTATTTCTGAGGAAGGACTCTCCAGAGTTAAAGCAGCATACAAACTTAATCATTTTAAAGGACATTTACACGATACATGTACTACAAGTGTCTAGCTGTCTCTTTGTATCATTGTAGTTGATCTAGAGAGCATTTTAAATTAATTAATTAATTGATTAATTAGTTCTATATTTGGTTTGATTCAGTGTTCATGCAGTCTTAAGTATACAAACAGAGTTTCCCCCCTTGCATCACATTATTTGTTCTGGATAGTCCTATCTAAGTTAGCATTAATCTTTAAAATGTGTCAGATGCTATTAAAATGATAAAAGAATGGTAACATTGATTTTAAAATGTGTATTATGAATGACTTTAAGTGCTTTTCACTGCTAATTTCATCATTTTTATCTAAATTGGCAATGTTGGACAATTTGTCACCATTTGTCATAAGTTGATCATTCAGATAATGCATGCAATCATTTTACTGATAAAAAAACAAACTTTTTGCACATAATTTTGCTCAATTCTCAGTAATTCTACTCTGCTAACCCAGAAATATCAAGATGAAGTCAATGATAGAATATAAAAGGGGTTTGCATTGCATCAACCCCACTAGTGACACTGATGGTAAGATGTGATAATCTTTAGTCACGCTTGGCTCATTTTGGATAGATATGAAATCAACAATTTGTATTTATAGCCATTTTTGGGTGGTAAAGAAATTTTCATAAGACGGCCATGCATTGTGAGATTTTCTGCTCGACTGGTTTTATTATGGCCATAGTTTAATCATTATACATGTATTAGCAGAGTGCAGAGATTTAAATCCTTGTAGGTATAATTTTTGTAGATCCATCGGAGGGCATTGTCGTTTCTAGTCGCATTCTATCGGGGAGGGGACCAGTTGTCAATGTGAACTCATCTTAGGTTTCCTTGCCTCTAGAAATATCTCTCACTAACGGGTAAGTCAAATTCACTGTTTCTCCTTTTTGAGATGACTTCTCTTTTGGCCAGGAATATTTTATGCTGCTGAAAAGAGCAAAGGTATAAGCCACCCACAACCATTGAGATTGTTAGATAGTTAGCAGAAAGTGGCACTTTAAATTGATAGATTGTTTTATAATGTCTGGTTGCATAATGCTCCGCTGAATGAATATTATTGTTGATTTTTTTTTTTTCATTGGAACTTTATTGTTCTTTTGAAGGAAGAATGAGGTAGATAGTTGCATGTTTATTACAAATTATACATAAAAAATGTAGGTGTCCAATTGTCAGAGTTCAACAAATACTTCTTAGTGTGTCATAATGATGGTTAATGTTAGAATCTACTATACTGGGTAATTTTAATTAAAGATGTCTATAGTTTTTTAATTTGGTGCGTGCTTACTGCGTAGATTTTTCATGCAGAATGTTAATGATGCATAAGATTGTAAGATAATCATCGTTCATTGGTTTTCAATGAACCATGCATATATTAAACATTCAATATCAGCAACGTAAAAAATAAAAGCTTTGTGAGAAGTTGAATTTTAAGTAAGTAAAGGGAAAAAAAACTGGTATTTTAAAGAAGATAAATAAATCAGCTGTTATATCTCTCAAATGATCACCTCTCTCTATTGAATGGTTGAATTTTAACCCCCAAAGTGAAAATAATACATTTGAAGGACATCATCGTGTCACTTTTCAAGTACAAAACAAATAAAGCTTGGAGGAGTAAGAGCTATGGTATGCATTGGGGTTCTGTTAGTCACAGCTTTTCTTTATATATACCATAGCACTCGGCGTGCCTCTCTAAAAAAGCATTAACAGGTACTTGTGGAGTGTTTCTGGGTACTCCAGAGTGGCATAACTATTTATTTGTTGGTTAGCAGAAAGAAAATTGTAGACAAAAAATATGACAGAAATTTATCAGGAGCACTAAAGTATCTGGATTATTCTTGTTTGGGATTGAAATGACACTGTGATAAATAGATAGGCCACGACCATTTGATTTTTTTAAAAATGTTTTTTTCTTCCTTTCTGTTTTCGATGTTGAAGAATTGGTTCATGTCATGATTTCTAGTAGACTAAGTGGTAGTTGTGTATGAAATATAGATTGTAGACTTTTTAAAAAGTATTTGAGTCATCATTCTTGAATTTCTTGTTTCACTTTGAATTGTCATACATATGAATAGAACGGAGAAGCTAGGTGATAATATTATGAAATTGATCTTTCATTTTAAATGTTTAAATAATACATCAAAAAATGCAACGATAAAATTTATGACCTAAAAAAAGCAGAAAACCATTTCATTAATAGATTTTATTGGTTGCATGCACAGATCATTTTTGCAGAGCAGCTAGAGCAGAGCTTTAAGAACAAGTGATAAATGGCCCCTAATTCAAATCGGAGACCAATTTGTTCTCCTAATTGATATGATCTACAATGAGGAAGCTAAGTGGTATCTAAAAAAAAAAAAAAATCTTTCTTCTTTTTTTTTCGATGATAATGCACATAGAGGGCGAACAAGTTTGTGTATTGAAATAATTTCCCTCCTTCCAGTCAAGTCTTATTTTTTGCTAAGCATGTTTTTCTTTTCTGTCAGTAATGAATGATGTACATGCAAGCAGATTCTATATCAATTTTGTAATGGTTAATATACATTTCCCAAAGCAACAAAAACGTTTGTAGATTTAATGTCGATCAACTGAGGAAATTTTGTAAATTGTTTGATGTAATATATATTATACTGGTATGTAGTACACAAAACTTCTTAGTTTTCATAAAGATGAACAGAAGAAGGCATTAATTATCAGAGTTGAGTATATAATCATAGACTTATTAGACTAGTGCATGTGAATAAAGTTTGATCGACCAAATGCAAGCAATACCGTAAATTTGATTAAAAGAAATTATATATATATATATATATATATATATATATATATATATATATATATATATATATATATATATATATATATATATATAAAAGAATTTATCATAAACAGTACACTTGTGAAAATATAATTGTACCCTGTTTTGTTCTATGCGCAGTGTTAACAGAGTTGAACAGTTCATGACCTCCTTCATCAGTTATGGTTTTTTTAAGATCTTTTGCTGCAATGCCATTATCATGCAGGTGTGAATAAATTATTTGGTACATTTATTGTATGAATCTCTGCAGTAATGTTGTCATCCAATGTTATGGGAAGTTCTTCCTTTATCCATCTGCTCTCAATGTTTTCATGCAGGTATTATAAGTCCATGAATGCATACAAGATTGACATAAGACTTGGTTGTATATATACATCTGTGCCCATATGACTGTTGTGAAGATGACAAATTGTGAATGCACCCATTGTCTTGTCCTCCATTATTCTATGATTTAAGGGTCTTTCACATTGATCCAAGCTTTAGTGGTAAATTGCTGTTCAGATCGAGTTCTTGATTTGAAATCATATGATTTAGAAAAATACAATTATGAGCAAATTTTAAAGGCTAATTTAACAACAGAAGATTTTTCTGTATTGATAGTGAAAAATTGAAAGAATATTAAACCTCAACTGGAATCTACAGCAAATTAGAATATGTTGGTATTTACACATGACCATGTTTGAGGTTTCAGGCAAGATATTATTTTATTAACCCATTAAATCTCTTTATGCTCAACAAAGGTATCGGAGAGCTCTGTATAAACTACATAGGGATGTTAATTGTTTTTATCTGCCCCTTTTCATTGTTTCGAGGTGTAGGATTGGCCTGCCTTCTGTTTTGTTCGTTGCCCACTCGATGACAAAGTTTCCCCTAGCTATGCAATATAAGCTGATTTGATTGTTCAGTATCTGGTGTTAAATGTTCAAAGTTTACGCATCTTTTTCCACACCGATGAATTTCATGACATGGTATAAAACAATATTTTATGTTTGTACATTGGTTTCTTGAGTTTTTACGGTCTAGAATTACTGTATCAATCCATTGACTCGTAGGTTTATCGTAGTGAGAAAAGCTAATAAAAAATAGGAAGAGCATGTAAACAGGCGATTTCTGTCAATGAAATTCTTCAGATTTAAATTATATTACAAGATATCTTTTTTTATAACATATTGCCCCACATTGTTAAACAAAGCTAGCAGAAAAAAATCAACTGCTTGATTATGCACAGTTAAACTTTGGAAGTCCCACAAATTTTTCTTTTAATATTTTTACCGCTACATGTATTATTCGAAGATATGAAAAAAACAAAAAAACATATTTCTTTCTAAAATGATAAATTTCTATAAACATATACATGTAGAATATTAATGCAATGTAAGTATCTTCTTTGCTCGTATCTGTCTTTTTTAAAGTGACACTTAATCTTCTTCTTATAACAACAAAGACAAAGCTATGTAAGGCATTAACTTAAAACAATTAAAGGCGATGTGTGGTACAGACTTTGACGTGAAAATTATCTCATAAAGAGGCAATTACACTTGTCAGAATGCCCGATAAATCAGAAAAACAAATGAGAGAGCCAGTTTGTAGTATATTTCATTATTTATGTAATACACATTTTTTAACAATTAGCTTGAAAATTGTGGCAATTTGGAAGCAATCATTCATCTTTTTTTTTAATACTATATGTATTACAAAAACAATTATATTGTAGTTTGTCAAATACTTGTCATAAATCAACTAGTTAACCTAAGAGTTCAAGACGTGTATTTTTATGATTTTTATGATATTTATGATTGTAGATTTTTGAATGAAAAATGAATAGCAATTTTGTCCTCTAATGAAAATGGTCACATGTGATTGGCAATTAATTAAGATTCCAAAAATTTAATTATAAGGTTGTTTGTGTGTTGAATTGGCATTTTGAAATACGCAGAGGATTGCCAAGCTTTTATCATGCGAGTCACCAA
The DNA here is from genome assembly GCA_020458035.1 of Magallana ariakensis. Taxonomy (NCBI): domain Eukaryota; kingdom Metazoa; phylum Mollusca; class Bivalvia; order Ostreida; family Ostreidae; genus Magallana; species Magallana ariakensis. The sequence goes on along the minus strand of CM035818.1, from coordinate 34,466,344 downwards.
AGAATCGATTCATTGAGGGTTTGAACTGGAATTTCTTAATGGTAGTTAATTTATTACAGTATTTATCCACCTGATAAATTTGATGATAAGGAAACTTAAACGGTATAAACTTCAAGGACAGATATAGCTGTGATATTAATATGCATGCACTTTTGGGCCTCCACGGAATATACCAACGATTCACATCGGGCTAAATTTCATTGTTTTTATTTAATGATGAACTTGTGATAAACTTTGGCATTGTAGACCCATACATTATTTTCTTGAGCATGCCTCTTGTAAATGCCATGTATTAGATTATTTTAGTTAAATATTCATGGTAGGAACAAATGAACTTGGGTTGTCAAATCAATACACATGTATAATTAGTACATGTATACTAAAATTGGAGACCCATGGCGTTTTAAGCCAGAATATAAAATTTGATGAACTTATTCATGTGGATTTTATTTTCCCAAAGGGGGAGCATTTTATCATTCTGATTATATGTTGTGTCTTTTCTAAAAATTGGTTATAGGGACTTCATGCAGGGATTTTGTTATGAAAGGTCATGGTTACAGGCTAAGGTCAGTTAGGGTCAATATGATTGATAGAGGTATAAGGTCATATTTTTTTCATGATCATTTCAAAGAGAAGTGTTTTTACACAAGGTTTTCTATAGTGTTGCAAGCACAAGTTTATAGTAGCAAGCTTCCAGAATATTCTACATGTATATGGCAAGAGGTTTATACATGTATATACACATGAGTTTGTCCTAGCTTTGCCTGCAATTTTCCATACTACCCCTTCAAATGATTTAAAGCTGCTTTATCATCATGTTATAAATGTACTGGGTATACATATATCATATTCTACATACAAAATTCTAAGAAAAGTTTGATTTCTTATGTGTACATGGATATAATTAATGAATGACACAGTAATTTTCCTATTAGTGGAAAACTTACGAACTTAATTAGTTTACAAAGCACAAATCAATCAGAGAAAATCATGAATATTTTAAAGGATAATTTGTGGTTTACGCCCTAATAAATATGTCAACATTTTTTTAAAAGGGTACTATTTTAAGCAGAACTTTTTAAAAGGTTGTCAATGACATAGGCATAATTGACTTTCAATTGGGAAGAGGGGGGGGGGGCAAGATTCTTTCTGTTTGTTTCTGTTTCTTTCATTGAGCTTTAAACATTTCTAAATTAGTAATCCAGAGAATGTTTTTACACTGAAGTATTTGAAATTAAATTACAAAGTACATGTGTATACTATTTTATAATTGAAAAATCTTGATCCAGTAGTTTTAAAAATATTGAACATAGCACTTTTTTCATTTTGAAGTTAATCAAATGGGATAAATTTTGTAAATTAACTTTTATATTTGTGGTTCTTATATTTATGTATCATTTCTGATTAAATCTGTAAGTTGTTATACAACAGAAAAATGAAAGGAAAATGTATGAACCAAACCACTCAGACACTGCAGCTCCAGTGGACATGTTCATTTATATTTATATTTTATGGAAGAAGACAATTGTTCTCTACTCCAATAAAGTAAGGTCATAAATGGGAATGCTAAATAAATGTAACCCCACAAAATATGATATATGTTACGATAGCTTAAGAGCCGAGTTAGACAAATGAAGATAAAAAAAGATCCTGACATTTATGGGATTGTGTTTTGTAAATGTGACCAGTCATTATCAAATTAATTACTTAAATGGGCCTTAAAAAATGGGAACCCTTCCCGATTCACGATGCCGTTACATCATCGCAACAATAACGGGGCAGACCAGAGTGTCACAGGTTAGGGGGGAGAGACAGACGCTTATTTGATGTTTGATAATGGATGTAAAAGAAGTACACAGTGTCGGATCAAGTTTCATACCATCCATAGAAATATTGTTTGAAGTCTGTGTCCTTCCTTCAAAACTAAAAAAAATAAATAAATATCTTTTTAGACAGGGACTTCTTTTATCATCTTGCTCCAGATATGCAATATGAAACAAACTGATTGTTATGCATTTTTAATTGTATATGACATACAATTCATATTCATTTCTTTATGAAATAATATGTGACCTCCGGTATTCCACTCCCAACTAAGTTTAGTGCATAACATACATTCCTATCTGACTATAAATGTACATGTATGAGGTTTAGCTGTACGTTCCTTATATACTTTCTATATACTTTTTGTTCTTATATTTTCATTGAAAAGATATATATTCCACTTGCTTTAGTTTGCAAATTTTTACTTGAATTATTAAGCAGAGACTAATTTGGTACAGATGATTCCATAAAAATCTCATTACTGTGTGAAAGAAGCCAGCTCATTGAAGAAAACATTGAATGGCCAGCAAACATCCAATATTGCTGAGCTCTTCATAATACAACTGATGAATCCTGAATAAAAAGGGTAGGAAACTTCCCCTTTAACTGCTGATATACAAGTGAAAGAATCTTGTTCTAGTATTGTTGAATACAGTTATGTTGTTAAGGCTAATCTCCTTTCAGTGAGTGAGACATGCTGTGGTTGTTTTTTAAAAGGGTAGGGAAGTTAGGCTTTAATTGACTTTGATTAAATTGCAAATTTGCTGCCTCGGTTGAGGTTTGAACCAAAGACCCTTTGGCACACAAGTAATAGTTTTATGAAATGATAAACCACAGAACAAAAGGAAAATATTACTGGAAAGTGGTCTAATTGACTAGCAGTTGACTGTCAAAATAAAGTTAGTGTAAAGGTCATTGTTGCATTGCATATTTTAAATTGTCGGCAAAAATAGAACTGTCCAAATGCAAGATAAGCCAGGATGTGCTAGGATATTAATGTTGTTGTAACTTTAATCTTTATCTTCAATTGTTGTTACTTAGCTGCAGATAAATTTTACATTGCAATTTAGGTCTCTGCACACTCTCTTTGCAAATTGCAGAGAGGAAATGCTGATATTTCTAGCTTCGTTAGACATCAGATAGGGCACCCAAGTAACAAGTCATACATCTTCTTGTCATGACTGACGGATGCCATAACTTCATTTTTCTTGTCATTTCTATCAGTGCATGAGAAAGTGAGAGTACCGAAGTACCTTGAAACTTCGGCATCTTTTACTGATATTTCTTGATAAGGTAAATTATTGTGCTAGTTTATACCTGTAATAACAGCTGTAATTCGGTTAGAAATAAAACCTTTCTTTTGTTGTCTCAGAGTTGTTATGCAATTATGAGATGAATTTTAGACCATAATGTGAGATATAACTGCTTATTGCTGATCAGGATGAAGTAATAAGGTGTTGTATGGATAATTCTACTACCAGAAGCAGAATCGATGTAATTGAAGTGCATTTAGCCATAATTAGGGCGTGTTCGTCTTTGATATATTTCTCTGGGATCTGCTGTATGTCATATTGCCCAGTAGAACTGTGAGCTAGTGCTGAAATCATCTCAGGTAGCTGTATATCGGTACATGTTTCCATGATTTTAAGCAAAACAAGGTTGGAAGTAAAAGAAAAAGTTGGCAATTAAAAAGTCATAATCACTTTTGAAAAATAAGAAAACGAGATATTTAAAGCTAATAAAAAAAAATACAATAGGCAATTACTGTTAGAAAAAAATTAGAGGATTCATAGTAAAAAAGGGAGAAGAAGGAACAATTGGATAAATTGTCACAAAATAAACAATGTGAAAAAGCAGAAAAAAAAAATTTATGTGAAAATAAATGAAATGGTTAGGAGTAATCTATTAAAATTCATTGCGGGGAAAAACAAATTACCAGTATGTACGGCAATTAGGACCAGGGTTGGGAGTTAATAGAATTATAATTAAGAGTTCAAAACTGCTTTTTGCGATTTTTCATCCAGTTTCATAGCAATGGGAATAAGAAAAATGATATTTGAAAGATTGAAGAGATACAAGTATCATTTTATGAATATTTCAATTCTCTGGGTATGATAGATATAGTCTTCTCCTGACATTGTTCATGTTTTAGCTAATTCCTGTAAAGGTTTTATCCTATTATGTAAAGTCGCAGATTCCTTGTCCAAATTTCTAGCTGTAAGGAAACTCGGTAGATAACGTTACCATTGCGTGTGGCTAGAATGTCAGTGCAGATACCCTATAGATAAGCTGGGTTTTTTCATTTTGTATACCAGCATACTTAGGTTAATAATGGATATTTAACATGCCAGTGTGTGTAGCTGAGTGACAAGAATAACCATTTTATTATCGAAGATTGGGTACCTTGAGTATTTGCGGTGTTGATCCGTGCCCATGATGTGTTATTATATTGTGGTTGTACAACGTTTAATGCCGACATAATGTGATCATTACAAATTCTCCAGGTGTTCAAATAATTTCAGCATCAGGCAAAAACAGACACACTGTTACACCTTTGATAATATCTGTTTTGACGATTGAGACTGAATATTGTATTGAATGTTTTATATGGTTTTTAATGTTGGAATCTCCTGAGGAGGAAAATGAGTTTACTGACAAAGGACTATTTATGATATGGGTCAAATATGACCCCCATAATAAAGCATTTCATTTACATTAAATTTTCATGTTATTTTTTAGAATAGTTTATATATGATTTTCACCTATTTATCTAACTAATTTGCACTCACTAGCAGTATATGATGTCAGAAGTCACACTATTTTTGTAATTCAATCAAAATCAGTCAAAAATTAAAGTAAATTGATGATCTTCATTTTAGGGGGCATATTAGGCCCATACCATATACAGTCCTTTAAGGTTATCGATAATACACCTGGCAGTTTGTATCATCTGTCAAAGAGATCTTAATACTGTAAACAGGGAAATGTTCATGCCCCTGTTTTATTTTTGCCCCTTTCTTCCTCATTGTCAGCGATCTTTTAAAGGGGCATGGTCACGATTTTGGTCAAATTCTATTTTTCTGTTTTTATTGTTTACAATGCTTTAGGAATGCATTCCCAAACACCAAATGAAATTTGAGAGTCAGTAGTGAAGTTATAAGGAAGATACAGGGCTCACACTTCTTTGTCCTGTAAACAAGGCTCGTGCCCTGTTTTGGTTTACATTAGTTCAGTATACCGGTAAACGTTCTTTATCAAGCTGATTTTTCCATCTTATTCATTTAAAGCACAAATAAACAGATCTTAACGTTTACCACGATCATTTTCGGTCTAAAACTGGAGTTTAACTTCAATGTTCACTAAAATGTTAACAAAAGTTTTGTTTACATAGCAAAGAATTGCAAGTTTTGTAACTCGTTTATAACTCAACGGATGCGACTTAAATTTCGGTTGCCTATTAAAAATGCCTTACTGAAGCATTGTGAACATTAAAATCGGGAAAATAAATTTTGACCAAAATCGTGACCATGCCCCTTTAAAGACTGGGTGAATTGTGATGAGGCCGAGTTATCTCTTTTAACACAACTGTGTCTAATATATAGGGAAATTTAACAGGGTGTATACAGTATATAAATTACATTTATAAGTACATGTTTTAATATAAGTGCTTGATCACTGCTAAAAGTTTTTCTAGGGATAAACTTCAACACTACAATCTTTAAAAAAAAAAACGTACACTTTAGCCTGAAATCAAATTTCATACATGTACATTAAAAAAAAACTGTAACCAAAATATGCCCTGTTATCTGCAATTAAAAGGTACCGTTAACACAAACCTAAATTAGCAAATTAACTGGACACATTTAGCTACAGTAGCTTTCCATAAAAACAAATTCCAAAATGCAATTGCAAAGCAAGTTGTTTACCAAATACCGGTACCAGAAAATGTTTCTATTAATTAATTAGTACATGTACGGCATTGTACACTTATAGCGTACAATTAAAACTGTTTGTACACTATAGTAATCATGCAGGCTTAGAGCACTGAAATATGAAGTACAGTTACTGTAGTGTATACACAGAAGCAAAATCCTATACTTATTTTGCTTTTATCTATTGAGCAGTTTATATACATTTAGTGTTTTACGTACGTCTCTTTTGAGAATTTTTCGCTCTGAAAAGTGATGTCACCATTGCATGAACAAGGCCAGATCTCTTTAAAGTTTAAGGATCTCTTAGGGTTGAAATTTTACTCCATCCAGCTGATTTAAATGCCCTCAAGTTGGCAAAATGCACTCTATAATGTAAACTTTGCCTCTTCTTATTACTTTTATGAGTTCTGGTTAATAATCATAATGTTAGGAAGTTTGGCTATTGTAGTTATTAAAAACAATTGTTGAACATTTTACCCATGGTTATAAAAAGGTAATGAAGAAACAGTCCTTTTCCAGTGTTTGTCCTTGGCTAGTACAAGGACTGTCTGTCAGTTTCTAATGTGCTAGTCAAATATGTTATATGTTCAAAGGTAATGAAGAAACAGTCCTTTTCCAGTGTTTGTCCTTGGCTAGTACAAGGACTGTCTGTCTGTTTATTATGTGCTAGTCAAATATGTTAAAAATGCTGATAATTGTATACATATAAAGCACACATTTGAAAGGTCCTCGGCCATTCAGTCAAAATGACCACTCTCTTAGTAAACTGACCATATAATTAGAGACAAATTTGAAGCTGTGTGGATTTTTATTAAGCCGTTGAGAGTTTTTTGGGTCAATATATTGACAGTATCATAGGTGGTCAGATCTTATCTTTGTTTTATATCTTTTCTTTCTTTTTTTTTTCGGAATGCCTGGCTGCTCCTGCTTAATCATCTGACAGTGTGCCCAGTTTATTCTGATGATGACAAACTCTATTGCTAAGTTGTTGGCCTAAGAAAATTTTTAATAAATTTGGAATTGAATGCATTTATTGATATTCATAAATGTTTTAATTATGTTTCAAGTTTCCTCTTTTATACAGGAAACCCATGATTTAGTAATGATATATAGAGACAGTTTGCCAAAAAAAAAGTTTCAAAAAAGGAAAATTTAATATGTTAAAGAAAATAGAGATGAACCAATTTAACCTAAATGACCAGCTATTTTTACTTGTCCACAAGTTATAATAATGACTGGTTTGCATGATGTATCCTTAGACTGTAAATAGGAAATGTTGACCTTTTTTGTGACATTCTTCTGGTGAGAACACGAAAAAAAAATATATCAAAGCCCCTGGCATTGGGTAGGCTCCGTCTTGTCTTTGTGGTGGGCAGATTTAGAGCTTTGGACTGAATTGATGTAATCCTTAAAACAGGCTGAGAGAAACAGTGCAGGGGGCTAGACGTTCTCTGGGGTAATTGATTATACAGAAGTATATGTTATAATGGGTAATATGAACAGTTGATGATGTGCTGAAACTGCACTTGCTTCAGACTGTATGTCCTATTTTGGGCGGGAAATGACTTGTGTTAAGTGTTACCACATTTCTAATGGCTTCAAATTTGTGGAATTGACAAAAAGTAATTTTTTTTTATACATTTAATAAAGATTTTGTTCTCCCAAGGGACATTTGTTTGGGGGGGTTTTTTTGCATTCTGTGGGATGTTTAAAGTTAGATTGGGACTCTAGGCCAGTAGCTGCCATCATGTCTATAATGGCCAATTGGCTCAACTTGGTCTGTCAGTGATGGGTTTGATTGAGGGAGTAGGGGATATTTTAGGGCTTTTAGTAAACATAGAAACTGGATTTGTGGAACATAGATTAATGACAAGATAACTGGTACATCACATTCTCTGTATGATCAATTTTTCAAAGTTTCTATAGTAAACCAAGGCACAATGTTTTCATCAGTTTGGGAAAAAACAAATATAACATCAGATCAGAGGGTCTGATTGAATAAAGAAAGCAATGAGATCTAGAAAATTGCTTGCAATTTCTTCTTCTGATTACACATGTAATATGATGGCAAAATTTTTTTTCTCGTCATCAGTAAAGGAAGCTAGATTTTTGTTCATTTGTACATTAAAATAATGCTCTTCTCATTTACCTTACACAAAAATAATTTGCCAATACTGGTACACGAATCACGGGGGCTGTTTATTTGTACAGGGAGTTACTTAGATCATCAATTAACAATATGGAGACACCTAGTAATCCTTTTGCTTTGTGATTGCAACGATGCCTAGGTATTTAGTTGTACCATGCATCTTTTTATATTTTTATTTGGCATATTATTTCAAAGAGAAAATGACTGGCCCTTTTTTTCCATTTGGAGATTTCATTTTTCAAAGACAATTTTTTTTTGTATACCAAAACTCAAAGCTGATAGTAAAGCACCAAGATGATTTACTTTATAAGACATATACCTTGTTATTTAAATATCTTTTTTAATGTTCAAAGTTCATAAAGTAAAGTTTCCCATGAAATATGGTTTGCTATTTGTCATAATTAACATTAGTTAGAATTATCTATGGATAATTGTTTACATACAGAATTATCTATGGATAATTAATTACATACAGGTAGGAAGGGGCGGATCCAAATTACTTCAGCATATGGTTGAGAGGACAAGTTATGGAAATTTTAGCTAGTTTGAATGAGAAGGAATGTATTTTAGCCTCTTTGCATGTCCTCTTACATGTGAATTAGCGCTTTTTTTATGCATACAGATAATGGCTACAGTACCCACTAGGGCTGGGTGGTTATTGGGGGGAATTTTCATGTATCAATTTTTCCTATTGTATCATGCGCATGTATACTCTTCTATCATGTGTTAATCCTATCCTTTTGTACGTTAAGCCTATCAGGTTTAATGTTCAATTTTAACAGTTTTTACGTTTATCCTAGCTATCGTGTTAATCATTTCGTGCCTTTTCATAAGCAAGTGAATTTATTTCAAAGTTACAAGTTGTTCAGTACGTGCACCGTATACGAAAATTTATAGAACAAAAAATATAAAATCCTATCCAGCATACTAATTTCTTAATTCTTTAAATCAGAATTAACCAATATTACATGAAAATCATATCTGTAAGCAGTGAAAATGAAAAATTTATGTAAATTAACTTTCGAAGTTCTTAGGAACAAGGTAACATATTTACCTGTAAATCTAATATATAAAATCGTTCGCAGAGTGTATATGGTATATATACCTGCATAAAGATTAACTTGTATGTAATATAATTCGTTTTTTATGCAGAAACAAAAGTATTTACATGTGTGATATAATTTATATTTACTTAAAACAAGAGTTGTATTTTAATTGATCCTGCTATTTTCGGTGTGATATTTGATCTTGGGCGTAAATGTTCTTGTCGATTGGCTAGGGTGTGCAATAATGAAAACAATTAATGTAACAAATCATATGAAGAATGTTTATCTGCATGTAATATAATTCCTTTTAATACATCGTTTTTTTATACAGAAAAAATTCTATTTATGACAGATTTTATATTTATTTAGAACAAGAGTTGTACATGTATTTTGATTGAACCCGCTATTTTCCGTGTGATTTGATCTCGTTCTGAATTGTTCGCGGCGATCGGCTTGGATGTTCGGTAATGAAAACAATGTTAACAATGCAGATAATTTATTGATCATTTAGGCTCATAGTTTTTATTAAAAAAATTAAACTAGTCATTTTTATATGTTCTATAAATGATGCAGTGATGATTAACAACTTGGCAATTGTTGATAACAAGAAATTCCACGTAAATCTTGATTTGTACGTGTTCTTTCTCAAATTCTGCCAATATTATGTTAATCGTGAAGATTGTTGAAAGCAATTATATGTTTATTGTGAACATCGTTTATTCTTTCCTATCGTGTATCAATCCTATCCTATCATGAATGTATACTGTTTTATCATGTGTTAATCCTATCCTATCATGTGGGAATCCTATCCTATGATTTATCTTGTAAAAAATAACGCTGTGGGTACTGTAGCAATCAGCACATTCATTCAATCAATTGAAAAAAATACATAAACCTACTTAAATAACTGAAAGAATAGCTCTTGCACTTGTAATGAACTTTAAATAAAAAATAGATATAGTTATCGATATATGTACAAAAAGGTGAATATAAAATAGTATTTTTGATCTCCATATGTTACATGTAATGGTATATATATTGACACAAAGTCATGCAGGGTTAACATTTTGTTGGTACTGAATCAGGCCATCGGCCTCGGCTGTTAACTGGTATAATGAAAAAACAATGGAATTAATTGTTTGAAAAATCAATATAGATTTAAACTCATCATAGTTTAATTTATAATATTTTTTTTTATTGAATTAAACATAGAGAAAGAAGAGAGATAATAACATTCATTTAGGTAAAAAGGTACCCAAATGTTGAAATTCCAGGGATAGGGGCCTTTTTTACCCCCTGTGAGTTGTTGAATATCAAGATCCCTTTAGGTACAAATTGCCCTGAATTTGAATGTGGTATTAATTAAGGCCAATCAATGGAAATTATCAGAATAAGAGCATTGCTACTAAAAATAAGTATTCTTTAAAAAATCATATACCGTACTCTTAGAGTTTAATGTATTGGGGTACCCGGGTAAACAAGAAACTGCGATAAGTTTTAACATTTTTATTTCTGGAACACACTTTGTAGAATGAATGAGCTCATTTTTTGCAGCCTCTTCAACAGGTATTTTTTATGGGATAAACAAGTTGGGGAAGTTGTAAATTATTCTGTGTAAAGATTGACACATTGTATGAGGAATCCTATTTATGTGTTTGTATAAGACAATTTGAGCATTCATTTGTTTTCGAGGCATTCTTCATCCTACATTTGTTTTGTAAGTGAAGCCCCTCATGTCATATTGTATAGATCTCCAGAATTCGGCAGCTGGTGTACCTTTGTCTATACAAGCTCAAATACAGACAACTCGTGTCTGGCTTGTGTCATAAATCAGGGTCATTCACTGTATCAATGCAGAAGGACTTTTCTTTATTCTTCGATAATAATTTTGGGTTAGTGGGGAGGATTTCTTCCCTCCTCTGTTATCAACAGATACATGTACCTAGTTTGTGCAAAATATTAAAAGAAAACAAAAACTGATAAGGTACAATGACTTTGTGCAACTTTTTAATTTCTTCATTAAATATTCACGTTACAAGAATTTTCATTTGCAGCGGTAGCTTTAAGAGCAATAGACAGATAGTGTTTGGTTGATTCCTTGAATCAATCCGACTGACAAAGAATTTAATTTGTTTGACAGTATTTCAATAGGTTCCTCAGCTGTCCCGTTTGATTTTCGTGCATGGCTCACAACATATAGTCTTTTCTTTCTCTGTTATAGATTTTGCGCTTCAGAAACACCAGCTGATATTTAAGCAAACGCAGTAGGCTGATTGAGTAGGTAACTATTTAAACTCTTTATTACCTGTAATCTATATATTCATGAATCTATAAGTATATGTACCAGAAGCATCCAATTGGAAACACTATCCCAGTGTTTTCTGAAATGTAAGACTGTGCTGTGATTTGACTGCTTTTGCTCCACAAGTATCAGGGTCTTCCTTTTTTTGCTCATGCAATATTACTACAGGGACTGGGGTATGCTAATTCAGGAGCTTTTTTGTGGTTTTCAGTTTGACCATTAAAATAACTGAGATAAGAATCTTAATTTTTCTCTGATACAGCCAGTAGTTTTTAAACTGCTGAACAAATCTCTCGTTAGACGTTCATATGAAATTGCAGCTAATGAAAAATTTAGCACATTCTCTCCCCAGATAAAGATCCATTTCATTTTATTTTTTTTTTACGTGATTTTGTGACAAAACTAAAAAGAGTATAGTTCAATTAATATTGATTTTTAAATTGAAAAGATGGGGGGGGTAAAAAGAATTTAGTAGAGAACAATTTAGGCAATGGTATAAAAATGACCTGTCGCTATAGTGTACACTAGACTCAACAGATGCACTTTTTTGCACGTGTGACTGACTTTTAATACGCCTCAATGACTCAGCAGTTGTCATTCATTGATGAAAAATCAAGTTGTTAAATACGGGACTGTGATAATGTGTTAAACATGTGTTACTGGAAAATTCTGGCCGTTTTGAAAGCAGACCCTGCAAACTGCTAAAAGGTATTCACATTTTAAAATGTTGCTATTTTTTTATAGGGAAACTGTTATTTTGGTTTATGATTGAGGAGACGGCTATGAATTATTGAAACATATTTCTGTACTTTACAGGATTGGCTTCTTTTTTCATTATTCATAGAAAAAACAGTTTTAATTAGAAATGTCTCGGATATAGAAATATCTCAAATATGGGAGTATTCTGACATGCACACAGCATGCAAAGAAACTTAAGCATTAGCGATCTTTCTGCAGAGAAATTTTCAGAAGCTCAATTGTCTTTAAGTGGATATTGACATATTTTAAAAGCATTTTATGTACTTCATACTGCTCTCTTCCTGAGCGTTTCGTAATTGTCATGTTAATGAACTATGTTGAATTTCTACAGACATTTGATTAATCATTATCATTTTATACCGATACCATTAATCGAAGGCAAAGTTTTATCTCTTTAAGATGAAAACTCTCCTAAAAACATTTAGCATTCAATTTCCAGCTAACCCGATAAAGTGTTGGAGTTGTAGGGAAAATATAATGGATTAGATGGGACTTGTTAGATAATTGCGACTCTCAACCATAAGAGACTTCCATAGGGGGAAAACTGGTTTGTTCGTCATGGAGCAGTTTAGTGATTCCAATTGTGGAACGATGGACGTATCAAAGCAATCACCCTCCAGTGATTGAAGCTATTGTCTCCTGATAGAATTTAGCTTAATTTTTTTTTTTCATTTGCGGGATGTTTTTACTTTAATCAGTTGAGTCATGTAAGTAGTTCCAGTGTTATCTGATGGAGCAAAGTAGAAGTTTTCATTAGCATTGCACTATGTTGACTCTCTGTTGACAATTCAAAGCAGTTTCACCATCATCACTAGTTGCATTGAGCTTTTTGCCGCTAGGCACAGAGCTCGATTAGGCTTCCAATATTCTTTTTTTCAACCCTCAGTATTTGAGCGCACTGTGCTATTTCGACTATTGAATGTTCTGAGGAACCTGCTTTTTCCATTATAGATTAACCATCATAACCACCATGAAAATATTTAATACAGATCATGTTCAAGGGTTGTTATTGATTGAATTTACAGTCATCTTTCAGCCACTTTAGGCAAGTAGAGAGTTCCCCCACAAAGTTAATCAGATTGTTATCCGCATGAATTCCATTCCTACATAGTTGACATCCCCCTTCAGACCTGTCACAGAGATTCCAGGTTTATCCAGATGCAAGGTTAAAGGTCAGATCACAAGGACATGCAGTGATATTGTGCAGGGTATACCCTTAGAGGTTAGGTTAGGCTAGGGACATACAGTAAGGGGCATATCCACTGGGATTGGGGAGAGATTGTCAGGGATACATCATACCCTCTGTCATGTTTGCTCTCTCTATGTCTTGTTCTTGTGCATTGTAGGAGACGTTGAGTCAAGACATGGTAACATTGAGAAGATTAGATAACTTAATTTCAAGGAGTAACAAAGAATATTGTATGAAATTCACTGCATAAAGAGGCGCTTTAAAGGTGGAAAATTTTTCAAGCTAGCTAGTACAACATTTGTACTACTGAGTTTACATAATCGAACAAATTTCCTGAATCGAAGTAAAACTTTGAATCATGAAATGCGGATGAATAATTTATGAATTTGTGTAGTGAGTAGCGATAGACAGCACTGAAACACCAGTCAGCATCGTCTTACTGTAGACTTTTTTTGGTTAGTGTAATATTTTCAATCTCTGGGTTGGTCGTCTTATAGTCTTGTCATTAAAAACTATTGATGTTTTGAAAATTTGAAATATTGTAATGTTTAAAATGTCATTTCAAAAATTGAATGATTTCAATTTAGTTTAACATTTTACAATTTTTTTCCTTTTTCCATTGAGGAATTTTTCACTTCATGCTTTCATGAACGTTTCAGTAATTGGATTACCACACAATGGGTACGTAGCTCAAGAGTACACTTGATTTTTAAAAGTAAGACCTCCCCCTTGTATATAGAGGAGGTGTTATTTCTCTGTACTTTGACCTTGCGACAGAAAAGAAATCTAGACTTTTCCTGGGCATTATCTGTGTAGTATTTGCAATCCATTTAGAAAGGTGTTTACTTCTGATCAAGATTTGAAAAATGTGCAAAAATCCATTTGCAGCCAAACAAAAGCTATGTAATTCAATGTTTCTCCTTTCATTTTAACCCCAGTGAAATTCAGAGTTGTTTACATGGCGAAATATTCCTTTGTTGGCCCATTTTGAACCTTGTGAGTGTATTTACATGTGAAATTTAATCTTTTGAGATTTCTAAATTTTCTTGATCTGGAAAACTGGTCTGGTTAATTGATTATGATTGCAATGACAATTGGTGTGTAATTAATGTTGCACTTTCATGACGATTGCTTGGATGTTGTATACAGGTTTCACTATCTTCAGGAATTTATACATTGTGTTCAAAATTGGTCGAGATGAAAGAAGGAAAATATTGGTTGAAAAGAAAAGTATGTGATCTTTCTGAATTTGTTTTTTAAGCAAACAGGAATTCTTGTTGTTAAATGCCACTTTGGTTTGGCTGAAGTATTGTATAACCTGCTAATCTATTAACTTAATTCATTCCTTAATTTCAAAATTGACAATTCTTTGAGGTATTGAAAAGGGATTGTGCAGCAGACATAGACTATTTTAGCTTTCTCTCTACATCAAAGTCAAGATGTACATACATGTGTATTAAATATATACATTATATCGATATAATAGTGCTTGCGATGCTCTCTCTCTCTCTCTCTCTCTCTCTCTCTCTCTCTCTCTAATGTTTACTTCCTGTTGTAAACCAAAATTTGGTGTGCTCAAATATGATTTTGAGTGAAATTGAAGGCAACAATAAAAACATGTTTTGACTTTTGACAAAAAGTTATAGCATTCAGGTTAGGCCCTCTTTGCAAATCCTTTTTGTTACAGCTGCATTTACAGGTACATTTACTAGTATTTGTAGTGTATTGTTGAAGAAGTCTTCTAGATCCAGTCTTTATTGGTGTAAACTTCTTGGTGAACTGCACAATGATGCAGTTTAAGATTCAGGGATTATGCAGCAGCTTTGATTGTTTTGTGATTTACAACTCTGAGGGTGAAGAAATGCTGTTTTTTTTACTTGCACTTGCACAAAATACCACCAATTATTATTGCAAGATTCTACAGCTGTTTGAGTGGTTTGAGAAAACCCAGACCCTTTTCAGTTTTAGTTGTTCAGTGTTTAAAATTAGAATTGCATCTTTTAATTACATAATCATCTGTACTATTACAAAATTATGGATGCCTGAACCATTTCGAAATGTATGTATTTAAATCAAAATTACAATGCAAATGGGCTCTGATTTATTAATAATTGTTGCATAGAAAAATGGAATCTACCATATTGTCTAAATTTAAAGTATATTTTATTTTTTATGACATGATTAAATATTATTATGGGTGGGTATGCACATGTACACAAAATTTAAATTTTATCTTTTGGTTGAAGATATAGGACATTTTTTTTGTTCCTTGAGTTTCCTACAGCTGAAATATTAGGCAGCTTCATATTGATACTTCATAATTTTGTCTATTGGAAAAGGAATGTTGAAAAACAATGTCAGCTAATGCTTTAGGTCATTTCAAGTAGGCTGCTGTCAAAATCTTAAATTGGAACTTTGTTTTGGTGGAGGGGGGTATTAATGCTTTATACACTGTCATTGTAATGTTTTGTTTTCATGTTTTTTGTTGATATCCGAAATGCATCTTTTATGAATCCAAAAAAAACCCACATATTGTTGTAATGTTTGAGCATGATTTGGGTACAGTCTTAGGTTAATGGTAAGATATCAAAGGCTTGAAGAACTCAGGTTCCTTGGTGCCCAGACATAGGAAGCACTACTGACTCCTCCATCAAACCAATGTCTCACCCTGTTATAGGCAGTAATTATGAAATGTCTGCTCATCTTCAATCATTCTTAATCTTATTGGTCAAGTTAAGAACTGTTCAGGTTTGAATGTTGTAGGAATATTGAAATCAAGATATCTTGCCAGAAATTTTATGTCGTCTAATTATTATTATTAATATATGTATATTTGATTGAAAAAATCCACTATTTTTGCTTGCTATGAACCAACAGAAAAATGTTATGGTTATTTGATTAAACTAATAACAATGCAAAAACTCTAGTTATTTTGGAGCATTTTTACTTTCCTTTAATCAGTCTAACTTTAGTGCAATGTTGATAGTACGGTAATGTATAGAACATTTCAATGATACGTAGAGCATGCAGGCGCTAAAGGGAAGATGATTTATCTCTTTCTATTGATTGGCGCTTAATGTTGAACCAGGGGAGTTAATTCAGCACAAATTCGGGTAATTTGTTGTAGGAAGGGGTTGAATGTGTGATATATCCTCAGGCAAAACATGGTATGGAGGGATAAAAAGACAGAGAAAAAAATGCACATTGATTTTTCATTGAAGTTGTCTGTTGAATTTGTCGTTCTCTTTATCATGATCTAACAGATGAAAAGCTTTCAATGTAAGTTGTTAGCCCAGAATTAACTGGCCACTTACCGGTTATTGCATATCATTACATGTTAGATTGAGTTTTTGGCAATCTTTCTGGTTCCGTGTTTTGATCAAAGGATGGTAATCAGGTATTGAAATAAAATCTAATTTTTGGATGCGTCTGGTCAGTGATCAGACAAAGTATGGAGTATTTTTTGTTAATGTTCCGCTAATCGCTTGGTTATTGGTGTCTGACTCAGAAAACAATGTACCAAGGGATATGTACCAAGGATTTTATATTGTCATAACTATATATATATCCTTGTCGGAAAATAAATGGTCTTATTGCTCTTTTTATATCTGTTCTTAATGTAACACTGAATGTTATATATATTTACCAGATATTGTAAGATTTTATCAAGGCAGTGAACTGTTCAGAGGTTTTATGTTCCAAGCGTAAAGGAAATCATTGGTGGTCGTTAAAATTGTGTGGCGATGAAATTCCGATACTTCACACACTTTTAAAGTGATGTATTGAAAATTTTCAGAATAATGCTGCAAATATAGCTGCACAGGTCCCTCATTATTGTTTCTAAGAATGAATTATGCATGCTGGAAGGCAGTAGAACTACTAGACTTGATTTATTGTTTTTCCCTTAGTTGTTTAAAAATGGTTTGGTGAAGATCTACCTTTTGTGTATCAACAGTGACTATTAATTACCGGTACTGCCTTTTAATTATGGTCTTCCGTTTCCAACGGAAGACCCTATTGTTTTCGTTATGTTTCTTTTTCTCTATTTTTCACTATTATTATTCTTTTTCTGAACATTTTTCTTTAAACTCAAATATCTCAGACATGGTACAACGGTTTTATATGAAATTTTCATAGGTAATAAAGAGTATCAAGATCTTTTATCACGTAAATTTTTGTTGATGAAGTCTTTTCCGGTCAGCCGATATATTCGTTTATCTTTTTTTTTTAAGTTATTTTGTCCTCCCTTTTTCTCAAAAACGATTAAGGACAGAAAATTGAAATTTTCAGAAATGATAGATTTTTTAATTCTTAGGTGCTATCAGGTAAAAACATGATCGTCCGTCACTTCGGGTCCGCTCAAACAGTATTTTTGGAAAATTGCGTTTTTAAAACTTTTCAAATTAAAAAACTTACAATTTTTTTTCCATCAGAATATGTTTTAAACTTATCAAATTTTAATATGAGCAGGTCGTCCGTCACTTCCGGTCGTCACCGGAAGTGATTCCAAAATTTTGATTTTTGGAATTTTAAAGCATATATGTTTTGTAGACATTTTTGTACTGAATACAAAACTAAAAACTACTTTGAAATCGGACAACGCCTTGCAGAGATATTGAAGTTTAAAAATGACCTTTTCCGGAAATCTTAATTTTGCAGTGTAGGTCCAAAAATTAGTTTAAAAGGAAGTTATTATTATAGTAACTCGTACCAAATGTCAGCATCTTAATTTAACCCTATCATTAATTCATAATCAAACGGAAGACCCACTCGTACGTTGCTCGCAACGAGATCGTGTCTAGTTTTATTGATATAATTTGATATAGATCTTTGAGAGTGTGAATTAAACAACTGTGGACTGATTGCAGGGTCTCTATAATTTTCAAGTTGAAATGTCTACCAATACCAACTACTATTTTTTATTATTTAATTTACTGAAATTTTACAGTAGAATGTGTACAACACATAACTTTCTACAGAGGATTTCTGTTTATAGTAAATATATGTTTTAAAGGCAGAAGTTATTAGATTATCAGTAACTAGAGTAGCTTGGAATTATTGTTATATAGGCTCTTACATGTAAAGAAATATATCTATCTAAATAATTTCAATTCCTTTAAGCTATTGGTTAAATCATTGTAAATTCTTCAAGTCTGTATAATTTGCTGTAGCAGTGGGGTTTTTTCCTTTCTTTTTTTTAGGGGGGGGGGGGGGGGGGGGGAGTGGGGACTGAGTTGGTTGGAAGTGCAGAAAAATCTTGACATACAATAAGACCTTTCTGTTATTGATACTTTCTTGCCTTTCTGTTATGAGACTTGTTAACTTATTTAGGAACAATATAGGTTTCATAAACTAATTTCGAGTAAAGAGATTTCCAGATCTTTTATGTAACATTATCATAACTGCAGACTTGCTGACTTTTCAGTAGAAAAAAGTTTTATGTTTTTCTAATGGGAGAAAAATGCGTTTTAATGTCAAAATAAGAACTCTGATTGCCTGATGTTATGTCATGAGAGTCCTTTGCAAAAAAATAATGTTTAAAATGGTCATTTTTGCCCAATATTTCCCCGCTTGGTTAAAGTATCTACCGGTATTTGTTGAAGTCTGATGTTTAAAATGATCATTATTATTATCCCCATCTGGTTTTATTATCTCTTTTTCCTGTCCAAATTGATCAATCTTTGATAGGTTCAAATGGTAGACCTTTTATTCTCCCTATGACAATGGTTTTTTTCAGGTTTTGTCTTTTGGTTAAAGAAACATTAAAAGTTCAGGTTATATGAAATTACATGTATTATCTTTTTGTTGGTGAAAGTTGATTTTGTTTTATAGCTGATATTGAAAAGATTTAAGTGTAATTTTTTACCAGCACTTGAAGAAGTGGGTTTTTTTCTTTTATTACTTATTATTAAAGTATTCGTCCATTTGTTTTCTCATCTCCATTTACTGGTACAAGATATTTATTTAAGCAGAGATTTTATGTCACTACCAAACGGTATATAGATCGATCCATACATAGGAGGAAGAACTGTCCGCAGGATATGTTAAAAATATTTTTACATGGCATTGATTTATTATTTGAATTGAGAAAAAAATCATATTAAGCATAAAATTTAATTGATTAAGAATAGAATGTAAAAGAAAAAAACTTATTTCGTCCCAGATTGATTTTTTTTTTTTTTGGTGGTAAAATGTGCTTTGTTTAAGTTTTGAACCCAGGCAGACCATTATATAGACAAAGCAAAAATAACAACACCACTCAAGATGGTGATGTTATTTCAACAATATTTACACTTGACTAATACTTTGTCAAAATAACTCTCAACAGATGTATAAACTCTGTGTTCAGGGGCTTAGTGTGGTAGGAGAGGGGATTGATACAGATTGTATAATGTTTCATTTCATTGTAAACACCTTTCCATTTTTATTGGTCTGAAGTGTGAATGGTAAATTTGCTGGGCAATTAACAGTGATTGAAGATCATTTTAGAGTAGCAGATAATATACTTCAGGTGAGTGGTTTCAGTTCAAAATGTTTAGTAATGTTTTTAGCTTGTTGGGGAAATTCAGATCTTTCATTAAGGGTAAGATCATTTCTATTACTACTTGAAATTTAATTATATACGTAATTATTAAAAAATTATAATGCATCACTGAAAAGTCTTGAAATGAATATTTAGTGACTTTTAAAGAACTTTTGTGGATATGTCTTCAATTCGACAATTATATAATCTCAAAACTATTCATACAGATAAAAAGTTTTAACATAATAATGAAAATTATGTCCAAGAATTCTTTGTTTTTGATTGGATTTTCAATTAAACTTGCAATAATCTTTCAGAGACAATTAATCTTCAAATTAATTTGAACCTCAATTCATTGATATTGAAAGTTTAAATATGAACAGGATTTCATAGGTATAAATATTGTTTAAACTGTGAGTGTCAATCGGTCAAGGATACTTGAATAATTTCTGTCGGTACTCAAGCTTTCAAGTTTCAATATTTTGGAGTATAGATACATTAAACACACACAGAGAGAGAGACTTGTAAAAGGCTGCCACCTCCAATGCTTTCTCTGTGAGGGATTACTTAATCTTGTTGACCCCTAGCTAACATTTCTTAATTCTCCTAATGACCAAATATAGTGTATTTGGTGCTAATGGATTTAGTTTTACCACACAGTAGGGACCCCAGATCATTTTAAAAAAGGAAAAGAAAGAAAGGAAAAAGGAACAATTGTTCAGTTTCTCCTTCCTTATATACTAAAGAAAATCCTAAGACCCTTACAAATGACAAAGGAATTTCGTTTTGTTATTCTGGTGTATGGATGTTAATTCTGTGTCATACAGTAGACTCATTTGATTGTTGTTCTTCACCTCCTGGACCAAACAGCTCATCCAACAGGAATTCTATGAGGGTAGATTATAGATAGGTGGGTATATGTATAAGAATGCATTTCATTCTCATTCTTTTATTTCTTTTAAGCTTTTCAAGTATTTAATGCTGTTACAATTTAATTCGAATGTACTTGAGGTGAATTAATTTGACACACCCACCCAGGGGTCTGCGAACAGTGGACAGTATTGTCTTGAGGGGGTGTTATGGCAAGAATTAGTTGTAATGGCCAAAGTATTTAGTGGCTTATACAGCTATGGTGTATAGGTTTTTCAAGTAGAGTTGTGTAAGAAGTGGCAGTGAAGTAGATTCCCGGGGTTTAGTTAATGAGAATATCGCACCTTACACCATAGTCTGTGTCAGTAAGATGCTTCATATTAAATGGTCAATTTGTGATCTATAGTCCTTCACATAATCAATACAGGCGGGCAATTTCAGGTAGCCCAATGTCATGGTGTGTGGAAGCTTGAGTATACAGGTCTTATATACTGAAGTGGATTTTAAAACTTAAGAATCTTGGAAGGGGCAAAAGTAGGTAAGCATTTTTAATTCTTTTTCATTCAACATTATCAAAACTGTAGTACTTTTTTCTTCAGAGGTATAATTAGATTGGTAACATTATAAATACCAAAGTATTCACTTTTGAAATTGAATAATTTATTTTCAACTGTAGTAGAAAGTCAAAGATTTCTTCAGACTGCCCAAATTGGAAATACCCCGGTACAAGAAAAACAATTTTTTCTTGAAAACTTTTTCTTTCTTTGAAGCTGAACAATTAAAAGTGATTTATAATGTTTTTTGCCATGATTAAGTAATTGTCATCTTTGTGGCTCATTACTGCCAGTCAATTATGTTAATATTTTTCCACTTAACTGCTAGTTGTCTTCAAATCATAACCTGAGTAAAGGTCAAAACAGATATTTCTGAATGAATTGACATCGCATCTGTTAATCACTTTTCTATTAAAGTTTTCCCATTCAATTACTTTACAAACGTGTGAATAATACACAGATCATTGGGAGTTACCTCTTTGAAAAAAAAACTCTGCGGTTATAAAATCATCTTGAAGATGAATGAGTGCAAAAAATTCCTTTGACTTGCAGGTAAAATCCATTTTGCAAGGATAAAACTTACTTTTAAAAAATATTATTTTTCATTGTGTCAAATTATTCCTGATTAATTTGACCAATCAGTGCTACAATATTCACTAACTTCTATAAACTTTGCACAAACTAAATAAATAAGGTTGCATATTTCCTATGGAGCCCAGAATAGGCCAATGAACACTGTGTTAATACATAAAGATTTCACCAAGAGAAAAAGTTGGTCCCTCAATGGGAAAATGTAATTGGGATGGAGGATTTTGATTTCATTAATCATTGTCTGCTCTTCTCTGCTGTTTGCTTTTGGAAATTGCTTTGGTACTCACATGCGGGTTTTGTTTAATAAGTACTTCATTTGCGATCTAGATTTTGTGCCGAATGCAATATTAGTGGTATGATTTGGGGATTGGAGTCTCCAAGTCAGAAGCGATTTGTGAATTAATGTATGAAAGGAAAAAGGTGTTGTGTACATGATTCAGAAGAATTGACTTATAATGAAAAATTTATTTGATTGATTTGGTGTCAAGTTCTAATTTAATAGGAAACTGGTGAAAAACGATGGCTTGTCACAAATTTGTCCATGAATTATAAGTCAAAACAGAAATGTAAGTTAAATAAAATTATTTCCATAGAGCAACACTCCTCCAGATATTCATAGATAATTTAATTTTTGGATGTACTTGTCAAAAATGCAATAAAATTATAATTAGCCACCTACTGCAGATTTGCCCGAATAAATAGACTCGGGAGAAAAACAGCGCAGAAAATCTTTTTTTCCATTGCAACAGAGGTGCACAATCAATGTTATCTGATCCTTGCCCATTGTCCCCTTGTCTATCTCTCTGTAATCTAATGGCTTTTACAATCAATCAAAATTGATTGACAGGGGACCAATTTCTAATTAAGGAGGATGAACTTTAGTGTTGTAAAAGTTGACATGAAGACATTACGGAATTTGAAGAAAATGTTATTGTGAATGTATGTGTTCCGGAAAAGTGGCAGATAAAATGTGTGAAGATCAATAACCCATTTATGACAATAAAAAGCTCTAGTTGATATATTGAGTGACTGCGAGTTAATTCAGTAACAGGGGTGTTACTAAAGGGAACTAACTCTGTGATTTACTATACAGAGGTAAGTCAATGTTTAGTTTATGAAAGGAAAATCCATTGGATCTTGAAAGTTGGAAAAAAAATTTCATCTAGGAATTTGGTGTTTAATTCGTAAAGGTGTGCTATAGGATTTCGTGATGTATTGGAGAAGAAAAAATGATAGTGCAACAGCAGGAAAAAGAAAATCAAGATGTCTGGAGTTCGAATGTGTGATGTAAGAGATAATTGAGAACTAAATTCTCCGGATGGGGAGATTTATGAAGTATTTTAGTTAATTTGTTTGGTAATTTGGAGGGATATCCTCAGTTATTTCTAGACAGCTTTTTTCACAGATGCATCGGGAAATTTCTTCACCTTAAGCAGCACTATGGAGATTATTGCTGATTGCTTGTTTATTTTTCATTTCACCTCAAATAAGCTATGCATGGTTTATCACGCGGCTCATCTACAAGATTGCTACTGATCATGTAACAGCGTAATACACAAATATTAACATGAACGAAGGATGGGATGTTTTCTTCATTGCTGTTGGATTTGTTATTATATCTGTATCTTTAGAGGCTTTTCCCTAAGTTACAAAACAAAATATTTTTTTTGTTTGAATGAATTTATTTTTTTTTGGGGGGGGGGGGGGTGGTGGTAGGGATAGGAAGGTACAGAAGGAAGAATTTGTAGCACCTATGAAGTGTAAGAAATAATAGTTTTTCAAGCAAAATATTTCTTCTTTTCACCATCTGTGAGAATTGTATGAAGTGTTTGACAATAGAATTTATTTTATTGACAATCAATTAGTACAAGAAGTCCTTTCGCAAACAACTATTTGAAAGAGGGTCGATGTTGAATGCCTTGTTTTGATAAGTAATTACGCAAAGTATCTCTTTCAGTGGACATCAGTGTAACGCTTGGAGGTGTTACTAATGGGAGAAGAATACTCTCACTCTCTTTGTTGTCAGTTCAATCATTGATATCTTCATTTCACTATTCCAAAAATTGGTAACATAAGGGAGAAATATTTTTAAGTTTGACCCTAATTGTAATGGCTCCTTGCAAGTTAAAAAAAATATTTTTAATTGCAAGTCATTGAATATCTAAATTTTTTTTTAATCAATAGAAATTTATAATATAATTATCAAATATTTAAAAAAATAAAAGGTATTCAAATATACAGATTTTATGCATTGATAAGATAATATAAAGGACTACCTGTATTTTTAAAATGTAAAGTATGTACAATATTTTTTTTTTCGTATTAAGTATTGTTTTAACATTTAGTTTATGCAAATGAACAAATAATTCATAAAAGATAATATTTAAGGAATTTAACAAATTTAAAATGATCACATATATTAGTTGCAATGAAGTGACCTATTTCTGTGATCCCAAGATCAATATTAATTTATTTAGAATAAAATGAATTTCTGAAAACGATTTGTGTCCATTAAGTCAAGTGAATTCCATAGATTTTTTTTTAATACATCTATCTAATTTTGCACGATAAACCGCATGGCAAAAAAGCAAAGATTACTAATAGGAATAGAAAGAAGACCCTTTATTCAGGCATTTTTACATAAAGAAAAAGAAAGAATTACCTAGTAAAAGTATTGTAGTACGTCAGCAAGCTTTATTGCATTAAGGTAAACTGAAAATCTGCTGCAGCCAGTTGGTTTAGCAATGAGACGTAATTAATTAATGGGTCGACTTCTACCAGGTATAATAGGCAAATTCTCCACATCTCTTTGTTTTACGTGATGGCTATAAATTTCACCGTAATGTTATTTTCTAAATTCTTGTTGGCATCTTTTTTTATTCCTTTGTTTTGTTTTGTTTTGTTTTTTTTGCTATTAGGCCATAATGTCATAGCACATGTATCAAAATTGTGTGGTGAATTAGCTAGGGTTCTGAAGTAGTTCATATATAATGAGAAAAATGCACATTTTTCATTTAAATCAGAATTATTTGGGTCAGAATACTGTGCATTTTATATCTAATCATGTTGGTTCATTTGTCATTTTTGTTTGCATTATTGAATGTCTTGATTTCTGCTGAAAATTAATCATTTGGTTTTGTTTCGGTTAATTCATTCTGATCATTTTTCATCCATGGACAATTAGAAATCTTTTGTTCAGTTAATCTCCCCCGGAACAGGGTGCAACATGTGCTGATGTAAAATTCATGGGCATCAATTTCTGCTTCCCTGTCATAAGGATTTCATAACTGCATTTCCAATATGAAGATCTATATTTGCGTTACAAGGCACACATTAAAATTCATTTCAAATGCCATCTCCCTTCTGAATATCAGAAGCTGAAGGGAGTGTATGTCTACTTAAGCTAAAACAATTAATCACTGATAAATTACTCAGTATCTTGTTAGTAAATGTCACCTATGCATTAGAGGCATTAATTATCAACACAGATATCAGTTGAATTCTTAATGTTTTTGAATCAGAACTTGGACAATTCCAATCCTGGGAGGTTTCTTGCAAAGTGAAGTGCTGAGCGATAAGAACTCTATAATCCCTACGAACAATGTAAATCTTAATCCTTTAATCTTATTTAAACTGTAAAACAGAATGTTTTTTCCATCTCATTTACAGGTAAATATATCAGTGTTTATCGAAGTACAAGGGACAACTTGAAATTAACGGATTCTTGATGGCGTAGCCGAGTTTTTACATTGATATTTCATTTGGAAGGTACATTGATCAAAGAGAACGCCATTCAGAACATTTCATTTCAAGGTTTGTTTTATAGTTGTAGATTTTCAGTAAATCTCCGTTATGCAAAATTCGGTCATGCAGAATCTTCAGTTGACTTATTCCATTTCTTGGCTCTTTCATGTTAGAGTGACATACAAGACTTTAATTCATTTCAAGGTTTCAAAATAATTGTTGATTATTTGAATTTACTGGTATCTTTTTAAAAATAAAAATTAATGAAACAATTGTGCATACTGATATAATTATGATACAATATTATTCTTTTTTTAAGAATTCCATATTGTCTCAATTTTTCTCAGAACACTTGCTAACCTTTATCCATCATCATAGCAAAAAATTCCAGGTTTCTTCTGGGACAAATTATGACTGACGGAGGACCTTATTGTGTTTCGTAAGAAATGCAATAATCACCAAAGCGTTTCATGGTTGTCTTGTTTAGTTTGTAAGACTTGTCCTCTTTGGCATAGTTACAACTAAGCTGTATTCTGGCATAAAATGGCAGACATCGAAGAGACAATAAAAACAACCTCTAAGTTATGGTTGAGAGAGAGAGACAGAGAGAGAGAAAGAGAGAGAGGGGGAGAGAGAAAGAGAGAGATAGAAAGAGGCTGTTGTGAATGATTTTCAAGTTCATTTGTGTATGATTTAAAAACCAGCTTGATAAAGGATTAAGAGTCGTAGGGGGTGTTTGCACATGAAATTTAAAATCTTCTGTCTATTACAGTCATGTCTTAGCAATGCATAAAGCATCAGATTAATAGAATGAAAAATCAAAGTGTGACGCTGATTAACACTGCATTTTTAAACAGATCGAATGCTGGAATCCATTAGTTTGGTGGATGAGTTGAGGGTTTCATTTTAAAGTTAAGAGATGAGTTACTTAATGCAAGGTGGGAAACACTAAACATGCGTAGGTGATTTTTGCTGGTTTTTTTGTGAATTTTTTATTATGAACAAGAATTTGTTCCTTCTGTTTCCAGCATTTTTAAAAGATAAAGTACATATACTGGTACTGAAATGCAGTTTTCCTTCTTCGATCATTTATTTCTCAAAATGGATGTAAAATGAGCCATTGGACAATATTTGGAAAGAATACACCAGAAGAAAATGTAAATTTCTCAAGAAAAGGATCTATTTCTGCTATTAAATAGTAAATCTGTTGATTTATTCCATATTTATTGCAATATAATTCTGTTGAATTGGACCTGCAAATACCAACAGAGCGGCATTTCTGCAATTTTCTGAGGAGATGAGCCATTTTCATGTGCTTTGCATTGAAAGAATAAGATGCATTTTGATAAGCATCTGTAAAGGAATGGCATTTAACAGTCATTTCTGAACATTACTGCTGGTTTTGTAGGCTTTGTTTTATGGGTGTTTTTGAATGAGGTGGTAAAAGATATAGGTTTGATTGAATTATTATTGGAGAAAATATGGCTTTAAAAGATACGGTTCTGACCAATTTCCAACACATGGTTTCTTTTTTATGTACAAGTATGATATATAAGACATGCAAAGTGGAAATAATCACGATTCTGACACTTATGTGAATTTAGTCGCATATACCATTACATTTTACTTCAGTAAAATTAATATTAAGAACTTTGAAGTAAATTTAGACCAAAAGTACACCACTGTGGAATCAATAAACACCGGGAAAATTGTCGGAGTGGTGTTAAATAAGGTGTGATAACCGGGAAGGAATGGTTTCTGTGAGAGGGAGAGAACAAGAAGAAGACATCTCCTCTTTACATGTGTATGTAATTATGCCCCCACAGTTCCCTGTGCAGTAATCAGAACTGGCAGATGACTTGCTGTACTTACTCTCAGCCCTACCTAGGATATTGTGTGCAGTCACTTAATGTGTTGGGTGCCTGAAGATAGGGCAAAGTCAGACGCTGATATTGTGTGCAATTTTAAGACAAACTTGTCAAAGGATTTTAAAATCTGTACCATTCTCAAAGAGGTTTTTTTCTTTTAAATACAAACTGATATTATATATATAGTGGGTGTGTGTGTGTCAAGTTTGCTTTTCTTATTTTGTGCTTCTGGATTGACAAATTTTTGGAGTTCTTTATAAAGTGATGACTGGTATTTAACAGAGGGAAATATTAATTCATCAAAAAGGTAATTAATGCATGTGATTGAATAAGTTTGAAATAATGCGTATATTTTAGAAAACGTCTCAAAATCCAATTTTTCTGTTGCCTTACCAACTTATCAAGTTATGTTGCACAACACATGACTATAAAGTGTTATGCATCATAATGCCATTATAACACCTTATTTTTGGAACATATTCTAGATGAATTTCAGATAAGTGATGTGCAGGTGCTACTAAATATAAAGATCTTATTTTAATTTTTACCATAGGTTGGTTTTCTTTGCTGTAAATGTCAGAATCTCTTCATACATTCTCAGTTGTTTTACTTTCTCGAGCAGTAGAAACATGCAGCAGTTGGGTTGCATGGGATTTTTTTATGGATCAAGTGTTTCATCAAAGCAAGATAACACAGATTTTTATCATCTGAGTCTATGATACAGGGGAATGTGGTGGTTGTACACTTATATAATTGGAATGGTTTTTGCATTCAATGTCAAGGCTTTAATGGTTATACCTTTAGTGTGTTTGGTTTTTGATCTCAAGATTATTTCTTTTTACACGGGAGACCTTTTCTTGGAGGCATGAACTCAAATTAACTGAGACTTTATTGTGGAGAATGTTTCCAAGATCATTTTAATTTGCAGCCAATTAGCAGAAATAATCCTCAAAGCTTTAGATTGCCTAATGTTTTGTTTTTTTATTCTGTTAAATTGGGTGATGGATGTGATAATATCAGGTCAAGCAAACCATTTTCCCATAGATGTGAATAATTGTGATATATGTTGTATGACCAGGCATCTAGAACATTAGAGCCAGGTCATTGGTTCAATGGTACCATGCCACCTTGGTCTCCAGAGGGTACTAACCCAGAGAACTACTAAAGCCCCTGTAGTTGAATACCTGCTGATAAGACGATGCATGCAAAACATCAATTCATCATTGTAGGCATTTCAAAACACGAGCCAATAAGTGTGTGACACGTCTTCTTTGATTTCTTTCATATAAGGCTTGGAAATAATGCTTGTCAATACCTAAATTACAAAAAAATGAAGATTTTGTAATTGTGGAAGGTTTTCTTCAGCTGCTTATAAGGTTCATAGGATACTGAATTTTAAATTAGATATATGATGCCATTTATTTGAAATCTTTTATTTCTTTATTGATATTATTTAATATTCATTTTTTTTGTTAGAAGACAGCTGGGGGAGGTACAATGGGAATGTTTACAGATTTTGTGAAGAATTAATGGGTTCTGTATGATAACAAGAGTGTCCATTGAACGTGCAAGGACATGCTGTAAAGACACTAAAAAGAAAAGATGTTTAATATTCAATGATCTTGCAGTCTAAGCCAAAAACTGGGGTTTTTTTCTGCACTGTTGTGACAATATGAAACTCTACAAAAAAAGATCACATGATCAAGAAGATAGCAAAACACATTTTGTAACATTTTTCACTTAAATTTTTAATTTCCCTGAATTTTAATCTTTTTATCAAAGTATTACATTAAACAGATGCAAATAATAGTAGAGATAAAGGCTGTCTGGCACTGGTATCAGGAGAAGCTGAATGACCAGTGGGGAGTGGAACGGTCGAGGGTTTGTTTTGGCTGTGTGTCTGTTACCTCTGTGTATAGGGTGAGTCTGAGTGGAGAGACCAGCAGCTGGTAAACGCTCACTAACTCTGAGCTCTCTGCTGTAGTAGTACCAGGTACTTGTTCTGTAGTTACATAGTCTGTTCACCGGTAGTGTTTGCAAACCTTCTGGCTGAGTGCCATCAATGTCTGCTTTTGTTCTGGAATCTTGCGACTGTTATCATGCACTGACAGTGGTACCAAGAGGCTGGTTAGATTCCATGGATGGCCAACTGATAAATCTATTAAAGACAGAGATTTCAAAACTATAGAGATTTCAGTAGCATCTCGTTTTTGTGTCAAGAATGTTGTTCAGAGACTGTGTATGTTGGACTACTTGTTGCATGGTCTAATGAGTCTGGTGTCCTTAAATTATTGATTTGATTTAATAATTTCAAGGTCACATGATCATATGAGATCAAAGTTGACCTATAGAATTTTGAATAAATAAGAATTTTTACCTATAAGCTGGATTAAGTACTAGAAGTTCAGAAGTTTCCATTGTTGTTGCAAAATCTTAAACAGCTTTCAAAGGTGTTTCTATTTAATGTTTTTCATATGTTATATATCTTGCTGCATATCCCATTGATAGATGGGTGGTATATTTTTGATCTGTTGGTAAGAGAAGATAATGTCAGATACAAGCTAATGTTTACATATTATCAATACATTAATACACGCATATAACGTAAGACGAGAAAAAAAAAAAGATAAATGTTCCATGCAAAGAGCAAGCAGTTTGCTGAAGGTGTCTATAAGGCAATGAAATTATTGAATTGTCGTGCAGACGATATAATAATTCATCAGTGTAATCCTGATTAAAGACAGCCTGTGAACTGTCATGAAAACAATATAAAAGTAACTATTCAGTGTATGAAGAGATTGAACATACTGATCGAGTCTATTTATACTTGTAGGAAAAACATCCAGTTATTCAATTTATGTAAACATTAAATGAAGACATTGCAATTGTTCAATTTATGTAACCTGGTAAAAGAGACATTGTAATTGACCAAGACATAATGATTATACAGTCAATGAAACCTGTATTGAAGATAATGTAATTAATTAAAGAGTTAGTACATGTATTCATGTAATGAACAGTGTAATTATACAGTTATTTTACAATCTATGTACCGTAAATATTTAAAGAAGAAAGTGTAATTACGCAGTTTGTGTTACTTTGTAAGTAATTATCTAGTATGTGCAATCCTGTAATGAAGACATTGTAAATATAATACAGTATGTGTAACACTTTAAAGATTAGACGTGTAATTATACAGTCTGTATGTGCAATTATGAAAGGAAAACATTGTAATTGTACAGTCTATGTAACCCTGTAATGAAGACAGTGTAATTATTCAGTCTGTGTAACTCTGACAGTCTGTAATGAAGTCTGTCCCGTTGACAGACAGCATCAGAGAGATGCTGGTGAGAGTTGTCAGTTTTGGGATCACCTTGGCTGCACCAGGACATTGTGATGAGAGCAACATATGTAATGCAAAAAACAATTCTTACAATGGCAGTCAAGTCATTTGGTGTATGAATCTTCCAGAAGATACACATTACCTCCCATTTCGACTACATGTGCTCTTCATAAACTTGCATACTGGCCAAATGATATGATCAACACACATTGTCTGTTATTTCTAATGATTAGTTTGCATTTAAAAATCGTAGATTATGCAATAGTTATTGAGCATTAATGCATTGTATGCAATAGGGCAGATTAAGTTCAGCTTTTAATCCCTAGGCGACACAGTTACCTCAATACCATGACGGTGCATTGTTAAATAAGCAAATATTATATAGTCACACTTATAGATTTTTCTATTCTTAACAATTCAAACAGAATTACAGATAATATTATTTTTTCTTCATTAATATTTGAAAACCTCAGAAATTATATGTCTTGTAAGGAAATTCTGTGTTTGTATTCCATCAATATTACTATTTATTCTATCCAAACATCGTGATAATGATACTGCCTAATTAAGTTGTGGATTCTGCAGGCATTGGAGCTAATTTGTAGGACTAGTGTGAGAAACAATTGATTGTGTGTGTAATAAATTATTGAT
Organism: Magallana ariakensis; assembly: GCA_020458035.1. Classification (NCBI taxonomy): domain Eukaryota; kingdom Metazoa; phylum Mollusca; class Bivalvia; order Ostreida; family Ostreidae; genus Magallana; species Magallana ariakensis. Next base: position 34,434,999 of record CM035818.1, on the reverse strand, counting down.
TCAAAGTATAAAATTATGAAGAGAAATACATCGAGTTATGACAAAAGTTTAAGTTGTTTATTAAAAACAATGTATTGATTGATTGAAGTTTGCATACTTAATATTGTTTCAACCTTTAGAATTACAATTTACCAAATTTCCATTCATCATTAGTAAGTTAATTAGAATTTTAATATTGGTAGTATAGAATGTCTGAACGAAAACTTAATAAAGACACAAAACTCTTTGCAATGCCCCTTTGAAGTTAATGTCACAGATTGACGGAAGTGAATAATTGATTAATTCCAATATGAATTGATTTATTCCCAAGGACTAACGATTGTACAGTTAGTCACACACTACTTTCGACCTCGTATCTGCCAAAGACACTTAGGTATTAGACTTTCCAATATCGAAGACATCACTTTCCAATTTTTCACGCTTAACCTCTCAATAATTTAGCTATTATGCGAAGTTCCGTTATTTTTCATAATCCTTCAACTCTAGATTGTCTGCTGATCAAGTTCTCTTGCTTGAGGAATGCTGTGGGTATATAAAGTTTAAGGTGTTCGCACATGATTTGAAAATATCAGTTTTAGTTGGAAAGAGTTTATAAAGCGAATTTGTTGCAGAAAAAGTGATGTTCAACACTTATACCTGCAAAACGTAGAGAGTCTTTAAATAGTGTAAAACGTTTTTTTCTTCTTTTTTCTGTAGAGCAAAGAACAGCAGTAGGAGACATTTGTTCTGATCCTGGATTATCTGGTGTTTTAGTTATGAGAGTTCTGATTGAGGAATTTTAATTTCATTCATTAAATGGTAAGTGACAATGTGCTTTCTGTACTAGACTGTAAGGATCTTATGAAAGTTCAATATTCAGTGTGGATATCACCTATTAATAGGTAAGACCTTAATTCTGTGAGAGGTGACATGTTACAGTATACAGCTGATGAAAACACCCCCATCCCCCCAAAAAATCCCCATCAATGAAATTGCAAATGGAAGTTAGTGATATAAATGGTATTTTTGAAAAAACTTAAGCCCCCCCCCCCCCCCCCCAAAAAAAAGACAAAATAATTCATCTTTATCTCTAATTAATACTACATGTATATGTTAGTGATGGGAAATCGGAAAACTTTCGTAATCGATTATCGAAAATAATCGAAAGTGTACAATCGATTAAATAATCGAAAGTTTTCAAATTATGTTTAATTGAATAAAACAATTCTCTAACAAAAACTTGCATCTTGCGTTGTATATACAGTAATATACTTGTTTCAGTTGTTTGAAATTATTAAATATTTGTTCAAATCAATCTAATATGTTAATAAAATTTAAATATTATTATGCACATACAATCTTATTCCTGAGTCATGTTATTGTTGGGATCTTGATTTGCGGCATTTGCCTCATCCGTGAGGCTTGCACATGGCGCCGCCATTTTGTTTAAACCTATTTTCGTTTTAATGTTTGAAAAAAAGTCAATTAAGTCGTACGAAGAATTTTCGTAAATTACGTTTTTTTAATTATTTTTTTTAAATAATCGATTATGAAAATCTTAATCGATCATCAACATCGGAAGACATTTAGCGACCGACTTTCGATTGTCGGCGATAATCGGCCCATCACTAGTATATGTATACCGAAATTGCAAAGAAATTTGATTTAATAGGTCATTTTCTATTTGATTTGCTAATCTGGCTTAAGGACATGGGATTAACTTTATTTTGAAATCTAATTTAGCAGTCGCTCAAAGTTTATTTTGAAATTTGAATTTCCCCACTGTTTAGTATTAATTGAGGGAGCTAGATGGAGTAGAGGGAAACTTGAGATTTGTCATAATATTTCACAATATTTAACAGCCAATTCCTTCAATTACCAAGCACTTGTTTAGAGAGATATACCATTCTATTCAGTCTGCACCAGGATTACGTACTTGAGAATTAACCTTCCAAATGCCTTTAGGAATCGAAGAAGCTGCCTGTTGCAAAATGTTCAAGGTTGCTTTAATGCCTGCTTTAGTTAGTATACACTAGATAATCACACACCCCCCCCCCCTCTACTCTGTACAACCACAAGTTCACTGAACACAGAGACCCATAAAGGAGACAGATTTTATAAACTGTCTGAAGAAAATTCACAAGAAAGAAGATGCAGATACATTGCAAGTTTCTCATATGAACCAACCAAAGGAAAAAAAAAAGAGGGCTTTAGGATATTATGTGTCCTAATGTGAAAACATTGTGATGGGTAAAGGTTTTTGTGAGAGCTAGGAACCAATTTGTTGCAGGCTGTAAAAGAGTATTGTTTTATATTTTGCAAGATTTTGGAGACTACAAATTCACAAGTTTTTGATGGTTTTAGCACCCATTTTTTCAGCAGAATGAAGATATTGAAATTAAGATAATCTATCATGCATTTGGATGATTCATGAAGCTATGATGAGCACTGTTTGCAGCAATATATTGATATGATGCCCAGGAAACACAGTGATGTAATGATGATTTAGAATTAAAAAGATAGGATAACTTTGTTAGACTGTTACAAATGAGAAGCTGCAGAGAAATATGAATGAAGTGTTGAGTCCTTTAACACCAGTAAATTATGTTACACTAAAAGATTGAATCTTTCAGTGATATGTAGCAAAGATTGTACCATAAAATGGTGAAATTTATTGGCATACTCTAAAACCTGGCCTGGCCTGGCCTGGCCCCATTGGCCTGGCCTGGCCTCAAAGTTGGCTTGGCCTCACTTTTGGCCTCAAAATTGGCCTGGCCTCAAATTTTGGCCTGGCCTCAAAAATTGGCCTGGCCCCAAATTTGGCCTCTACAAAAATTTTTGGCCTCAAATTTTAAAATTTCTCTTTTTCTCATTTTCTTAGATTTAGATTGAATTTTTATTGATTTCTTATAGAAATTGAAATTTCCATGCTTTTTTCACATATATGACAAGTGACCGACTGTTTAAGTTTAATTAATTTAATCCATGTCTAAACACACAAAAATTACCTATGACATGCATGTACAGCACTGCTCTTACTATTGTCAAGGTATAGATTATGCAATAACCAAACCAAAAAACTAAGAGCTGCCATCCCCCATTCCCCATTTAAAAGTTAAACATCATTTTAAGAGACTGACCTGATTGATATCCAAAACATTTGTAAACTGGTACCGGTTACATAGCATTAAATTTTTATCACTGTGTAATGCACTTTAAAATTTGCAGTTTGTTTATATTACCTGTCAACACTGATCAAGCCCAAATTTCCCTATCCAGCAGAAATTCGATATCAATCTCTTCTGTCGCTAATCTGCTACATTGGGGTCAGATTCATTGCCTATCCTGTCATTTAACATTTCACACAGTCTAATTTAATTAATGGCATTTGTGAACGACTGCAACAATGCATCCTCGATAACTTGACTCAGTGATGGTCATTAATCATCACCACCTGATTAGAGTAGAGTTTCATGCATGTGTTGTTTGTATATATTTAGGAAACAATTTTTCTCCTATGGGGAATTGTTATTGTCAGAATTTGAACAAAGCAAAACATTTTGTGACCTTTGATGTCGGTAAGAATAAACAAATATTGGCCTCCTCCATTATTTCTTTCTCAAACAAGTTGTTGATAAAAGAAGAGTTACATAGATATTGTCCGATCCTGAGAGCAGTTTGATTTAAATACATTGCCAAAAAAAAAATATGCCATGGTTATTCAATGGCAGTGCAAAATCACATTCTTAAGTTCTTCAGAATTTAAAACTGACTGAATAAAAATCTATTAGAATGGATTACTTGACATACCTTTAGTCATAAGTATACATTGTTAGTATATATTTTAATTGTAACTATTATTTTTAATAGACTATCACTTTAAGACACTAAAGCCACCAAGTGAGATGTTTAATGTGCATTGAAAATAAATCAATAAATTATAAATCAATAAAATCATCAAATATGTAAAGAAATATAAATATAAATTTGAGGCCAAAAATTTTTGTAGAGGCCAAATTTGAGGCCAGGCCAATTTTTGAGGCCAGGCCAAAATTTGGGGCCAGGCCAATTTTGAGGCCAAAAGTGAGGCCAGGCCAACTTTGAGGCCAGGCCAGGCCAATGGGGCCAGGCCAGGCCAGGCCAGGTTTTAGAGTATGCCAAATTTATTGGGGGAAAAACTCTCTCTCTCTCTCTCCTTTGGTTAACCAATTAGCAAATTTGGCCTTTCGTTCTGTTTACCTTGCTCCCTAAATTGGAGTGATTCGTTCACCCCTAATGACTTCATTTAAGTGACAGTTTGTTATATTGTATCAGTAAAGAAATTATTTTTACCACAGATGATAAGTTGTTCCCACTCAATTACCCCAGCGTGATTATTCTTCGCCTTTGAGTTCATCCCAACTTCAAACGCGGTTGACATCAGGATCTGTAACAGTTATGAATATCAATACCCTGTACTACTTGGACACATGGCAATCATTAGATACACAAGAGACTTTCATAGATTTAGCTATAAAATGTCTAATTTACATAACCCCAAATTACCAAAACTGATAGTGGTTCTCTGTGGTAATGTTTTCTGGAGATGACTTCATTGTATTAGGTTTTTGGGGGCTGGATTCTTTATATATCAGATATGTAACAATGTTATGTTATGACACTGCACAGCTGAGCTAGTTGCCAGAAACCAACTTTGCCAAGAAATAATAGAAAAGATGGAAATTATTTGGGACATTGTATAAAAGTTTGTCTTCTCTTGTTTATGTTTTGTGGACAAGGTTGAACAATCCTTTTTCCTCCCCAAAATTGTCTTTGTGCAGCCTTTGAAGTTTTCTGTGTTTGTACTTTTACAACAGAATTTTGTTTGGCTGTTTTGTGGAGTTGGGACATAGAATGCATGGGAAGTTTGGAATTTGAGGCATTTGTGTCTTGCACAAGAAAACAATGTAGGCTTGCTAGATTTCAGTTCATTCGTTGAATTGGTTTTTCTTCATATTGGACCTCCAGCAGACTTTACACGTTTTTCAGAGATACAACAGCAAGGGTTTATTGTTGCTCTGAACTTCCGCTTGAGGGGAAACATCAGACTTCATGCCCTGAACAAAATGAACAGTGTCTGGTATTGAACAGTGTTCAAGCTAGGTCATGCGTGGCAGACTTTGTTTAATGTTCATTAAGATCATGTGGTGTTGTGCATACTCTGTGTGAACACGCATCACATTTTTTCCTTAAAAGACCAAAGCAATTGAGTTTTCTTTTGAAAGTTTGATATTACAATATTTTCGTTGTTATATCTCTCAATGCATTGTCTTTTAATGATGATTATAAAGAGCATTAACAGGATTATTTATGATAAATTATTAAATAAAGTTCTGGAAAATACCAGTAGTGTTCGAAAACATTTGTAGGACTTTATAAGATTTTTTCAAAATTTGAAAATGTTTTTACTTAATGCTATTTTGCTATTTTTAGAATGTCTGCTTTTTTGAAGGATATGTTTTAGAATCAGTCTGATGATATAACAATAAGATAATTGATATGCTTATAAATAGACAGTTGGTAAATTTCAAGATGAGCTGGGAGAAATCCTATGCATATAGATATATATAGAGGATTAGTTAATAGTGGAGGGCAGAGACCTCTCTGTGTAGATCATACACACAGATAACATCTGGAGATGATCTGTCTTGTCCCTACCCATAGCACACTAATTACACCCTAAAATCAACACTCATTACCATCAACATAGTGTCTGTGTATCTGTTATTGTCAAAGTAGTTGGGCGAGGACAATTTCTGTCGGCGGCTTTTGTTTTTGTGCACTACTATATGTACAGAAAAAAGATTGTCTGGGTCTAAAATAAAAAAAGAAGAAAGAAAGAAAAAAAAACCACAGCATTTTACACTGTAACAGAGGTTGACAATTTGTGGGTTTTGGTGTTTTTTTTTCATTGTTCAAGAAAAATCTGTTCAGAAACTTAAACTAGGAAAGTGCCGGTAAGTGTTAAAAAACTAGTGTGCAAATAATTTTTTCAGCTTTTGTTTCATGGCAGTCTTATTTTTAAACAGTTCTCAACTGTTTCTCAACCACTTCTGATTACAATTGGAAAAAACTAAAATTGCACCAATAATGAACTACCACAAAATGTAGAAATTTTCCCTTAATAACATGTTTGAGAAAAAATTTGCTCTGATTTATCATTATTGCCTCCCTTTATCATATGCCAACACAAGACAGGAATCTTTAATGTTTGTCTATCAGACTGGCATATTTATAGTATTACAATGGGTGCAGTAACCGTCTATCAAACCAGATTCCATTAGAGGCAAGAAAATATGTAGTTGAGAATTATTAAGATAATAATGACAAAGATATTTTGAAGCTTCAATAGAGTACAGCTTAGAAAAGTTCATGTTGTAAACAAATTTGTAAAATTAAGTTAATGTTTCTGAACAATCCATTCCATATAATCATTGAATTGGCTGGTAGCTGTTTTGAGTTGCAGTCTACACCTGGAATTGTGAATGTACTTTGAATTCTAAATTCCTGATGAAGTGTACCACTGTGAGATATGAGCTGCATTTGATTTGAGTTGTGAGATATATCAGTGGTCAAGCCATGTGTTTGCCACCAGAAACAGGAAGTCACTGTAGATTTCTGTCAGAAAAGATCAAGCAGGTCATTACTGTGATGTACTAGCTAGTAAAGCACCTTGAAACTTCACCATGACTAAGTTTGCAGTTGCCCAGATCTGCTCACTAAGGGATTTTTTCTTCAGACTTGACATATTGTTTGTCAATGAATGAAACTCACTCGGAAGAGAATATATTTAAAGAGAGAACCTTAACATCATGGGTCTTCCAAGTGATGATTCTATCAGGTTTTTTTACTTAAAAAAAGATATTCACATGATTTCTGAAGTCACATTCTTGCAAACTGATTCATTGCTTTATAATGAAGATTAATTAAATCCTACTGTGAGAGGTCAGTCTTATGGCAAAGGTCCCTTGTCCCATTTTAATTTCTACTGGTAGAACAAAACTCTTAGTTCGAAGCTCTTTCAATGAAACCATAGGGTCATCTCAATATAAGTGACGTTTATGACAGTATGTTGAAAAATAAAATATATCTTAATGCTATACAATGTCCAGAAATATGTTTTTCTTTGACTGTTGAGACAAATACACAAGAACTCACAATTATTAACCTTTTGGCCTATGATATATCTCTTATGTATATTAAATCAGTACATTGTATTACAACTTTTAAAGTAATTCATATATAGGTCATTGCAGTCCTCTGTAATTCCACCAGGGGGTTCATAGCATTTCTACATTTTCTTTCCTTTTTGTTGAGCAGTGATCTGAAATCTCAACAATTTAAGCTTTGTTGATTCAACTCTGTTTTTGGTTTATCTTGCATTATACAAATGTATTTAGATATATCAATGAAAGTCTAATGTAAGCCAGTTTAACTGTGCAAGGCCTGGAAAACATTTGGTAGAGGGGCAAAGTAGGGTCATGATAATCTTTTATAAATGTTTTGGTTTCAAGTTTTCTATGTACCCAGCAGATTACTTGGCAAATTGATTTTAGTTACGGTCATTTCCTCTCCTTGTTTTTTGAACATTTCATGTTTTGATGTTTTACATTGACATATACATGTATTTATTTTACTATAAATTGAACTTGTAGGATTTTAACACTGTAACTTAATCAATTAGTATTCGATGAATAAAATAAACTTAATTGTTTGATCCAAGCTCCAGAAAGGAATGAACTATTTACCAGTACTTAGATTATGTATCTTTCAGAAAGCAGAAAATATCAACAAATCAATGTAAACTAAGTCCATTGGGTCATATGTTGTGTTGATTGCACCCTTTCCAACTGAAAATTGCCCAAAAAGTCAGCATCCCGGTGAGATAAGCTGTTTTTCAGTGGCTACCTACAGGCTTGACTGCTTGTTTAAAAGCAGAACTGGCAAGCCATCGAGCACAGAACCTTGTTATAGACAACACACAGTGCTGACATTGGAGATTAATAAGTTTAACCAAATAACAGTTTTATTTTTCCACTTGGGGACCTCTTATTGATAATGATGTAATTCAGGTATCCCAGGAGCATAGGCAGATAGGCAGGTGCTTTAGGTATAGACCACATCAAATTACAAATGGCTCTAAAACAGATGTAGCTGATTGGAATTAAAAGCTAATCGGGACAATTTGTGATAAATATGGGGATTTTTTTAGGAGTCCTGAATAAGCAAAAGAGAAAACCTGGACAAATTTTCCATTAAAAAAATCTTTATCAGATGATGCGAGAGTCTGAAAGCTGGTATGTGGGTATAATGAATTTAATGTCCAGACATCAATGAAACAGGCAATGTTTTTTACTGTGTGTAGTAATTGTAGCAAATGGGAGGCTTTTTCTCTATATTGTCAAATGTATATCCCACCTAAGATGAAATCGACAATTCAAATAGATTAAGCAAATAGATATTGGCAGCTAATGACTTCAAACTGGCTTGTTATTTTGTATTCCCTTGCAGGAATTCCTTGTCAAGCATGTTAATAAATGGGTTTCTTGAGACATAAACAGACAGATTATAGTTTTTACGTATTACAATGTTTATGCTGTTCCGAAAACAACACAAATAATACATGTATTTTGCTATGATAACGCATTGCACTAATTCTCAATTTAAAAATGTAAAAAAAAAAATTGTGTTACGTCCTTTCAGTTTTATTTTTAAACAGGACAGAATGAGAAATTTTAAAAAGTATGGAATATTAAACAGTGCATGTATTCTTATTATATTTTTTAAATTTTGCTTTTTCTCTGGTTACCCAGGCTTTGCATTGATGAGGTATACTTTAGGTTGATGAAAGCAATTGAAATTATTGCTTAAATTTGGAATGTTAATTGTTCCCGAGTGTATCACATGTTACTGTTGAGAGTCATCTTCTGCCATGAAATATACAACAACCATGCACAATTTCACTTGCTTGCTTTCTTCCTAAAGCTTGAATGAATGCTTCCAAGTAGTTTGTATTCCCTAATTGTAACACCTTGTCTGTTGGGGTTTCTTTTCCTTCGTCTTTATATGATTTTGAAGTATCATCCTGATCATAAGACTCTTAGAATTGGGTTAAGAAAGAACTTTGGTTTTAATTGCGATTGTAATGCTTAGAAGCAAAAACAACACTGGGAGTTTGAAAGTGCTGAGAATGTTTTGGTAATTGATTATTAAGTGTGAGTAACAAAAATAAAAGAATTGTGTGGGTCCGTTTGAACTAGTTGTTAATGTGACTTTGAGAAGGTGCTTCATTAAACTGTATCAATAATGTATTGTATTAACTTCCTTAGCTTAACATTGGAGAGCCCCCCAAAAAGGTATTTCTTTCATCTTTCTTGAATTAATGATTGCATGGTTAAAATTATGTTTTTAAGAGATAGTTAATGCTAAAATAAGTAAGTTCAATGCCAATTTGTATTAAGGACAAAAGATAAATTTTCTGTATCAATAGTAATTGTATAATCTTGTTGCACATCTTAACCTTCTACATCATTATAAACCCAAAGAAAAAGGGATAGAAAAGGGGAAAGGGATGATTCACAAAAACTATGAAGCTTTTATTGTGAAAAACAAGACAAACAACTTGAATGTATTAGAGCAATTAAACTTTATTATTGAGACCACATGGAAACCTGACAGACATGATGGCATCTGGATTTCAGCCCCACCCCCAACCATGTTTTTTGGACAGTTTATTTCAGGTGTAAGAACTTCTGCTGATAGCCTAGCAGCCCTCAATCTTTGCCCTCCTGTCTTAGCTCAACTATAATGGATTCTGCAATGACTTGCTGCAACATTTGGTCTTTAATCTAACCTGGCTTTCTCCTTTGTGTTTATCAATAGCAGTCAATATGTTTGCATGTTCATGACATGTGTAATTCATCATAAGCAGTACACATGGAGTAAATCAGGTCTTTATGGCTGTAATTTCCAGTGAGAGAAATTGAAGTGCTCGAAGGATTACAAAGAAAAAAGAAGAAGACATTTAGAGGTTTAGCAAGAGTTCCCCTGAAATATATCTGAATGATATTTTGATTCGTGCATCCTCCATTCATTTGCCTATGGAATTCCTGCAATAATTATCAGGGATAGGTGAGGCTAGTGAAGCACTGTGTGATATGATTTGGAAATCACTCATTTTTTCTCCTAGTTATTAGGACCAATAATTACCAAATAATTCCTGCTGAACAGATTTAATGAACTGGAATACCATGAATTTGAGAGGATGGCACGGAGTGCAAACACAGGTTTCTATCTTGTCTGTAGATCAGACAAGTGCTGCTACAATTGCAATTACCAAGCACAAAATGACATTGCATGTTTGACCAGTTTAGTCTGAACTATCTCCCTTGACATGCATTGGTCATGTGATTTATTGAAATATCTTATCTTTTATAGCTGATGGTCTCTTAACTTAGTGGAGGCAATGTCAGCAAGAGTTGAAGTGCTTGTCATGATATGTTTGTATATTATAGCCACAGAGCTGTTTCATTAAGGAAGCATTTTTGAGGGGGAAGTTTCTTTATTGCTAGCAGAGCATGGTGTTAATAGCGTAGTAGTACGTGTTGCACTGACCACTGAATCCTTGTTGCCTTGAAATGTTTACCCTTGAGAAACAAACAAATGGGCAGCAATGAAAACAGAGAAAGTACAGAAAATAATCTCAGCAAGCAAGAACACATGCAGGAATTGATTAGAATGGAATTATTTCTTTGTTCTTCAGGATAATTAGATCTTAACAATTAGATAATCCAATTTTTGCAATAAATGCTCTTTAGAGCTGGAATTCCCCCAGTACAAGTAGTAACTTTCTGCTTTTAAAACCTCCCCAGAGGGTTGTTTCGTTTTCTTGCATTTAGCAGGACTCCCCTGAGAATGTTTAAAATCGGCACGATGTTTACGAAGGAGTTAATATGTTTACTGCAAAGAAGATCTCCCTACAAGCAAAACATCATCACCTGTTAATTCCCAATAAAAGACAACAAATTTGATGGATGGTTATCTAATAAGCCCATACATCCATCAGTTTATTGATTCGAATCCTGCGTTTTGTATGTAGACTCTTTTCTTTTTTCCATTTTTTTGGCAGCAATTTTCCGCATTTTCTTGGACATGGTCTATCATACGGGCTGATGTACATAACTGTATCAATTATCGGGTCCTTGATATTCATCAAGATGGCCATTAATGGATTAATATCAGTAAATAGTCCACACTGGATGGGGTACAGTCATGCATAGCAAATTCAGGAAGAGTTATATCTTCGATTTCTTTTGCCTCAGCAATGTATGATATACCATTTGCAAGTGATGACTTCAATAGATGATTGAAACACTTATTATTGTGCTGACTTTTGAAACTAATTGTAATTCTGAGCAGCCATTGGAAAAATAAATTTAACGCTGTCTGATTTTGGTAGTGTTTTGCAGCATGCATGTAGATTTAAGTTTTTCAGAGATAAGATTGCAACCGCATTTAAGACCAAAATTTGTTTTTTTCTGAAGTTCTTGATGCTGATGAATGACAGATGATTTAGTTGCTCCTTTAATATTTGAGATTTCTTTTATTATGGACAACTGCAAATGCTCAAGTTGCTTTCTGAAAGCTTTGAATACTTTGAATAGGTAATGCTTTATAGAAACGCTTATTTCTTTTTTTTTTTTAAGATAATATTTCTGATTTTGAATTTTTATGCTAAATGAATAAAAATGTAAATTATTTGTGTATTAAAACAAAAGAAATCTTCCAGAAGAAAATCTTAAACAAAGCATAGGAAAAGTCACTGTACATTAAAAATGTGTCAACAATGATGTTTTTTTTTTAACCCCATCACCTTTAATTGTCTTTAACATATTGTGTCTTTAACATATTGTTCTTTGTAAATAAAGCTGTACTGATGCTGTGGATATAAATATCTCTAGTACAAATGTACATACACACAGTTGAAGTCTGCCAGTATGAATGCAATCAAGAAACATTTGTTGCAATTATATCAGGTATTTGATATATATTTTTTCGGAGTTGCGTCAGCTTCTAGATCATAGTCATGTGGAAGCGTTTACCTAATTTGTTGAGTTTTTTTTTATTTCGTGGTTTTGTTCACTTTCATCTGATCTAGGTTGACTAGCAATGATATGTGGTAGTAAGCAAATTATTCCGAGCTGTACACAATTCCTATAAAATGTCAATGAATTCTTGAATTCAGGAGCAACCGAGATTCTATCTCGAGATGAAGGAAGTCTTATAAATGAGCCAGACCGAATTAACTCATGTGGTAACCGTTGTGGTTAATTGGGTTGTTATACATTGGTATATTTTCTCAATCACAACCGGGTCTTCCTCTTGAGGAATGCTGTAGGGAACTTTATGAAACTTGAAAGAAATTACTTATAGACAGTGTAAAGCCCCTTCCTGGCAGGGTACTAGAAAGATCTTCCAAGTGAGGAAGTACTGTGCTTGATTGTATGAGATCCAAACAGAGCATTTTTCAAAGACATGAATAATTTTCCAACTTGATGATCATAGATTATCAGGCAATAAATGATGTGGCTACCTTTACCGGTGAACCCCTTTACCTGAGTAATTGCAGGATTTAATGTAGTCATGACAAATGGGGTGTTCATCTTGGTACTTTTAGAAATTATTAGGGACTTATGTGTTAAATTTGAAGTGTTTTCACAAATTTTAAATTAAGTATATATATTTTAATAGAAGTTGCAGTTTTTTTTAGATAAGTCAGCAGGTTGTGCTTATATTTTAACAAAACAATATTGCAAGAAAGATGAGCGATGTTTTATCAGAGGGACATGATTATTACAACACATATTCTCAAGTCAGTGACTCTCAAAGTATTTGGAGCTTTGGACAAAGCCAGAAAGCCTTGGTTTTGCCATTAAGCCTGGGAAGTATTTCATTATGTTGTGGCATAGCTGAAGTTGTTAGTTCATCAGGGACGAGGATGGGTGAATGAGGGAGGGTGTTCTCGGCAGCTATTAATCCTCTGACAGGCTGAGATACACCAGACCTGGATTGGTCAGTGAGTGGACAGTTTCTTGCAATGTTATTGGTTAGTTCATAGTTGCTGCCACAAGGGTTTGAGGAGTGCAAGTTTTGTACGGGGGAATTATTTCAGAAAAGAATAATTTTGTGTTGGATATTTAAATTAATTGTTTTAAAAGTTTCATAGAACACATTAGCCTTAATATTTTGAGAATGTTAATGAGGTTTTATTTTATTTTGACAGTTGATGTATGATGCTGCTTGACCGGTACCCTGTGTGACTATACAGACCATCCATGTAACAATCTCAGGAGATGGGCTATGGGAAGCCACCAATGACATCACTGATTGTACATTCCTCTCTTTTCCTATCATTCCTCACCTCGCTGATACATTCAGTGAATACAGAGTACATATGGAGGGCAGGTAAGCCAGCACTGATCATGATTTATTAAAGTTATTTAATATTTATTAATCAAATACGTTTTTATTGAACCGCCATTTTGTTTTGCTGTACACGGCCATATTTGTTGTGTCCCTTTGTTTATTTCTGGCCATTGTTGCGCCCCCTGGGGGGGGGGCAAGTTTAATTATGCGCTAGGGGGCACTGCCACCCTGGGTTTACAGCGCAACGGGGGAAAAACAACTGGCGCCAGCCAATCAGATCTTGTTGTTGTTTACTTTTGACCAATTAGAATAGATAATTAAGCATGTTCAAATATTAGCCAATCATATTTTCGCATTTTCCCAATTAGTGGGTTTACTTACCCGTTTAGCGTCAGTTTTTAAAAATTTTTGAAAGCAAACAGTCCACGCAAAATTTTTTAGCACTTTCGAAAACTTTAATTTAATACCATCCCTCCCTCCCAACTAGTATGTGTGGGTTATTGTTGTAAGTATGTGAGTAGTGTATGCGAGTGTTTAGGTTGTAGAGTAGTTTCACATGATTTATATTTATAAAAATTCAGTGTGCTGCATATATATGTTCTTTGTAACTTTAACTTGCATTGGTTGTCATTTTATTATAATATGTAACTGCATTATTAGTATGCAACACTGAATTCGGTTTGCTGTCTTGTTAATAATAAATCATGTGTTCACCCAAACCATGGTCTCCTGTTCTTACGCCTAGATGAGGATTTAGATTAATATCATCCAAAAACAGGATACATGTACTGTAGAATCATAAAATTTCATTGGGGACAGTTTTCATTGATTGTCAATTCAATAAAAGTTTGCTTGGTTTTGCTGGGATGTAATTTCGTGGATTTACTTCTAAGTAGTGTTTCATACCAGTAATTTGTTGGTTATTATACCCCCGCTCTGAAGGAGAAGGGGGTATACTGTTTTACCCTTGTGTGTCTGTCTGTCTCCATCTTTCTGTCTGTAACAAATATTTCTGTCACATTTTTCTCAGCAACTATTCATCGCAAATGCTTGAAATTTTAACACGCTATTTGTTTAGGCATGCCATACAATAGGATATATTTTTTGTACCAATCGGACATCAACTTTCCTGTTAAATGTCGACTTTGCTTTTGTTGTATATTGACATCAGAATGGGTTTATTACTAGTGAGCATTGGCTCACAGATATCTTGTTTTGATATGTTTGTAAGGTGTACCCTCAAAATCCATAAAAATTGAGTCCTAAAAAGTATAAATGATTCCAAAGTACCTTTAAAAATATGATGTATATGTATCCAGCTTTGATCTGAACTAGACATCATGAACAAGAAAGTTAAAGGAAATTGATGTCAGATTATTTTTTTCATTGGTTTTGTGGTATGTCTTTTACCACAAGCCAATCTTTCCTCTGAACCATAAATGAGGATTTATCCTGTACATTAATTGTTTAGAAATAGTTTTATCATAAGTTTTGGTGAACCACTAAAGAAAATTCAAATCCCACAAAGTCTGCTGTTAATTGCAGTAACTGTCAGTTACATCACTAGACATAATGACCAAACTGAAATGCCATGTATGGAGATACAATAATAGCAGCAGCATGTCTACAAAACATGCAGAAAAATTATATAATTTGAAGGGAAAATTGTCCAGAAAATAGAACTTTAATATGTTAATCTGCCATTCTTATAGCTAGCAGGTATATTATTTAATTACAGTAAAAAAACAACAAAAAAAACCAACTGACCAGACTGAAATTTTTCATTTGCAATGTCTTGATAAAACAATTTGTTTGTTGCTTTAGAAACACTTAGTAGGTAGATAAGTGTGTATCAATATTCAAAATGTAAAGTTCAACCCTCTAATCCGTAGTGTATTCGTATCATATGACATTGAGTGCAGTGAAAAATTTCGTATTTGATAAAACATTGCTCAAATTTTTGAATTGGTGTATTATGGAAGTTGAATTACTACTAGGATGAATGCTAGAGTAACCCTATAGAGCGAAGATCTGTCGGAGTGACAATGATAAAACCTAATCAATGATCAAGCATCAGCTATGATATGCATCTCTTTGGTTTACTCAGTTCAAAAGGCTAAGGGATTAAAGGGATAGCAGGATATTTAGCAACAAAAATGCGAAGATTTATTATAAGCACAGTTCAACTCTTGCAGCAGTAAACAGTTTTGAAGTTTTAATGTTTATAAATTTTATATTTTTTTGTCGGGAATACTTGAGAAACGTTTGTTTTACTATCGGATCATTATCATCTGCGAGTTATGATGAAAGACATAAACATAAACTTGTTAACAGAACTTTTTTCTGGAAATTTTAATGGAAATTTTATAGAATTAAAGTGCACAACTTTGTTTTTCGACAGAAAACCAAAAAAACAGAAGAGCTGTTTATCAGTTTCATGTTGTTTGTTTTGATGGAAATGGTTGAGCTTGAGTAAGATTCTCACCTGAAAATTTTCAAATCCCATTGTGTCAAGAAATGGCACTAAACGATTGAAATTATGAACTGATTCACAAACATGAGAAGGTGGTGGATTCCAAATTGTCTATTGAAAATGATACTAGTAATTGTGCAACTTTTCATGAAATTTTTTTAAAAATTCTTTGCTTCAATTTTTATGATCGAAGTTCCACTTTTTTTGTTATCTGTGTTATCGGTCTTCTTCCATTACAGTGTATATTGTTTTCAAGAAGGTGATAAGAGTGTAATCGTCCTGCTGTGTATTTGGTTACTTAATTTTCTTATTAATTTTGATGCTGCAAATATGTTATTAAATAATGCATCAAATTGAATTATGCATCAAGTACAAAGATATTTCAATTTGAATTCATAATTTAAACAATATTGATCATGAAATGCCCATCTTACATTTCACCAAAATTTGGTAAAAAAAGTCTTCTTTTTTTTATGTGTCAATTACGATTTTTTTCTTTTGCCTTTGACCTGATTTTTCTTTCTTTTTTTTTTTTGGGGTGGGGGGGGGTTATTTTTGTTTTGACTCATGAATTTTTATTCAAGAGGCAAAGGTACATGGATCTAAAAGCTAATAATAAACTAAAACAGTTATATTCCAAAATGAAATGTTGTCAACTAAAAATTTTTTCATGTTTGCATACTTATAATATGAATGGAAAAATCTTATTTATTGCAAATTATATCGAAATAATATGCAAGAACATTATATTTTTCCCTTTATGGTTTCTTCAACATATTTTCATTATATTTTCCCTTTATGGTTTCTTCAACATATTTTTTTATTTGTTTGATAGGTTCATGGTCTGATTGTGAGACACCTTATAGGACCTGTGGACGAGGAGATGGCAAACAGCGGCGTGAAGTGTGGTGTGAGAACTCTTCAGTCCGACAGATTGTTCACAGCTCGTGGTGTAAGAACGCCGGATATGATGAACCTCTGCGGGAGCAGCCCTGTTATAAACACTGTGATTCTGAGGGTAGCTACCGAGTGAAGTGGGTGGAAGGACGATGGTCCGAGTGTCAAGTAGATTCGGAGGGGGTGGACTGTGCAAGGAATCTTGGTTACCAAACGCGGAACGTTTACTGTGCATATCTGAATACAGGAGCACGGACAGAGGATTCAGTGTGTGCATCGTTTAATCAGGAGAAGCCCCCCACGTGGCAATCTTGCGAGTACAACTGTCCGCAAAACTGTGTCGTGGGAGAATTCTCCGAGTGGAGCTCTTGTGACGATTGTCGGTTTCTAAACCGGAGTAGGACTAGAGATATAATTGTGCCAAATAATCACGGAGGCAAGCCTTGCCCCGCATTTTCCGAAATGTCTCCCTGCAGCAATTGTAGTGATAAATATTTCCTGAATTTCACTCCCTGGTCCTATTGTCAGGTGTTTTCAGATTCATATAATCCGCGCATTCCATACAATTCTTACATTGGTAATCAAGAACGCTCCTTTGACTGTTTCAATATTCGAGGCCAGAAAGAAGAATTATCGTGAGTACATGCCATTATCTATTGTATTTTTTCATGTTTTAGTTACAATGCACAGAAATCTTAAATGGACCATAAACACATTTATCCTTCATATAGAAACTTTCATGAACATCCATTTTTGGCCATTTCGTGTATGGTTTCATGACTGAAGGTTGAGAGCACATTGTTGGCCTGTGTACTTTATTGCTGGTACTCAGATTTAAATGAAAGCTTTTTTACATAAAGAAATTCAAGCTAGAGGACAAAAATTACCAGAACTGTTTAAGGTCAATGTGTAATTATAAGAAATAGTTTGTCATTCAATGTAGGTATGGAAGAGTTAAACAACTACAAGAAATACATGGATAAAGGAACCAGCAGAAAAAACATTGATGGGATTTTTAATGAATATTTTATTTTTTTCCACAGTCTAACTTCTTGCTTTTAAAACCATAAGATTTTAAATATATTTTGGGTATCTGACTCAAAAATTATTATTTTTTAATATCTGGGTTATAGAGTCAGCTGAAATTGTTTATCATCAACCTCTATCTGAGGCCCAGTTATGTCCTTTAATTCACACTGTACGTGTTTGATCCATTACTTACAGGAAGTGTACGGGGAAGTTCCAGCCGATCTCCTTCAGACAGTCTTGCATCATCAGTCAGGACTGTGTCCTGGGGCCATGGCAGGGACTGACCACCATCAACCAGACCTGTGTGTCCGAGAACAACGTCGTCAAGTCTGGCTACCTCTACAGGAAGAGGGACGTCATTCAGATCCCGCTGGGCGACGGCAAGCCGTGCGGTCCATTAGAGGAATACACCCCAATACAGTCTAGTCAGAAAATCAACTGTCCAAGGTGATGATCCCAGATACTGGGGAATTATTTAAGAGGGCTGGGTTACTGTGGCCTTTTTAGACTATATTTATCTCCTTTAAACAAAGAGTTCTGTATAAAGATAGAGGAAAATGTTCAAATTGTTTCTTGACTAAACACAGTATAGCACGGCCTGATGGGTAATTTGATAACCATCCAGCTCCCCTAAGTCCGATTATAGTGGTCGGTTTTCTTCTAGTAATTCCAGTTTAAATGGTTCTTTGGGACACAAGTACTCATGGAGAATGTAAATTTGTTGGTGGGTGGTACCCACAAAATCCATGCAAATTGGGCAACCACCAGTAACCTGTATTAATGATTTCACTTGAGAATTTTGTATGAAATCATAAAGATGTGTTTTTAATGTCATATTTATTTGATGAATCATTTTGTAATACAAAGCATCATTGTACAAATTAAGACCTTTAAGGTGCAATGCACCTGATGTAAAAGGTTGTTGCAATAAATAACAACATAAACTTATGATAAACTGGTCATAATTGAGAAAGCGAGCTTATATTTTTCACATTATAAATGGTTTATTTGTCTGTTCTTTGCAGAACCCAGTGGATAATGTCTGATTGGTCAGAATGTAAGCCAATCCAAGGCCACCAGCAGTGTAATACAGGAGTTCAGGACCGATACATCATCTGTGTACAAATAGATCGTAAGTTATACCTACGTCAAAATGAATCTAAGGTATGACTTCCTTAGAAGAGTAGAACATAATTATGTGTACAAAATGATTACAACTTTTATATGTTGTAGAATATAATTTACCCGATACTAATCACAAATTGAAATGAACTCAAATTGCATTTGTTAACTACTAGATCACAATGAACATTTGTTAACCAATTGATTACACGTTACATTACATGTTAAACAATAGTTCACAGTTGAATCTCTTAATCAATAGATCACAAGTTGCATTTGTTAATCAATGGATCGCAATTAACATTTGTAAACCAAATGATCTTAAGTCACATTTGATAGACAATTTTTTTTTCATCAAATATCCACATGTTGAGCATGTTAACAAATAAATCACAATTAAGTTACATTTGTTGACCAAAAGATGATGGAGAGTTATTTTCAATAACCAATAATTGGCAAGTAATAATTGGTAAGAAAATGATCAAAATTGTTTGTGACAAAATTTAATAAATTATAATGGAATAGTGCAAGTTGCAATACATTATGATTTCAGACTCTAAATCAGCATTTGCAAACATTGTAAGCCGTTTGCACTAAGACGGGTAAATATACCTGTTGACACCCATCATAAGTTTACAAGAATTGATTTCCTTAAATCCTCCAGAACATTTCTATTAGTATTTTGTTGATAAAATGGGTGTATAGCAATTCTGATTTCCTAAGTTATTGCTGATGAAATTGCTGATTTTTAAAACACAAAACATTATCAGGGAGGTATTAGAAAACAATGAAGTATAGCAAACTCATCCTAGTTCTCCATTAGGTTCCCTATCTCAAGGTGAAATTCCATAACGTGTATCAAAGAACCTGGGTTGCTTTTTTTGAATTCATATGGTAAAAAGTTAATTCAATCACAAAATATTTCTGAGTGCATGTACTTTTCTGCGGATGTTTGTCTTTGTGTGTGTTTGTTTGTTCTGAGATCGGCCAGATGACCATTGATGTAGAAAGGAAGCAAGGATGATAAAATGGATCCAAAAGATTTTAAAATCAAATATTCTACTCTTTCAGTGATCTGGTCCGCTGAGACCCTGATACATCCGCCCTTCTTTCATGGATGATTTATGCCCAATGACAGGCTGATAACTTTTTGATCAATTTTTTAGTTGATGCCTATAAGATCAGAGGCATTTATGGATTTTTCTCAAAATGTTTTGAACACTAATGAGGCATATATGCGGCATAATATAAAAATTGTTAATATTTCTTCATATTCCTTTTTCATGCATAGTTATTTTATTTTACAGTATTATAATAGAGAGGTTATGCTTTTAAACGTGTACGTCTACGGGTACGTGTAAAGCTACAAGTATGTTTACATGTACACGAACCAAAATTTGGGTTATGTTTTAATAATATACTGTACGTGTATGCGAACGTGTAAAATAATTAGATTTAACATTTTCAACATGTTCAGTTTACTCTCGCTGTTTATTAAAAAAAATTGAATTTGATGAAACCAAAAGCACAGTCGTCCTCAATTTATTGTTTGCTTTACATAAAGTAACGTTTGATATACACAAAGACTGTATTTCTTTTGAAAAATGCTACAAGTATTCACCTTCACATACAGTATTTTTGATTCTACACGTTTTGTACAACTTGTAGAATTACGTGGTATACAGAAATTATGATGTAAAGCACATAATATTAGGGGATTCGCCTAGTTACACGTACACATTCAAATGCTTAACCTCTCTAATATCCCACCATATTTTATGTACATGTATGTAGGCTTGAGTGAGAACTGACATTTTTTTCTATATTAATAGCTTATTGTTCCTAGTATATTTCTCTAATTAATTTGGATAATTATACTTTATGTCCATGAATGTTGAATACCTGCAAACATTTTAATAATAATTCCTTTTCTAAATAACATAAATTTATATATTTATGAATTGTTTTTCAGCACAAATTTGCTAGCCATTTGAAATACTTTCATATTTTAGCTAAGGAGTAAAGGGGGTGGAGGGGTATAAAAACTTGTAAAAAAAAATTTTGACATACCAGTAAGATAATATAAAAATCTTTAGAAATTATTTTGGTAGAAAATATAAAGATCTTTGATTTCTTTAACAGAAGATGGCCAACAGATTCCTGTGGAGGAATCGGAGTGTAGCCCGGAGAAAAGACCTCTGTCATCACGAACGTGTCCCACCCAGTGTAAGACGGACTGTACAGTGTCCATATGGAGTCAGTGGTCCCAGTGTAAAGTCACCGACTGTGAAATGTACGCTAGACGGCGCAGGAATAACAAGAAAACCGGTATGTACATTAAAAACAAAACTGTGTCAGAACGGCAAGGATGTTTAATGTTTCAGGGAATTTTTTCATTCCATCTTATTTTCCCAATCCCTTTTTATTAAAAAAAATGTTTTATTAAGGGACGTAACTTTTTTTAGTTTTTGAAATTTTCCCAACAACACTGAGGTAAAAGACAAAACTGCTTAGTACTAGCTCATTTTTTATTCACCCCTTCTGACAGTGAATTTAGACTATGGGGCAATAATGAAACCTGCTTTGGTTAATCATGTCCCTTTTGTTTACTTTCTTTGACTCTCAATGATGTGAAAAATTTACCCATAATGAAATGAACTCTTAATCAGTTTTGATTTTCTTATTTTTATAGGACAGCGATACAGAACACGTACAACAACCACTGAGCCTGCACAGGGAGGTCAGATGTGTCCCCACCTGAGTGAGACCCAGAACTGTGACCCCGAGCCCTGTTACACCTGGGATGTGAAACGGGAAGAGTGTAACCCACAGCAGCCTCCCTGTGGGGTGGGCATCGCCACTCAAACTGTCTACTGCTTCAATCGTAACATGGTAGGAAAATTCATTTTAAAACTAATATTTTATTATTACATCTAGATCATCTTTAGACATTAGTTTGTTAGCCCCCCCTCCTGACTTATGTTGGGCAGGTACATTTCGGAAATTTTTTTAGGAAAAAGATGATTCTCAAAATGTTATAGAAATCTGAAAATTTTTTATCAATTGTTTACAGAATAAATATCTCTTTTGTAATTACTTTTAGTTTGAGCCCCATTCAAATTTTTTTTATGAGATGTAATTAATAAAGTTTGTCATGTCTCTAAGGCTGGTCAAGTTTGATTACATTTTGTTGTACTTTGACCTTGACAGACGCTTGTGGGTGACAGCAGGTGCTTGGAGCTGAAGGAGCAGCCCCCCTCCCAGGTACAGTGTGTGGTGCCCTGTGCGGATGACTGCGTGCTGTCTGAATGGACCGAGTGGTCCGAGTGTCCCAGGATCTGTCAGAACAACATGTTCCCCCGACCCACTCTCAAACACCGCACCAGGACCATATTGGCCAAGGCCGCTGGGCAAGGTCCATGTTCTTCTTATTCAGTTGTTAAATGGCTTAAACAGTTTTAGATGTAGAACAAAATGATAATATATGTGTAAAATGTTATTCGCTTTTTTTACATGTAACAGGTACTCTAAACCAAATTTTATTTATGACCACTTTGTGGGGAGGGGGATTTAATTACCACTGATAAACTTCTTCAGAGCAATTCACTTTCCAAAATGAGCTTTTTACAGGAGTATGCAATGCTGAATTTTTAAATGATGAATTCTGTGTTTTACAGTGGGTAACTGTCAGGCCACACTGATGGAAACAGAAGAGTGCCCGACTGTGATCGAGTGCGACACCTACATGTGGCAGCCTGAGCCCTGGGGGCCCTGTTTGCTGGACAACCCTGTCCGGGGTTGTGGTAGGGGGGAGAGGAACAGGATCGTGCACTGTTACAGCAACCGGACATCGGTGTCTGAGGTCAAGTGAGTGCATTACTTGAGAATCTGGAAGACTGGAGTAAAATTGGGATATTTTGGAAAGTGTTATTTCACCACGTGCACATCACATTCGTAACAAGATTTTACCTGTTTTCAACTTTGCCCCCAAAAGATTATATTTATTTAAAAATAGCCTTGTTATAAAATTGTTGACTCACTTACCAGAAAGTGGTATGGGAGGAAGAAAAATGAGGTCGAAAATAATTGTAGTAACTCAATATCAGTACAATATAAAGTACTTGTGTATTTCAAAAATGCAACATTCTAAAATAAAGTCTTTTCAACGACCCTTTTATTTTAGAATGAGCACTGTCACTGTTTTAGAGTTCTCTTAATTTTCTTCTATCTTTATAAGGTGTGCATTGGAGGTGAAGCCTCCAGTCAAAGATGTGTGCACGGAGCCTTGTCCTGAGGATTGTAAAGTCTCTATATGGTCAGCTTGGTCCGAATGTTCTGCCACCTGTACTTCAGGTAAGTCAGTCCAGACTTGAAATGAGGATTAGAACATGGATAGCATTCCCAAATAAGACCTTGGATATAAACAAAACTTATGTTCGAGATTTCAAACTGAACTTCAAATATGTATTCTCAAAATAGAATGAAATGTATCTGAGGTAATTAAGCAGTCCCTGAATAAATCTCTGGTTGGTGCTTTCAAATTTTATTAGGAAGCCAAAATATACATCAAACCCTGCATAAAACATCCACCTATTATGACCACAAAAACATTGGTAAAAACATTTGCTTGTTTATTCTGATGGTATGAAGCCTTGCGATTTCAGCCAACACGGTATCCAATCCATCAAAGAGCCGGCGTCGTTACATCCTGGTACACCCTAAGAACGGCGGGGCGCTGTGTCCCAGCCTGCTGAAGGAGATCAAGGTGTGCTTTGACCTGCCTGTCTGTAACCAGTACCAGTGGAATCTGACCGACTGGAGCGAGTGTATCCTACACAGGAAGGAGAGGTGTGGACGAGGGCTCAAGGCCAGGAGTAAGCATTCATTCTCATTGTCAAGGGTCTTAATACTGTAGAATCATCATTTTTATTTCAATGATTTTGTAGAACCTTTTTTTCTACAAATTTACCCCTCTTAGAAATGTTGGTATATAGTTTATACTTAATAAATGATATTTTTTCTTTAAAAGTTGCCATTTAAAATTAATATTCTCTAAATTTTGGATAATCCACAAGAATTAGGTTTCTTAAATATATGTAACTTTTTAAGTACTTTTTTGGAATCATGACATTTTGATATAGAAATCTCCTCTCTCTATATAAGTGGGGGGATGGAATATTTCATTAATGATTAATAATAACTGTATTTCCCAACAGATGTGACCTGCCTGCTGAATGATGGCTCAGTGAGTCCTATAAACAACTGTCTGACCAGTGTGGGACAGATGCCGGTGGTCGCCGAGCCCTGCTACATCGCCTGTGAGGACGAGTGTCTGTTCACTGATTGGACGCCCTGGTCAAACTGCTTGCAGGGGTGTGGCAGTAAACGATTCCGGCAAAGAAGTTCAAAAAGTAGGTCAGATTTCAAGAGAAACTTGCAAAAAAGAGAACTGCAAAGCTGAGCTTTCTTTTATATACATCGGAGCAAATAAGACAAACTCCAAACTCAGTTGCACACAGCTCAATATATTAAATCATCAAACTTGTGTAGCTATTGAATCATATAATAATAGAGGGTAATATGACAGTTTTAATTACTGTGTATATGTATAAATAATACTTTTTAAAAGCATTTAGACAACCATATACCGTTATTAAATTTGATGGTTTTTCTTTTTCAAGCTTTAAAATTAAAAGTTGTGAATTTTCTGTTTATAGTTGGTAGTAATCCACCCCCAGAGTGCAGTGACCTGATCAAGTACCCCCGATATGAGCCAGATACTTGCCACTGTGACCTGATTAAGGAGGAGCTGGGAGGGGAATTCTCCCAGTGTATCCTGGACCCACCAAAAGAATCGTCTGGACTCCTCAGACCAATATCCACTTCATCGTATGTATTCTTTATATCTCTATATAAAATTAATTCATTTTCTTTTGATTCACATAGAATACTCTGCATGACATTTGAATTTTGAAAGAAAAAAAAAAAAAGGATTTGCAAAGAATTTTGATAACTTGAATGTGTACTCAATGACACTGCTCTATATTATCTGAGTTTATATTGTCTTTGATATATGAATTGATGTTATCATTTCTATTCAATTTTGATCATTTAGCAAACAATTTGAGA
Source organism: Magallana ariakensis (assembly GCA_020458035.1). Taxonomy (NCBI): domain Eukaryota; kingdom Metazoa; phylum Mollusca; class Bivalvia; order Ostreida; family Ostreidae; genus Magallana; species Magallana ariakensis. The sequence goes on along the minus strand of CM035818.1, from coordinate 34,409,906 downwards.
ATTCATAATGCATTATGCATATTAAATGCTCTTTTAAGAGCCTGGCTCAGTATTTTGAAGAAGATTCGTTGATGTTTTCTTTGATTTGATGATTTGAATATCCTAGAAATAAACAAAAAATCTGAATGAGATAAAACATGTGTTTTGGTTATTCTCAATGTTTTATTATTTACAAATAATTCAGTGTAATTCTTTGAAATAAGATATAACGAGTCATCGATTTTTTCATTATATAGAAAGAGAGATAATCCACAGCCGTCTGAAGACGGGAAAGTGTGTGGGTGGGGACAGAAGATCCGTTACGTGGCCTGTCAGTCCAGCTCAGCTGCCGCCAGTCTCAAGCGGTGCTCAGAAGCAGGTAGCCATTGACCTTCTTTATTCTATTCATGTGAAAAACTTCTTTTTGTATTACCCGGTTGGTTTCTGAACTTGACGTGTATTGGGAGACAAACTTTCTGCTACATTCAGTGACCTTGCCACTTTTTGTCCTACAGTTTAGAAATTAAACAGAGTAGATAAACAGAGAAAATTTGGCAGAGTTAATTGTGTGTATTTATTTTCAGTGAGTTTGGAAGTCATGCATTGCAATATACCTTGTCCTAGTGACTGTAAAATGACACAATGGAGTGAATGGTCAAAATGTCCATCAAAATGTCGACCAGGCATCCAAAAAAGATCTCGCTACGTCGAGCAGCTCAACTCAGCCGGAGGCCGGCAATGTCCAAGTCCAGACAGCACGGAGACTCAAACTCGACTCTGCCACCCCGAGTGCTCTCAGTACATATGGAAGGCCTACGAGTGGGGCATGTGTGACAGCAGCAGTCGGTCGTGTGGGGACGGGACCCAGAGGAGAGTAGTCAACTGTGTGATTGTCAATGTCAATGGGGACACCACTGGAATCATTGCAGAAGACAACTGTGCTGGGCAGGTCAAACCTCACAGTGAGCAGCAGTGTCGGTTGGCGTGTGTCGGGGAGTGCGTGATGTCAGACTGGACTGAGTGGACAGAATGTCCAAGGGTAAGCCCTTCTTACACGTAAGCTTGTTGTATCAAGCTCATTACGCTCACTGTATCATCATTTGATGTGTTAAGTTGAACAGTATAAAATCCATCAGATTTCATGTGTTGGTCTGTGTTGGCAAGAATTGTCTTTCAAAGACAAATTATCAAAATCTTAGATTTAGATATCGTTTTATTTCTACACACAGCCATGCTCAAACGGATTCCAAAAACAGAATCGAACTCGTAAAATCATGCGGCATGCTAGCAGGTACCACCCTCGCTGTGGGGAGACCGTGGACTACCGGGACTGTATCAAGGACATCAACTGTGTGGACTACGACTGGGTCTGGATGCCCTGGACCTCGTGTCTGATCAACAAAGGTAACGAGGAGTGTGGGCGGGGTCTCCAGGAGAGCTTCCCCGTGTGTCGGACCCACAACAAGCTGGATGTCGACGACCGCATCTGTACTCAGGTATAACGTTACAGGCAGACAATGCTATAAGTTGGTCGTATTTGGCTGCATATTCCTTGGTCTTTTGTTGGCAGAAAACAGCTTCAGTTAAATCAAATACATTGCAGCTTTAGTTAAATCAAGAACATTGCTTGTGCATATGAATATATTCATTTGAAAATGTGCTCATTCAGATTTACCCAACTTGTTGAAAATTCAGTTTACTGTTTCATTTAAACAAAAATATGCTAATTGAATTGTTTTTCTTTTGAGGCATTGGCCTTTCCTACAACACTTATCTAAGCTAAGATATTATTTTAACGCCAGTAAATGTGATTGTGTATACATCCACTGTAGATCATCGGTCCCCCTAAGCAGGATAAGAGGATGAACGACTGTGAGGTGCCATGTGATGTGGACTGCCTGGTCTCTGATTGGACAGAATGGTCGTCATGTAGTCAGACCTGTGGGATAGGTTTGTAGTTGTTTCCCTTAATACTACTTGGTGATAGTATTTAAAGACAAATTCTCATGCACTCTTGTCAGTAATAGTGATTTCTGGAAAATATTAAGAGAGTTTATTTAAAACACAGTTTAACTCAGTGATGAGCACAGTAAAACATGCTTTGTTCATACTAAGGTAATAAGTTTTAAGAATAGGAGGAATGAAACTGACTTACCTTTAAGTGTGAAATTTTTTAAGCTTGTTTGCTTTGACAGTGTTTTACTGTTCATGTATTGGTTTTGATTTTTATAGGGGAGAGTACCAGGGAAAGAGTAGTCGTGGAACAGTACACAGGAAATGGCCGTAAATGTCCTTTGGATCTGGTCCAGACAAAGCCCTGCTACCCCAAAGGATGCTACCGCTGGACCATCTCTGACTGGTCCCCCTGTATGCCTCAGGTCAGTCTATAATTCAGTGTGCTAGGGGAAACATTAATAATATATTGATCTTGATGAAAAAACTTGTATTGCTCAAATATAAGATCTGTTATTTTATTTTATGTTATTTTGACGTCTTTTTAAAAAGAAAAACATGTGTGGAGCTGGCATTCAGACTAGGAATGTTTCCTGTTTGGGGGATGATGGACTGCCCGCAGACCCCGAGAAGTGTCCTCCTGACCTTGACATACTTGTCCTGAAGGTAAATATATTCATCTCGATACAAGCATCAATATAAGACCATATAATGAATGTTCTTCCTTCCTTGTAGTAAGCATTACTGTGTAGTCATTATTTTTGGGGGGGGTGGCTTAATTTTGTGGGTACCACTTACCCATGAATTTCAATCTTTTAAAACCACATGGCCACAAAATTTTGGATATTCATTTAATGAATGAAGATTATGCCCATGAACCAAGATGAGCAATCAATGAAAATTGGCTGCCACAAATTTAAATCTTCAGTATATTATATTCTATTGTTCAAAGTAAAATATAGTGTTTTTTCTCATTATTTGATAGACAGAACAGAAATGTGAAGTTCTCTGCCCCTGGAACTGTGTCCTGACTGAATGGTCAGAGTGGAGCAAGTGCTTTGTCAACTGTGCTGATTTTGCTATAGGTCAGTATAAGGCTATATTTATTTTTTAAAATTTGGCTGATGCATGTACCTGTTTTAATATCTTGGGTAAACAAATGGATGTAAACAACATTTATTCTTACAGGGGCAACCCAGGGTAAAACCAGCAGGTCCCGAGCCATTGTTTCCCAAGGTCTGATTCCTTGTGACGACAAGCTATGGGAATCCAAGATTTGCCCAGCCACGGATTGTACCAGTTTTTCTTGGGTGGCCTCCCCTTGGATCAATGACAAAAGAGAGGTATCCTGTAAGACCTCAGACGGATTAAGAGTAAATGAAGGTAAGACTGATGTGAACATAGGTGTCTCAGTAAAAGTCTACATATATAAGGCCAAAAAAAAATTATGTTGGTTCTCAGGCACAACTACATTTTGTTAATGCTGCTCCATTGATTAATTATATTGCCTTATTGAATAGGGGTACCTTAATTTTAGATTAAGATATTAAAATGGATTTTTTCCCCTTTGTAAATCTTGCAATAAAAATAAAAAACTTGCTTTGGTTTTGCATTATATTTTGAAATTTTTGGCCTGAGAACCAATACATTAAATGTTTTTGGCCTCAGTATATATATACCTGTAATAATAACAGTAATGTTGTTGTACTTACTTTATTAACAAAAACAAATTATGATAAGTTGAGTCTTAATAAGGAATCAAATATCCTCTGATGATTAAGCACTCTGTTCAGTGGAAGTTTTGTAGACAGAGTTTTTTCCCTTTCATCTAGTGAGGGCATCAATAATGTATTGTATTGGATTGGTATCCAGTTTTTATATACTTCTGTCGTAATTCTGATTCCATAATGCATTACAAGTGTCATTTTATTGGACTTCTGGTTGCCATTTGATGGCCTTGGGTCATTTTATTTTGTTTCCCAGAAGACTATGAATGATAACTTATTTTGTTCGAGAAAATCTACTTGAGCCATATGCCAACTTATTTAGGAAAATAACATCCATTATGGTAAAGAATGAGAACTTGTCTTCAAATCTTGACATATGAGATTTCAAAAATTGGGGGTTTTTTTTCTCTATACATTTATTATTGCAATACTGTTAATATTAGGAGAAACTAAAATTGAAGCTCTTCCTTTGAAAAGGTTCTAAAAGCTCTATTTTTTTTTTCTTTCATAGAAACATTTGAAGTTCTATTGATTTTTGGTTTCAAGTGCTTTCACTAACAATGCAGAACTGTTAATGGACTGAAATTTATAAACCATTCTCTTGAATACTTTTTTTTATTGCTGGCTTAAAAATAATTTACAGGAAGGAAGTCTTAAGCATGCAGTGAAGTTAATGATTCAGAAGGTCATCATTTATCTTGAACATCTAGGGGAAGTAAAGCACTGCTTCATGCCCATGCAAAACCTGGGGTAAAGAACCAGAGTATAAAAAAAGCAATAATATTGTCAGCTTCTGGTCCTTTTTTTACCCAGGTTTTAACACTGGAATTCATTTGATGGCCTAATTGGTAGTGATCGAATAAGTTCCCTTTTTCAACTTGTCCCTGATTTGATTAACCTCAAAGTAGATTGAATCCAGAGCTCATCTTGTCAGGGACATTATTCACCCACTTAGTGACAAGTTAACAGAGACAGGGGGGGTTGTCATCTGATCGAGGCTCTGAGTTTTGTTTCGTTGGGGGTTTTTTTGGTTGTTTTAGTTGGGGGGGTTACATACATTTAATATTGTACTAGCTTAAATTACTATGGGAGTTTGAAAGCCACAGTCTATCAATTTTCCATAGAGTACAAAGTTTGCATATTTGACTGTTTGGATATTCATATCATATTGATCAGTCAAATTCATATTCACATGTATGAATTTTCTGTTTTATTTCTCATTTTTATAATGTGCAGATGTTGCAGCTGACAAATTTTATGATCAATTTGGATACATGACATCCATCTTTAAATTTCAAAATGTCTGAAATAATTGTATTTTGATTCTGAGGATAATTAAAACTGCCCAATGAAGATTGGTGAACCTCTTTGAATATTTTCTTTCAAGATTTTATCATAGAATTCTTTTAGTGTTGGAATTTGATAAAGGAGGTGGAGGTTAACCCAAAGGAGTTCACTTGATTAATCAATTGTGACAGTCCAACAGATGGTTCGGCTGATATTTTTTAGATACATCACAGTTTAATTATGTTTTCACACAAGACAGTCAGCCCCTCCAATGATACGATTGCAGCCACCACTTCCCTGCTTCCCTGGGAGCGAAGGCAATGTAGTTAATGGCTTGTTTTCATTGATCTGTTAAGAAGGTGGTTTCTCTTCTTTATATGGAATTTCCAGCGCTCCTGTTGAATATCGCGACGTTTGTTGGATGGTTTGTTCATTAAGTTTTTGATACGAATGCAACGTAAAACCTAGGTATCTGACTGCGGTTCTGTCAAGCTGCTGGGTTTTATTAGTTGGTTTGACTAATGGTGTTCAGAGACTTGAGTGTCCTAGTGATTAGCTTGTATAAAAGGGTTATGACAATGTAGTTTCAAGGATCGTAGCCATAATGAGTAAGGGTAAGAATGCCTTTTTATTATCATTGCTTTATTTTACTCAAAGATTTATTTATGAAAATTACAGACAATGTGAAAATACCTTTCTGACTTAATAAATGTCTCTGGAGTTATAAGAAATTTTTGAAATATAATATTTTTTTTTGTATTGGATGAAAAAAAGGAATAATACCTTTCTATGAGGAATGTCAATTTTACTTCAAGAGCTCAGACAAAAAATTGGAGGCTTTTATAAGTGAGGCAATAGTCACTTCATGAATATTATTAAAATAAAGTTCTTTTTGTTGGAAATAAGGACACATGAACACAAATATACTATGGTACCCTTTATTAAATGCTTGATCTGGTTTCTCAGACTAGAATTGGAACAGTAATTGAAAACACTACTTGCTATGTATTTTTTTTTTTTAGAAATCTCTATACACACTGGTAAATCTTTTCTATATACATTGGTAAATCTTCTCTATATACACTGGTAAATCTTTGGGTATTTTACCTTATCTTAGGAAGCATTAAAAATTCAAGTATTTTTAAAATTTATTTTGAAAAAGTAAACATAATTTTTCAGTTATATATGTACATGTAACTATACCAATATCTATTTATTCATAAATTATCAAAACTTGTGAGTTGCATTGTGAACCTTATTTTACAGAGGCCTGCCATGATCTCATCCGCCCCTCGTCAGTTCTGTCCTGTGACCCCCCATGTAATGGGGACCACATGGTCTGTAATGACACCAATTCCTGTGGGTGTGAGGCGGACTTTGTGGCACTGACCGATATCCTGGGGCAGGTGGTGGTGGGATGTATAGAACCGAACAGCACACTGAGTGTGGGGGCGCAAAAAAAGGACTCGGAGGCGGAAATAGGTAAAAATAGCATCAGACACTTATCACATCAGTTATTGGTTAATCTAGCTAGAGGTACAAACTGCTTGTAGCTAAAATGATGATGGAAATGGTTATAGATCTATTACAACACGAGGTACTTGTAGCTGTAGAGGAATTGATGTTTGTACATGTATACTGTTTACAGGGAAATATTCGCCCCGTTTTATTTTCGCAACTTTCGCCCTCCTTGTCTACAGATGAATTTATGACTGGGCGAATTGTATTGGCTCAAATGATCTATTTTTAAACACAACTTTGTATGGGCGAATTCAAGACAGGGCGAAATTGTTTGCAAGTGAAGAAGGGCGAAAATAACACGGTGCGAAAATAACTCTGTATACAGTATAACAATTCTTTGCAATCTGTTTAGATTCGTGTTTTAAAAATTTGAGATTCAACTGTTAGTTGTATACCGTGTATATAAATGTAATATTGTGGCACATTTATCATTTTATTTTACCCAGATCGCAGTGCATCAGTTTGATTTGATTATCTTGAGAATTTCACATCATCTCTGGTCGTGGTTCTGGAAAAGCAATATTGTATCAGTTGCGATTAATGATTTTTCAGCTAGTTGAGACACAAGATAATAAACACAACAAACAATCACATGGCATTGTTGTCCTTGTCTCTCTCCGAGACAATATATCATTGCAGTGAACAATATGTTACCTGGAAGCAAAGCTAGAGCAATGCTTTTTTATGTTGATCTGTTTATTCACTGAAAGTGCAAGGTGATCAAAACATCATCAGTTAAGCCGTTGTTTCCGTGTCTTCTTTGAATAAACAGCATATGGTGCCAAAATGGGATAAAAATACAAGCAGTAATGTTCAGTAACTGTGTACTTATACCCCTACACAAAGCTTCACCATCTGGTACTAATTGTTTTAGTCAGTGAATAATCTATATATTTTTGTTTCCTTACAAGCATTTTCCTTTGTGGATAATCTATGTATTTTTTTTTTTTCATTTACATGTTTTTTTCTTCATTCTTCCTCCCCCCATGTGGTTGGGGGGAATTGAAATATTGAATGGGGAAAAAAGATTATTTAATGCTTTGTTTTGTAAAGAATATGATATACCGGTACAGTAAAACAAGGTTAAAGCAAAAGGACAGAGATGAGCGAATTTAATTCAATATAACTGTAATTTCTTACATCCAAAAAAATTTATAGAACAATTTTAATATTACGGGAATAAAAATGACTTCGCTGTAAGCCTGAATTTGTTTTGCGTGTGTTCACTGTAACTGCATTTTACTGTAGAACTCCTTGCTTTCTGCAGGTGATACATTACTGTATGTCAACTTTTATTCGTGACTACTTTATTTCACGATTTACCAAAGAAAATCTAGTTTGCGGCGATTAATTTTCACGATTTTAGTGTAGATTATCAGAAAAATACAATACTAAAGACATTTGAGGACTAATATTCGCGAACCTTGCAAAAATTTCTCGCATGCAAATAAAATTTGTATTATTCCTAATTGATTTCTTTTGTTACAGAGATTAACTACTGGATGTATGCCGTGGTGGCGGCTGGAACCCTGTTTATTGTGTTTGTGGCTCTGGCCCTGTACAACATGAGGTAACACTGTTGTCCCATGTACTACAACTCTCTCTCTCTTTCTCTCTCTCTATTTCATTAGTTTCATTTTGTTGATTTTTTGTTATTATTTGCTCACATAGTAGCTTTCTATCAAAAATAATTTCTGATGCTTATCTTCAAAAAATTATTTTTATAATGTATTAGATTAGTGTCTTCTTTCAACATTTTCTTCTTAATATAATTTTGATTTAATTTTGATTTAAAATCTTGAGGTGTACCAAACCATACTAAAAGCAGAATACCTACATGTTTATCAAGGAATTATTCCTATCAGAAATCTAAATCTAATTTCCTAAGGCATCACAAAGTCTCTTGCCTTGTGACTCATTGAGTTTGTTACTTATTGACATCAAGCTAAAGCTTTATGTGGCTGCATAAGCCATTAAACCTGAAGTTGTTGCAGCATGATAAATTTTGTCTCCATCTGTCAAACACTGGTGACGAAAATCAAGGACATTTCAAGCAGCGATATTACTTGTTAAATCATTCATTGATAAAAAAAAAAACTTCTTGAAGGCTTTTGATTAGCTGTATTTGACGGTGTTGCATGTACTTTGAGCATCATTAAAAAATCTGGATCTTGGGAAAGATCCAGGTGAAATTTTATTATCGATATTCACACCAGTTGAAGATCAAGAACCAATACTATATCAAGAGGGCAATTTTATTTTGGTTCACTAATCTACCAGTTTTTAGGTTGTTTTTATTTTTTATAGATGATAATCATTTTAACATCAGAATTTGAATTAAATGGATTGGTACACCCAGTAATTTATATTTTCTACATGTTGTCAATTTGTCGTACATTTTTTTCTTTTTATATGCACAGCGATTTCTTTAAAAATGGGCCACGTCCTCATGGTGAGCCAAAAGAGGAGAAAAAGTCCATAGGCATAGAGAGTACCGACACCGCCACTAGAATATCTCGCCAAGGCAACGAGAACTGTAACGTCTGCAGCCAGATTCCTGTTCCCGTGGAAACCATGGTAACGACCAGTAATGGCAGGACAGAGATTCGGCTAGCAGACGATGTAGGTCCATACGTTCAATCCTGGAATCGTAAAGGCTTGGCTAACCGTCTTACTGATGCTCTCTCCTGCTTAATTCCTTGCATGACTAAAAATTCTTATTCTCTGCATGTGCATGAAAATATTAACGAGACAAGGGTTAAAATGCCCCTTGAGAATCTGCGTCTGATCGGTCATGAGGGAAATTCCTTGAGAGATGAATCCATGGAAACAGAGTTCAATGAAATTAGTAATCTTGTGCACACTCCCAGTTACTACATGGCTGTGAGTATGTCTGATGCTGAGAGTCATCGATCCTCAAAAGTGATCACGCTACCCCAGGACAAAACCGACAATTATTTATGTGATTCCTTAGATACAGAGACTTCTAGTCCAGACTCAACCAAGTCACAGGTGAAACGAAGTCAGTCGGACTCTGCCATTTCTATACCCACCTCTTACTCACAGGGTGCTTGCTCAGGCACTAATTCACCTTCAGTTAAAAAAGACAAGATACTAAAGAAAAGAGCTGCAAAATTCAGTGAACATGGAAAATATGCTAAACACAGCTCTACACAGACATCAACGCAGAGTTCTGCAGAAGAGGTGGGGAACCCGGGCAGAAGACCAGCCCCTCTGACTCATCAAGACTCAAGAGAGACTCAAGCTTTCCCAAGTTCCAATGGGTTTCCTGTGGAGGGAAGTATGGATGACTATTTGGAAAAAATGAATTCCTTGAACACATCAAATGAAAATTTGAATAGGAGGGGAGAAGAATTTCTTCAACATGAAGAGATAACTGCTGCAGAAGATCATCTGCCAGAGTCTGATGTTCATTCCCCATATTTGGAGGCATCAGGCAACCATGTTGGAGAAATTTCAGAGGTCTTTTTAGGGAATTTACAAGAGCAAGCAGAATTCGAGCAGTTGTTGCCTTCAGCAGAGGATGGGGATTCTGTGGACTCAAAAGAAGGCTTCTGTGTGTATGTGCCTAGCACGTCTGACATTGGCAGGGAAGCAATATTGACTCAGCCCGAAAGATTGAAGCAAAGTGATAATACATCGCACAGAAGAGACAGGCTATCCAGACAGAGAAAGATAGATGGGAAAGACCCCACTGAAAGTGATCATAACTCCAATGTGATTCCTGACATGTCAGGTGACTGGTCACATGACCCAAGTTCCCCAGTGTGCAATTCTGTGAGCCCGGTGGGCTCGCCCTCTGCGAGTGACAATGTCACTCAAGGTAATCGAGGTTCATCCAAGAAAAGCAAGAGACCTTTACAGACTAGTTCCCCCAGAGAAGTCAAATCCCAGAATTCTAGTCACAGAAAAACTACACCTGTTTGAAACCTGTAGGTCTTGTTTGCAATTCTGTTTGGGAAGGGTTGGATTTTATTTTCCCTAGCCCCATTTGTGAATTAAATACAACTAAATGATTTTTGCACTTAGTGAACATTTTCAATAAAGCATGGTTGTGTTCATTTGAGAATGATTTTTTTAAAAAGTGTTAGAAAAAACCTTCTTGCATATTTTTCCCTGAGAATTGATATTAAGCAAGATCTCATTTAGCTAACATATTCAGTATGGACTATTTAACTAAGTTATTGTGTCTACAATACATGTAAACCCGCATGTGCATTTATAATTACTTTTAATTTTTTTTGCAATGACAGTATTACAATCTTCATTTCTGCATGATACTCACTTGTATGTGTTTTTGTCAGAGTTGGAATCTGTTGCAATATGATTGTAATTATTTAATCATCTGTATATTACCTGCATCATGTAAGCCTATATATGTAAATGTTTATAAAAACCCTGTGTTGCTGAGCATGTCTGTGAAACACTTGATGCACAGTATTAAAACTGCTGGCATGTTAATAATGATAGCTAGTGAAGTAAACTAGGATTTGTGACAAATTATTCATATTTTGAATTTATTCACCTGGAACTATTATAAGGATGAAAATGCAGGTTTATTCACTTGAAAGTTAGCCAACTCCATGAATGAAAATGCAGATTTCTTTAGAATACATGGTAACTTATTGGCTCTACAAATGAAGACAATATGTGCCTTAGATAATGGATTGTGCAATAGCAATATTTGGTCTTGTCTGTTTATCATCATGCAGCCTAGAGATAAGGATAGAGCCTTCTGTGGAAAACTATATGTCAGTCTGGGGTATGACAGCAGACCTCCATTAACATTGAATGACAATGGCTGTCCTTGTCTTTAAGTATCTTAAACTGCAGAAACTTATCAGCTTGTTTTGAAACAGAACTTTTATTATCTTGAGTTTATTCAGTTAAGGGAAATAAGAATTGTGATTTGCATTTTAACCTGCACCTTAAAATGTAGTGCCACGAGATTAGAGAAACAATTTTTTTAAAATTGGCGAATGTTCCAACCAAACAGTATTGGTAATCGACAACCAATGGAAAGCCTCTGCTGGAATTGTGAAACACTTTGGTTCGGTTTGACTTTAAATGAAACATATTATAAAATTACATTAGGCTTTTAATGAATCTCAGAAAACAAAACTTGTGGTTCAGTGGGGAAGTTTTCCTTTTTTCCAGAGGGACTGGGCTTATGGATTAAAATAAATGAAGAGGATTAAGAGAGCTGGATTTTCAGTACCAATTTTATACTACATTGTTTATTGCTCTCCTTAAGAAAAGCTCTGCATAAAGATATAGAAATGTTGAAATTTTACAGCTAAAATTATGGTATATAGCTTTAAAAAATCATATCTAAAAATAAAATGTAAGGTAGGTCTGAAGGGGTGACCACCCAGCCTCCTTAATTATTAATTAGTAGTTTCTTTTTTTTTTTTAAAACCAACAACATAAAATACAACATTGATAAGTGACATATTAAGCATGTGACTGGGGTATAATGATGGTTCCCTTTATTTTTTATTAAAAATAATTCTGTGACTCTCCAGTAATAATTATCATACATTTTCAATACAGTGTATACAGGTGTTTTACAGTTCTATCAATGATGACGTTATTTTGAGTAGGGACCCACCTTATATATATATATAACCCATTGGCCTTGCTCTGTTCACGAACTTAATGAAATCGGCAGTAGAACAGAAGTTCTCCTGGTCTTGCAATGTATGGGTATTTTCAATACATTGGTCTGCTTAACGACAGCAACAAAACATAATATTTATAATAATCTATTGGTCTGGATTATTTTTCGTTGAACACGGTATGTATTTGTCTGGTTTATTTTCACAGCAGTAGTAGACCACTCGTAACATGTTCCTTGGTTTGAACATGAGTAGAATGTCTGGTTTATTAACATATGGAGGTAATAGAACATGCTACATGCGATACATCTATGGAACAAGCTATACCCTTGTACGGTTTATTCCAATGGAGGAACGGTCGAACGTTTTTTATATCTAGATTGCGACATCAATAGAACATGCTGTCATATACTGTAGGTATATAATTACTGGTATATTATGGCCACACCCAATTGTACACATATATGGTGGGGCCACATAGTGTCACATCATGCCCTTCTGTCCTTTTGTCTTTTTATGCCTCTGTCTGTCCGTCGTCACACCTAATTTTACTCGATTTCAACTGTTCAAATAATTCGTGTTTTTGAAAGAAACTCGTTTGTATCGCAGTTTTCCTCCTTGACCTTCCCTAAAGCAGTGACTTCGCTATTTCTTTTATAATGAAATTTTTCCTCAAACTCTGAAATAATGATACTAAGTCGCGAGATCTAAGTGGTCCTTGTTAACTGAGACCTTGAACCTAACGTTTACCTGATTTTGTTTGACCTTTGTTAACTTTATAGAATCCGTATATATAGTGATACATCTTTTTGGATCCTTGAACCTTATTGCAACAAAGCCACAAAATCTTTACTAAAAGTCACATTTTTTTCCTGAAAAGTATGAACTGTTTTCATATATATTAGCTCAAACCGTATTTCTTCCATATGAATATAACTGAATCTGTGGATTTGACATGTAAAATTTCTCGTGGACTCACTTTTAAGAGGAGGCAGGGGGGGGGGGTATTACTTTTTGCTGCCTTTGGAAAGTCAGACTAACTGTGTGTCATCATTAAGAGGTATAATGTTAAATTTTATTGAATAGACGTCTGAGCATGGGCGATAAGAGATCAGATTATCTACTATGTAGATCGATGAGATGTCTGAATAGGACCAAAAAACAAACAACAGACGCATCATGTACTAGCAATAATTAGAAAGGAAATCATCTGCGATAGGAATCAGATAGAAAGCTCTTTATTGTGAAAGGAGAGGACATTGGAAAAGGTTAAGACCGTGATAATGGAAACCGGGATCCCAACATTATGAACTTCTCGATTCTCGCCATTTTCATGTGCAATTAGAGAGTATCAAAATGAAATAAACTGGGATATGAAGTCGTAAAGACTAAGTGTACATTCTAATTGGAAACCCAATATCAAAATAATCGTATCATTTCTTGTGAATGTAATACTGTGCTCGTGATATGTCCCGTGCGCTGACCTCCCCCCCCCCCCTTTTACAAAAAAAATGATATTTATTAAATTCACATAGTTTGTTATCGGACCATAAATACCCCCTCCCCCCCTTTTATTTAAAAACAGAATTCTTCCTCATCTCATCTAGGATTTTTCATCTTTAGGATTTTACATAGCCTCAGTTAGCTGAATATATCGGAGTGAGAATGGGTTTAGCATGCAATTAAAGTACGTTTTGATCTTACACCAGTCTGGCAACACGAGTCATTCGATCAAAATATAGGGGAAAAATCCAGTGTTGCCCAACTATGCTTTGATTGCATGCGTCTACGTAGGTTTAATTTCATTAGTTAATGAATAAAAACTACATGTATTTGACATATCTTTAACGAATCTTATCACTGTTAGAAGTGACTATGTATAAAGTATTCATTGATCTCAATAGAAAGGACACAGATTATGCTCCTAGTGGTTCCAGGCCAAACAAAGCGGATAGATCACTCAGGTTTTATTTATTAGAATTTACATCGATTCTTTTTAGCAAAACCTCGGCTTTTACTTAAATTCGTACTCATTTAATATCAATTCTATGTAAGAATCAAAGATTTATATGGAGGCCTGGCCACCCATAGTCACCAATTTTCAATATATTTCATACTCGGGTACACCTAGGTCTAAAATGCACAAAAATTGGTTGCTGGGGGTTAACAGCTGCCGTAGTAACCGAGGCTAAAGATGGAAAAATTGCCAATTTTGCCTACTGTGAAGCCATATAATAAGGATTTGTCCACTAATATAAGCTATCAAAGACATAAAACAACCTTTGGTATATTGTCAATTTTCATTTTATAAAAGAATTTTGATGGAAAAACCAATGCTTTTAAAATGCTACCATGGAAACGTAGATTTTTTGAAAAAAGTACGTTTTTATAAGCTAAAATAGTTAACTATTGAATTTCTACTTACCTATTAATACCCATGCAATATAAATTTTAATTATAAAATGGCTATGGTAACAAGGCCTAGAAATACGAAAAATAAAATTGAAGGTAAATTCGAAAAGCCGATATTTTTTATTTACATGTAGTAGATTTTTAGCAATTTTTTTTTCAATGGTACTTGTTAAAACTGGCTGAATTTCCATAATATAGCAACAACAAAAAACTATGTTATGCAACACAGATGTGTTGTTGCTATGGTATTTAAAGCACCATAAAAAATCACACAAAAATTCTTACTTTTTAAAAAGTCCATAGCAACGGAAATTATTTTTAGCAAAATTCAGATTTTTTCATGTTCAGGACATAGTTGTCTTTTTCTCAACAATTGATATCAAATAATTATATTTTATATTTCAATAATACCCATTCAAAAATGCCTCAAAAATATTAAAATTTTCCTTATTTTTCAGCTTGTTACCATAGCAACGGTTCTACATTTCCATTTTTTAATTCTTTATTGCGCAATCATAGAAAGTGTGTTAAAAAATTTCTTTTTAATATTTGCATTTTAATTTTCAATTAAATGAAGACATCATATTTTGAAATTTCTGTTTAGTTACCATGGAAACACGTTAAAGATAATTATGTGTTTCTCCATAAATCTTTTTTTTTATAACAACACATAAATGGTGAAAAGAATTTTTTACTCATCAAAGTCTATCAAACTGTTAAGTATGAAGAAAATTGGCGACTTTGCATGGCCACCGAAATTCGATTCTTACATAGAATTGGTCTTAAGGTGGAATAACACATCATCACAAAATGGCTGACCCCTGATCGAAACGACAAAGGATTATAACGACGGCAAAATGTAACTTACTCCATAGCCGAGTGGATAAAGTGTCGTGCCTGTGATCCGTACATCCAGAGTTCGAATCCCGCAGAGACTTTACTTGTACTTACTGAATCGAATTGTTAAGATATTTATTTTTTATCCCCAAAACTGCAAATGTTTCGCTTATTTGACATATGTACAGTTTATTTATTATTATATTTTTCTTAATCAAATAATTTACTGTTAATTTGAGTGACTTTTTCAAGATGTGTTATTCTACCTTAAGGAGGCTGGATAGTCAACAAATTAACCATTAGATTTGCCTTTTAATTTTTAGACATAATATTTTTTTACCATAAACTACTAGTATCATTTAGTAAAGAAAAATCCAAATACTTCAGCTTTATAATTTGAAGTTTTTCCTACATGTATTTCTTTATACAGAGCTATTCGTCTAAAGAAGGTAATTAGAGTCTAAAAATGGCAACGACCATCGAACCCTCTTAAATTACTCTGATTCGATTATTCGACCGGTAGATGTAGACATTTCATGAACAAAGGGACGGACAATTTTCTAGTGTTTATTCTTATTCTTTAGGATGAAGCGTTATTGGGGGGGGGCGATTGATGTTTTATCAATTTCCGGTGTAGCGCCACCTTCCGGTGAACACTATCAGCGAATGTATTCTTTTGACAGTCGGAACCCAATTCAAAACACTCTTACTATTAAATTTATATGATGTCTTAATACTTTTAAAAGATACTGTACGTACAATTTATTTTAATTAACAGTTTTCTTCTGTACCGTTGAATCAAATCTATTTAAATTCTTCTAACGTAATAATTAAGGTTAACAGATTCTACTATTTATTTAGTGTTCTTAATCGATGAAAAAGCAAATTCCTCAATATGACCCAAAACAACAAAATGAATTTCAAAAGTCAAAGTTTACAAAGTTTTAGTCTTTTAAAGATATTCACCGTATTCAAGTAATTTTTTAATGCCGTCGTTTATAAGATAAGAGGAATGATCAATGAATGGAAAATGAATAGTATACAAAAATCATACAAATGTAACACATTTAAGTTTCTTTGGCACATTTATCAAGTTACTTTGGATGCGTGCTTAATGCCCTCAAGGACAATTTCCCTTCTTAAATTTGTCTTCTTTCATAAAATAGATGAGAGTAGACAGACAGATGTTATAAAATACATGACAACTAAGGATATTCCAATGTCTAACTTGGCGCCTTCTTCGAATCGATTCTATAAACTTAGATTTTGGGACTGCGAGATTATATTTACATCTTCGCTAGCCAAGGCTAGCGAAGATGTTATATTCAAGACTACTTGTATATTCAAGTCTATCGAATTGTTTTTAAACTTTGTTATTTTTTTCAATTGATTATGTTTATAGATGTAAACCGACTCTCAAGATATTTTGATTATTTCTAGCGCCAGTTCTAAATTACGCGTAGGAATTCTAGGAAATCTGACCTCATATATTTTAACGGCAAATTTTGTGGCAATCTTGTTACCATATATTCAATTGAAACTGAGATTTGTCGTGATATTTTTTTTTTCATGACCAAAACAAAACAACGGTATTTACATGAAATTAATGAAAACAAACCGAAAACGGCAATATAGACTTTCCTATATATATCTTTTCGTTAGATGCGCATTTTTTAGGCCTATATAATATTTTTTTTTTTTGAATCGGTCAGATCTTTTGAATTTTTTTAAAAAGTTAATTTTGATTTTTCTCTATTTTTTAGTCGGTCAGTAATGAAGGAGAGAGCTAGCATGAGGCGGATGATGATCAAGAGGTGCGGATCAATGGACACCATGACAGTGACCAACGATAAACTGGACACGCGCAGCCATTTCTCTGACCCCAGTGACCTCAACCAGAAGTCGGCTGTCGTCGTCACGTATTCCATTGATGACGACAACCAAAAAGATGTCTGAGATATCTCCATTTTCATTGGTCGACGTTCCATTCTTTTGATTGGATTGTTTCTCTTCTTCTGCTAGCGGAAGTTTGAGAGATTTGTAAGTGTCGTGAAATTTGATTGGCTGTCTAAGGACAGGTGGAACAGAGTTTGTTTCACAAACATTTTTAAAGACTGAATATAACATGCGTCTCTGCATTATTCCTGTGATATTTCTACTAACAAGAATAAATTTGTGACATTATTGTATTTATTTTTCTGCTGTTTATAATATTTTGTGATTTGTGACGATAACTTAGAAAAGATGAGCTATAATTGTATTTTATTGATTGAAGCTTTTCTTTTCTGAATGAGTTACAATTAGTTTGCATTGAGCAATATTTGTAGTTTTGATTAACTTAGAAAATGTTGTATTTATTGGGCTTTTAATGATAGAAATTATCAGTGTTTAACTTGATTGTGTTTACGACTTATTTTCAGTTATGTTTTGAAGTGCTCATTATTGAAGTTATATTTCAGTAACATCATGATTTTCTCTTTTGTCATATTCAGAATACACATGTATATAGATGTCATTTTTTGATATCCAATGTTTCTTGTTTTGTTAATTTATTTGAAAGTTTAACGAGTTGTGTACATATTGATTAAATATATATGACTAAGTGTGCGACTGCATTGAATACTGGTACATATATAAATGTATTGGTATTTAGAGTGTCTGGTTTTGTAAATGATGAAAGGAACACATCAGCATTGTAAAACACATTGGTCATTTTATGATAAGCTTTCAAGTTGTTGATTTTGCACTACGAGGTATCCATGACATTTTTTCTACTGTGTGGTTTTATTTTTTTTTTTTTTAATTGTAATTACTCATACAAAATTGCATTAATTCGTCAGCAAATGTTTCCATGACATTGTACAAAGACTCGTATCAAGTCTCCGTTGTTGTTCCCAATTTTCCATTCCCATAAGTCCCTTGCGAGCTTCCTCTTTTGTGATCAACATCTGATGCACGAATTCCCTCCACGCGACGTGCAAAAACAAGCTATGAGATTTCTGACATAAGAGACAAGCGTGATGTATGTCTACATTCAGGTCCGCCTTGGCGTCTCCTTGCATTGCTCATTTATAACCCCTCGGGGTTCCGTATTTGGAATTATTCTAGGATAGTAAATTAGGGAGGGGGCTCATTGGAGAAACCTTAGATTATATAGACACTGCTGGTATCATGCTCCCAGTTTTGCTTGATTGTCATACAGTATTCCAGAAACCTGGTGTAAATAGAGTTCCTCCGTACAGTCATCAGTAGCCATTAATGTTGTGATGCTAGCGCAAGGCATCACGGCGTCTTGTTATATGTATGTGGGTTTTATTAATCAGTATAAATATTATATAGTTTGGAAACAGTTCGTATCATTCCTTCCCTTCTGTTGTGTCAGAATGATAACTTTTTATTGATTTTATTTGAGATTTTGTTAATAAATTCTATCTAATAGACAAAGTGTTAGCTTTTTATTTTAATTACATTGGATTCTTTAAACATTCAAGTTGATTTGTGGAATTATTTTGAAAGCATGTTTGTATGCTTCTCTGCGTTACATTACATAATCACATTTTCAAATTCTTCTCCGAATCCATCAAGCCTGAAAAACTAAGCCGTCTTGAATCCTCTTTACAAAATCATGTTACTGTTTCACTATATAGGCAATTTTATCTAGCTGAGCGTTTAATTTAATCACTTAGAATAGTTATGTTTACTAATATAAACAATAATCACGATGGTTTTAATTTCACTAAGTTCGCGATTTATCGTTTTTCCGCAAAATTTAACCCATCGTAAATACTAACACGAGTTTCTGAAACGTGTTATCATAATGCTTATACTTTGATCAACAGATTTTTTTGTAGCGTGAAATTAAATCCATCGCGATTGGTATTTTTTGAGAAATCGTGAAATTTTTACACCGTGGAATTAAAACGACTTCCAGTAGTACCCTGATGTTATAAACACTACCATAATAGGCCTATCCCAGATGGTGGTGTACCTTCCTTCACGAACACCCAAATTTCTCAATATTTATTTAATAACAAAGAAAAAAATTAATTACATTATAATTTTTAGCGGTATTGCTACGCCACAGCCAGAAAATGGGTCCCAATCTTAAGGCTCCCCCTCCTACGGTTCCAACAGTAAATAATACTCTAGTTAAAATGATTACATTTCAGTATTGCCATATTGTGTTCAGAAATATTTATTGATAGAACATTGAGGCGAACGGCATTGAATTTAGACCAAACTCTGTTAAAAGTTGAGCCACGTCGTGAAAATTTGATCACGAAACTGCTTTTCAATTCAATACTCATGTTAATAAACTTTGATTTATCTAATTTTATTTTCACTGAATTGATTGGTAGCTCACCGAAATGAAGTCGGGCAGAGCTTACGTTATATACACCATCTGTGTCGGCGTCAGGTCAAAGATTTTGGAGGTCCCATATCTAAGTCATCATTGATCATAACTACACTAATCTTGGCAATGAGTGATGCATCTAAGGATACCATTGACTTAAACTTAGCATGCTGAATCTAATTTACAACTCCGACCGAGTACTCTTAGTACTTTGATGAGTGTCGATATTATGGAACCGCTTGCTTCCACGAGTTTAGTAGTTGCTAAAATTACGAATTTTAGAGATATAAATTACTAGATTGATGTTAACAAATATTAACCAACGTATTTCTGAGCTTAATATATCATGTGTCTCTAAAAGAATTCAGAGGACCATGCATCTTTCGAGAAAGAAGAAATATGTTACGTCATACCAAGACAAGGAAAAACAGAAACAAGCGCATTCTTCAAAGCACGGTGTAGATGTAGCTGCAGGTCTGTAGTCCCCGTCTATAAAATTCGAATGGACGACCTGGGAAGCTAGAGGGGCGAGGAGTCGTAGGAATGAATGCAGATGAGGGAAAGGGCCATAGTGGGGGGGGGGGGGCTCCCGATGGCTCTGTATTGGCAAAGTTTCACAAATAAAAACATTAAAGACTTGTATGGAAGTTATCCTACAAATAAAAAGGAGAAAAGTTGTGTAACAATGTCTGATTTTTTTCTCAAAAATCATTTGATTAATATTACTAGCTTTTAAAATTCTTTTTTTTTCAGGCGGGCCATGGTTTAAAGCATGAGGGTTTTTTCCTAAAATTCTTAACTTATAAATGTTGTGTACGTTTATTTATAATATTATATTGTCATATTTACCGGTATTATCGGATAAGAAAATTGCAAAATAATTGTAATTCACATTTTAAAATAAAGTTGAAAAATTAACCAAACATCATACATGTACAGTTCTAATTTTTGTTCAGTTGTTGCCATTACAATAAACAAAACACGCTAATAAAACTTGTAATGATGCTAGTCAAGACCAAGGCATAACTTACTAATTTCTGAACACTTTACACAAAATCCTGTCAATAAACAAGTGCATTGTCCCAAGGTGTGTATGATTGTGCACTTATGTGTGTATGACAGTTTGATATTTTTTAACCTAACGGGTAATCACATTCAACTGAACATGACTGTATTTAGCAGCAAATGATGTGATCTACCATTGTATTATTTTACTGGACACTTGCCTTATAAAGAGGCAACTGTATCTCTTATTTTACATATGACATATTCAAGGGGGGCCAATAATTTTTAATATAATTATTTTTTAACTGCACAAATTTTGACTATGGGAAGATATTTGGTCAGTGAACTGCTTTCTAAATCTGTTTTAGTTTTTAAAAGTAAATTGTGGTTAAAGGAATAAAAATTACACACTACTTATAAAAATTCAAGTGTTTTATTCAAAATTCATTTATTGAGCCAAACACATACATGTATATAATAATTATACATGTTTAATAATGAAAGACCTGAAACTGGGCATCAAGAATAATTTTATGCTATAAACTGTCTCTTTAATATAGATTTACAAAACATGGCTGTCTACATTTTGTCCAAATATTGAGTAAGCAAATGAAAATAAAAGATTCAACAATTTTAATATAATTATGCATTACTGAGTTGATCTACAATTACCCATAGGCATTTATCATCTAATGAGTGTATTTGGGGATTTCAATCCCGATCTTAATTCACATAATGCAGTAAACATACTACGCTTC
Organism: Magallana ariakensis; assembly: GCA_020458035.1. NCBI lineage: Eukaryota > Metazoa > Mollusca > Bivalvia > Ostreida > Ostreidae > Magallana > Magallana ariakensis. The sequence continues at coordinate 34,388,434 of CM035818.1, read as the reverse complement.
ATGTACAAAATGCTTAAAATACTTTATACAGTGCCACAATGATCAACACGTGCCGTTTAAGAGTGTTTGTGTATTGTCTGTAGTGTATTCATGTGTAGATATCACAAAATCTCTTTACGATACAAAATATACATCTAACAAAGCATAAAGATGTATCAAAATGATTCATAAAAATGACCTTATCACAATTATATATAATTGCATTTATAAAGCATCACACATCTGATTTAGAGAGGCTGCTTATACTTAAACCCAAAGAATAGTCTATCCAATATATATATCTAGATGAATAAAAATCTTAGAAAAGTTAACTTAAAGGCTGTTCAAATGTCCTTAAAAATATTGACTTCAATAATTCGTTAAAAGGAAAAAAAACTGTGTTTTGCTTCATCACATGAAAAACAATTGTGCAAAAACAAAAAAACAAGATACATTGCAGTGCCCTATTATCTCAGCTCAAACTTTTCTCACCGACATTTCCAAAACAAACAGCTGACACATTCAATAAGAGTTCACTGTACAGATTGACGTCCATTGCTTAAGAAACAAAATCCCACTAATGACTTATAACCTAAACAGAGACATGCTCCTATCAAATGAATATTATGCAGGGAATGTTACACTCATTGATTGAAGAATTCCTTCTTTTTCTTCTCCACCTCAGGGCCCGACATTTCCTCGAGGATCTTAAAGATGACGGAGAAGTCTTTACCACCGTAGCCTTTCTCTGTCATCTTGGTGTAAATCTCCAACGCTTGCTGCCCCAAGCTCACAGCTGAGTTGGTGTCTTTGGCTGCATTGTTAGCCAATCCCAAATCCTGAAATCATGATAAATTTTGTATAGGTAATTGTATACTACACTGTTCCAATCTTCGGATACTTTATTACTGATCTAAAAAAGATCCATGTAATAAAGGTGGGGGCTAGACTTATCAAAAATCTTGACAAGCAAAAATAGGTTTTTTGGTATGTATAAAATTTGCAAAAAAAGTGGAGGGGCTAAGCCCCCCCTAGCCCCCCCCCCGGTTCCGACGCCTATGCCAAAATCCAATTACTTTTGCATATAACATTAATATCTCTCTCTCTCTCTCTCTCTCTCTCTCTCTCTCTCTCTCTCTCTCTCTCTCTCTCCAGAATAACTAGTTTTACCTTTGTCATCAGAGCAGTACCAAATCCTCCATCATAGTTATTGCTGGAGGGCACATTCTCGAACACCCCGGGGCAGGGATTGTATGTGTCACTGGACCAGCAGCGACCAGAGCTCATGTTCAGAATCTTTGCCAGCATCTTAGGATCAAGTCCCAGCCTAAAAATAATTCATGACATCAGAAAAAGAATGTATCTGTAGCAGGTTTTAATATGCCATGTTGCTCATGTTCAAAATTTGAAAGTAGTAACAGTTGCCAACCATGTCAGAGTAGTTTTTATGTATACAATGATTTTTCTTTCTTGAAATCATTACTGGCTATATGGGGGGGGGGGGGGGGGGGCAGCCAAAGGAAAATAACTCTTGTTTAGTTTCAGGCTTTCAAAATATATCTATTCAATGTAGCTCTAATTGTAGAGGTGTATAAAATATTAAGAAGGACTAGAAGGACTAAACTTTTAATTTTTTTAATTGATGAACATCACCAAGTCACAACTTAATCAGTAATTACTGTTAAAGGTTAAAACTATTCATCTCTAATGCAATGTAAATGTTTCACTTTCAGTTCATAAATACATGTGTATATAACTTTTCTTACTATATTCATGTATCTCTCACATCTGCTTCATGTAATTTGAATTCTACCATCACATACTCGGCTATTTTCCAACTATTACATGTTTTTCGTGTCATCCTTATTTGTATACCACAACAGACATATTTGGATATCATTGGTAAGCCATTTTGATAACTTAATCTATCAATACCTATGTGAACTACTTACTTGATTCCTAGGTTCATGGTTTCCGATGTCCCAATCATAGATATGCCCAATAACATGTTGTTACAAATTTTAGCTGCCTGGAATGTGAAATGAGCCATAATTATGTATACACGCATGTATGTTTTCTGTTATTTATTAACTAATATGAAATGTATGGACAGGTGCTACTAGAGTAAACAGCAACCTTAGAGCTTTTCTATAAAAGCAAAAAACTCCCATGTAACTTTTTCTTTGATCAATAACCAAAAAAAAATTTTTTTTTTCTCCTCTCTTGATTTTTAAGGACATGAATACATGAGGCCATCATTAAAAATATCTATGTTTCCCCTAACCCGACCCTAAATTTTGAAGTTGGGTAGGTAGGTAGGTAAATGATTTTTTTTTCTGCCAGGGCAAAATATAAAATACATTATAAATTAAAAATGAAAAAATTAATCAATTCTTTAATTAATTACAAAACTAAAAAAATATGACCAGTTGTAAAACAAATTGTTATACTTGACTGTACTAATGGAATGTAAAAAAAATTTAATATCAAATTCACAATTTAATGTTGTTTATCTTTTTAAACATGTTTGATTCAATGATTAGATGCATGTGCATGAATAGATCCATTATCATTTGTATGTCGATGTACATGTTAACCTATATTTAAATATCATTTAAATGATAATGTACATACTTCAAAGTATCAATTAATATTTCAAAATTTGGTTTATAAAATGTCTAAAAGTATATTAAAACAATAATAATGATTAATTTAAGGAAATGTAATAAATGTAAATATTAGTGAAGTAATATCTAATGATTCTACAATTTTATGTTTACACAAAATCACTACACTTGCAGTGAATATCCTTCTTTGACAAGGAAATAGGTGTCTATACAAAGACATAATAACCCAAATTTGAAACATAATGCCAGGGAAGAACAAATATTTACCTCGGTAGATAACAATTTTTTTGTAAATTTACCCAATTTCACTTTAATTATAGTCATTACCATAACCAACTCTTTTGTTTCTGTCGATTTGAAATTTGACGAATTCTTAAGAGAACTGTTTAAAATTTTCACAACATGATGAGTCTTTTGTTTCACATGTACAATGTACCAACCTAATTTTTGGGAAAATTATTTCTCCCTAACAGAAAAGTAGGGAGAAGTTTGAGAAATCAGGGAGACTGGCAGTATTTGATACGGCATAACCTACGGAAATGATTATATAATATATACACAGATTCAACCTTACATGTAATTAAGATTGGATTAAAATTTAAGCAAGTTAATAAAAAATAAAAAAAAACTTATCCAATCTATTAAATTAAACCTATTTGATGTATCCATACATTTTAAAGATGAAATGTTTTGTAATTGTGTTATCTAAGTTAAAAAAATCAGTCTTTTTACTTCTGTGTATTTTGGAGGTATTAGTCCAACCATGCAATTACAATCGTTGTGTAGAGGATGATTTTAATTTTTAAGATAATTGATGACAGATGGTTTTATGATTATTTTAGCATTAATTTGGCACAATTATTTACTAATTACAAGTTACCAACTAATTGTAATATCAACACTTAAAGTAATAAACTTCGGTTGTAATTTTCAATTCACAGTAGGCTATATGTTGAATCATTTGCACCCATATTTACATGTATATCTAGAAAAGATAAGACAATCGCAAATTATTAATCACAACAGCGGTTAACTGAGGCCGTGGAAACGTTTTTTAATTAAATGATTATCATTTTAATGTCTCTGGAGTTAATTTATACGATCGTGAACTCAGAATACAGGGCGACTTCAACTTCTCTTTCGGAGGAAATTCCGGCGAAGTTACCGATCATAAAGCGAGTATTTCACCCATGTTGATGATCAACGCTAACAAAATGATTGTAAAACGAAAAAGATATAGGTCTTCTAAAAACGAATTTGGGTAAAATTAGGCTTCTTTAAAAAAAAAAATCTCTATTCATTGCTGTAAAAAAAAACAATTCAGTCGGCGGGTTTTCATTGGGTCGGTCGCGTTAGGGGAAACATAGATATTTTTAATTTTGGCCTGAATACATAAAATCATTTTTCTCTTTCATATTAGTCAAATTAACTACTTATACTACTGTAGATTCCTTATCTTATGCGAGTAATTAATTCCGCAATTCAACTGCTTTCCATCAAATCGTGAGAACATAACATCGCGAATGCCAAATTTTTATCATAGTTTCATATAGTTTACATATGTCCAAAAAATAAAAGCGAGATTTTAAAATTTGCAAGATGTGCTTCTCGCGATTTTACGCGGATATTTATTCCTCGCATTAAATTAGGAATCTACAGTATGTTGTTTTTCAGATATAAATTTACTGCACTACATAAAATGACTGAACAGCACTAAAAATCCTCACCTGCCCAGTGCCCACTGCTCCACAGTGGACCACATTCTTGCCCATGTTCTGTAGGATTTCCTGGGCCTCTGGGAACTTGGATTCTGGGCCACCCACCATGAAAGTCAGAAGGGCTTGTTTGGCTGCATTCACTCCTGTTGTCAAAGGCGGTAACAAATATTAGTAACATTATCTTTAGTGGAAAAACGATATCACACCTTGTTACAAAATACATGTTTTAAATCTGTATGTATGCAATAAAATTATTCCAAATCAAATATGAATCTACCAGCCAAAATTACTTTAAGTAAATTTTGTGTAGCTGTCTATATAATATTAATTTCTATATACATTTTTATTTCTGCTGTTGTTTTAATTTTGCTATTTTTACATACTGGTAAATTATTGGTAAATTCAAAACAGCATGAAAATTGGCTTTGCTCTGTAAAAAACATGAGAATAACTAGGCAAACCAATAAAGCCTGTGTTTAAGAGTATGTCATGTTTATATGTTCTTACCCCCTGAGACAGGGGCATCCAGGTAGAAGGCCCCCTTCCCCTCTGCTGCCTTAGCCATGTCCTTGGAGACGGCCGGGTCGATTGTACTGCTGTCTAACATTATGGTGCCCTTCACAACCTTGCTGTGAATAAATAGAAAATCTGAATGAAAACAGTTGTTCATGAAAATGAATTTCAAAGTTCTTTTTTCAAATGAAAAGAGAGCTGAAAGTATGGGTTATTGCTTTGTTTAGGTGTTGCCAAATGATTTTTTTTTTATAGTTTAAATTTACCAGTTGAATTCTAAAAAGAAAAAAATCTTAAATCATAAAGTTTAAATTAACATTTAAGGGAAGGGGGATAATTCTGTTAACAGTAGTACAATGTGTATAGCATGGATTGTTACCTGAAAATACCATTATTTCCTGTGTACACCTCTTGTACATGCTTACTGGCCGGTAACATGGTGACGATTCTGTCCGTGTTGGCTGCTATTTCTGCAGGATTGCTGGCAGACTTAGCACCTACAAACATATTATTAGACTGATGGTATCGTAAAAATTAACTCATTGTCAGTTGAGAAATTTTGCTGCTGGTGCAAGGGCTGTGACATACTGTAAACGTATTAAATTTGGCGTGTACAATATTTGGCGGAAATAAGTTTTTGAACAAGTTGGCGTGGATTTGAATTAGTGTATTCCTGAATGTGACTATTCTTATACATATATGCATGGCATTTAGCGATGTACTTGATTTAGCGGAAGCTGCATTCCTCCAAAAGCGCTAAATAGAATACACAGCCAAATGTAGTACGTTTACAGTAGTTTATTTAATAAAACCCATCTATCATTTACTATTTAATGAAGAATGCCAACTAAAAGGATTATGTAATTTAATTATTATATGCATTCTGATCTGTTCATTGAATGGAATTATTCAAATTGAATTATAAATACAACTTTGATTTTTTTTAATCCTTGCAACACTTTATGTTAAGACACTCAGCCCAAGGGAAAACAAAAAAAATATATATAAGGCGGTCTACTCTTATGCAAAAACTATAGGTATTGAAAGAATATTTACCAGCTTGTTTCAGCCCATCTACAGCAGCTGTGTTGACGTCATACACCAGGACAGGGTATCCCTTGCTGACTAGGTTCCTGGCCATGTGGTTCCCCATGTTTCCAAGGCCAATAAAACCAATTAGAGGTTTGCCACCCTTAGAAACAAAGAATCAACCATATTATATTGTATTGAAATAAAACAATTAGTTTTATTTGATACATACAAAACATCAATTTTACACACAAAAAAAAGGTGATATAAATTACAGAAAAAAAATTATACAGCTATGTTCGCTGAAAAACGCTGCTTCATGCCTTTTTTAAATGTTTAATGAAAACGTCGAGTACATTTTTTATGTGCCACCCACTGTTGACACGTGAATAAATATGAAGAAGTAAAAATATCATTAAACAAATACATGATTATTCTATTAATTAAAATGTCTTACCTGCACTGGCCTTGTTACTGAAAACAAATGATAGGTACTTTGTAAGTACAAGGTAGAGGAAATTCGAGATTAATCAATTACCATTCGTCTACTCTTTAATTTCACATTTTTTATTAATTTGCATTTTCATATATCACTGTACAATCTATTCTTACCGGAAAAACATCTTTTGCATGAAGTGTTCTTGCTTGTATTTGTCACAAGTCTGGAAAACATTTGTGTTGTTGTTGTTGAAACAGTTCTGCTGACCCCTGCCATTTTCAAAACCTCGATCCCGACGTACATGTAGTTTCGAACACCCCCCCCCCTCCTCCTCCAACACCACACATTTGTATGTATCCAAAACGTGTCTATTTCTTTACTTTCATGATATATATAATGGATATATGGATATATTTATAATGCTATTGATTTTAGTTTCCACAAATTATAATTAATTTATTAGCGTTGTGAATAGGCCTAGTTAGCTCACTGTGTTTGGCACAGATAAGACCCCCCCCCTCCTCAACCCCCCCCCCCCCAAGAAACCCACAAAAAAACTACAGCCAAAAAACTAAACCTTTTTAAAATGAATTCAAATTTACATCAGAATACGGAGCTTGGATTAAATGCAACTGATCAACATTCGCACAAAGTGTTATTGCGAACAGGAAGGTAGCATCAGGGGAGCCGGGGTGGGGGCTCCCTTTTTCTTGCAGCAAAAACATTTTTTTTTAATTTACTTTTAGGGAATTGAATAACATGTATCATTGAGTTGCCCCGCCCCCAAAGTGGAAATAAGGTAATTAACATTAACAGTGAATTTGAAGTTATATAGGTTATTAGGTAATAATTTAATTTTATTTGTGACAAGCATTTTGATTGCCTGAACACACAGAAAAAAATTAATTTATTTTGTATAACCTGGTTAGCTATGTAGCCACGCCCCCTTGACAATCCCAAATTCATGCGCGTTTTACAGTTTTTATGTTAATTTAAAATTTAAAAAAATAATAATAATAATAATTACTATCATTAATAATTATATCGGATAATTTTGACAAAAATTAAAAACATTCCTTAAATACGTCCACCTTCCAGGACCCCCATCCACACAGATAAAAAAAAAAATTCTTTTCTTTTTTGCTTGTCGTGATTTTTTGAATGAGTATGCCCCCCTCCCCCCCCCCCCCTTTGAAAGGACCAGACATTATTCAATTATAAAACGATATAATTTAAATAATAAGGTAGATAGAGTGGTGTGCTTTTCTCGTGAATTAAATGGCAAGAAATGTGATTTTTTTCCTTTTGTTCTTTTATAATACAAGAAACGGAATCTATAATATAATTAAATAATTTTTATTCATATTATAGAAAAAAAAATGCATGAATTAAGGAGGTTGGATCCTGCGATCATAAGTCTCTAAGTTTTTTTCTTAAGTATTTTTAAAAAAAATACATACATAGCTAAACCAAAACTCAAAACAAAATTTTGGGGTCTATATGCTCCTTTCGGTGCTACAGTGTATTTAATATGACCTTTCTGCACTGAAAGTGCAAATTGCACATAAATCGCATTTCCTTAATAATTCTTAATCGGAATAAACCATGGCATCAAATACAAATTTATATTATTTAAAATTAGTAAAATTAAAATAATCATAAGGAAAAAGTTTGCAAATTTTCACCTTATTGATATTTTGACCAAAAATATCTTACAATTTCAGAAAATAAAACCAAAAGTATGGGTCTATGATGTAAACTTTGAGATATAGCATGAAATAAGCTAATTTTAGGCAAAAATTGGAGTTCATTTTTTCTTGACTATTATGAAATATTAGTTAAATGTGCCAATATACCTCGATAGAAATATTGAAATATTGTAAAAATATGTTTTTTTGAAACAACACGAAGATAACCCAATGCATAAACTAGCTGGAAATTTGGTCTGCACTGAAAATAAGGAAGCTAAAATTACAGTACTCTAAAACAACTGAGTTATTAAAAATGTTAATTTTCTTCTTAAAAACCTCCCGCCACAAAATATAGTCCCTTACTTAACTCTGTAAATATGTCATTTTTCCTTAACTATTTTATTCAATATATTTTATTTGGCATTGTAAAATAGGAATTTGCAAGTAGAATTAATATACGACACAGAATTTCCTGACTAGAGGTGACCCAAAATGGCTTCCCAAAAAATCAGAGGAACGAACCTCTTAAATCGCGTTTATAATCCCAAAGAAATGTTTAAAAATATTTTTCTCAGTCAAAATTTGCGATATTATATTGTTAGAAATTAAGCTTGTGTTAATAAGAAGGCAGTACAACGAAAAATGTTTTTAGCAGACCCATTGATTAATTTCCCGGGAGAAATTGTACGCAATCGTATAAATTACAGTCCTCCTTTAAACGCTTATATGTATGGCAGTAAGTGTAATAATATAATGTATGTATTAAGGAGAGGACAACTTAAGTTAGGCCCCATTATAACTTGTGTTCCATCCTTTTGACATACTGGGTCAATACAATATATTCAATTGAATTCCTTAAAAATCCGCTTGTTGACTGAAAGAAACCATGGCTTCTCTTATTAACCGAAACAAC